>JAUMIR010000001.1:59797500-60397500 GCA_030847615.1 Gambelia wislizenii
GGCGGGGGAAGTGGGGGCGGCCATGGCAAACCCTTAGATTCGCCCCTCTCCCCACCTTCAAGGAAGGTGGGGAGAAGGGGCGAACATGCCCCGTTTGGCTCCATAGGGACGCGGGGCCGTTGAGCCAAACCCCGGGATTCACCCTCTCCCCACTGTCAAGGGAGAGGGAGCGAATCTAGGGATTTAACTCCACAGCCCCGATCCCTCCTTCTGGGCTCCCTCCTCCCACGATTCCCCAACCCACAGGAGGCTGCCCAGTCTCCTGGTGGGTTGGGGAATGCAGGATGGCCAGCTGGCTAGGGGGTTTCTCCGTCCTCCCGCGATTCCCCAACCCACGAGGAGGCTGCCCAGCCTCCTGGTGAGTTGGGGAATGTGGGATGGCCAGCTGGCTGGGGGGGTGGAGGGAGGGGGCTTCGGGGAGGGTGGAAGGATGGTTGGAGGGAGGGGGCTTCGCAGCCACCCCCCTCTCCAAAGCGCAGCTCTGAGGAAGGGGGGTGGCTGGGCGGAGGGTGGATGGGTGGTTGGGGGGAGGGGGCTTCGCAGCCATCCCCCCTCCCCAAAGCGAGGCTTTGGAGAAGGGGGGTGGCTGGGCGGAGGGTGGCTGGGGGGAGGGGGCTTCGTAGCCACCCCCCCTCTCCAAAGCGCGGCTTTGGGGAAGGGGAGGCGGCTGGGCGGAGGGTGGCTGGGGCTTCGCAGCCACCCCCCCTCTCCAAAGCCGTGATTCCAATGGAACCGCGGCTTTGGGGAAGGGGGGGTGCATGGGCGCAGGGTGGCTAGGGGGAGGGGGCTTCGCAGCCACCCCCCTCTCCAAAGCCATGATTCCAATGGAACCACGGCTTTGGGGAAGGTGGGTGGATGGGCGCAGGGTGGCTGTGGGGAGGGGGCTTCACAGCCACCCCCCCTCCAAAGCCGCGGTTGCTTTGGGGAAGGGGGGTGGCTGGGCGGAGGGTGGATGGGTGGAGGGGGCTTCGCAGCCACCCCCCTCTCGAAAGCCGCGATTCCAATGGAACCACAGCTTTGGAGAAGGGGGGTGGATGGCCGGAGGGTGGCTGGGTGGAAGGGGCTTCGCAGCCACCCCCCCAAAGCCGCGATTCCAGTGGGATCGCAGCTTTGGGGAAGGGGGAGGATGGCCGGAGGGTGGCTGGGTGGAAGGGGCTTCGCAGCCACCCCCCTCTCCAAAGCCGCAATTCCAATGGAATCGCGGCTTTGGGGAAGGGGGGTGGATGGGCAGGGGGTGGATGGGCAGAGGGGGCATTTTTGCCCTTTTCCTCCACCTTCAAGCAAGGTGGGGGAAAAGGGCGAATCTAGCGGTTTGCCTCGGCCGCTGCAGAGGCGATCAAGCAGCAGCCGCGGCAAACCGCAACGTTCACCCCCTCCTCTGTCTCCGTTGCTCCCCAAAGGGGGAGAAGGCAGAGGAGGGGGGCGAATGAACTGGAAAAGCACTTTGCTTCACCCTCCGGGCCCATCTCCTGCCTCTTCCCTCTGTTTGCGAAGAGGAAGGAGATAGGCAGGCAGGTGAAGCAAAGTATATCCGGCGTATAAGGCGACTGTTGATTTAGGAGGGCACTTTTGAGTGCTCGAAAGTCGTCTTACACGCCGGAATATACAGTACATTAGGTGTTTTACTTTCTCAAATACATGTGCTCATGTTGAGAGAATTTTCTTGCTTGAAACACATTTTATAAGTATTCTAGCACCATCAGGTCTAGCTCCATTCTCTGTTAAGTCATGGGTCATCTGGTGAGTTTACTGTCCTGTTAATGCTCTAACTTTATGGCAACAGCAACCGTTGATTTATAACCCAACAGCAGTGGTAAGGCTCAGAGTCCTGTCCAGTTCTTTAGTGTAACAATACATTTTTTATGCAATTTTGCAGTACTGTTTACAAAACATAACTAATAAGATATGAGCTATATACAGCTTCTGGCTTCTAGGGTGTACTACAAGAACTATCAATTTTCTAAAATATATCACAGTCATGAGGGCAAACAAAAGTTCAAAGAAACAAAAGAAAGCAACTCCAACCCTCTTCAAAACCATTTAAAGCCAGAAGGCACAGTAAATCATCTGTCAAGTTTTTAATGAGCAATCTCAATGTCTCCAATTCTAATCTGTCCAAGCTGGGAAAATGTTTGCACCCAGATATGCCACCTTCTTTCCTACTGAAAACGTTAACTTCTCCTTTTCTACCCAGATCCAGTTAAGGGATTTAAAAGCATGCTTCTGCATGCCTTTTAACTGCAGTATTAAGAATCATGGAAATAAATGTATTTTAACTTTGTTTTTGTAAGTTATATTGGAGTTTCTGCTAAAGTATAATACTGTATAACATTTCTTAAAATAAAATAATACATTTTACTTTATTTTTATATAATACACATATTCCACACAAATAAATAAACCAAACACAACAAAAACATCAAACTACAAGTTAAACATACTAACATGACATACTAAAACATAACAATAACAGAAACAAAATAATTAATCAGATATACATTATTATCCTGCAACTCCCCATTAACTTCCTCCCCTGCGCTTTCCTATCCAGGATGGTAATATAATGTCTAGCTAAGCTTCTTTTTCTACAAACCTGCGGCTGCACCAGACAGTTCTCAAAGTGATGCACATTCAGACACAGAATCTGACATCAACAGGTGAGCATATCTACTGTTATAAATATCAACTACAGCTGGATTGGGGCACCACAGCTTTGCCACTGTGTAACATCATGATGCATATGAATGTCAAAAAGATCAAAGTTTCCTTTTTAAAATGATGACAATCAGATAAATTATGCTTACCTGTATGGATGACCTTGCAGCCTTTTTGTAACCTAAAAAGAAAATGTAGAGAAAGTAGGTACTGATGTATAATCAGATATCAATACAAACACTTTTCTGAGACAAGACATAAATGCATAGACACATCTTACTGAAAGCCTTATTGAAAAACCTTTTTTTCCATAACAGTAAAGATTTTATAGCAGAATGTTACTACTGGAATCCCAAAAGCTGAATATATAAAATCCTCACTGACAAACACTATTCTACTGGATTACAAAATTTTGTCCATCATGAGCAGAGGAATAAATCATGGCTCCACTGATTAAAAAGCTAGTTTCAGACTTAACATTTCTTTTATTTTCAAATCTGACTTAGTAACGCGAGACTTTTGATTTAAGTATTGGTGCATTCAGCTAATTTGTTGTAATATAGGAACTCTACTGTATAGTGGAATATAATTCAATAAATATTTCAAGGTTTGCATACCAGCTTGAACTTACTGTGAATTTTCAAAGAAAAAAGGAAAATGCAAAGTACAACACAGAAGTCTTAGTGTCTAGGAGCTACTGAAGTAAAAGCCAATAGGCACATTAAGAACAATATTCTGCAGATCGTGTGCAAAATCTTGCTTGGTCTGTATACAAAGATTCAACATGGAAGTGTTCTCTGTGTCCATATTAAAGGGCTACTGTTCTTTTTTTTTTTCCAGTTCTTTTACAACATAATTTTTTTCTAGCAAATAACCCTCATGAGTAAAATAAGACAAACTCTACATCTGTGTGTGCCTTGGCAGCCATGCAAGTTGGAACAATAAAAAGAACCACTTTCAACTGCAGCAGAATGCACTAAATACACAGAGAAGACGCAAGCTGGTATTACACAGTAGCTAATGCAGTATCTCTTACCTCCTGCAACAATGGAATGACAGCATGCACAGGCATTCTGGCTACTGTTTTCTTTATTATTGCCTCCTTCTTGGTCTGAAGAACTTTCTGTTAGAAGGGGAAAAAGGGAACATATCACCAGCTTTAGGACTGGCAACAAACACCAGTATGGTATACCAGTGTGTATGTAATTTATTTGCTGAGCCCAGAGTTCAAACCCCACTCATCCAAGAAGATCAACAGGTGACTTTGGGCAAGTAATTCCTTCAGCCTCACCTGCCAGCACAAGAAAATAATGCAAAAACAAGTAGGACTTAACAGTTGCAGTATATAATGTTCCTGTCACTTATTCCTGCCAGCCAACTATACTCTCCTCTGGTCCCAATACTCCATTCCATTCCTCCTCCCACCTGAATTTTGTCTGCTTCTTCCCATTCAGCCAGAATTCTGTAGCCCCTGAATACGCCCAATCCTCACCTGACTGTTTTGGGACTTCCACCCCCTTTTAGAATCCTTCCTGCTTCCAAAAGTTTTTGGGTATTTTTTTAAACATTTCTACGAACCTTGGGGCTCTCCCAAGCCATCACCATCTAATGTGAATTCTGTCTACATAAGCACATTTTTCTGAACACCAGAAAACACAGGAAATTATCTTTTGCTTCCAATTACCAGCTTCAGTTTGCAAATGTTAAGTTCTAGGAAATTCGTAGAAGGCAACCATGAAGTGACAACAGGCCTATGTACAATTAAAAACTGTTCTCTGTATTTTTTTTTACTTGCCTGCACGTCTCTCTTTTATTGAGAATTTCATGTGTACACTCTAAGAACTATATCAAAGTCAGTTCTTAAGTGTGCTACTTTTCTACATGTCACAGACCAGCTATTTCCAGATTATGAAACTTGCCCTCAACAGTAACAGAACACTTGGCCATGAAGATATCAACAAAATCCATCTGAAAGAATAATTCTTC
The DNA here is from genome assembly GCA_030847615.1 of Gambelia wislizenii. Taxonomy (NCBI): domain Eukaryota; kingdom Metazoa; phylum Chordata; class Lepidosauria; order Squamata; family Crotaphytidae; genus Gambelia; species Gambelia wislizenii. Next base: position 59,802,142 of record JAUMIR010000001.1, read on the forward strand.
ATTGATTTCAGGCCTTTGTGAAGATAAAGGTGGTAAAGAGACTATGTTTGCATTTAAAATAGATGTCCATAATGCCATTTACAATGCTGTTAAAAAATAATGGGTGTCACTGAAGCAAAGATTCTAGGACAAGTGGCACATCTGATGAGTTTTCAACTACAGAGGCAACCTATACAAATGAATGTGAGCAGGTTCCATTAGTCTTGGTGGGATTTACAGTTGCCCCTCCACATTTGCGGGGGTTAGGGGCAGACAACCCCCACGAATGTGAAAAAACGTGAATAAGAAATGAGCCTGCGGGCGAGCGGCTTTCCACCCCAGTCCCTTCCCAAGGCAGCGACGGGCTTCGTGGGAATGGACTGGGTGGAGAGCGGGTGCGCCAGCGGCTCCCCCCCCTCGCCTTCTCAAGGCAGCAACGGGCATCGTGAGAAGCCCCTTGCTGCCTTGGGAAGGGACTGGGCTGGAGAGTGTGTGCGCCAGCAGCCTTCCACCCCGCCTTCTCAAGGCAGCAACAGGTTTCGTGAGAAGCCCCTCTCTGCCTTGAGAAGGGAGTGGGGTGGAGAGCGGGGGGGGGGCAGGGCTTCCCGCGAATAATCGAAACCCTGAATGTGGAAGTCGCAAATGTGGAGGGGCAACTGTACTTTATCAGGTTAATACTACAGGGATGCTCCTTGCTACTGGATGCAAAGGAGATATGTGACAAGGAGTGTGTCTACCTTAAACTAGTGTACCAACTCTGTATATTACTTGAGTAGGCAGATATAGTCATTATACATCTTTTAGTTACCTTGAAACTGGAATACCGCTAGTGAACTCCAGAAAAGGCTATCTTTGAAAACCTTCCAGAAACTTGCATTAATATGGAATGTTCTGAGTGGAGCCAAGGTTATGACATATGCAAAAACCCTGATGTTCTACCTGCCCTGATTTGATTGTGGTCTCAGTTTAAAGTGCTGTTTGAATTGCTTTTAAAGTCCTAAATGACCTGGGACTAGAATTCTTCAGAAGCCGACCGCCTTCCTTATGAGCCTTCCAAGTCCTCAAGTCAACAGGAGATACTCTCTTCAGTGACTCCCTTTATGTATAGAGAAGCTTTCCATATGTTGTCGGAGTAAAGCTTCAGCATTTTGCATAGCTTGCTAGCTATGGCTTCTGGGAATTGCAACACAGCAACATCTGGTGGACCATACTTGCTTCACCTTTGTTTTATGGGAGGCTAGGATACTGGAGAAGCCCTGCTTAGTGGTGGAACCCAGGTTATGGAATCAGAAGACCTGTCTATTGCACACTTGACTATCCCCTCATTATTCTGTTAAGACCTTTAAACAGGCATTTATGTTTGTCAACTGAAGAGTTATTTTTATATTGGTATTTGCATTTCTTATTGTTTTAATTGCTTGTTTGACAGCAAGAAGTAAAATGGTTTGGCCTTCCTTACACCATACCTCAAAACAGCTACTGAGAGACAACAGGATATAGTTGAAGATATAATCAAGATGCTAAAGGAAATGTTATAATCAGCAAAGTACTTTTTCCCTCTTTTTTTGCTGTACAACTATATGAGCTTAGTACTGAGCACCTACTAGTTACTAAACAACAGACATACCACTAGAGAAATTTGGCAAGTATTTTTATTCAATTATTCAAAAGTCTCTCAGCTGTCACAAGAGCACTGGATTTCCATTTTTTAAAAACTTGAGATTCTCAAGGCATCTACAAAAGTCTCACTTCCAGCTGTCAAAATCACACAGGAAATGCATTTTACAGTCAACAGAAAGACAATATTGATGTAACTGACAAATAGGTATGTCTACTGTGGCCAGGATGGATGGCTTTAAATCACATTTCCAACTTTGGATACCATGCATTTCCCAATCAACTATAAAATGTAACCTGCTACTATACAGCAGGGGTGGGCAACTGTGAAAGATTTGGATGGCTGCAACTCTCCACCACACCTGCTCTCACAAAAATGACAATATTAATCCCCCACCAAATGCCCATTTTAGGCCCAGGAGATTACTTTTTTTACAACAGGAAGTCATTTCCTATTCATCTCCTGTTTCAAGAAAGGTCTTTCCTGGGCCTAAATTTGCCAATGAGATGGAAAATAAATGTTCAGTCATATATACTCATAATCTAGCACCATCATATATTACATACTTCATATTTCTCAGACCTGAAATTTCCCCCATTTCCCTTCCAAAGCAGAATTTAATTTAAAGTGATCAAAGGTCAAGAATAGGGGTTATAGTCTCTAAGTTCTATACCTCAAATGTTTCTGTTTAAACTAAAGCTATGCCTCAAAAGGTGAGACTCATATACAAACATTCATACATACATATGCAGTCAATCATCCCTTCACATTTGTGTGTTAAGTATTTGCAGATTTCTAAATATGTTCTCTCTAGGCATTTTCTAGGTCCTCCAGCACAGTTCTACAGTCAACTTCCACCAGTATTGTTAATTGTCAAAAGACTTACATTTAAAATCTCAGCATCATTGCTTTCCAATCCTTGAACCAAAAGCACTGCAAAATTGTCAGTCTGTGGAAGATCTCTTGATGACTGTTTCACTTTCATCACATCAATATCCATTGCACCAAGACGGTCTTCTATGCTCTCCTGTACAAAAAAGGAAGAAAGTTATTCTTATTTAAACAGCAAGAGGAACTACATATAGGAGAACAGCCACACAACTAACCTGTCTTTAAAATGACTTTTGATATCAACCAATGCCTCCTTTACAGCACTATGGCAAGATGCACCAAAAACGGCCAATTATTAAGCCTTTGTAACCTAAGGATGCAGCAAAACTGATAGTTAGAAGCAACTGAGGTGAAGCTGCTGATACTAATGGCATAGGAGCACATTTTACCAAAAGGGAGAAGTACAATCCCTCAAACAAAGAAAGAGGGTGTATTTCCTATTAGAAGGCAGTCAATTTTGTCTGTTTTGCTTTCATCATTGGAAAAAGAAGGCTGTATTAACATTATTTCACAAAGCTGTCTCATTCTAGATTATAGGAAGCCTTGATTCAAATCTGTTCCATGAAAGACAAAACAGCATTGTACTGGAAAAGACCTAATGGAGGCTCCCACTGGAAGAAGGGGAGGAGGAGGTAATTTTCACTGACTCCTCCCCTCAGCAGCCTCCACCCCCACCGTACACTCTGTAGAACACAACATTAATTTATGTACACATAAGAATTTGGAAATGTTCTTGGGTATATACTCTATACATATACTTGTTAAATGTAGTGTACTTCAATTACACCTCGTGAGAGAAGAACATGCCCTAGAATACTGCCAGCAATTCCCTGTAGCTATATATTGACAAAATTATCAGTGTGGAGGCAAGATGTGTTTCAAAAAAAGCTTGTCCATTAATGACTTGTCTCTTTATTGAAGGTTCTCCAAAATACAGTTTGAAATGAACTGCTCTAAGAAAAAAACTAAAATGTGTTCTTCTTCCCAATGTGTATAGTAAAAAATAGGATGGCTTACAATCCAATCTTATCTAATTTCAGAAGCTAAGGAGGGGCAGGTCTATTTGGATGGGAAACTACCAAGAAATCTCCATGTAAAGCTAGGAAAGAATCCTGCTTGAAACTCTAAAGAGCCACTGATTGTCAGAATGACACTACAGGGATAGACAGACTGCTGATCTTTTACGAATAAGGCAGCTTTCTATGTATCTATGAATGAAGACTGAACACTCAGACTAGATTAAGCACATAGCATAGAGGCCAACTTACCTCTTTACCACCTGGTTTCCGTTTAGTTTCAATTTTTTCTCTGCAAGATGCAGATTTGACAGCTGCACTATGTCCAGGAACTCCAGGCACTAGTGTCTTGACTTCTGATTTGATAATAGGAGTTTTCACCTAATTAAAAAAGAAAAGAAAAAATACCATATCCAGATGTTCAAGTACAACTACATTCCATATATTACAAGAACTTAACTCTTGTTCTACCTCTAAAATCTGTGCAAGAACTAAATTGAAATCTAAAATCTTCTTTTACAGAAGCCATGCCTGGTAACTAGTTCCTATAAATGGAATTTTTAAAATCCTAAAAGGAAGTTCTCAATTAATACTGAGGAAAATATTGACAAATTGGAGCGTGTCCAGAGAAGGGCGACTAAAATGGTGAAAGGTCTGGAAACCATGGCTTATGAGGAAAGACTTAGGGAGCTGGGTATGTTTAGCCTGGAAAAAAGATAGTTAGGGGCGATATGATACCCCTGTTTAAGTATTTGAAGGGATGTCACGCTGAGGATGGAGCAAGCTTGTTTTCTGCTGCTCCAGAGACTAGAACACGGAACAATGGATGCAAGCTCCAGGAACAGAGATTCCACCTCAACATTAGGAGGAACTTTTTGACAGTAAGAGCTGTTCAGCGGTGGAAGACACTCCCTTGGAGCGTGGTGGGGTCTCCTTCCTTGGATGTCTTTAAACAGAGGCTAGATGGTCATCTGTCAGGGATTTTTTGATTGTGTATTCCTGCATGGCAGGGGCTTGGACTGGATGGCCCTCATGGTCTCTTCCAATTCTACAATTCTATGATTCTAAAACCTTTTTGCCAGATTTTTTCTAGACCCTCACATTTCTAATCAAAGAGCAGTAACATTTTACCTATAACTGTTCATCTCAAAAGACATAAAGTTTGGGGGTGATATAGTTACCTTAACAGTAATTTGGTAAGCAATAGATTATATAACACTGCTACAGATTTTCTGAAGAACACAAGTGAAAGCAGTACAGAACTTTGTGTACAATGGTGCTCTTGATAAACATAACCATCTTCACCATAGCTTGTTTGCACTCCGTCATTCTGAAATTTTTGGGGTTTCCCTCAAGATCTTTAACTGAACCAGTGGTATTATCACTGTTTAATCTGTACACCAGTCAATAGCAGAACAGTGTGTGTATGTGCCTTCAAGTTGCCCATCAGTAACCATAAATCATTCCAGATACATGACTTAAGAGAGGTGTTGCATATTTCCAGTATTTACACGGCAAGCCAATGTATATCAACTTAGAAGCCACACTGATTTTAAAGGGCCTTACTCCTAAGGATTCACAGGATTACAGCCTTAGTTTAACTCATTCAGAAGCAGCAATTATTGTTCATTGTATGCTTTGAAGCATCTATCCTACTTACAATGAGTCTAGCCTTTTGGTGGGCTTTGTTTGTCTCCTAATTACAAAGGCTCCTAGAATACAGAGACACGGCTACATGATATATGAATTTCTTCCACCTTCCAGGCACGCTCAGACAGCCAAGAGAATGTGTCATCATTGGAATTCAGTGATAAGTGAAACCAAGATGAAAGTCATCACAGCACACCCAAGGAGCCTTACATTTCCCCCAACCTCTGGGATTACTACATCATAAACCCTTGTACATTCATTTGTGGAAAAGCCCATATTTGTCCATCTTCACTACCAAGAGAGTAAATAAATTTAAGTAACCAGATATGAAACCACAAGCATACTTAAGACAAAGGAGACATGTACTTTCATGCTTCTGCACACCAGGCAGTAGATGCATACCTGGCAAAATCAAAGTGCATAAACTATAAACAATCTGATAACTAAAGTGCAGTTCAAGTTGCATTAAAAAAAGACATCCTGCTATGTCATCATACACCTGACATTTTTACTCTATGTAAATCTTATCGCTATCAACTCCATTTCTTTAGAAAAACAATCACTTCAAAAAAATTAAAAAGCAGATTTCAAACCTTACCTTTGTTATAGCCATTTCTGTTTTCAGTGTCAGGGTCTTCTGAATATCCCTTACTAAACATATGTGTGATTCTTTAGTATTCAAAGACTACAACAAGGAGAGGAATTTTTTTTAAGTTAATGCCTTCACAAGTCAGAACACACAAGTTTTCAGTCAGAGCACATAAGTAGTTTTTAGCTATGAGATATACTCTTGAACAAAAAATATTCAGACTGTTTACTAATCCTAGGCAAGTATGATTCTTAAATTTCAGGTAGTTGTATATAAACTAAGCCTGCAAGTTCCTACCTGCAATCAAATTACAATAAAAGAGATATAAAACGGCCAAGTTTTAATTCTAAAGCAAAATAAAGCAAAATTTAAGGTCGATTAAAATATTACAAAGATTATGCAATAAAGCACAGCATTTAACAATAGCCACCTCATTTTGGGGTGGGTGGGTGTATTTTACATTTAAATTTGAGCTTCAGAAGGTTTGACATACCACTCTCTCAAGAACAGGTTGCAAGGAGTTTCCATATACAAGTAGCAATGACTCCTTATCTGGACAAAATGCAGCTGCTAGAATAGGGACTGGCTTTGGTGTGGAATCACTACTCTCTCCAGGTGTTGCTATCTGGATTGTACATTTTGATGTCAATGGCTTCTTGCAGTATCTGCAAAAGAAGGAGAATATAGTGAACAGATGAACTGTGAAATACATACATTTTGCACACTTGTCTGCATACCTTATAAGTCTCTCCATAATCCCCAGCTTACTCTCATCATCTCATAACTACTGTAGCTATTGACAGCTACAGTTTACAGGTTCTTTTCATTGCTGCCTGATTCCAGGAAGTAACAAGGCCAGACACAATAAAGAGACCACACAACAGATATATGGGGTAAATAAAATGGGCTTTATTTGGCCCTACCTATTTAATTGCCAACTAAGATCTTCAGAAGGGGGGAGACAACCTAGTGGGGGGAGCAGCTGTGACAGTAGGTCTAATGAGACCACACACCGCAGCTTTCCCGGGCGAACACCTGGGCCCCAGAAAGGAATCCCAATGAATGGGGTTGCTCTCTGTCTAGCCCTCGCCTGGAAGGTCAACCCAAAAATCCCCCGTCCAAGCCACATGGATTGAGGCGAGGGATTATCCTTCAGGCCAACCCCAAGATGGGTGTCCTTCTGTCCACCCAGGCCACACGCCCTGAAGTGGCACTTCCAGACACCCGCCTTCACCAAAATGGGCGCCAAGGTGCACACCAAATTCTACGCCTCCCCCTTTTCCCGTTTACGTTGGCGTTTTACCTATTTAAACCACACCCTTAGCCAATTTCCCAAAGCCACTGCGATAGTGTGGGGTAGCCCCCCCCCCAAAAAAAACCTTGTGAAAAAAGGGGAAAAAATTCCTATGCTGCCCCGAAGCGACCATTATCACACTATGTTAGCGGTGGGAGGGTGGGTCAACAATCCGGAAAGAGGGGGAGGCGAGGGGCGGAGAGCCCTATATGGGCTCTGTAGCCCCACCCCTGAGCTCCCAGACGTCGGCGCAGGCGCCTAGACGTCATGAAGCCGGCCTCCTTGCCCTTCTCAAGGCAGCAAAGGCAGTTCCCCCCCGAATGGCTGCGCCTAACGGGGAATGAACCAGAGCTGTGGCTACTACACATTCAATTATGTGTGAGTTACAGACTTTTATCATATTTAGAGCAGACCCATTAAAATCATAGAACTTAAGTTAATTATGATATATAAAAATCTCCAGTGTTTCAGATACATCCAACAAATACTTTGTTGCAACTAAGATTTGCCTCATTATACTTCTATAGCTTCTGAATACACAGAATCCATAGCAAAGTGGATTTAAATATCAACTTACCCATTTAAAACTTGCTCAAATACATGCAACTGTCCATCTCTGCATACAACTGCTAGTTTCACTGGCTAAAAAGAATGAACTCATCATCAGTTCTGCAGACCAATGTAATTACATTATATTACATTATTTATTTAAGGCATTTGTTTATCACCTGTCACCCATGAGGGCCCCCAAGGCAAAGTACAATGTAATTAATAATCTGGATATTTAGCCTGTGTTTATCATCATAAGCAAGGCTGATAGGCAGACTTCAAATTTAGTCATTTTAATGATTTAAGAAGCCCAGACAGACCAATTTACATTAAGATTCCCATTTTGAAATGTAATTTTCTTTTTCTAACACAATGCCCAACTGTTAAAGGAATTGTGCACACAAACAGAACGTTGTAATTCTGTTTTTGTATTCACTAAGAACAGTTACCTAAATTCTATGCCTACAACTACAGTACATGCATAGCTACTTCTGAAATAAGGCCCACTGAGGAAAAAAAATGGTGCTTACTGTTGAGCAAACTGATTTAGAATACGGTTGTAAAAACGGTTTCGAATTTTCCAAAACAAGAGTTGGATGTTCTTGGACAAAATAAAGTTTCTCAGTGACTCAAAATAAGGTCCATACTGTTTCAGTTGCCCTACAAACACACTGCAGAGCTTAGGTAACTAGAGGACTATATGTACCTTATAATTATTTATTTGGGAAGTCATATTCTGCCTTCCTACACCAAATACATCACTCAAAATGCCTTACAATAATCAAACTGTCAACATTTCATAATAAAGCAAACCAAAACATAAACAAAAGTAAAATAGCAAACAATGTTCACTAAAGAAAAACACTATTAAAGGCAACAGGTGGCTGGAAAAAAAAACAGTCTTTAGTCAGTGATAGAAAATGGCAAGGAACACCACCAAATGAAATCTGTGAGGTAATTCTTTACATAATTTTGCCGCAGGAATCTGTCCCAAACAATCATACCTTCACACTTGGACATACTGATGGGCCTTTTAACCAAAATCTAGGAAACAGGAAGGCTAATATGGAAGAAGGTATCCCTGATACAGAGGTGGACAACTCTGACCCTTTAGATGTTATTGGTTTTCAACCTCCATTATCCTTCACTTTGGGCTATACTAATTGGGGCTAATATGCAGGCTGTGAGTCAAAAGCACAGCTGGGGGGGGGACTGAGTTGCCCATCTCTGATCAAAATATTTTGGAACCAAGCAACTTAGGACATGCCATCCTGTATACTTCCTTCAGTGTTAGTTTGACAAGCTAATCCTCAAGTCTAATAGGAAGATACACTACAAAATAATGTACCAATATACTATGCTCAAGCACTATCTATACCATGGTTCAGTTTTACATAAAATACAAATCTTTTACGGAATATGTCTGTGAATACCTATGTCATTTTAAGAGATTAAATGTACACTTTAGAGGTGTTCATTTGTACCAAAGCTCAACTTGTCTTTTAAGCCAGATTCTTTTAAACTACTAACTTTTAAAATTTATCCTGCTAATTTCATCAAACAAATCAGACCTAAGCAAATACATTTTCCATAAAATTGCGACATCGGCTATACTCCTTACCTCTTCTTTGCTTTCTGATACTGTCAAGTCAATATGGATTGGTTCATCTGTAACTGTGAAACTCATCACAGCATTCTTTTCTTTCCTGTCAGATCTCACTTGCCTTGGAGTAAAACAACACATTTTAAAACAGAATTTTTGAACAGGCCTATTACATAGAAAACATGACTATAAAAATCCAGCTTCACACATGAAAAATAAAAGGATCATACTGCAATGGAATATATGTGGCATGGTGGCACAGTGTTTAAATGCCAGTACTGCAAGCCACCACGTTGCAAGTTCGATTCCAGCGGGTTCCAAGGTTCACTCAGCCTTCCATCCTTTCGTAGGTAGGTAAATTGAGTACCCAGCTTGTGGGGGCAATTAGCTAACACACATTGGAAACTGTTTAATGCAGTGTAGATGTGTACATAGCTATTGCTTAAAACAATTTGTAAGCCGCTCTGATAGCCTTGTGGCTGAAGAGCGGGGTATAAATAACTAAATAAAAAATAAAAAAAAATACTCACAGAAAGCACAGAAAATGTACCGTATATCCCGGCGCATAAGACGACCCCCCCCCAATTTTTAAGTTAAAATATAGAGTTTGCCCCTCCCCAGTCAGCCAGCCAGCCAGCTGGCTGGAAAGCCTGTCCCCCACCAGCCAGCCAGCTCAGTGGCTGTAGATGATGGAATAGTCTGTGAAATTAAAGGACTGAGAACAGCTAAAAAAAGCATGGGATACTTTGAAAAATCTCTGTGGTGTTCAATCTTTGGAAAGTAAGGTTGCATTAATAAGTTGGTTAATATGAAGCTATCAAATCCCAAATTTTTGAATGAGCACATTAATGAATGAGCACATTAATGATTTTAGAGCCACATTGGCAAGAGAATTTCACCATAGACAAAACTTGATGCAAAATGATAAGTCTGAATCCAGAAATTCTAATTTTAGGCTAACTTGTCCTGAAAAGAAACACCATTTTGACTCTCTTGAGCTAAATGGATGGCCATTTAACACTTCAAAGTTCATTTAACACTGCAAAGCAGTCATTCTCACAGCAGGAGGAAGGATCTGCTGGGAAAACTGCCCAGGCCATTTACACTTCAATCATTCTCACAACAGGGGAAAAGATCTACTGGGGTATAAGACCACCACCCCACTTTTGAGGAGATTTTCAAGTGTTAAAAAGCAGTCTTATATGCAAGAATATACGGTATGTCTATACTGAACAGCCAAGGAGTAGAAGGCTCATTTTACATTATACCTATTCAACAGAACAATTTCAGACCCTACTTCTTTATCGTATACTGACAACTACAGTCAGAAAAACAATACATACCATACACTGAGTAACCGGTCATGCACTGCTCCAGATAAGAAATAGAGCCCTGTAATTCCATCAAAGGGCTGATTCTCATTTGGAGGCCGTACTGTGATGAACTTAAGCGCTGAAACTGCTGTAGCATGTCCTGTGAAATGCTGAAGAAGAAATTTCATTTTTAAGGTTGATCAGGAAGACATACAGAGCAACAATGTAATGCTCAACGTGAAATAAAAAAATTAAACCAACACATCTGATCAACAACTCAATTCAAACACATTTACTTAGAAATGGATTCTAACGAAATTAATGAGATTTCTTACCAAAAAATCTTAGGTAGGTAAGAAGGAAAAAGTACTCAGAAAAGAAGGTAAGAAATATTAAAGAGAACCACTTTTAAATTCAATAGCAATAAGCTTTTAAACTGTGTTTAAGTTTTGCCTTTGAGATATATGAAGAAATTTAAATGAACTTTCTACCCAAAGGAGAGGAATGCAATTCCATATATGAGCTTCAACAAATCATTTTAAGAAATCCTTTCAGTATATTAGACCAAGATACCACAGTGATGTGACTTCACATTACTCCAGCCCATTATTCTTTCCAGAGAGTTCAAAGAAGGTAACATTAACAGGTTAAATGATGAGACAGGCTTCTGAGAGGAGCAGGATATACACTGGAAATGGGTTCTTTCTAATAATGTTTAGTATACCTTGGGGCAGTGAAAAACATCTTGCCATTTCTATATAATCAGAGGGGCTGCATTTGTACACATTATAGAATCTATTTATTCCCAATCACGTGTCCAAAAATTGGTAAAAAAGCTGCACAATAATTTGACAGTGTACCACAACAGGATAAGAATTCTTCATTTGAGGGTATCTTTCATTTATTAAGGATTTCTTCATATCTACACAAGTAATTAGATGTATTACTAAATGAAAAAAATGGAGTGCTTTGATTGTGTATTCCTGTAGGGCAGGGGGTTGGAATAGATGGCCCTTGTGGTCTCTTCTAACTCTATGATTCTATGAATTACTAAACAGGGAGAAAACACCTATTTTAATTAGCCAGTGCAACTGAATACAATCTGCCTTCCACATTTGTAGGTTAAGAATGTGCAGATATGATTATTCATGGATTACTATATTCACTCACTAGCTCAGTCATGTGGGCAGGGGAGAAGGGGGTAGGACGGGGGTGCACAAGGAGGGAGCGTGTGTTTCGTTGCTCACTCAAGCGAGGGACAGGACAGGGTTCCTATTTCTCCCTCCTCCTGTCCCATCCCCTTCCCATCTCCTACCTGAGGAAGAGAGGGTGCAGCTAGGCCCAGCCACCCCACTAGTACAGGTGCTTTTTGGTGTGTGTTAAATATGCTTTGGAGGGGTGGGGCTAGAGATATTCAGTTTTTCCACTTTCGCCAGGGTCCTGCGCCCCTAACCTCTGTGAAAGTTGAGGGCTGACTATGTAACTGAAACATAAACTAAATATAATTTGAGATCTAAATGCAATTGTTAGTGAAAACTGGAGAAGGTCCACTGAATCAAAGATAACTTCGTAAGGCAGTATTTATGTACATTCCATTGATTCAACTGGTCTACTGTAGTTGGCACTAACAGTAGCTTTTAAGCCTAAGACTGTTCGGAGTTGTATCTGGCCCCAGTGACACATCACAGCTAAACTACAGGACTACTAAAAAGGAGATTAATGTGGGTCTGCCTTTGAGAAATGTTAAGAAACTGGTCCAGAAAGTTGTGGTCAGATAGCTGACCAAGACAGTTAGAGAAAGAATGCCACTACTCTGTTACAAGTTTCAATGCTTGTTCCAAGCACAATTCAAAGTGCTGGCAATGACCAATTAAGCTATATATAGTATGAGCCAAGGCTATTTGAAAAGGCATATTTGCTCATATAAGCTTGCTTGAGTTTTAAGATCTTGTAAGGAATTTTCAGTATTTCAAGGAAACTATACTAAACTGGGGAAACAGAGTAACTATAGACAGCTGAGAGAAAAATAACTCTATACAGATTTGCAACTGTTAAATGATGCAGAAAAGTCATAGCTATCATAATCACTAGATGGGAACATTTAATTATTATATCCACATTTAAATTATAACTAAAATTACTTTTTGCTTCTCTGCTATATATTCATTTTTACATAGGTTCTAACTGCAGTCAAATTGGTTAGTAAGTTTTTTTAATTTTAATATCTCGTAACTTATCTCTTTAATCAGCTAGGGTCAAGAAACAGATACACAGTGATAATGGACAGCAGCCAAGCTGAATACCCATTAATAAATTAAAAACTTGTCTTAACATTTATTAGCCAATTGCCCATCCCAGAATATGAAAAACATGGGGGGGGGGGCAGAATCTCCAATACTTTATTTGTATTATCTTCCAGGTACACACATGCCAATTAGCATGTCACTTATAAACTATAATTTGTACAATCTTTTCAAGAATGCATCAACCATAATAACATGCAGCATGAGAAAAGACAGGATACAGGTGTTTCACTTATTTTTTATGCTACTGTTTTGTTAATTTAAGCTGTAAAATTTATTCCCAATACAACGATATCCAACCAAAAGCATGAAATAATCATTTCAGTACTACAATACTACTTATACTTTAAAATTTGGTTTCTTTACTAGCTTTTTCCCATTTAATAGGTTTCAGAACCAGAAGTATTTCCAGAATAGCACACACTAGGCATTGTCTGTGTGTTTTCAATATCTCAACGTAAGTTTTATGAGCTGCTGGCAGTGCTCAGACACAGCCAAGGAATTTCATGTCCTCATTCAACTGTCAGCCAGTTGAAACCACATTTCCAAGTATCATCACAGCAATCCTTCCAGCAGTTTCAGGCTACTTTAAACTATATTAAATGGGATGAAATGAAGCAACTTATTTTAGATTAAAAAACTGATCTTTCCTATATCCCTCTTTATCCTGAAAACAAACACATACTCTGTAGACTTCTTTGGTCTCCAAGTCCCACAATTTGATAGATCGACCAGCTGAAAGAAGCATCTTCCCATCAGGACTGATGCACAGTGAGCTCACACTGCTGTTATCTCCTTTCCACTTGCTGAGAAATTTAAGAACAATGAAGTGTTAATATAGACTCATTTAGAATGTCAAGGTAAGAAAATATTGAGAAAGGTTATGTTAAAAAAAAATCTTTACCAATAAAATATTTAATCAAGCCTATTCAATGGGTTAAGGAAAACAAAGCCCAAACAAGTACTTAAGAAGAAAAAAACTGAGGAAGCAATTTTCATAGTTTGCACCTCATCTGTACTGTCGAGGTATCAAGATAACAGAACAGAGGTCCAATTCTCAGATCTTCTTAGCTAGCTGATAGTGTATTAGACTTGATTTTGCATATAAAAATTCAAGAAATGTACGTTATCAAAACTGGACAGATCACTAACAATGTATACACCAGCCATGAGGCAAAAGTACGATTATCGTCTCTTGCACCACCCTGATACTTATCTGTATTGAGTCAATCCAATCTATCCATGTGTGGAACTTCACAACTTTTGTATCTGCTAGGGCTTTTGAGTCACATATATTTTGTTTTAAGAAAAGCCTAAGAACTACAATTCTTTATAAATACTTGTTTTAGAGTGGACAGAAACAGATCAATCAAGGAAAACAGCAACCCATTAAGCTGTTATACGACAAAGTCCTGCAGCTAGTATGTGGTTTTTATTTTCAGAAAATGTGCTTCAATAAAATATGATGAATGACCAAAACATACATACATCTCTCGTGCGTGCGTTTCATGGGGTGGGGGGTTAGTAAGAAACCATAAAGATAATATCTGAAATTCTTTTGAATCCAGGAAATGCACCTGAAGCAACAAAATAATATATATTGCCACCAGCTGATTTAAAAATATAGCTGAAAGCTTTAAGTGATTAATTATCATGTTCTTGTCAGTTGACAAGTTAATACAGTCATCACTGAAACGAATAAAGGGAGATTCAACACCACTATTGCAAGATATCATAAGCTGCATAGCTATAAATCCCTATAGGTACCTGAAGCATCTGATCTTGCTATGATTTTATGTAGCATCCTCTGTGATGAAAATACTTCCAGCATGCAAAAGAGCTCTGAGAACACTCTAAAATGCAGAGAAACCATAGTACCAGTAGCCGCAAAACAACCAAGCATCCATATGGGAGCTACAATAGATCTCTAACTACAATTCTAAATACATTTACTGGGAGTCAAATCCCATTGCAATGTGTGGGATTTATCTTCAATGTCAAAATGCTTAAGACTGAGCTGCCTACTTTTGTTCCCTTTCCTTTTCTAGACAATTTATCATTAAAACAAGGATAAAAAATTGTGTCAGATTTTACTGTCTCTTCAAGATGTCCTCTATTTTCTGCCATTCTAATATTTTTCCCACACTAGAATGTAGTATTCAGCCATTTAGCTGTAAACAAAAAAAATGTTTCTAATCCCAATAGGGTCAGAGTTGACACCTTACTCTGTTTTGTGTGGAAGTGAGGTATATTACAGTTATATAAAACTGTACCAAGTCAGAGAAAGTTTCTAATAATATCAATTTGACATTTATGTTAGTAGTTTCAAAAAAGATGAATCTGGGAGACAATTTCCAATCGTGGATCAAAGCAATTCATTCAAGACACTAGATGATAAAATACAAAAGCAATGTGCGTTTAAGTAAGTTCATCAACTTTGCATACAACCCCAATGTGTTCTCAGTTGTACAGCCCTAACTATAAACTTAACCATTCTAACAACTACATTTGTATTTGTGCCCTGAAAAAAATAAGATAAAACCGTTAAGGTCCCAATATATAGTTCTATCAAGTAGTATCTGTAAGTACTGGGCCCTTGCTGGAGCATATAGTTGACATTTGAATAAAACATGTGCAGTGTGCAAAAGCCGCCTTGAGTCCCATCTTAGGAGAAAGGCGGGGTAAATCAAATAAATAAATAAATAAGTCTTGCTGGGTTTAAAGTAAACTGGGATAAAACTAAAATGTTGGGGGAAAATATGAACAGATCAAAAATCTGAAGAAGTGTTTGGGGTTTAATATTAAGATGTTACATATTTGGAGATTGAAATAATTAATAACACAGTAGGACCACATATCCACTGATTCATTATCCACTGATTCAATTATGCATGGGACACAAAACAGCACACCTACCATAGAGTTTCCTAGAAAATGCATCCTCTCTATCCATTTTCTAGTCCTCCAAGGCAACTCTATGGTATTTTAAACAAGAAGTCCCATTATTTTCAATGGTGTTTGCTATTATCCACGGTTTTTGATATCCATGATGCCCCCCTAGAATCATTCTCCAGCAGATATGGGGGTCCTACTGTAATGTCAAACTCTTTAGGAATAATTATTCAACAGTTTAGAGTATGGTGAAAAAGATATACAAAATGGTCAAAAATGAAATTATCTTTGTTGGGAAGAATTTCTGTGATAAAAATTAATGTGCTGCCAACATTTTTATTTTTATTTCAGAAGATTCCTACATTACATAATGTTTTACCATTTAAAAATGGCAGAATGATATTTCCAAATTTATCTGGCAAGGGTAGAAACCAAGAACCAGACTTAAAATGGTGCAAGATACAAAAGAAAGAAGTGGTTTTTGTCTGCCTGATTTAAAATTGTATTATCACGTGTCTTGTTTGTTAAAAAATACTAAACTTCTGCAACTTAGAAAGATGAGATTTGGTTGGCACGGATTCTTGTGGTACGACAAATTAAAGGTAAATAAAGATTTTAATAATTATGTTGTGAGAAGGGCTATACTGAGAGTGCCTAAAATACAGAGCAAGAATTTGTGCCCAAATTCCACTGTGGTTGTCACGTCATCAAGCCTTGTATTACAGAGAAAATATGGGGGAAATAGTTGTTATATAAGAAAATTAGGGTAGTAGGAAATATAATATGGTTAAGATATTTAAGTAACAACAAATATAATATTATTAGATAAAGGTTTTTTGTACAAGTGGTTATTGAGGTATCTTATTATAGCCTTTTTGCTGATCAGCTGGAATCTAGACTTTATTTTAATATTCTTTGGGTTTTGTTTGTGTGTTTAGATTAGATATGTGGGTTAGAATAGATGAGGGGATAGTTTAAGTGGTGGTTAACATTTATTTTTGTGTTAATGTGTGTGTTTTTCCCTTATGTGTGGTTTTTAGATTGTAAAACTATGTGTTTAATAAAAATATTTTTTTAAAAAAAAAGTAGCATGTATTGTAACGACTGTATCTCCAATATTACAATTGACTAGTATGGCTATTCCAACTACATGTGTACTATTACTGGTGGCATCTCAATGGGGTCCCACTTTGGGAGAAAGGTAGCATATTAATGAAATAATACAGTCGTTCCTTCACATTCGCAGGGGTTAGGGCGGCCAGACCTCCACGAATATGAAAAAAAAAAACACGAAGAACAATCGGCCCTCTCCTGGGCCTTCGCTTCCCCCGCAAAGGGAGCGAAGGCCCAGCAGAGGAGCAATTTAAGAGGCTTTGCCTCACCCGCCCCCCCGTGCTTGCCTGGATCTTCCCTCCCTTTCCAAGGGAAGCGAAAACCCAGGCAAGTGCGGGGGGTGAGGGAAAACTTGAGAGGTTGTCTGCTGGGCTTTCGCTCTCCCCACAAAGGGAGCAAAAGTCCAGCAGAGGGGCGATTTAAGAGGCTTTGCCTCACCCCCCCATGCTTGCCTGGGTCTTCCCTCCCTTTCCAAGGGAAGTGAAGACCCAGGCAAGCATGGGCGGGGGACCTCTCAAACTGCGAATAATCAAAACCGCCAATATCAAAGCTGTGAATGTGAAGGAACAACTGTAATGAATAAATAATATCAACTCTTAATACGGGCAGAGTTCTTATTTAATGAAGCTGAAATAACACAAAATAAAGTGGGCAGGATCCAAACATTATTCCTGCTGGCAGAAACAGGAAAGGCAGCTTTTTGCCAATTTCCTCCATTCTCTCTGGAACGGTGTAGAATTGGGAGCTCTGGGGAAAGGGGGAAATCAAGGCAAGACTCAACCCCACTTCTTGTCAGAGGGTTCCTTCCACTCAGTCATGAATCTTCATGCATGGATGGAGAACTTTCATAACATAAAGGATGAATAATAATCCTACACAAGTAGACAAGAGAGATGAATTGCGTAGGATTTTTATCTAGCCAACAAACTGATCCAACAGACTAATCAAGGAAGTCTGAGTTTGCAAGACCTTAGCAGGGCTGTTAATAACAGGGAGTCTTAGAGGCCTTTCATTCATAGGATTGCCGTAAATCGAAGCCAACAATGTAGTTACCTTAAACATACAAAATATGTTATCTAACTAATCATGCCATATTCGATCATAGTATCTAAATAACCATACCATACTGGATCAAAAATTTAAAATATCCTTCAATACTTCTAAATGAAATAGGTGGTTGTATATAAATTGCAGACTGCAGCATCTCCAACAAGTGATCATAGCTCAGCTATGCATTCAGGGGAACCAAATAAAAGCCAAACATACAATAACATTTGCATTAAACTCGTTCTTAAAATTCACGCCAGATGTTTGTATAGTAAAATTCATACTATAAACCAATAGCCATCTCAAGGAATTCTCTGAAACAGCTTTGTCTGGATTCCTTCCCCAATTTATGAGACACGTACAGTTACTTAATTCTTAATCCCGAACCAGTTCATGTAATAAATTTAACACAAATACATATAGAATTTCGGAGATCATGTAAGCAGCAATTCTAAATATTTAACCTGGGAGTAAGCAACATCTACCTCTGCTACCTTTGATTTTATAGTTTTCATATTATTTATTTATTAATACATTTATTTCCAACATTTTTATATACCACTTTTACTTTTAAAAATCTCAAAGTAGTTCACAATAAAAAATGCTAAGGATACAATGATAACATTAAAAAGTAAGACCCATAAAAACATTAATTAAAACATTGTCATTTGATCGATTTTTGTTCTTTTATATTAATCATTTTGGGGCTAAAATGTAGCACAAAATGTATGTATAAAACTACACATACATATACACCTCCCTAAAAGCTATTCTATCTTACCATTTCCCATTGTAAAAGTTATGACACACAACAAAATATTACATTTAATTTTTTAAATCATCCTACTCAAAGATTATGCTACTAAATATTCTCCAACTCCTACCAGGCAGAGGAAATTTTCTGCCAAGCCTGCTCAGACAGCCAAGAGGAAACTGTCCTCACCACATATCAGAAGTGAGCGAAACCACATGGACATCATCACAGCAGTGTATTTCTCTTAACAAATATTTGATAATGATGCTTGAGACACTACAGACGGCTTAAAACAAACACAATGGGCAAATTTTATTTAGTGCCTGATTTCATTCATTGTATACGGATTGATGGTTTTTATTTTATTTATTTATTTATTTATTTATACCCCGCTCTTCAGC
This sequence comes from Gambelia wislizenii, assembly GCA_030847615.1. Lineage (NCBI taxonomy): Eukaryota > Metazoa > Chordata > Lepidosauria > Squamata > Crotaphytidae > Gambelia > Gambelia wislizenii. The sequence continues at coordinate 59,821,154 of JAUMIR010000001.1, forward strand.
CACAAAGGCTATCAGAGTGGCTTACAAATGGTCAATTTAACAGTTCCCTGCCCTCAGGCTTACAATCTAAGTAAGACAGGACACAATCCAATATGGATTGATTGTTTTAATAGGTATTGGTTTTACTTGTTCTTTTAAACTGACGTTGTTTGTTTTTAACTGAGGTTGTATGCTGTATGCTGGTCTGTTGTTCCTCGTCCCAATCCAGGAGGCGAGGTGGGTAAGAAATCGTCATCATTGGCCCATAGGGCGATAAAGAGTGGGTGAATACTTTCTGTATACATTGATCCTGTCGCCACTCAAGAGAAGGCACCATAAACTGAGCTCCATCTATCACTACAACTTTCATATTATGATGTACAATTTTTCCCCTTTTGTACCAGAAATACTGTCAGTGCGAAACAAGATGGACTCAAGCATATTTATTTTTTTATTTTTATTTTTTATTTATTTAGTTATTTATTTATATTTAAAGCATGGCAGTTTTGATATTGCCAAATTCTATTAGAGGCTGGGTACCCTTTATCCAAAGTACTTGAGACCAGAAGTGTTTTGGATTTTTTTGGATTTTGGAACATTTACATATATATAATAAGCATGAAATTAATTTGTGTTTCACATATACCTTTATACACATAACCTCAAGGTAATTTTATACAATATTTTTAAATATTGTTTTAATTTTTATTTAAATATCTTTAGCTTTTTTATTTAAATATTTAAATATTATGGATTTTTGAGGATAAGGAATAATCAACCTGTACTTATTTGCATATAATTACCCTAGGTACTAATCTCACATAGGGATAAGAAGAACAGTGAGAAAGGAATGGGTATAGACGGAGAAGGAACGATAGAAAATCTGTGGCTTGCCACCAGTTTCGGCCTCCATCTACTTTTACTTCAACCCACCAGTCTCCAACTCATGGAAGTATTGCCCTTCGTGTTATAATGGTTCCCCACTGCAGCCTTGAGTTTTCTAAATATAGTGAAAATTACTGCTGCAGAATTTAGCAGAAAAATTTCTGGGCTTCAATGGAAGCCGGCTGTGCATACCTTTTTACCAAAGCTTTCAATTTTTAACCACCATACACCAATTCTACTCCACTGGAAAACAATGACTGCCTGTTCATGTGCTTTTGGAAACACAGATTTCAGGGGCAGGCAACCTTGTACCCTCCAAATGTTATGAATCACAACTTCAATAAGACCCAGGCAACATGGCCAATGAATGGTGATTGAGAGCTCCAGTCAAAAATATCTGCAGGGGTCTGAAGGACAATGGCTACCTTTTTATATTTGAATGCTGATTGTGAAAATATACAGAGTTCCAATCTAAACCAGACAGTGGAAAGAATGGAGTACAAAATCTATCTTAAATATGAGGCCAGGCTCACCATTTCACTTTGCATGTCCGTATGTTCCATTCCACGATATTTTTGTCATCTGAACAGCTATATAAGCAACCATTGTCCTGGTGCCACCGTACACAGTTAATTTTATTGTCATGGCCACTCTAGATGAAAAGAAAGAAGGTATCAGCAAGTGATATCATAACCTAGGAGTGTACCAACCTATACTATCCTTCTGACCAAGATACAGTACTTTATAGTTCTAGATAGTTAACTCTCATGCTGTTCCATGCTGATCAATTCCCAGTAACTTTGTACTTAAGAAAAAGTAGAAGCAATTGCTTTATTAGAGGGACAGACCAAACTCAGAAGAGGCAGGCACATTTGTTCAAATACAGATATCATTGGGGGGAGGGGCGGTAAAACTAAAAGAGGAACGTGAGTGAGAACTGTATCTACAGCCACACTCACTTTTTATCTTTTAATGCCCATATCTCCATGTGGAGCATACTTTGGTTATCACCTGAGAAGAAAAGTGGTAAGGACAGACATGCTGGGTATAGGGCAAGAGTTCTCCACTCCTCCTTGGTGGTCTATTTCTATTGCTTCTCCATCCTGATATGCATTGCTAGGTGTAACCAATACCTGTACAGAGCCCAGTGACTTTGTCAGCCGTTTCTATCCTGGAAATAAGCTTAACCTTCACGTATCAAGACAGTGCATTTTTAGCACCCACCCCATCACATTTGTTGTAGAATCAACAGAAAATTAGATCTACAAGGTAGACATTCTGCAGCACAATCACCTGAACGGTTGAGAACAACGTCCCCCAAATTCAGCCACTTGCTACATATTTTAGTTTTGTTTTTTAACAACCAAAAAGCAGCCTAGATTTAAAAAATGCCCTAATAAATGTAATTATTTTTGTCACTGGAGTACTTTTTGACCCAACCAATATAATGTATTGGGAGAAAAAACATTCCATGGGTTTTTTTGTTTTTCAACAAACCATGAGGCAGTGAAGCATAAGTCTGTAGGATGGTGTAATTCAGGGAGATACTAGAATTCTCCTTGAGTTATATAGGAAGTGTACATTATGCCTTAACTCTTAACACAGGGAATTTTCACTGGAGTCAGAAAATGCCCCACAACTCACTCAGTACAAGGTTTTTTTTTCCCCAACAGGTACAGGAATATTCACTGTAGTCACGACAGCTACAACTGCCTAAAAGTTTAGACTTCCCTGCTTTTTCCTCCACAACTCAAATGTTTGTACCACCTGTCTGATGTAGAATTCCTGAGAATACAAAATTCTGCAGACTTCTGAGGCATTTCAGCTATTCCAAATGTGGATTTTGTGGGGTGTTCTCTCATGCACCAATATGGTTCTCTTTGTTTTTGTATTATTTTTCACTAGAGATACGGGAACTTAAGATTTTCTATAATATTTCTGCAAAGTATCACGAAATCCATTTCTACATTCTGCACCTTGAATCCTGTGCTGGGAGAAAGGCATGATATTAATGGTTAAAGAATTGCATATGTATAATTAATTAATTAATTAATTACACATGCAGTTCTTTAACCATGCTTTATGAAGGACAATCAAATTAATCTAACCCTATATGCTAACAAAAGGTATAATTTATCTTAGGTGAAAAATGTCAAAGCAAGCAATACTTACTAATTTCCTCTGTAATTCTCCTTTTACTGTGCTGTATAATAAAATGCTGCCATCTGCAGTACCAATAGCCAAAAGATCTAACTGTTCACTTGCTTCTACCACTTCAGATTTCCTCTTCTTTCTCTGAGGGCCATCCTGTAAATAAGTTCATAAAGTCAGGTAAGAGAAAACAGCCTCACTGGCTATATGAAATAATAATTGTAAGAAACATGAAACAAAGCTTGTCTACATCTTAATGGGAATAAATTCAGAATCTTCTTTTTGGTTCTGTATATTTTTAAAGGAAAAACACAACAAAGCCAACATGCTGGTTTAGCACCTTTTTCTTGTTATTTAAAAGAGACAGCTAAATACATTTCTGGTGGTTCCTTGTATTTCATTAAGGTCCAAATACTATCTGGAGCCTCCATTTTCAAAGTGCAGGTTCAAAAACATAATGTTTTGCTTTTATTGTTCCTACTTCTCCAAAGTAGGCTAAAATTATTCTGCATATTATCCCAACCACCTAAGGAAGAAAGCAACTCCTCTATTTTTCAAGGCCAGGAGATAACAAGAATTAAGGATTCACTCAAGGTCACAAGAAGTGTCAATATGACTTAATGGGCCACAATAGTTCTTACCTCCCACCTATCAGTAAAAGGCAGGCACAACTCAGATCCAGATACAGCTGTACTGGGAGTGGGGGAGCTGACTTGCTATGTTAACAGTGGGCAGGCATTTTTGCCACAATTTTAGCTATTCTTGGTTAACTTCCTTTTTCTTTATATATCTAAAAACACCTTCTCTGTGTGTAAAAAAGCAAATACAGTATTAAAGCTAACCCACTTAATAAATGAAATTTACCTAAGGGTTAACCTACCAAATTCCCACTGACTGCACAGAATTCTACTTAAGAGTAATAACTGGATTTAGGCCATGGCCTCCTTATATTCAAATCATATGATCAATGTGAACAGGTTACAGCAATTTATCTGTTTTTATCCAGAAAAATTATTTCAGTTCTGCAATGTTATGGTTTATAGAAAACTGACTAACAAGTATCTGAGTGGGAACAAAGGTCTCTTTCACACTACCTTGATACCACTTTAACTGCTGTGGCTCCAACTGGGATTTGTAGTTTTCTGAGGTACTTTTGAGTTCTCTGCCAGAACCCTCTAATGCCTCACTAAATTAAAAACCCACAGAATGCACCATGGTGGCTGAAGTGGTATCAAAGCACTATAAATGTATAATATGAAAGAGACTGAGTTCTCCACATCTTGGTCTGTTGTATCTGAGAGGGACCCTTAATGTGACCTTAGGAAATTTTCATTGTAATTCAATCATACTTTCACCCGTCCAAGTGCTAGCAATGTTCTTCCAGTATCATAATTAGGAGGCTTAGAAAATAAAGATAAAAAGGAATATTTTGTGCAAAGTGGCAGTGGTTCTTCAGGAAGCGGCTGCCTCTTAATCTATAAGAATATTAGAATTACTACAAAGGGTTTGCAAAGGGTTTCCTTGTGGGTCTAAGAATAACAATACCAATGATATGTGGTGAAATCACTGTAATCCTTCCTAAACTTATGGAAAAGGCAGGTTAAAAATAGAAAATTCATATACAAAGGCTGCAGTCTCATACACATTTATCTTACATGAGTAGGCATGCATAGGACTATGCTGTAAAACACAAATATTTACTCTGTATTAACTAAGGAAACCTGCTACAACACTGCTTCTCAAGCTATCTTATGTGCCAGACCAGCAATCTCCCCTCCCTCCATATACTAGTGATGTATACCATATTTGTACAATTGGCTATGGCTGTTTCGTTTCTGGAAACATACTGCAGACCTGTAGCCAGCACTGGCCTTTGGACTACTAGTTTGATTAGCACTATGTGCCAGCTAGGTCACTGTATTACGAAGTAAAACTGTTTAAGTATTATGCCTACCATACAGCAAACTCAACCATCTTAAAAAGAACAGGAAGCTTCTTGTACCTAATGCTAGAAATGAAGAGGACCTTGGCACTGTAAGGGCAAGTGGATCCTATTACTAAAAAGCTGCAGCACATTATCCATACATTCAGCACTATGTACAATCAGCCCTCTACTTTTGTGAGGATTGGGGTAGAGGACCCCAACAGAAGTGGGGGGGGAAACACATATACAGGCCAGCTATGTTTTTGTTTTGTTTAACCTGAGAAAATACTTCTGTAGGCATTTGTAGGTCCCCCAGTGCAATTCTATGGTGTGTTTCTGCTGGAAATAGACCACAGAGTCACTCTGGAGGACCTGCAGATTCCCCAAGAACACTTCTTTAGACATTTGTAGGTCCTCCAGCATGATTCTGTGGCCAAATTCCAACAGAGGCATACCACAGAATCATGCTGGAGGACCTAGAAAATGCCTAGAGAGAACATATTTGGTAATCCACAAATAATCAAATCCATGAATGCTTAACCCACAAATGTGGAGGAACAACTGTATATCCACTGAGAAAAAAAAGATCATAAGTACTGGCTTTTTTTCTTGTTTAACAATTAAACAAATCTCCCTTAACATTAGCAGCCTGGTCTTAGATATTTTGATTCAACTACCCTGCTGAGTTCAACTACCTTGGATCCCTTGTAGGCAGAAAGGCAGGATGCAAATTTAACAAACAAGTAAGAGCATTTCTAAACAATCACAAACTGGATTTCAGCCTTAGAGGACAGCTCTACTTCTCCAATCTTACCCATACATATTTTACCTTCCACTTTTCTTTTCTGTCTCTCAGAATAAAATAAGATGTGCAGAGAGGCATGACTAAGAAGAAGTTAATCTGTTTAGCTTTGAGACTTTCGGTTGATAATTTCTAAAGAGAGTAGTTGTGGTTGCTGTAAGGGAATTACACTCTCTGTACATGTTCAGTGGTATTCTGTAAATACTGAAAGAGCATCAAACCTCAGGAAATCTGATAAAAAATGAAGTTAAACAACAAGTGTATTAACTATTTTATTTTAAAGACTAATCAAACTTTTATGGGATAAAGAGATATAATGAAAGACATTACTGACTCCAGTAATTAAGAACACAGTCTACCTATCTACATTGCTATGGGGAAAGGGCACATTTTTAGCCATCCTAAACTGGATACTATAACTGACCTCACATTTCTTTCCATGGAAAAAAATGTACCTTCCATATAGGCACCTAATTCGTCACTATATGCTTTCAAGTCAACTTTGACTTATCAGAGGTTTTGTTGGGCTCCTGATACACTGCAGAATTAATGCAGTTTGACACCGCTTTAACTGCCATGGCTCGGCGCTATGGAATTCTGGGATTTGTAGTTGTTTTTTTTAAAAAAAAAATATTTAGTATTTTCTGTCAGAGTGCTCTGGTTCCACAATTACAACCCCAGGATTCTATAGGATGGAGCCATGATAGTTAAAGCACTGTCACACTGCATTATTTCTGCAATGTGTCAGCAGCCTTGGCAAGATTTATTCAAAGGAAACTTATCCTTGCCTTCCTCCAAGGCTGAAAGGATGTGACTTTCCCAAAATTATCAAGTGGGTTACCATGGCTGAGTGGTGATTTAAACGCTGGTGTTCCAAAATCCTATTTCAACACACAAATCACTATATCAAGCCAGCTCTCAAGGCATTTCAAACAAACACTGGTATTTCTTATTTCTCCCCTCACCATCCCTGGGGTCCCAAAAAAACCTGCTCCAGAAGACAAGACAAGCCTCTGAAACAGTAAAGTTGTATTGGAGGTGGCAGGGGGGGCTGCAGAAATATGGGGAAACTGGCAACAAATACCTCCTTTTGTCCTGTTCCTCTAGGAGAAACACTTTTAGTGGACCTCAACCCAGGGAACAATCTATAGGGTCCAACCAAATATTTAGGAATTTCAGTTGTCCCTCCGTATCCACGGATTTAAGTATTCACGGCTTGAAAATAGTCTTAAAAAAATAATAACCCAAAAAGCAAACCTTGATTTTGCCAATCTTATATAAGGGACACCATTTTGCCATGCTACTGCCTATAATGGGACTTGAGTATTTATGGATTTTGGTATCCAAGGGGGGGGGGTCCTGGAACCAAACCCCAACGAATATGAAGGGACAACTGTAGTTGTGTGTGTATACGAATGCATAATGCTACATATTCATAAACACTCATAGACACACACACTTCTCTACCTGCCACCACCCAAGAGCGCATCTGACACCATGGTCAGATTCAAAACCTGAATTCAAGGGAGGGGGGACCACTAGGATGGCTCATAATTTAGTAGCACATGCTTTGCCGTAAGAAACCAAGGTGACCAAAGAAAGGCCTGACTCAGTGCAGCTTTTACTTTTGTAGGGAGCTTAGAAGAGGGAAAGAATAAGGTTCTCCGCAAAAGCTCTCTTCTGTCAAGGCGACCAGGGATGGCTTGCTAACTTTTCTCTGGTGGCACAGATGAAACGCACATGGGAGGGTGAGGAGAAGGTCCCAAGCCTCCCTTCTCTGTCTTCCTTTTCCTCCACCACCACGCGAGAGAAAGAGCTGGGGCGGAGCCAGGGGGTGCCGCTGCTCACCCATGTGCTCCCGCTGCGGCCCACGGAGAAAAACTCTGGTGGAGGGAGGCTGAAGCGGGTCGAGGCAGAGACCCACGAAAGCGGAGGCAGCTCCCCCCACCACGCCCCCCCAAAGCCCCCAAGCCCCGCAACCGCTCTACCAGCCTTCCTTTGGCACCAGGGCCCGTCCACACGTGACAGGAGAAGAGGCGAGCCCGGGCAGCCTTTCCCCTCGGGCCTCGCCTCCACTTACGGGGGGCTGAGAGATTCACGAGTGGGGTGCGGGCGGAGGCCCAGGCCCGGCCCGTGGGTGCCGCCTGCCTACCTTGCTGGGGGACGGGCGGCCTCCGCTGCTGGGCGGCGCCCAGGCCAGGCAGGTGCAGGCGGCGCTGAGGTGGGCCGAGGGCACATACTCGTGGCTGAGGCGGCTGCTGGCCGTTTCCCACACGCGGAGCCGCCCGTCCGGCCCGGAGAGCGCCACGAACCGCCGCGGCTGAGGGGAAAAGGCGCACGGCGTCCCCACTACGAAGACCGGGATCTCGAAGGCCGCCCTCGACGACGACGAGGCCTGTTCCCCGCCGCAGCCGCACGTTGTATCGCCCGCCGAGGCGCTCGCTCCGGCCGCCACCGCCATGGCCAGGCTCGACCCACACAGGGCCGTCCCCCCCTCTCGCGCGCCCCAGCGGCCCCGCGGCAGCCACATGTTCAGCCCCCGCGCAGGCGCACTCGCCTCAGCCCGCCCGCAAGCGAACAAGCAAACGGGGCGACGAGCTCTGACAGGTTCCGTCTGCGCCTCGCCGAGAAGCCCCGGCCCCCTCGCCTCCTGCAAGGCTTCGCTCTGTCACTCAAGGGCGGGGGCGGGGCGTCGGAGTTCCCCTCAGGTTGACTCGTATTCCACTCTAACTGCTCTGGCTGATTCCTGTGGAATTCTGGGGTTTGTAGTTTAGGGAGGCCTAAGAGCTCTCTGGCTAAGAATACTAAATCCCCCACCCCCCAGAACTGCAAATTCCAGGATTACACAGGAGGCAGCCAAAGCACTTAAAGTGGAATAATAGCACTATAAGAGTGTATTGTGTATAACATCATAGGACTACACTTTTATAGTTATATGATTCCTCGAACGTTTTCATCAGCTTTGTTTACACACAATCCTAAATATACACTGAACTGACTATGTGACGAATGTTGCTGTCCTTGAGCAAGCAGGGATCACCAGCATTGAGGCCATGATATTGAGAACACAGCTGCGCTGGGCAGGGCACGTTTCTAGGATGGAGGACCATCGCCTCCCAAAAATAGTATTCTACGGTGAACTCGGCATGGGTCAGCATAAGAGGGGTGCTCCAAAAAAGTGATACAAGGACTCCCTGAAACATCTCAGGCTTGGCCAAATTGATCACCAACAATGGTCCGCCCTGGCCTCACATCAGGAGGCATGGGGATGCACTATCCACAATGCTGCAGCTTTATTTGAGAACTCACGCCGAACAAGTCTTGAAGAGAAACGACAACGGCAGAAAGAATCACAACCCAGGAACATCACCCAAGGATGTTCTGCTGTGCTTTCTGCACCCGGACTTCTTTATCTCGGATTGGCCTTTTTAGTCATCAGTGTGCTTGCAGAAAGCGCGGGATGAGTCCTTCCTTAATCTTCGCTTGCGAAGAAAAGCCAGAGACACAGAGAGAGAGAGTTTAGTGAAGCCTAAGAGCCCACTGGCTGAGAATGCTAAATGCCCCCGCCCCGAACTGCAAATCCCAGGATTACACAGGAGGCAGCCAGAAAAGTTAAAGTGGAATAATAGCACTATAAGAGTGTAGTGTGCATAACGTCACAAAAAAGTACACTGTTATAGTGCTATTATTCCACTTTAACGGCTATAGCTTCCTCCTGTGGAATTCTGGGGTTTGTTGTTTAGTGAGGCCCAAGAGCTCTCTGGCTGAGAGTTCTAAATGCCCCTCCCTACTATCCAACACTCTGGTCCTAAATTATTGTAAGGAAGCCTTATTGTCTCATTACATTTTCCTTACAGGAAGCATCACTACACTATTCTTTAACAAGCATTTGCACAGGAAATCAAACTGTTTCTGCTAATATGCCACTTCCCTCAAACTCTCAAACTGCCAGTTTAAAGCAAGATATCAACACAAGCAAACTCCAGAACTTACTTATGTAGTTTTTTACTTCATAGAATCATAGAATTGTAGAGTTGGAAGAGACCACAAGGACCATCCAGTCCAACCCCCCTGCCACACAGAAAATCACGATCAAAGCATCCCTGACAGATGGCCATCCAGCCTCTGTTTTAAGACCTCCAAGGAAGGAGACTTCACCATGCTCCGAGGGAGTGTGTTCCACTGCCGAACAGCTCTTACTGTCAGAAAGTTCCTCCTAATGTTGAGGTGGAATCTCTGTTCCTAGAGCTTGCATCCATTGCTCCGTGTTCCAGTCTCTGGAGCAGCAGAAAACAAGCTTGCTCCATCCTCAGTGTGACACCCCTTCAAATCATATCGCCCCTTAACCATCTTTTTTCCAGGCTAAACATACCCAGCTCCCTAAGTCTCTCCTCATAAGGCATCGTTTCCAGACCTTTCACCATTTTAGTTGCCCTTCTCTGGACATGCTCCAATTTGTCAATATCCTTTTTGAATTGTGGTGCCCAGAACTGGACACAGTATTCTAAGTGAGGTCTGACCAAGGCAGAATAGAGTGGCACTATTACTTCCCTTGATCTAGACACTATACTTCTATTGATGCAGCCCAAAATCACATTGGCCTTTTTAGCTGCCGCATCACACTGTTGACTCATGTTCAACTTGTGGTCTACTAGGACTCCTAGATCCCTTTCGCACGTAGCCTTGTTCAGCCAGGTCTCCCCCATCTTGTATCTATGCCTTTCATTTTCCACCTTAAGTGCAGTACCTTACCTTTCTCCATATTGAATTTCATTTTGTCAGCTTTGGCCCAGCTCTCCAGTCTCTCCAGGTCATTTTGAAATTTGATCATGTTCTCTAGGGTATTAGCTACTCCTCCTAATTTGGTGTCATTTGCAAATTTGATAAGTATGCCCCTAATTCCATCATCCAAGTCATTGATAAAGATGTTGAATAGCACTGGGCCCAGGACAGAACCCTGTGGCACCGCACTGGTCACATCTTTCCAAGACGAAGAGGAGCCATTGCTGAGCACCCTTTGGGTTCGGCCGGTCAACCAGTTACAGCTCCACTTAACAGTTAACTTGTCTAGCCCACATATTACAAGCTTGTTTGCAAGAATATCACGGGGAACCTTGTCAAAGGCCTTACTGAAATCAAGGTATGCGATATCCACAGCGTTCCCTTCATCTACCAAGCTGGTAATTTTATAAAAAAAAAAAAGAGAGATCAGATTAATCTGGCATGACTTGTTTCTCTGAAACCCATGTTGACTTTTTGTGATTACCTTCTAAATGTTCACAGACTCTCTGTTTAATGAGAGTCTGCTTGTCTAATTGTTCTGGGCATTAGGAAATTTTCCTCCAGATACCCAGCTTCTGTTTTTATGTCACCCCTCTGTATGGCCAAAAAGAAAAATAACCTTTTTTTTTTTTTGTCTTGGTACACAAAGTTGCCTTGAGTGTCTATGGGACATGGGGTTGGTATAAATTAAAGTGGGGCTAAATATCCTAAAGGCACCAGATCCTGTCTGATCTTGGAATCTGAGCAGGGTCAGCCCTGGTTAGTACTTGGATTGGAGACCACCAATGAATATATTTCAGGGGAAGGAACTGGCAAAACCAGCTCCTAGTATTCCTTGCCTAAGAAAAATCCTATGAAATGAATGGGGTCGCCATAAGTCAATAGACAACTTGAAGGCATATATATATTAAAGGCAAATGTATATATTAAAGCCAGTATATAAATAAAATAGATACAAAAGGAAGCTATGCTGAAAATTATTATCCTGCTGTTATGCATGGCAGATGACAGAAGATAATTTCTACTAATATAAGCATCAAGAAGTCATAGAATCATAGAATTGCAGAGTTGGAAGAGACCACGAGGGCCATCCAGTCCAACCCCCCTGCCATGCAGGAAATCACAATCAAAGCATCCCCGACAGATGGCCATCCAGCCTCTGTTTAAAGACCTCCAAGGAAGGAGACCCCGCCACGCTCCGAGGGAGTGTGTTCCACTGCCGAACAGCTCTTACTGTCAAAAAGTTCCTCCTCATGTTGAGTTGGAATCTCTGTTCCTGGAGCTTGCACCCATTGCTCCGTGTTCCAGTCTCTGGAGCAGCAGAAAACAAGCCTGCTCCATCCTCAGCGTGACATCCCTTCAAATACTTAAACAGGGCTATCATATCGCCTCTAAACCGTCTTTTTTCCAGGCTAAACATACCCAGCTCCCTAAGTCTATTTCTTCTTAGTTTGCCGACTGCCCTAGACTCCAACACTGCCACTCGGACAAATTCAAACACAGTACAGTATAAGGGGTTCTAATCCCCAGTCAGCCATGGAAACCCACTGGGTGACCTTGAGCAAGTCACACTTTCTCAGCATCAGAGGAAGACAATGGCAAAAACCCCTCTGAATAAATCTTGCCAAGAAAAACCCCATGACAGTTTCGCCTTAGGGTCACCATAAGTCTGAAATGGCTTGAAGGCACACAACAACAACAACAACAACAACAACAACAACAAATAATTAATTGGGGGCACAGTACTCCTATATAACTCTAGCTTATTCTTTACATGTTAAGGTAGACAAGATATGACATTGATTAGAAACCTCTTGATTAAATAAATTTCTGAGTCTAATCCAACAACAGATTTTTGAAAACTGTTTAGTATTTTAATACAAGAACTATGAAAGCCATTCTCTCACACAATTTCTCCCTCAAAGAAGATGGTGCTTGATACTCCCCACTCCACTTCAGAAGCATTAGTTTAGCTATGGCAGTTTGTGCCGATTTACAGTGCATTCTTACTCAAAAGTAAGTCCTGCAGTGTACAGCAAGGTTTACTTCGAGATAACTACATAGGACAGTAGTTTTTTCATCATTAAGTTATTGTTTTACTCACTTGACTGCCTTACAGATATTTCCAATCAAGCTGTCACTATGAACATAGTAATTCTCCCATGCTGTACCGAATAAAAAAGATGCAATTAAATAATCAATTGACAGCATAACCAGATACGAGTCTACTAAGAGTTAAATCCCATTGATATCAACAGGGTTTAATCCCAACTAATTGTGTACATTATTACAGTCTGATATTCTCTTGCATCACCTGCTGTTATAAGTGAGGCAGGTTGCAATTGGGAAGAGGGCCTTTTTAGTGCTGGCTTATGGTTCACTCTCAGGGAAACCTTAGCTGGTTCCAAACTTAGCTGTTTTTTAAATGTCAGGTATCTATCCCCAAACTTTTGAGTACTGACAGCCAGTTTTAAGGTTTATAATTTTGTTTCTCTTATATGTGCATTTTCTTGCTTAAGCCGCCCTAAAAATACAATATTTATATTAAAGAATAGCAACATAAACTTAGAGCCTTCCCATGCTCCAAGGAAAAGTGGCAAAGCAGCATGACATCAGCCTCCTTCCGGCATTTTCTCATTTCGCTCGCATGGGGGACTGAGGTAAAACAGTGGTTTAAGCAAAAATTAGAAAAAAGAAATTAGGTGGAATGCAGACGCAGATGACAGTCTATTAAGTACCACTGGCAAATCATGCAATTTGGTTAATGGATACATTAACAATGTTGATTAAGGAGAAATCTTTGGTTAACTTTTAAAAAGACTGAAATTAGTCTCTTACTTTTTTGAAACAAAGTAAGGAATATGTATCAATCTGACTTTACAGTACAGTATCAATCTGACTTTACAGTACAGTTGTCCCTCCACATTCGCGAACTTGACATTCGCGGTTTCGGTTATTCGCGGTTTTGGGAGGGCCCCCCCGGGGCCCCCCCAAAACCGCGACACGGGGCCTCCAGAGGCCCCGTGAAAGACCTGGGGAGGGGTGGGGAGGCCTTCGCGGGACGCCCGGAGGCCCTCCGGAGGCCTCGCGAAGGCCTGGGGAAGGATGGGGAGGCCTTCGCGGGACCCCCGGAGGCCCTCCGGAGGCCCCGCGAAGGCTTGGGGAGGGGTGGGGAGGCCTTCGCGGGACCCCCGGAGGGCCTCCGGAGGCCCCGCGAAGGCCTGGGGAGCGGTGCGAAGGCCTTCGCGGGACCCCCGGAGGCCCTCCGGAGGCCCCGCGAAGGCCTGGGGAGGGGTGGGGAGGCCTTCGCGGGACCCCCGGAGGCCCTCCGGAGGCCCCGCGAAGGCCTGGGGAGGGAGGGGTAAGGGCCGGGGAGACCTCCGCGGGGCCTAGCAAGGCCCCGCGAAGGCCTGGGCAGGGAGGGAGGGGGGCCGGGGAGACCTCCGCGGGACCTAGGAAGGCCCCGCGAAGGCCTGGGGAGGGAGGGAGGGAGGGCCGGGGAGGCCTCCGCGGGGCCTAGCAAGGCCCTGCGAAGGCCTGGGGAGGGAGGGAGGGAGGGCCGGGGAGACCTCCGCGGGGCCTAGCAAGGCCCCGCGAAGGCCTGGGGAGGGAGGGGGAGGGGTGTTTGTTATTCGCGGATTTTTCACATTCGCAGGGGTCCGCGGAACGGAACCCCCGCGAATGTGAAGGGACGACTGTACATGTGGTTAGCCATGTGGGGCTAGAACCTAGCCATTAGATCAGCGCAGAATATTGATGTAAGCAATTACACTTGCCCCTCCACATTCACGGCTTTCACATTCGCGGTTTTGATTATTCGCGGAAAGCCGCCTGCCCCACCCTCTCCACTCCGTCCCTTCCCAAGGCAGCGAAGGTGTTCTCAGGAATCCCTTTGCTGCCTTGGGAAGGGGGGGGTGGAAAGCCTCCCTCATTCTACCCCAGTCCCTTCCCAAGGCAGCGAGGGAACCCCTACGCCACTCTGGGAAAGGCGGGGGGGTGGAGGAGAGTGACTGCGGGGGCTTCAGAAGCCCCCGCGGCCACTCTGGGAAGGGCGGGGGGTGAGGGAGAGTGACTGCGGGGGCTTCAGAATCACCCACGGCCACTCTGGGAAGGGCGGGGGGTGAGGGAGAGTGACGGTGGGGGCTTCAGAAGCCCCCATGGCCACTCTGGGAAGGGCGGGGGGTGACGGAGAGTGGCGGCGGGGGCTTCAGAAGCCCCCGTAGCCACTCTGGGAAGGGCGGGGGGTGAGAAAAGCCAGGGAGAAGCAGCGCAGCCTCCTCCCCACCCACACACTGCCTTCCCTGGCCTTCCTCAGTGGGCTCCAAAGCCCCAGAGCCCGCTGAGAGAGGCCAGGGAGAGGCAGCGCAGCCTCCTCCCCACCCACACGATGCCTTCCCCGGCCTTTCTCAGCGGGGTCCAAAGCCCCAGAGCCCGCTGAGAAAGGCCGGGGAGAAGCAGCGCAGCCTCCTCCCCACCCACACGCTGCCTTCCCTGGCCTTTCTCAGTGGGCTCCAAAACCCCGGAGCCCGCTGAGAAAGGCCGGGGAGAGGCAGTGCAGCCTCCTCCCCACCCACACGCTGCCTTCCCCGGCTTTTCTCAGCAGGGTCCGGGGCTTCTAAGGCCTGGAGTCCCCTCAGAAAGGCTGCGGAGAGGCCAGCCAGGCTGGCCAGACACCCTCCCGCTGCCTCCCTCCCTGGGGGGGGGGGCTGCAGGAGCAGCATCTGTTATTCGCGGTTTTTCCACATTCACGGGGGTCTCAAGAACCTAACCCCCGCGAATGTGGAGGGACAACTGTACTCTGTTTTCCTCCCTGAGACACATTCTAAATGGTTCAATCATTAAATATCGGGTCCCAATTGGAGTAGATACAATCATCCATGTGCGGGGCAAAAGCAGTGGAACTTGTCAAACAAAGACTTCACGTTTAGAGGCTTCCCCACCCTTGTGTTGTTTTATCTTAATCCTACTTCCAAGGCGGAGAAGTTCAAAAGAGCCTAAAGTGAAGAAAATTTTAGTTTCCTTGCAGGGCAACGCTGCTTTTAAATGCCATATATGAAGAAATTTATGGAGATGCTCGGAGTAAGAGTATGCTGCCACCAAGATCTTATGTACAAAAAGTTTAGAATAATACAGTTGTCATTTTGTTTTTGTGCTTTGGGAGCATTGGGCTCTTTCTAGCAAAGGAAGAATGCAGTGGGTGTGTTTTTTTAAGGAGAGAAAGTGTGTGGATGTGCCTCCAATTTGGCTGTTCATTTGAATTTCATAGGGCTTTTTAAGGCAAGGAATACTCAGAGGGGATTTTTTTTTTGCCAGTCCCTTCCTCTGAAACAGTAGCACGTGATATTCATTGGCCGTCTCCCATCCAAGTACTAACCAGGGCTGACCCTGCTGACTGGATCTGGTGCCTTTAAGGTATTTAGGCAGTTCTAAGGAGAGAGACCTTAGGGCATTAAAGGCTGACAAGAAGAAATCCAACAGAAAAAAGCCATCCCCTTCATGGAAATGAGAAACAAAGGTCCAGTACAGTAGGACCCCCATATCCACTGATTCATTATCCACTGATTCAGTTATCCATGGCACACCTACCATAGAGTCTTCCTAGAAAATGCATCCTCTCTAGCCATTTTCTAGGTCCTCCAAGGCAACCCTGTGGTATTTTAAATCGGAAGTCCATTACTTTCGATGGTGTTCGCTTTTATCCACGGGTTTTGGTAGCCATGGGGGCCCTCCAGAACCAATCCCCAGTGGATACGGGGGTCCTGCTGTAGTGAGAGAGGGAGTAAAGAGCCACACATCCATACATATTGTACATATACCTTGATATAACAATAAGGCTAATATACTATAGCAGAGTATGAAGTTTGCTGAGAAAGCGATCCCTTAACCCTGTCCCCTTTGGCCCTGGTGGTGCAGTGGTTAAATGCCAAGACTGCAAGTCACCACGTTGCAAGTTCAATTCCAGAGGGCTCCAAGGTTCACTCAGCCTTTCATCCTTTTGTGGGTGGGTAAAATGATTCCTGGCTTGTGGGGGCAATGAGCTAATACACGTTGGAAACTGCTTAATGCAGTGTAGATGTGTAAATTGCTATTGCTTAACAATTTGTAACCCACTCTGGTAGCCTTTGTGGTTGAAGAGCAGGATATAAATACTTAATTAAATTAAACAAATACAAAAATATTTATAATATATAATAGCTATTTATGATGTACAGTTGTCCCTTCATATTTGCTGGGGTTTGGTTCCAGGACCCCCCTGGATATCAAAATCCGTGAATACTCAAGTCCCATTATATGCAATGGCACAGGAAAATGGTGTCCCTTATATAAAATGGCAAAATCAAGGTTTGCTTTTTGGATTATTATTTTTTTAAGAACATTTCAAGCCGTGAATAGTTAAATCCGTGGATACAGAGGGGCAACTGTACATATATTATTTAAATATATAAATAATAGGCCAAAGGCAGCAGGGTTAGAGGCTGGCTTTTTCTATATCCTGCCTCCCCCCGCCCCCCTGTTTGGGAACTCAAGGCATCTTGCCACGATGAAACACAGACAAGGGGGCATCCACACTACAGAAATTATCCAGGTTGAAACTGGATTATTTGTATAGCTCCTTCTTATGGAATCCTGGGATTTGTAGTTTGGCAATGCACCAGCGCTCTTTGTCAAAGAAGGCTAAAGGCCTTGTAAAACTACAAATCCCAGGATTCCATAGCAAGGAGCCATGTATATAATCCAGTTTCAAACTGGATTATTTGTGTCGTGTAGATTCCCCCTAAGAAAACAAAAAAACAAAGCAACCGCTCCCCTCCCTCTTTCTCAATTCTTCCTATTCGGGTTCTTTCTCCAGCCCTGCATTTTGAGGAGCCCAACCCGAACCGGAAGTGAGAGGCTCCTGCAAAGCGGCCCTTTGTCTTTGTCCTCTTTTCGGGATTGGTCCGGCGCGGCTCTGACGACAGAGAGGGCGTGGTTTCTTCTTTCTATTTAAGGCAGGGAGAGGGGGCGGCATCCTCATTCTTAGCCTGACGCTGGAGGGTTCGGAGGCAGAGTGAAGGGGTGGGCTTGTACTGCGAAGGGAGGCTCGGTTGGTCGGCTTCATGCGGCGCTGGCCGGGGCGGCTGGCCTTGCAAGCTTGGCGAGGCCAGACCCAGGCGGCCCTCCTCAGCCTTTGCGGCTGCCAGCCGGAGGAGGCTCTCCGAGGGGAGAAGGCAGGGGCGGCTGGCGGGGGCTGGCTTGGCTGGAGCCCCACCAGGCCGTTCTCCTCGAAGGGCGATGAGCCTCCCGAGGCAGGCGGGCAGCTGGGAGAGGCGGCGGGGCTGCTGGAGAGCCGCAGCCTCAGGAGGAGGCGGGCTTGGGAACGGCCCCTCTCGCCCCTGGAGAGGCTGAGCCGGATGCTCCCCGAGCAGCTCCTCTCCCCCGAGCTCCGAGCCCTGCGGAGCGGCCAGGAGGTGGGAGCCCCGCCGGAGGAGAAGGACGCCCCCCGGGGGCCAGGGAGCCAGCCCGAGCCGGCGGGAGGGGCGCCGCCCGAGAAGCTCCGCAGGGCGCCAGCCGGGAACCTCCCCTTCCAAGTCGGGGACTTGATCCTGGCCGAGATCCGCCGAAAGCGGAGCCTGGAGTTCAAAAAGCTCTGCAAACTCGCCCCCGCGGCGGGAGCCTTGAATAGCGCCTGGGGCGCGGTGAGGTACGCGGAGATCCTGGGCAAGCTCCCCGGGCAGATGTTCCCCAGCTCCACGGGCCACTGCTTCCTCATCAGGAGGCCGGCCTTGGAAGAGTTCGTGCTGTTCATGAAGAGAGGACCCACCATCTCCTACCCAAAGGTTTGGGCTCTCCGGTGGACCTTGGGAGTGGGAGTAGGTCTAGCCCAGGACTGGGGAGCTTTTGGCCTTCTAGATGTTTTGGACTACGAGTCCCATAATTCCACACCACTGGCCATGCTAGGTATGACTTGTGGGAGTTGAAGTCCAAAACATCTAGAAGGCCAAAGGTTCCCCATCCTTGGACTGGTCCATCCCTGACAGGGGCATTTTCCCCAGGTGTGGGGGTTCTGTAGCCCTCTGGGTGTTCAACTCCCATCGTCCCTGACATTTGATCATGTGGGTTGGGGCTGATGGGAGTCAGTGTCCGGCTATGTCTGGAAGACCACACATTCCTTGGCTGGACATGTGATGCTTCCCCAGTGGTCCTGTGTGATTTGGTTGCTTGGCATCCACCTGTTCACCCACTGGATGATGATGATGATGATAATATTTATTTCTTACCACCCACTTCCCATGGGTAGAGGAGATGCATTAAGGGGAAACCTGAAGATGGATTGAAGAGTTTGCCAATGGCTGTGAGAATACTAGGTCTACATCATGTGTAGGCAATATTGTAGGAGGTGAGGGGTCAATTTTTGTCTCCCCCATGAGTTGCACCAGTGCATAGCAACAAACCAGAAGTGATGTCACATCATGTCCAGTTGCCACTTTCAAACATATTTCAACTGTTTTCAGCTGTCTAGGGCAGGGCTTCTTACACTTTTTCCACTAGCAACCCCTTTTTGTCCAAGAAATTTTTACATGATCCTGGGTATATAGGTATATAAAATAGGTATAAAAATCAAATTTACTGCTGCCAAATTTTTCATGACTCCCATATTCAGTTACGTGACCCCATGTGGGGTTGCAGCTCTCAGTTTATGAAGGTTTGGTCTAAGGGAGTGGAAATGTCAAATCACTGTGTTTGCCAACAGTTTTTTTGCACTTGGGGCTACTTGAGCATAGAAAACAGACCCTTAAAATTAAAATTGAATAAGTCAGGTGCTCTTGGCAACTATTGGGGGGGGGGTTGGGGGAACTGTACTTTCCCCATTCTTGAGCCACACTAGTCATTGAAAAATCTACATGGGAAAAAGTATTTCTGTGCAAAATGCAGAAACCACCAAAAGAGAAACAATGGACAATGATACTTTTCCAGTGGCAGCTGATAAATTCCACTGATGCGGAAGCTGTTCTGGGTTTTATTCGGAACTGTAAAAGATCTGTTCTCAAAATAGGTTCAGCACTGTGGATAGGTCCTTTAAAGTTTGGACTAAACCCTAGAGCAGATTCACCTGACATGGGAACCATCAATTGGTACTGTACAATTCACCCCAACCCGGCAGGTAAAGAATAACTTGGGTGATTTGATTTACTGGACGGAGGATAAGTATTCAATAAATGAGGGGAGGAGACTCTTCAGACTCTGCGGTAAGAATCTGGACCTGAGCCTAGATGAATTTCAAAAAGGAAACCTAGAGATTTTGTAAGATACATGTGTGAATAAGTTTGAACACATAAACCATAAAGCAACCCCAGAATTAATACAGAGATTTTTAAAACTTAAACGCTCACCCTGCCTGGATAACTTGAAAGGCATGAATGAACAGGAAAGTCATCTTCACTTGGCACAGGAACATGCATATCTTTTTGGGAGAGGCTGTGTCATAACCAGGGTGCCACTACTGAAAAGCTCTTATCTTGAGCTAGCATTCTGCATCACATCCTTTCCAACCAGCATGGTGGGAACTCTGGTCTATTACATCCAATGAGTACTGGGCTGGGGAAGCTGACCTAGTGGTTACCTGGCACACTTTGGCCAAGAGCCTACATCAAAAAGTTGGAGTGTGATACTTCATCCACACAGTTCCATGTCATCCTCTACTCTGACAGCTGTCCATTGGAGAGAAAGGGGAGTGGGGAGGGAATTCAGAGGCTAAAGCAGCAGTTGGTCTCAGCTTGGAGAGGGGAAGACACAAAGTGCACTCCCTTTTTCTTTCCAAAGCTGTCACATCTTCCCCTCTCTCCACCTGTAAGCAGCAGCAGGAGGGGAGACCCTTCATGGCCTTGACAGCTGCCAGAGGGAGGTTTTGGGTGGAGTGCAAAGGGCTAGAAAATAGCCTGCTGTGAACCATAAAAAAAACCCTGTCATTAACGGGATGCTGCCCTTAATTCAGTAGGACCTTTGAAGAAGATCCCAAATTTGGGCTAGGTATGAGAAGGTAGTGTTTCAGATAACCTGATCCAAGACCTGAAGACTTTTTTACTTGCCAATTTTTGTGGAGGGGTTTTATGCTATATGGGCACATGGGCATGTGGCTGTTCCATTCATAGCAGTAACTCCCAGATGAAGAAAGTGTGTGTTATTCTTCAGTAGTCATTAGTGCTTAGCTTTCAAACAGATCTAAGGCACACCCTTATATATACTTAGGTGGGAATAAGTTCCATTGATTCCTGTAGATGTACATCCAATTGTATTTCAGAATTTGATCCATTTGCAGATGTTGTGTATATGTGGATCTCTGCCCCAACTGCTTCTGTTCAGTGCCACCGTGGGTCAGTTTGATCTTCTCTGCCTGGATGTGTAATTAATTAAATACTATTTGAATGGCAGTTCATACATTATGTGTTTAAGTTCTCCTTTGTTCTTAAAACTCCTAGGACATAAATGCAATGATGCTGCTAATGGATATCAGCCAAGGAGACACAGTGCTGGAAGCTGGTTCTGGGTCTGGTGGGATGAGTTTATTTCTATCAAGAGCAGGTAAAATGCCAGAGATTTCAAGAGGTGGGGGGATATATTGATGTTATTACAGTTGTACCACAATTAGTGAAGTTGATGTGTTCCTTGGCATTACTTCTTTAACAGAAAGTTTGGTACCAGAGGCAAAAAATAGCACGGAAAGAATAGGGATAGGATCCTATTTCACTAAAACAGAAGAGCAGCTCAACATGTTGCAGCAAACTTTTTATCCAGAATGAACAATATGCACATGTGAAATGAAACAAGCAAGTCAGGTGAGCTGTGCATAAGTAAACAAAAACATTTTGAACCTTCTAGAGAGAACTTGAAGGCTATTTCTGAAATTTATCCAGGGATGATTTTTTTCTTTCACCAGCTTCCACTTTCCCTATTTCCATTTCATGGCCAAACTTATAGATCTATGCTACTTTAACACACTGGTGGTAACTTCTGTTTTCTTTGCCTGACACAGTCTACAGTTAGGCTCAGCTGGAGTAGAAATCTGCTCTTTCCCAGCTCAAGCTTTGTATATTGCATTATTTACTGCAAATATGCTACTTTAGCCCAGCATCAAAAGTCTGTGTTTCTCTAGCCTTCCTTTACCATCCTCCTAGTGCCAATACTGCTAAAAAAAATTCTAGCTAGGCATAAGTCAAGGAGGAAAGAAGGGCTGGAGGGCTTTATAAAAAGGGGCTTCTTTGTCAGAGGCTTGTTACCTGTACTGTATAACACACTGTACTGTTACCTATATGGTAGAATTCCATCTAATTGATAAGGCCCCAGCTCTTTCATGCATTCTAGTCAGGACTTGGAATAGCCATTGCATCTGGGAGATTCTGGGAGTTATAGTCCAAAAAGTAACTTTTCAAAGCTCTGATTTTAGTAACAGGAAGTTGTCTTTTAGTCCAGTACTATCTCCTCTGTCAGAGCCTCAAGCAGAAAAGCACATACAGTGGGCCCTTGGTATCCACTGGGGTTTAGTTCCAGGATCCACCATGGATACCAAAATCTGTGGATGCTCAAGTCCCATTATATACAGTGGCATAGTAAAATGGTGCCCCTGATATAAGATGGCAAAATCAAGGTTTGTGTCTTGGAATTTATTTTGGGGGGAATATTTTCAAACTTTGGATGGTAGAATCCATGGATACCAAATCTGTGGGTACAGGGGGCTGACTGTATGTCATTTCCCATCCCCTGCTACCTATCTCATTTTTTTAAGAGACATAATTCAGTCTGGTACTATCTGTAGGCAAAATATATGCTTCCAACTTTTAAAACAAGGTTTCTTAGCTGGGGCTCCCTGGAACCCGAGGGTTCTGCAAGAGGTCGTGATTGACAACAAAATAAACATTTTTTTAAAACTTCACACAATGCACGATTTTGGTAGTTGTGGTGGTCGGCAGTGACCAAGCAGCCCCCATTAACCACACTGGACCATATAGCTATTCTGTGAACGTGTGAAACTAGCACTACTAGTTACCATTTTTATAATAGGCAGGAATTTTGGGGTGTGTGTGTGTGTGAAGGGCTATGTTCTTTCATGGATAAGGCTGTAGCCAGCAGTTGGCAGTCAGTGCAGAGCCAGGACAGCTTGCTTTGATCAGAGTTCTGATCTGATTGTTTGCAGGTAGCCTTTGAAATTAATCTGGCGGCTACATGCAGCTCTAGGACTACAGGTTGCCCTTCCCAGATCTTTATAATCCTTCCCACTGGCCGTGTTGGGAGCTGTAGTCCAAGAAGTAATTTTCCCCCCAGCTTTGGTTGGTTAGTTCATAGGAGATAAGAGTGACGTGATCTGGCCCAACCTCTTATGCAAGCATTTTGTTGGACAACAAATTACAGATGAAAATGTGGGTGCCACTGAACACAAACAATGGTACTTGAGGACTGTAAGCAGGACTGCAACTAGGAGACTTGAGTATTCTAGTAAAATAATTGGCTGATCTGCAAGGTTATTTAAATATTAATCAGTTAAAATCTAGTAATCAACTAACAGTGCAGTTCTATGCACGTTCATTCTGAAAGTGAGTCCTGTTGTACTGAAAGACATGTGTGTGGTTAGGACTGCAGTCTAAAATATATTTAACCACTTGACAGTTCAACATTTTGTCTTCATTTGGCAAGAGAAGAAACAACTAGATAATTTTGCAACAATATGGCATCTGTTTTTTCTTAAATTTCATAATCGTCTTCAGATCATCCTTCATAATTACATATGATTTTTGGAATAATGTTCTTTAACCCTTTTGTTTAGTTATTCTTATGGTTAAATTAACTATAAGGTTTCAAGTTAGGATATTACTTTCAGCAATGGCAATTCTTATCTATTTGTATTAATGTTCTAACGGGGGTAGGTAGGCCGTGTATTTTATAATTATTTATTCTTTGGTCAATTTTTAAAATTATTAAATTATTATTGAATTGATTTTAAAAAATGTTGACAACTCTGTTAATGATTGTTTAAGTTTTGGTGACAAGAGAAAGAACTTGGAGTCAGCTCCTGGTTTATTTCCTATGTCATTTATTCAGCTTTTCATAAAAAAGAGGAGGATAGTGATTAACTTTAGTTTTATTTTATTTTGTTTTCAGTTGGGCCGCAAGGGCGTGTTATAAGTTATGAAGTCAGGAGGGACCATCATAAAGTGGCAAAAAAGAACTACCAGACCTGGTGTGATGCATGGAGAATAGGGCATACTGTGGAGTGGCCAGATAATGTGGATTTCATTAATGCAGACATTTTAACAGCAGCTGAGGATTTGAAAACTGTAACATTTGATGCAGTACGTATTTGTGTTTTTAAAAGAAAATCTGAACTTGTCACTTCCTTCCCAAGAATATAAAGAGGGTGAAGCGTGTCCTATGGGACACATGAGGCTCCGCCGTTAGTGTGGCTCCCCAGGCTCCAGAGCAAATTCTCTGCAAACTCCTCCCCATACATTATTTTAAATGTTTTTTTTTTTTTTAAAGTAGGGGGAAACATGCTGCAAAAGGACCAGTCACCATTGTGGCAGTTTCCCCTAACCTCCAACCTCCCCTCCCTCAGAATGCACCAACAAAATCCAGCAGCTGGAACTGGAAGTGAGTTCCAGTCTTGATTTCCTCTGAAAATGCAGCAGTCTAGCCTACCACTGGCTCACAGGGTTGAAATTTGGCTTGTACTGCAGTTATCTGCCCAAATGTACAAGAACATATCTCTTTTTCAAACTAAAAATACAAAATTACTGAATACTGTATATACTCATATATAAGTTGAGGGCAGGTTTGGGGGTCAAAATTATGGGTTTTGATGTAACCTGTGAATACGTCAAGTGTCATTCCACAGAGTATACAAAGCGCCAGCTCAGGGCCCCAGCCACCCCTGGCTACCACCACCACCATTTTCCCACTCAGACAGTTAAAAAAAAGCCTTTTGCCACTCTACTCAGAGAAGGGAATGGTTCCTTTCTGGATAAAAGTTAAGGTACAGTATTAACTATTACCAAAAATGGAACCATCCCCTTCTCGTGAGTAGAGTGGTAAAAGGCAAGAGCTTAGTTCATCCCAGGAGAACTTAAAAGAAGCATCAGCCTCCTCTACTCTCTCAGTGATCCTTTGAGGAGAAGCGCCAAAGAGCTGCCACTGCCACCGTTTTCCTGCCCAGGTATTCAAAAAGGCCAGAAGTCACACTGTGGCAGAGAGAGTAGAGGGGATCAGTGCTTCTTTTAGGTTCCCCTGGGATGGACTAAGCTCTTGCCTTTTGCCAGTCTACTCAGAGAAGGGGATGATTCCTTTTTTCTTTTCTTTTTTTAAGAGTTAAGGTGCAGTACTTACATTGGCCTGTGGTAAGTCGACTTAGCTTTTTGGGGTAAATTCTTTGACTAAAATTTCTAGACTTATACATGAGTACAGTATACACATTTTTTTCTAAACTTCTGAAGAGGCCTTGTTTATAAATTTATTTTTTTATTAGCACAGTCTTACGTGACTTTTATTCCAAACTAGGTTCCTAAGATCTCTTAATTAATGTGTTTTCCTTTTTAATATATAGTAAGCAAGTAATTTTGTTTTATTAATGCTTTATAAATGAATGAGAACAATATAAAAGTCTATATTGTACCCTGGCTAATACCCACTGCATAAGATTCACAGTACTAATGGCATCCCAGTACTGACAGGTGAAGCTGGCCACATATAACAAGGATGTGTTCCTTTAAAAAATATACTAGCAACAAAGGAACAGCTTTTCCAGTTTTTAAGTTCAATCCATATTCAGTGCAAAGGAACACTTCTTGGAATACTTAACTGATCAGCTTTGAAAGAAAGACGCAAAATACATTACAGCACTGTCCATCGCAATCTCTCCCATGCTATAGCCCTGTCAAAGTAGGTAAGACACATCAACAAAAGTAATGACTGAATGATTTCTGGACACTCAGAATGTAAACATTTGAGTCTGAATACCCATGCTGCTGGACATTATGATTTTTGATCTTGTTGACATAAACTTTGATGTCTCCTATTTCAAAATATATGCACTGGGACTACAATGCAAGTGATTAAAATAAATTTCTTATATTCTCCTTTAACCTGTGCTAAAATATGTTTTTTATCTAGATAGCTTTGGATATGGTACATCCCCAAAAAGCTTTGTCTACAGTTATCCCAAATCTTAAACAAGGGGGTGTTTGTGCAGTATATCTTGCAAAGTAAGTACTAGTTTGTCCCCATTACCAACTTTGTATTCAGGCCTTTACATAGTAACGTTTCTTGCTATGCGTTTTGTGTATAAATAATTGTTATAACATGAAAGAGGATTTATGCTCTCCAGGTTTCCATGATATTAAAGCTAGGAGCTGTGTTATGAACACTGCTTACAAACCAGGATATCAAATCAGGACCAGATCCTGGTTTGTAATCGACATTTCAACTACAAGATGTTCTTCAAAGATGGATGTGCAAGGGGAGCAACAAGAGTGGGCGTAAGAACCTAAGACTTGTGCTTGATCTAATATACTAAGGTTTATCATATCCAGATTGTTAACATCTGAAATGGATATCTGGTAAATGGTTTTCTAATAAATGTGGGGTTTAGGCTTAGGTTTCTTAAAAACTCTGCCTTTCTCCTTAAATTTAGAACTGTCTTGAGTAGTTCTGAACTTAAGGAGAAAGGCAGTGCGTAAATATTTTTTTAAAAATACAGTAATATTGTTTAAACAAGGCCAATTAGTTATGACATCAATGTTTTTAGTTCCTAATAATGATCTGTGATGGTTATTATGACTGTTTTCACAGCTTTGTTAACTAATCATATTTTATAGTGTGAGTGCTTTGGTTAAACTAAATTGTATATTTCAGGCAAGAGAGCTATTTTAATCCATATAAGTGTTTGGGTGTTGAGCTAGCTAGAGTAAAATTTGGACATAGTATTTCATTTTGATTAAAAAGATATGGCTGCAATCTTGTGTGCATTTACTTAAGCTAAATGCTTTGGGACTAACCTGTTCATATTATTGGGCTGCTGGGCAAACTGTTGCATCTTATGCATGTATATAAAGATTCACTGGCAATACATATAACTTTAATTCTTGTACAAGCATCACCCAGGTTATTGATCTGTTGGAAGCAATCCGAACCAGCAAGTTAACCTTTTTTTGTGAAAAGATAGTGGAAGTGACACACAGAGATTGGTTAGTACTTCCAGCTACATGGAAAAATGGCGGCATTTTCCGAAACCGAGAAGCAAAGCAAGATTTTGACAATGGCCATTATGAAAATGATGAAACTTCTGAAGAAGAAAGAGAGCATCATGGTAGGGAACATATTCTAATGAGATCTTGTTTTGTTATTATAACTATAATACTGCAGTCCCATTTGTTTTGTGAAGACTGGATTGGTAAACTGCACACAGTTGTCTATGAAGGCCTGGTGTTTCCTACTATTGTCGATTAGGGGTAAAGGTATAAGATGACAAATATCCTCCCAAATGAGGAGAATAGGATGCCCAGAGAAGGAGAAAGAGAAGTGGCAGATAACATTCAAGAATGTCCCAAGAAGAAAATTATTTAAGTTGTACATTGGAATTAAGGGTGTTGGACAATTGTATATTTTCATTTTTTTTCAGAGGCTTTTGTTTCTGACAATGCAAAACCACCTTACATTGCTAGACCTTACCCATGGCAAATTGGTCACACAGGTAAGAATGGCACAAGCAACTATTTTATAAGATATACATTCATTATTACTACTGTGGCTTTTGTGTTATTCTTGTTACTTTTTAAAACAGAGAAATGTAAAACAAATCAAATCTTATACCATGAAGATACTAATACAGATATCTTCTCTTTCTCCCAAACCAGCATTTCTTGTCAAATTGCGGAAGTTTAACCCAGCATATTCAAACACTGTTCCAAATGTTATATGCTAATTTGAAGTGTGCACTTCACTTGAATTAAAACTGTAATAATTTGCTGCCTGTTTGGTTTAGGAAAACCCAGTCTTTATTTATATTGACTAGATTTTTTACATTGTATATTTCAACAAAATATATAGTTTAAAAAATAAACTTAAGACAACAAATACTTTGAAATGTGTGTTGCATTTCATTCTGAAGATTAATGGTATTTCCTAGTAATTTCCAGACTTCTTGCCTGAAATGTTTTCTATTCTTCATTTCCAGTAAACCAGTCCATGGATTTATCTTGACTTGTGTAGATACTCTTCCTTCCTTTGTTTTGTTTGTTACAGTCTATGAAAAAACAGGGAAAGAAATTCACACACTGAAAGTATATAGGACTTTATAATACTATTATGTGTAATCTGCTGTGGTTATTATGTAATCCAAGGCAGGTTACATTTATGGGATGAAAGGAAAATAGTTTTAGGATGCAAAATTCTATTCTCCAATTGATAACAAAAGCTTTAAAGGGATTTGCTGGTGGAATGTTACACTTTCATATGATGCATCTGTTTTGCCCTATTGCTTTCCATAGTTTCTTTGGTGCAGTTCCCCATATGTGTTAACTGCAAGAGTCAGATGCTGCTTCACTAGCAACTGCTGGGCTCTCCCTTCACTTGAGAATATAATATATAAGAATAACTGAGGAGCCTTTCTTCTCATTACGTTTTTAGAGTTCCATCCAGCAGGTGTCACCCGACATTCTAGTTGGTGCCAGAAACATGTATTAAGCGTGAAAAATCCATGTCTATTTTTTTACCTGATCTCCATTTCCCAAGCCAAGCATGCAAACAGAAACAATGACTGGAAAGCCATACATTTTTGGGCTTGCAGTGTGTCCATGAAAGAAATGAAATTTGATAAAATGTGCACATTTGAAAAATGCACACAAATTTGTATATTTTAAAAATATATGGCATCAATTAACATGTCTGTTTTTAAAATGGACACAAAAGTACAAATGATTTTTCCTCCTGTTTTTTTAAGCAGAATGGATTTGGATTCAGTCTACAGACTGGAGTGTGATGTAATGATTAATCTGCTGTACTGATACTTGGGAGAATCAGGTGCTGATCAGCACTTTCCCATGAAATTCACTGGACTACTTTGGACACGTCACTTTCCCTCTCAGCCAGACCTATTGCACAGGTGGTTGTGAGGGAAAAGGAGAGTCATGAACATTACCTTGAGCACATTGGAGGAAAGGTGGGACATAAATGTGGCAAATTAATAAACAGAACTGACAGATCCTTAGTATTAGAATTGATGGAGACCTCTCCTTGTACACTTCCACCTCTTGAAGATGATTTTTTTTATTTTTTTAATGTACATGCAGAACACAAAATTTTATCCATATATGCCCTAATAAAATTTGATGTCATTTGCTAAAATGTTGGGTTGAGTGGGACTGTGAATGGTCATAGAATAGCTAGGCTAATATTTGTTCTTGTTCTGTTTTAACTGTGTTATCAAAAGTTAATATAGATCACATGAATGGGTACAGTTATGTATACTCATAGTTTAATACAAAGAAAACACTTTGCTGTTTCACTGGCAACTGCTGAGCTTTCCTTTCACGTTGTGATACAGAAAAGGAAGACAGGACAGTCATCAAGAACAGAAACACACTGTCCTGAGCATAAGCTGCATGGCAAACAATGACATCACAGGACAAAGTGAATTGGGCAGTCTCTTCTTGTTGATGATGATGTTGTTGCTGTGTGCCTTCAAGGCATTTCCGACTTGTGGTGACCCTAACGTGAACCTATCACAGGGTTTTCTTGGCAAGATTTGTTCAGAGATTTGTTTGCCATTGCCTTCATCTGAGGTTGGGAGAGTGTGACTTGTCCCATGTCACCTAGTGGGTTTCCACGGCTGAGTGGGGATTTGAACCCTGGTCTCCAAAGTTGTAGTCTTAACACTGAAACTACCACACCACACTGGCACTTTTCTCACAGCTATCCACAATAAATCATGGGCAAAACTTATTTGGACACACCTGTACTCCTAAGACAAATGGGTTAAGAAAGCTTAACAGATGTTACATTAAAAGATCAGAATCACAGCATTATGAGCATCATGCAATTTCTCTGGAAGCAATAGTGATTTACCATTATCTAGCTTTGACTTTTCCAAAGAAAATCAGGCTTTCGCTTACCTGTCTGTTCCTGGACTGGGAATCACAAATGTAAATAAATGCTATTGTACATTTGCCTTTCCCAGCCAAATCAGTCATCTAGGACAGTGCCTTTTTAATCTCTTTACAAATAGCTGGAATCCCACCATCAGCTTTTTCTGGAGGAGGAACAAGGCCAGATTCAGTCCTCCCTCATGACTACCATTCCCTGCTGAATGGTTGCTTAGAAAACTGGTTTGTGGAAGGGGTTACTAATATAGTTAAAAGTATGATTTCTATATGAAAAAGTGGAATTTAGAATGCTCATCACACCATACCTTGAGAGTAACAGTGAGGAGATGGCTCAGGAAGGGTTTTATCAGTTGAAAGAGAGTCATGAGGTACATGTTCCTCCATCATTTCCAGAGTGCCGTTTGAGGAAGAGGAGGACAATCCCAGCCTTATAGATCTTGTTTTTTTCCCACAAAGCAAACAGTCTGCAGGTGGGGCATTAGGTCCTTGAGGCAGCTGTACTCCATTACGACTGTTGTTTCTTGTGGCTCCACTATGATGGATTGAACGTTCCCGCTGCCATATGTAATGTGTTGAGGCAATAGCCATTACCTACATTAGAAAATCTGAAGTCTGAAATGGAGCTTATTCAGAACAGACCACAAGCAAAAACTGCATACAAACCATCAAGGCTAGCTGGTCGTGATGGTTTGCTTAATTGCCAATAAAATGCTTACCAAGGGGATAGAATCTTCGTGGTGTCAAGGCTAGACTGCTCTTTATTGTGGTACTTTTAAACACATTGCAAAAACCCATTTCCCAGCTACTGGGAAATTTGATGAGGACTAATTTATAACAAAGATGCATTTTTTCCCTTTCTATTAATGCAACAGCTTCATTAACTGGGGTGGACAACCAAAAGAAGAGAGGGCCTTAGAGGGCTTCACCTGCTCCCCCCTCCAAAAAAATCTTTTTTTCTTTTGCCTCCAGGCATCTTCTGGGACATGGGGGCATGTTTGTGGGCCTTCCTGGGCCCATAGAAGGCATTTTGGGACATTTTGAGGCAAAATAAATTGCTAAATTTTGTTTTGACCCTAGGGGGGTTCCAAACATGTGAAAATTCCCTCTGCACCCCATAGAGATCATTTTAGGCATTTTGGAGGAAAGAAAATTATCTGCTGGGGGGCATAAAAAAGACCCTGGGAGTTTCATGTAGCCCACATCCCATCCCTGGCCCACCCCTGCATTGCAGAGCCAACTGGTAGATTTCTCATAGTAAACATTTCAGAATTGAATTGAAATTTTGTGAATGTTTAAAGTGGTTTCTTCATACAGTTTGCAGAAAGTGTGTGTGTGCATGTGCATGCCTTCAAACCACCTGTTGACTTAGGAAAATCCTGTGAATTTCATAGGTATGGAATACTCAGAAGTGATTTTGCTAGTTCCTTCTTCTGAGATATAGCCTACAGCGCCTGGTATTCATTGGCAGTCTCCCATCCAAGTACTAACCAGACTGACTGTTTCCAAGATCAGAGAGGATCTGGGCCTTGTATACAAATGCTTAATTTCAAAACAAGAAGCTGTTTAATGTATTACAGCCTTTTCTTCTTAACATATATATATGATTCACTCACTTACCTCCTCACAGCAGCGTCTGCTCACAATAGCCCTGTAGTCCATCTTGCTCCAGAGTTCATCCCTTAGAACTAAGAAATTTGGGAAGAGCTTCCGCCAGGATTTTCCTAAAGCCCATGGAAAAATCTCGTATTTTGATTCTTCATCATCTTCTTCAACTGTATTTGCCAGGTACCTACAATGATGTGCACTGTAACTCACTTAAATCTGGCTTCATGTCAGATTGATAACACTAAGTCTATCTATTTAGCTATTTAACTTAACCCATCCCTCTTCATGACTGACTAGTAGAGGTAGAATATAAGATGTAAATCATGTAATACCGTGGTTAATCTTGCATCGTTCTTACAGATCAAATTTACCTGGCAATTGATTTTCAATTACTTTGGTGGAGATTTTGATACAGCAAAATCATTTTTCTAAGCAAAAAGTGCAATGATACAGTCATAAAAACATCACATTCAAGGACATATTAAAAGACATCACATTCTGGAGCATTTGTGAAAGTGCTGCGTTGTGCTTAGTTTGCTCACATACCAGGACATTAATTGCAAGCAATATCAAAAATGTATATAAACAATATATTACATGGCTATATGTTTGGGTTGTGCATTCAAATGTATTTGGTTCAAAGGTAGTCCAAGATGAAAATACATTAGTCTCAAGGTCTGAAAGCTCATTGGAAGAATTGTCTTACTTTTTTGGACTTGTTACATTTTCTGTAAACTCCTTGCTTTCTAGCTTTTCATAACTGGTAAATGCTAGGGAGGGGGCTGGTGTAGATCTGTGATTGGCTGTTGTAGCAGGAGCTGCTGTGTCAGGGAATAATTTTTAGAACTATCCTTTTACTTCCAATTAGGAGGGACATGGAAGGACTATCAGGGTCTGTTTTGGATACTTGTCTGCTCTTTGTGGTGGTCTACCAGTGTCCCAGCAATACTGCCTGATATAGTAATGTGCATTCCACCCTACACCGTGGCTGGTCTAGATGACAGAGGTTAAGTGTGGCTGTATTCTTCTGATAAACATGGTATGTCCTGTAAGCTTCTTGATCCAGGACATGCCCACCCTTTTCCAGCTGCTGCTGCTAGAATCCTGCTAGGGCCAGCGAGTGGGGAAATAAATAAGGATGACACCTGCAAAACCAGAGTGGTATTAAGTTTCTAGTTTCTGAAAAGAAAGACCCAAGCCTTTTCTCTACTCAAAAATGTTTAGCCAGTGATGATTGTACAAGGGAGGATTTGACAGCAGTGCTTGGAGTGTCAGGCCCACCGCAAAGAACATGGACACAGAATTTTGTCCCATAACCAGCATTCGAAGTAAGTCCTGCCTCTACCTAATTAGCTTTGTACTTTCTGTGAGTTTGTTGCAAAATGAACGAAACCCAAAATAATTATTTTATAGCAGCTTCAAGTGATGCTTTGTATTCATAACAAGCCCAAGCCTTGTCACCATTTATTGTAAGCCTCATCCCTTGTAAGCTTCACCCCTTTATCCTACTTAAAAAATCAAAATTAAGAGACACTTTGTTGGTTTTTCTATTATAACCAAGGGGGAAGCCATCTGGGGCTGTGGAAAACAAGGTGAGGCACCACCTTGGACTTGAGAGATCCATAATGTCTGTCTCAGTTTCTGACTGCAACACTCATTATCCAAGTCAATGAGCCAAGCATGCTGTACATAGTAGGCCATGCAGACATTTTATCTTATCAAATGTAAAACTATTTACAGTATAAAACAGAACTTCAAGAAAAAAAAAACTTAGCTAAAACTAAGAGTGCCCAATGATACCCTATTTTTTGTTTTTCTACAATATGGTCCTTTCTGAACAGGTTTGAACAGCTTTAGTGCTGTATATTTCTCTTCTGTCATTATCATTTCACTATCTGTGTTCTTTATTTTTTGGATATTAAATAATATTTGAACTCAGTCTGCAAAAATCAATTATAGGTTCACTGTAAATACTGATAGCATCAGCTGGGATCAAAACATTGGCTTAAATACAACACAGCACTTGATATTAGTCCTGAGTAGAGTAGACCCAAAGAATCTGTAAGAATTTTGTGAGTCAACATTTAATATATATGTTCTGTTGATTTAATGAGTCGATTCTAATTTTAGCCAGCAATCAGATTTAGGCCATCTTGCCTCAGCCCAGAACCAGAACAGCCCTCCCTCCATCCCAACTGCCATTGCCCTGGCTGCAGAGGGAGAGAAGAGAATGCTAGACTTAATCCCTTCCCCTACTGCCATCCCCTTTCCTTTAGTATCATGTTTTCATTAGATTGTAAGCTTGAGGGCAGGGAACTATTTTGTTCTTTTTCTTGTAAAGCGCCATGTACATTGATGGTGCTATAGAAATAAAAGATGATGACAATGACGATACAGGCAAATTAGTCTCTGTAAACCTGAAAGAAGACCCCATGCTAATAATTTCTTCAATGGCTCAGAAATTGTTTTTTTCCCCTAACTGATTCTCTCAGATAATGAAATGTTGGGCTTGTCTGTACGGGGGTGGGTGGGTGTAGGGTGTGTGTGGAGGGTAACGCCAACTCGCAGCAGCTTTTATTTGACTTAATGGTCTATTTGCAAGATCGCAGGCATGCAGAGCAAACTGCATTCAGTGTTCCCACAGGCATGAATCAAAATGGCGGGTGTGAGTTAATCGCTTGCAATTTTATTTTCCCCAGGTTGCCCTGCCAAACATTTTTTTAACAAAAAACAAGGTGCAGAAGAGTGACCTTCCACTTTAGCAAACACACAAAAAAGTGAGGCTGTTTTCTTGCCATAGCACACAATCACTATGGGGAAAATCCAAGATAGTAGTTCTGGACACTTGCCTTGCCGGCAAGCTCCGTGCCCCACACATGTCTGATCAATCATTTGCCAACTTCTGCTCATATTGGGATAGTGAATAAATGTGGTTGCTTGTTATAACAAGCAGGAATGTGCATCCCCCTCACTGTTTTTCAAAAAATATGGGAAAAGCCGCAAAGGCTTTTTCCGCGGAGTATATGACATTTTTGGGGGCCCTCCTTCACAGTACAGCAAATTAATATGGGGCTCTCATAGGGACAAAAGATATTCTCGCATTCTGTGAGGAGTATTTTTGCCATTTAGACACCCCTATGTCTCTTACATTATAATTATGTCAGTAATCAAATAATACTTACAGAGCAACAAAGAAATTGAGCCTGGTATGTTCATTTATATTGTAGCCAGCTCTCTTGAAATAAACAAAAGTCATTGCCAAAAGGTACTGTTGGAAAAGGTAAAATATTTATGTCCCTGTTATTATTTTTTCTTAAAGCAACAAAACATCTTTCAATCATTTGATGACATCAACAGAAAAAGCACATACCTTATTTATATTAATTTAATCTGGTATGGCTAGTGAGGCCCTTAAACTACAGCCCTCCAGATGCTTTTGGATTACAGCTATCAGGCACAGCCAACATAGTGAAGTCTAAAACCATCTGTAGGGCCACAATTGTCTACCTCTGGCCTACAAATTGACTTCAACTATGATATGCTGACTTCTCTTCTTATAGTTAAACTGGATCATGAACTTAACAGTCAAAATCAAATATCTGGAGCTAAGGTATGTGCAAAGCTTATTAGCAACGAGATAAAACAGGTCACTTATTGTGACAGGAACATTTGGAGACTCTCAACCATAACAAGGCCCCCAAGGTGGTAATACAAACTAAAACATTCAAAACAAACATATACAATAAAGCAGAAAAAAGGGAGCAACCCCTCAACTCCGTAATGTCAGGAGCATAGAAGCTTCACAAACCGAAACCCATTTAAAGTCACATGGAACAAAAACATTTTTACTTTCTACAACTAAAGAGAGAGAGCCAAATTCTACAACTAAAGAGACAGAGCTAGCTTAGGCCAAAATCCAATAGTGTGCTTTTAAATCCAATGTCAGCAGAACCAAGACTATCTTAATCTCACCCCACCAGCCCTCCATAGTACCAAAACCTTTCAGAGCCGTCTGTTAGGGGCAGAGGGAGCTATGGGAGGGTGGACAGAGTGGGATGTAGTGATAGTACATCACTGGATCCTGGCATAGCCTCTTTTGGAAGTGATTTCAAAACTGGCCTACGGTACTATTTTCTGATCAATGTAGTCTCTCTTGGTGGTGGAACATACAAAGAGCCTCAAAGGAAGATCATTATCTATAGATAATTTCATATGAGAGGAGGCAGTCTTATATAGGGATTTGCAGGTTAACAGCAGCATCTTGAATTGGTCCATAAACAAACTAGAAGCCACTGGATGAATGTGTAGTAAGAGGAAACAAGTCATCTTTCAAAAATATTTCCTGCTACCTCTTCTTTGCCCCACCCATCTGATTAGAAACCAGCATAGCTTTGCTAAATTGTAAAGCAGAGCAGATTAATGCCAGAATGAACATTAAACCTTTTTTGAGCTTACATGTGGGTTTTCAATTAAAAAGTTTCTCTAACTCAGCGAACAGGAACCAATGAGGCTCCCTGAATGGCATGCAGATATTTAGCCAGCAGCCTAAGGTCAGAAGTAAACCTGCCCCTTTTCCTGAAGCGGACTGGATAAGGATAGTAATCTTTAAAAAGGACTTTCTTCTCCAGATTAATTATTCTAGTCAGGCATACCTTATATGCTGCCTTGGGTCCCTTACTATGAGAAAGGTGGGATATAAGTTAAATAAATAAATAAGAACATATGGTCTCATACGTATATCCCAAGAAATTAGTTCCATTGATTTTAATGGAGCTTAACAGCAAATGAGTATAAGATAAACCTATTTGATCTACTGTAGTTTGGTCTAGTTGTTGGACTTGGACATTTTTTTTAAATGACTTTTATTTGAATTGTGATTTCAAACAACAGTGGACATAATAAGTTAAGTGAAACTCTAATAATAATAATAATAATAAAAAAAAATTATGTTTACCCCGCCCCTCTGTTAAAAACAATTGGGGTGGCTTACAACAATTAAAATACAAATGCAGATTAAAATCCCTGAACACCACCCACCCCCACCCTCCCCCATAAAAAGATATTAAACCAGTATAAAATTAAAAAACCAGCTAATCTAAAATCACATTAAAAAAAATCGATAGCCAGCAAAACTAAAAGAGGCCAGGAGCTTCTGAGGCCGGGATCTAATCAGGAAAGGCCTGCTGAAAGAGATCTGTCTTTAGTACTTTTTAAAGTGTCAAATAATATACTTTTCAATAGGGCAGGGCTGCTCAACTTGAAATAGGCCACCAGTCTTTTAACCTCAAATTTTGGCAACCTACAACTGGGGGGGGGGGAGCTGTAAAGCAGGTGTGGGCAGCATAAGGTAGTAGCTGTGGATCTGCTGGTGGCTTTCATCATTATAGGCATTGACCAGCAAGATTTTTGACTCTCAAGTGTTTAGCAATAGCAGCAACAAAATGTCTTCCCCTAATTTAGCCTGTTGAAGGGAAGAGAGCTTTAATCAGAGAGCTGATATTTGTGCAAAGGGACTGTGAGCTCCATTCAGTAGTATTCCAAGCAAATTCCTTGTTGCATTAATTCTAAATGTATGTCTTTTGCACCAGGCTCTGGTTGGTGGCACTTGGGATTCTCTTAAAAAAGCAAATCCTGCAAGAATGAAACTTTGTTCATCCCTGCTATAAAGCATGCTACAGCATATATGTGGTGAGCAACACACACATATTCAATTTTGTGGGTTACCCAGTATGTGTAGGCCTGTAATAAAAACATAATTGTGCCCCACCTTAAAGTTGTAATGAATTTCAAGGCAACAACCAGCTTTACCTTGTCTGCAATTTTACAGCAACAATCCATCCACAAGAAATCTTGAATTAAATCATCATCTGTAAAATAAGGCAGCTATGATATACCAACTGTAATTCTTGGAAAATCTCAGGAAGCATTAGTTTAAAAATATCCCTGAAAGGAATCAAATTACATTTTAAAATAAGTGGCTTGGTGGGTAGAAAATAGCCTAGCTGTCTGGAGAAAGAGAATTGCTATATAATGTCTGAAACAGATGCAGGCGAAACGTCAGAAAGAAACTGTTTCAGAACATGCTTCACTGCCCGTAAAAGCCCCAAGGAAAATCTATGGATGCTGGCCGTGAAAGCCTTCGACTTCACATTAAAATTAGGACTGAAGAAAGGAAAAATGACAAAGTGGAAATCTCTATACATGGGTTGGTGTTTTTACATTGCACTGCTTCATTTCCAGGCAAATCAAAGCAGCAGTGTTTTCCATTAACTCAGAAATAACTTACAAAACATTTTGCTGTAAGGAATGTTCTGACCAGGTTAGCAAATTGACAAGAAGCTTTATCCCTTCTATTAACACTGGGTTTTTATTTATAGTACACGTACATATATCAGTATCTCATAAAACCAATGTGTTGTAATGAAGAGAACTGGAATGAATGTAGGATATTCAAACTCCAATCTATGCAAAGTAGCTGATGGGATCATCTTAGGTTAGTCTTGCCAATCTTACTAAATAATCCTTTAGATGTTGAGAAGTGCTACTGAAATGTGTAATACAACAAATATACTTCAGCACTGTCACTTTTCTTACAATTTTTTAACATCTTTTGCCTGATGTAGAAGTGGAGCTTCAGAAGCTTGCATGAAGTGTTTTGTGCATTTTGGTTGGCCAATAAAGGTATCACTCTTTTGTTTTATATTGCTGTATAGCCAACACAGCTATCCCTGAATATGTTTAACAGATATACTGTACAGTACTGCAAATGCACATATTTAGTGCATTTTATGAAATATATTTTAAGAACCTACCAAATAGTTTAAAGAAAGCTGTCATTTCTTGACGCTGAATAACTAGACATGAACCTTTTGGCTTGTTATTATTATTTTTCCCACAGGTTTCTTGGCTGTCTTTAAATTTAGGACGTTTAAGGCAAAGGGGGTTTTTTTGCTTGTAGGATCGGGATGCACTTGATTTTATATGCACAGTGACACTGGGAGGTGTCTGACAGCAGCTCTGGTTATGTTTCATTTTTTGAAATGATGTTACCTGTTAAAGCAAAAAAAAAAAAGTTAGCTAAATTGAGGATGCAAAAGGCATAATTCTACCTTCATTAGAAGATGTAGCCACATATCCCTATCTATACTGCTATTATTATTTAGCTTTTTAGGTTCTCTTTTTTTCCAGCAATTTTCATATTGTGTCTTACAATATGATATACCACTTAACAGTATTGTACAGATGACTTTTGCAAGTACAGTACTGCTGATTTAGAAAGCTTTATATTTATAAGCATCCATTTAGGTGTCCTGTTAGGATCCAAAAAGAAACCTACATGCTTAAGTGGATGCATGTTAAGGACAAAGATATTACTGTGGACCAGGGGTTAGCAGCACAATGCCATGGACTACTTGTAGAATCCCAAAACCATTTTTATGGTCCTTCATGTCTACTTGCTACTACTGTCACCCAAAGTGTGTGCTAAAAGCCACACCATCACACCTTCATAAAATCAAAACACTAGTTCCTTTCTGGTCTTTCCTTCATTTCAAAAACAGGAAGCAACTGTATCACAAAGACCTTTTCTTCCCTATTAATCCACTCATTAAAGTGCCATTTCTTCTCCCCTCAGTAAAAGCCACATTTTCAAATCACCTTTTTTGCTTTGTTGTTTGTGTATGTCATTGCTTTTTGTCCATATCCTGTCTTATTGCTGCCATTCACAGAGACCTCAGAAAAGCTCAGCTCTATGTATGTTCTGCTCTGTCATCCTTCAATATTATAAAGCCATTATAGTTGCCACCACATCTTGGCAGCAACTGCAGAAGTGGCAGCAAAGTAATAGTGGCAAGGGAGAGCCCCAAAGGATTACAGGGAGTATTGTAACACACACACACCACTGTGGGCACTGTTGCCACGTTGCAAGTTCGATTCCAGTGGGCTCCAAGGTTCACTCAGCCTTCCATCCTTTCGTAGGTCGGTAAATTGAGTACCCAGCTTGTGGGGGCAATTAGCTAACACACATTGGAAACTGTTTAATGCAGTGTAGATGTGTAAGTAGCTATTGCTTAAAACAATTTGTAAGCTGCTCTGATAGCCTTGTGGCTGAAGAGCGGGGTATAAATAAAAATAATAAAAAAAAATGCTATTGTCTGGATACAGATTGCAAACTTAAATTACTTGCAGATGGTGGGTAATTCTGTGCCATTAAATGTTTGTAGATGTCTGATTTATTAGTACATGCTGAATTGACCATTATGCTTAGTAGGCATATTACAGAAGTAACACTTTCATGGCAAAGAAAGCACCATAACAGAGAGGGAGGAAAGCAGGCCAGCTAACTTAACCCAAGTTTCACCACAGGAAAGGAATACATTTATTTTTCCTATCTGCCTTTCCTGAAATAGTGCTTCATCTTATGTTTTCTATGAACTATCTTGCTGACCCCGCCAACCTGCTGTACTGACAAAGTGAGAAGGCTATTAGTGTGAGGTGAAAATCAAGGGATCAGATTAGGGTAACCCACTAATTTAATTTATTTTCTTTGGGCTTTTCCCGGGCTGTGAGGCTGTGTTCAGGAATAGTTTCTTTCTGACATTTCACCTGCATCTGTGGCTGGCATCCTCAGATAAATTTCTTTATTTTGTTTATTTAATCCAATGCCTTTCAAAACTATTGTCTTTCTAATGTGTCTCATAGAATAAAAACATTATCATATTGAATATAAACAACTGTAAATGAAGCAAGACCCAATAAAACATGCATTTAAAATCCTCATTGGCAGGAAGTATTATAAATGTGCACTAAAAGCAAGGGAGTGCAAATGAGTTTTTAAAACCCACTTAAATGCAGCTACAGATGTGGACCCTTGGCCTGTAGATGGCCTCCAAGAAAAAAAATTGGCTCCCAGACCCCTCACAAAAATATCAAACGCCTCAATAAACAATGAGTCACCTTTCAAACAAGGTAGGGCCCCCACTTTTCTAGGCAAAAAGGAGAGTTTCTAAAACTAGGACTAGTTTCTGGCCACTTCTGTTTTGGGTTGCCAGTGTACTTTATTTTGGAGGAGTGGTCAGTGTAGACCCAGGAGGGTCCTAGAGGCAGGAAACTGTCTCTCCCAGTATAAACCTTACATAGACTTTCCCCCTGCTGAAACCAAGCAATAAAATAACTTGCTTAAATTAATCCTAGTTACATGATAGTCCAGCTTCTTGGGTTCAGCTCTACTTCTTGTGTTCCTGGAGCATGGGGTTTCACAACACTGTCCCAGCTTCTTAAACATTCATTATATTTGCTAGTCAACTTCACTCCTTGTATTTAAGAGAAAAAGTACAAATAGGTTTTAACACATCTGCCATCTTCTCCTACTGAAAAATATGTGTCAGGGGCTCTGCTGGTTGTATGTGTGTTCTAATGGGGTTTAATCCTTTGCCTCCTCTGTCCTCCTAATGCATATCAAGGATCCACAACTTCAGATTGCATAGGAAGAAAGCCTTAGAAGCATTTCTATAGTGTAAATTGCCCTCAATCCAGATCAAGAACATAGTGGGGAGCAAAGGGTTTAAAACCCCCTGATCAACTTAGTTTGGTCCCAATCTGGATCACTTTTGAGCAAGAGAAAACCCCCAGAAATAGAAGCGTGAAATGAAGTAAAAGCAAAGTTTGACTTTCATTATTGCTATTTTTCCTCTTCTGGAGCTTAGGTCTCTTTCACACTACAAAACTGCAGCACTTCAATGCCACTTTGATTGCCATGGCTCCATGCTATTCAATACTGGGATTTGTAGTTTTGTGATATATTTAGAATTTTCTTCCAGAGAGTTCTAGTACCTACAAATCCCAGAATTAAAAAAAGACACAGCCTCTGCAGTGAAAGTAGGATCAAAATGCTATAAATATGTAATGTAAATGAGACCTTAGAAATAATGTGTTACAGGTAAGTATTACTTTTTGGTATAATGAAGGAAGAACAATATCACTTTGAAAATGACATAACCAATACTGATGTTGATAAATGGGGAGGGGTGTAATGAGTAATGTTCATGTGCTACTTTAAACATAATGGGTTTGGTAGATCACTCAGGGAATTTTTGGCCATTTGGGGCCTTTTGCATTTTTATGTGACTAAAAAATGTGTTTTGCTGCTGTTGTTTGCATTCAAGTAATTTCTGACTTATGGCAACTCTATCATGGGGTTTTTCTTGGCCAAATTTATTCAGAGGGGGTTTGCCATTGCCTTCTCTAAGGCTGAGAGACTGTGATTTGCCCAAGGTCACACAGCGGGTTTCCATGGCCAAGTGGGGATTCAAACTCAGGTCTAGATACAGCAGGCTATTGTAAGAAGCAGTAGAGGGTCAGTATAAGATCATCTGGCATTCCAGGGAAAGAAGAGACCAAGAGGCAAGGCTGTAGCCGCTCCAAAGGGGACAGTACCTTAGTGCAGCTTGACGGGTGGTCTAGGACATCTAGAACTCAGCGTAACCTTTCTAGATTTCAAACACTATTTTTCCTGGCTCAAATACCATCTCCTTTCACCTTCCGTATCCCTTCTGCTATATAACAGACACCCAAGAACACCTGGTTTTAACAAGACATTGTATATGTTGTTTGTGAATAAAAGGCAAAACCCAACAAACTATTTTTGAAAAAAATACTGCAAACCTGTTAGGTTTTGCAATAATGTTTCCAAGTTCTGACCTCTCTGTCCCAGTATCTCAGCCAATCAGATGGGCAAAAGGGTGTTGCAAAGTTTTTGGTTCCCATAGAAACTAGATGTCTTTGTTTCTTATGTTTCAGTTTCTGAGTCTTCCACATAAGACTTCTTGAACTTCTGATTCAATTCTACATAATTTTATTTATTTATTTATGTTATTGGATTTATATCCCGCTGTTCTGCCAAGATGGGATTCATAATA
Source organism: Gambelia wislizenii (assembly GCA_030847615.1). NCBI lineage: Eukaryota > Metazoa > Chordata > Lepidosauria > Squamata > Crotaphytidae > Gambelia > Gambelia wislizenii. The sequence continues at coordinate 59,863,322 of JAUMIR010000001.1, forward strand.
ACTGAACATTTAAATTGAAGCCAATCACTTCATAAATAATAACACAAAACAAAATGGCTGAACAATTTACAATTATTTCACAGCTACTCACGGAATTGTTAATATAGTTTATATTAATATATTTTCTCTTAAAGATGCTCTACATTAATATATCTAGTTTATATTAATATATTTTCTCTTAAAGATGCTCTACATGTAGAATACAAAAACATTCCCCAAGGAGGACTTGGTGCCCAACCTACTCCAAAGGCTTCCGGTGCCAGGATGCAGCAAAGTGACCAAGGCTTGGCAAAAGCCTGGCCCTTTCTGAGGTTTCGCATCACAGGTTCCAGAGAACAACAAGGCTTCATATTCTCTCTGGAATTAGTGTCTTAGAGATACAGTGGGTGAACTAGGGGTGTAAAGTATAAAAGGAATGGGCTTTCTCAGCTCTCAGGGGTAACCAGGTGCTGCCTAAACTACAGTACTGTGATACAGCACATGATAGAGGCCCACTCTAGAGGAAGTACCATATGTGCACAATTAGTAAGAGGATATAAATAATTTAACAGACAGAGCTTTACAGACAAAAATATAGTTTATATTAAGATCAAAATATATTTAAAGAAGGTACAGTAGTCGTACTTACTTGATTATGTGGATGTACAAACTATAGGTTTTATCTTGGCGCTGGAAGGACACCAACATTGGTGCCAGTCAGGCCTCCAAAGCTTTTTATAAAAGCCTTTAGGCCTAAATATTTCATCCAATCTGAATACGTATATGTTTTTGGACCATTTTAACTTTTGAAAATTAATTGTTTGGTATGTTTTTAGAATGTTAAAATTATTTTATTGTTTTAGATTGTTACTGTTTCAGTTTTAAATGGTTTAAACTGATTTATTGTAAGCCATCCAGAGATCTTAAGATATAGGGTAAGATAAATATTCTAAATAAAATAAAAATAAATGATAACACACATATAAGAATATTGTTCTTTCTGCTTTGTATTCTTTCTTTGCCCTTTAAATTTCAGGGATGAGTAAAAGTGGCAAGCATTTTAAAGTGCCAGGTTCAGATGAGGTCACATCATGATGTACCTAGCACTATTTCACAGCCATATAGCCTTTAGTCAGGGTTGAATCTCCAGTTGATGTTGGAGCACTGGCAATTAAATACAAGGAGTGAAATACAGGTCCTGCTTTATACAAGGCACTGTCAGTCTCATCACACTGAGGCAGGGGTGGGAATTGTTCAACCTTCCAGATGTTGAGCAACATGTGCCATTATCCCTAGCTGATATCGCCAGTGGTGAAGAATATGAAGGGTTGTAATCCAAAACATCTGCAGGGCCACACTGCTCTCATCTCTGCTTTAGTGTGATGGGACTGATGATTCTTTGCGTAAAACAGAAGTCAATATGTCTCCCAACTTGTATTTAATTACTGTACTGGGGATTATGGGATAATTATTTTTTGTAATTTAATCTTTTGTACTTTATTTTGTGCATACAGTTTTTTATCTGCTGCAAACACTATTTCTCCTATCTGAAAAGCATCAATGCCTGGGTCCAAAAAGGTTGAAGCAAAAAAAAATAATCTAGAAATTATATTAAAGAAAATGTAATCCAGGGTTATCTGTTCACAGCATAAAAAGATGAGTTTTATATAAAAATAAATCTCCCAACAAGGAGACCTCTGCCTTTTCTGTAGAAATATCCATTAGTCTTTCTCTGACATTGAGCTGTTTGAAGCAGGAGAAAATTATGATGCACATTTATGCTTCCCTTTGCCTCTCTTTGGCAGATTCAGGGGTGGGAATAGATCAGCCCCTTTGCCTCTGCAACCCTGCTGCAGAAAAAGGTACTGTATATGAAAGGGTGCTATCTCTGAGGTAAATGCTATGAAATGTATCCCTGCATTTTGCAAGTGGGAGTGATACAGATAGTCTCAACCTTACCTACCATGTTGAGGAATCAAAGAAGTTGCAAGCCACTTGGCAAAAGCAATGTGGCTCTGGCTCATTTTTTCCACATTAAAATGACAACAGGGCACGACATTAAAAATGAAATTAAAATGACTCCCTGACATTATCAAAGCCAGTAGTTTGCAGCCTTCAGTGCTTATAGTGATCCCTGGTTGTACTGCCCCTTTATTTTAGGGTAGATGTTTTTGCTTTAGGAGGCATAGAAGTCCATTTCAGGGCTCAAGTTTCTCTGGGTCACCTTGGAGCAACAGTTGCCCCTCCATATTCACTGGGGTTTGGTTCCAGGACACCCCCCCCCGGTGGATACCAAAATCCGTGAATACTCAAGTTCCATTATATGCAATGGCATAGCAAAATGGTGTCCCTTAGATAAGATGGCAAAATCAAGCTTTGCTTTTTGGATTATTATTTTTTAAAAGAATATTTTCAAGCTGTGAATACTTAAATCTGTGGATACCAAATCCGTGGATACGGAGGGACAATAATATACATATCCCCTCCCAGATATATTGTATTTACATTTAGCAGGACTGCAGAATTTTTTTACCCAAGGAACATACTTTGTGTATGAAGAAGCTCTTTTCCTACAGCTTTAAAGAGGAAATTGCCAGTGCCCATTCAGCCAGGTGAGAGGCTGTTATGCTATAAAGAGCCAGAAAGCACTTTGAGGATTGCTGTTTTGAGCATAAAAGATTGAAATATGCCATTCGCCACAGAATGAATTAGGCTTGTCATAGACTAAAGCCTTGCTCTCCCACTCAGCTCCCCATTATGAAAGTCTGTGAGCCAAAACTAACAAGGATTTTTGTGTCTGTCAGGAAAGCAGGGGACTTAAATCAATGTAACAATTACCTCAGACTTATGCGACCTACATGGGGAATGGAAAACAAGATGGACTGCAAGTTCCCTCCACCAATAAAAAATCTCCTCAGACGGACATCTTCTTCTTCCCTGAAAGAGTGAACTCAGCATCGTAGAAGGCAAGGAGCGAGCCCTCTGCTATTTTACACCCAATCAGGACGCAGGCCTGACAAGTCCCAGCCAATCAAAACACAAGTGCCTCCACAAGCTCTCTTGAAGCGTGCCTTAACACTGTAGGCCAATGGAAAACAAGGAGCCAATCAGGGAACAGGGAACCTTGTTGCTAACAGACTTGTGGCCTTTTTCTATATGCTCATTAGGGAAATCAGTGTTGAAGAACTTGAAAAGTTACATTTTAGAACAGTGGTGCTTAAGGCTTTTTTTTACCAGAACCCCCTTTAAATATCTTTCGTTGCCATGGTCCCCCAAGACTTAACTCAAGATTTTAAACCACCACCACCACCACCATCCAATTACACCATCCATTAAACCTTTCCTCAGAGGCACTGGAGGGGGAGGGAAGACTTTTCTTCTGCTTCTTCCAGCAAGTTAGTCGCTGGAGTAGATTGAATGGCAATGCACAGGCCAAGCCAGCCTTTGCCTTCGCTTCTGTCACTCCACTGCAGGGAAGAGGTGGGCCAAGCAGCCTTCAAGGCTTTGCGGACCCTCTGTGAGGACACTGTGGCCCCCTGGGGATCCATGGACCACAGGTTAAAAAACCCCACCATTTTAGATGATAGCTCTCAGAACCTCCCAGCCAGCATGGCCAAGTGGTGGTGGTGAGGAGCAGGAGCTGTAGTCTAAAAGTAATTTCCTCAAGGTCAGCATAGTTAACATATGGCTGTGACATCTGGAGATCACACAGATCCATCCCTCTGACCTATTTAATAAATTGTTTGTAATCTCACACACATACTGTAAATACAGAATTGGGATTGCTAGATCTCAGGGCCTGGCCCTTCACCTCTAGTTCTCAAGGTAAAGGGGAGGAATTTTAGCATAAGAATATGTTTTGAAAGGTGTGTGCGTGTGTATATATATCATCATCATCTTTTCGTTTGATAGCATTGTCAATGTACATGACGCTTTACAAGAAAAAGAACAACAAAACAGTTCCTTGCCATCAAGCTTACAATCTAATGAAGAGATGGTACAAAAGGAAAGGGAATGGCAGTAGGAGAAGGGATTAAGCCTAGCATTCTCTTCTTTCCCTCTGCAGCCAGGGCAATGGCAGTTGGGATGGAGGGCGGAGCGTTCCTCATTTTCCAGACTTATATAAATAGTATATTTTCAGTAACTGTAGCTGATGTTTAATATTTTATAAGACATCTTAATATCATAATCTGGGGCCCTTTTGTACTACACAATTATAGCACTATGATTCCACTTTAACTGCTACAGCTGCATCCTGTGGAGTCCTGAGGTTTCTAAGTTTGGTAAGGCACTAGAGTTCCTTGGCTGAGATTTCTAAATATCCATCCCTAAATTTCCAATCCAAGGATGCCATAGGATGGAAACATAGCAGTTAAAGTAGAATTATAGCTTTATACTTATTTATTTTTTAATTTTCCCCAATCAATACTTATTTAATATAACACATATTACCATAAACATCACAATTTTTCTATTAACTAATTTCAAAAGTTAACATAGATTCTTTACTATGATTCTTTTCAAGAATATTAATTCCCCTACCCCACCCCCTCAGTGCTCCCCTTCCCCGGAGCTGTTATCCCTTACCTAATCTTTCCAGAATCTCATTTTTTCTCTTGGAGGTAACCTCCCATCTTTTGTCTGTAATATTTTTTTTAATAAATACTTTCCAAATTTTATCAAAATCACTTTCTTTCCAACTTCCTCTTCTTACTTTAATTCTACATGTTAACTTAATCATTTATTGCCATTTTCCAAACTTCTGGAAACTTCTATTATGTAGGGTGAATGTACACCAGGAGCTGCCCCTTTTAACCTCACCAGGGGCCACTTCCTGTGACATCAATCCCTTAGTTTCATGTTTTGGTCCTAAAATCTGAGGGTCCTGTGTCATCTGGCCACAAGTGTCCCAGTTTTCATTTGTGAAATGGTGGAAGGTATTTCACATTCTAACTAATTGCAACCTTTACTGTGTCTCTGACTCTTTACATCCGAAACAAACCAGGAACAGGAAAACAACTTCAAACTCTGGCTTCATTTTCTAGTTAGGAAAACAATAAACCATGACTCCAGAGTTGAATGTAATAGGAATGTCATGGGAAATGTTTGCTTCTTCATTAATTTCAATGTAGTGCCCTTACTAATGGGTAGTCAAACAAGGGTGATTGGATGGTGTGCATGAGCATTGCTTGTGAATAATAAGTCAGTTCCAACAATTCTGGCTCATCATTTTGTCCAAACACAGCCTATTTCTGCTGTTCTGGAAGGTAGGAGCCACTTTGGGGGAAATGTTTCTTCAGCCACACCTCACAGCTCCGGATGGGAATGAAATAATGTGTGAGAAGAGCCTGCATTCGGAAGGATACAGGACAGAGTTTGAACTCTGTAAGCATCTTAGGTCCTGGTTGTATTCCTAGCAATCTGATGTGAGAACAAGGGACTTAAATGGAACATCAAATTAGAGTTGTAGAGAATCAGCCATGGGAACATTGTTTTTGTGCAAATACATTTTAATAGGTTTGAAATAAGGTCCCGTTTATATATATGTTATATAATACATGGGATTGGTACCCGCAGTTTCACTTACCCGTGGTCGGGAGGAACGTCTCTCTAGGAATCTGGAGAGCCATAGAATTACACTAGAGGTGGTATCTAAGCATCAGGAGGTCCTCCAGCATGACTCTATGGCCAACTTCTGCCAGAAGTTGATCATAGAGTCACACCAGATGCCTAGAGAGGCATCCTCTCTAGGGATTTTCTAGGTCCTCCAGCACAAAATTGGCTGGTTCTATGGTGGTTCGCTATTATACACAGTTTCACATATCTGTGGTAAGTCCAGGAACATATCCCTTCTAAATATGTGGGGTGGGACGACCGGTACAGTGGAGCCAGAGACATCAATACACTTGTCAAAGGTTTTAATTTTTTTAAAAAATGAATCATGTGCATGCAAAGTATCAACTTTAAAGAGTCAGTGGAAGATTGTGTTTTGTTTAGAAATGGTAAAAGGGCACATAACCATATAAAAAAGGCTAAGCTACACATTATGCACAAATGTGTTTCTGAAAAACCTCAAAGCTATGTCTCTTGGGACAAGCAACTTTCTAGAGAAAAGCAATGTTGTGAGTAGGCAATTTGGAATGGTGAAAGGAGGAGAGCTGTTTAATCCATTCCCTACCTCATTCTGGACCTGGTCAAGGATCCAGATATGTGTTTCCTCTTACAATCAGGATCATAAGTAGCTGGTAAGAAGGGAAAGGAGTAGCAATGAAAAACAGGTGTGATGGTCAAGCATGCTCTTCAAAATTGTCGTTATGTTTAACACTCTCTTGAAGGTGTTTTTCCTTTGAAAAAGTAGCTACCAGCTTTTAAAAATATAATTTGCATATAATATATGCAGTAGTTTTGTCCAACACGCAACTAGTATGTTTCTACCTAATTTTTACAGTTCTGTAGACCACGTAAACACCGTGTAAACTATTAGCTGGACACAAGGGGGCACTAGATCTCCATCAAAACTGAAGCCAATCCTAGCTAGTCCAGCCTTTTGTACGGATCAAACAGGAAAAACTAGATAGACTGCAATTTAATGTTTGGCCTGCATGTAAATATATTAAGACTCTCAAACTAAGGGCTTTTCCAAAGTAATTATTTCTATACTAACTTATCAGGGCTCCGCACCTGCATAGCAACAAATCACCTCAGAAGAAGAGTCCCACAGCACAGCAGTACAGAGCAGTGGCTCTTAACCTTTTCTTTACCAGGGATCCCCTTTAAATATCTTTTGTTGTTGTGGACTCCCTAGACTTAACTCAAGATTTAAAACAACAACAACAGTTACACTCAGAGACACTGGAGGAGGGAAGACTTTTCTCCTGGTTCACAGGATTGAACAGCAATGTGCAAGCCAAGCCACTCTTTGTCTCTGTGGCTGCTCCACTGAGGGGATGAGGTGGGCCAAGCAGCATTCAAACCTTTGCAGACCCCCTGTGAGGACATCATCACAGACCACAGTATAGAGTATTGTATTTGCCTGGACAAGGTCCAGGCTCAGTTTCTGGTTTCTCATGCTAAATCTGAGAAAGACAGATTTGGCATTGCTAGTCAGTGAAAAGCAGACTGGTTCTACCATTAGAGTGAAGTAGGTGGCCACAAGGTATTGCAGGAAAGGGAGGTGTGTGTGTCATACATACCTTGCCCTGTGCTCTCCATTTGTGAGCAGGATGCTGCCTGATTGTCCTTGTTGAATATTTTTGCTGCCAATCCAGGGGGGCTTTGATATATTGTTCATCTCAGGAAGCCAAATGTCTTGGGACGGGCACTGGGGTATTTTAATGTATTTGATTGATATCCTACCTGTCTTACAAAAGGGACTCAAGGAAGTTTGAGTAGGCAATACTGAGCTAGATGGTCTGACTTGGCACTTTCCTACATATCAGACAGGAGCGATAACATAAATTGTGTTCTTTGCACTGAAGACCTTTAGCAAATGGGGCATACAGTCCTGCTATGGGAGTTCTAACAGACCTCTTAACTGTAATAATTGTGACATGTCCTGCAATTAATTTTTTAATTGCAGGATATCACAATGTATCACAGATGTGCCTCACCAAAGAGAGGGGAGTTAAGACTTATGTGAGCGTTATAACTTCCACATGCAGGAAGACATAGCACCAAGTCAGTATTTCCCGTTTTGACCTCTCTTCTCTTTTGTTCTTTTAACCAGAAAACTATGTTCCATCCGTTTCTCTCTCTCTCTCCTTTGGACCACGTTTTCTTCCCTCCTGTTCTGTTGACAACACAGAGGTATTTGTGCCTTTATCAAGATTACTTGGAATCATTTCTCCAGGACACATTATTGTAGGTCATAGGCCAATTACTAATAGTATAACTTGTGTATGTTGTTGGAAGGCATTCTTTTGACAAGGCAACCTTTGAAAACCAGTATGACCAGGCTCATGTTTCAATGAATTCAAGGACTTTCTAGATTCCAAAGCAGTGCCACTGAATTGTAATTGTTGTAACTGTACAATGTTGTGGGTCAAATCAAACAAAGCAAGCAGAGCAGTTACATTACTTACATTGGGTGCAGGGAGACATGGGAAGAGCTGCAATCCTGCTGATAACTGCCTATACGTATGCATGTTTTGCACAGAAAAGAAGACTATACAGTACATAAGACTGTTTGTCTGCATGTATGTATGTTGCATGTGGGAAGCAACTACTAGGAGGAGCTGCTATCCAGGTTGGGATTAATTATATCCGAGCAGCCCTAAACTTGAGAAACAGCCAAAATTTTAGCAAGTGAATACATCAGTCTACTTGACCATCGGGGTTACGGTAACTCCGTGCCACTGGACTCTTACATTTTTATCAGGACCACAATCCACAATTAAAAGTCATGAAGTCAAACCAGCTAATACTAAATTCTATGGCCAGGATCTAAAGCAATGTGAGATTACTTCTATACAAGCACTGAAATTTTAGGACTCCAACTTCCCTCAGTAGCTCCTGCCCCACCCCAAAAATACCATTTATGGTATGGGGTCCTCTAGTGTATCCTTCTGAAGGCAAACAGACAAAGCTGCTTTGGAATGGAGTTTAAATTCATTTATATGCCTGTGCAGTCATCCTTTGGACATAAGTCTTCAAACATTTGGAATACTTCACAAATTATTTTGTATGTCTTTAAAAAAAAACACAGTATATCAGGATGCAAGACATCAAAGTATTCCAGAACTCCAGCCACTTTGTGTTGTGGGTCGCCCTGTTCCTAAGGATCTTAGCCAATTTTACAATTCCCCTTGCCACAGTAGTATTTTCTTTTATCTCAAATTTATTCATGAACATCAGCATATGTAGGTCCTGCTATGCAGCCCTCAGTGGTACTATGAGGAAAATTAGAAAAAGCTACTTAGCAGACGTAGGTGATAACTGTATAGTGGATTACTTAAATGGTGGCTGTTTTTTCTAGTACAAGCAATAATGGATGGTAGTGATTCAATATTTAAAGTTCATAGTTCATATTTTACATCATTTAATATTTTGTGAATTTGTGTTGTACGTTTTGCAATTTTGTTAAAAATGATATATAAACCAAAGGAGGCAAAGTCCTATTTACACAGTAACACTTTCAAGTGTTGAAAGAGTGAGTTGTCAGAAAATGAGGCATCAGAAAGCAGGGGAAACCTGTACATGCATAAGGATTTGGGAACCCTTGTCTAGTTGTAGTCATCACAAATAATTTTTTTAACATATTAATTGCAGACCACCGCTGTTGTTCTGCTGGTATTTACTTGAGTATCTTAAGAGCAGGGCTCTTCAAATGTCAACTGGATTCAAAAAGCCAATGTAAGATTTACTGAGGGGTGTCATATGGTCTGACTCATGAGTTTGATAGTGGAGAACTAAAATGGAGATTAAGATGAGATATAAGGCCAGGAAGAGAAAGTAATCATGGTGAAATGAGATCACAAACCAAAGTATTTTCTAAAGGGGCAAAGAAGGACCTTATTTTAGCTACATTGCACAAGAAGAAATGATGAAGCTAGCTCTAAAGAGTAAGGCAGAGGGAAGTTAGGAAAGATAAATTCAAGGATTTGCAAGTGATCAATTAACTATGACATAGCAATGGATGCAGAAAGTGAGAAGGAAAGGCTTTTGAGGAAAGATGTTAAGTTTGGTCTTGAATATAAGAAGTCTGAGACTGTGAACTAACTTCAAGTACGGAGTAGGGTCCCTATGAGAATCTTTGAAACTTGCTTATAATCTATCTAGAAATAGAGACAACAGTGAAGCTAATTTGTAGATGACACCAAATGAATCAGGATTGTGAAATCCCAGTTAGACTGCAGACAGCTCCAAAAGGATTACTCCAAACTGGGTGAACTGGCAATAAATTGACAAATAAGTTTCAGGGTAATTAAGTAAAGTGGTACATAGATGGTTAAAAAATTCTAACTTCAAATAATGTATGGTAGTCTGAACTAAGGAATTAACTAGGAAAGAGATACAGGCAACCTAAGATGAAACCCTGAGCAATGATATTCCATTTAAAACGGGAGAAATTCTCAGAGGGTTTGAGGGCCATTTTTGGCTCCTTGTGGACTACACTGGCATGCCTGGCAGAGACCAGAAGTAACATGTGACCAGAAGTCACTGCTAGTCAATTTCAGATCATTTTTCTCCACTTTAGGCGGGGACACCCGAAACAGCATTAACAAGCCAGAGAGCCACGAATCTAGTGTTAGCCATTCACCTGGTTAAAACAATAACAACAGAGGGCAAGGGCTGAAATGTATCCCCCTTTCTAAAGCACTGGAGGAATCCACTCCCAATCTAAAACTGTTAAGGAAAACTCAACACCCCCCCCTTTGTTCAAGAAAATAAGGGAGCAGTTTGAAACAGCCTAAAAGACTGTATCTTCCTATGTGAAGCAGCTCAGATTTTCAGATTTTAAAGGGAGGTTTTTTTGGTTTTTTTCTGTTTCACCACCATCGCAGGCACATTTAGTGAAGAAATGGGAGGAAGCCTTTGCAGTGGCTGCTCCCAGGCTGTGGCACCAAACATCTTCTTTGGTTAATCCCCATTATTCTTTTTTTCCCCCCAGCAGGCAATTCACTTTATTTAGGCAGGCCTGGATGAGTTCTTCTTGAATCTTCGTTTGCGAAGAAAAGCCAGAGAGAAAAATGGCAGAAGGGTGTTTTGAATGCAGTATGGTGTGCTTTTATTTTTTTTTAATGATACTTTAAAGTTTTAAATGTGCTTTTTCTTTTTTTAAAAAATATTTTATTAAGACTTAAAAAAACAAACTACATTAGAATAACAGAAGTAGAAAAAGGATAGTATAAAGAATACAATGAAAGAAATAAAGTGCTGACTTCTAAGTTTCCTACCAATCATCATATAAAATATAGTTTTATTTCCCCATTACCAATATTTCAAGCTTCTACCACTTAATTACTCCTACTAATTATCAAACCTCATGGTTAATATTTTATATTTGTTCTTGCAAAAAATTCTTTTCCCAATCCTTCCTAAATGTTCCCAAAGATTTCTCCCTGAACATAATTTGTCCATTTCCAATAAGTCTATCAGCTTCATCAACCAACCAATCATCTTGTGCCAGAATCTCTGTATTCTTCCATTTCTGACTATCTCGCTGCTGCAGTCATATGCTACTTCTCTATTTGATCATCTAATAATCAATGCAACATTTTTGCTGAAAAGACATCTTTGTGAAAATAAGATGTGTGTCAGATATTTGGGAATATTTGGAAAAACACAATGAAAATGAAGCCACTTTAACATTTTTAGATGCAGAGAAAGCTTTTATTTTAATTTGAACTTGACTTGTCTTTTTGGAATCTTAGAGAAAATGAATTTTGGAAATAATTTTACCACGTGGATTAAAGCAATTTATGACCCACAGATGCATGGTTAGTGGGGAGTTGACAAACCATGCCATATTCAAAAAGGCACACAGTAAGGGTGACCTTCATCTCCATTGTTGTTTATTTTAGCATTTGTGTTAAAGACGGCAATAAGGAAAGGAAATTAAAGGGTTAGAGATCAAAAAAGAAATTTATAAATTAAGAGCATTTGCAGATGATTTGATGATTGTGTTGGAAAAACCTTTGGAATCTATTGTAGTGCTGTTAGAAAATTTCAACAATTTTGAGAAATGGCTGGTTTTAAAATTAATAAACAAAAGATGATGATGTTAACAAAAAATATGAGAAAAGGAAAACTGAGACTGATGGAAGTCTCTCATTTTGAAATAGAAAAAAAGATGAATTATCTTGGTATTTTGTTAAATAAGAATAGTATGCTTTTCAGATTTACGTTAAGATTTGAAATGAGATTAAGCAAGATCTACTACAGAGATGGGATTATTTATATCCTGCCCCTCTACGAAATGCAATCGGTGCGGCTTACAACATTTAAAATATACATCCAAAACCCACCATCCCACCCCCACTCTTAAGCTCAAGTTGTCAATGTTCTACCGAAAAGGTTATTTTTATTCCAAACAATACCAATTGTGACAAATTATGTGCCATTTAAGCAATGGCAGAAAGATCTGTCAAAGTTTATATGGCAGGAGAAAAAGCTGAGAATTAAGTATACGATCTTGAATATGCTAAGGGAAGAAGAGGATTAGGATTACTAAACTTTAATTTCTCTGCTTGTTGTCAAAGAGTAGATTGCATTGCAAAATAAAATAACATTAGAATTAGATTACATCAATTTTAATAATTGTTATGTGAGATGTGCAGTTAAGGATTTGATACAAATCTAGGCTTAGGTTATGTTCCAAAACACTTCTATGGATTTCAACATAAGCCTTTCAAAGAAAGGAAATGATTGGAAGAGAAAAGCAGGTTACTTATCAGGACCTTTTATTGTTTGACAAGGCTCAATACAGAATTAAGACAAATGAACTGATTTCTGAGGGTTACAATATTCAATGATATTTTTATAGATGAACTTATGAGTAGCTTAAAATGGATAAAAATATTTGGTTTTCAACAAAAAAATCTGAAATTAAGCTAATGTTGTATACAGGTGATGAACACTTTATAGGTAAGATGTATAAATTGTTGTTGAAATTAGAAATGGTGGAGGAACAAATCAAAGAATGTATGATAAAATGGGCTCAAACTTTTGGATATAATATACAAATTGAACAGTGGGGAAAGATGTGGTTTAATGGTTTGAAATTTACTCTCTAGTTATGATCTTAAAAGATAATTTTTACAAGATGATGTATTGTTTCTTAACTCCTGAAAGACTGCCTAAAATGCTTAAAGGGGTATTAAACTTATGTTGGAAATGTGAACAACTAATAGGGACTTTTTAACCATATGCGGTAGACTTGTGATAAAAGCAAAAAAGCAACAGATACATAATGTGATTCATAAGATTTTGAAAATCAACTTACAGTTGAAACTATGTGCTTCTTCAATAGAACTGTTTTAATTGTTGTGGGATACTTTTGAGTCCCTTGTAGGGAGAAAGGCAGAGTATAAATTAAATAAAGTGTAACAGCCTTTTCACCCTTTTTCCCATGTGGGAAAATATTCTGCATGATCGTTTTTAGATTTTTTTCCCTAAGTCTGGAATGTTTCTGTCTGAAATGAGGAAGAACTTCTAGGTTTAATCCCTTTGCAACAGCACTTCTTCAGAGAAGTCTTGTTCGTGTGCAAAACCCTGTTATGTTCTGATATACTTTAGCCCCCTGCACGGCATCTTCGTTCTCATTTTATGAGTTTGTAAACTAGCCTCTTTGAACCAAGTTCCCTCTAATTATTTTGTATTCTTCACATCAGCTACAGGCCACAATATCTGGAGGACACCAGGTTGAAGAATCTCAGGCATTGCTTAGTATAAGTATAAGCATTTCTCAATGCCTATCCAATGAAATTAACTGCACTTAAAGCTTCACAGGAAACTGAAACTGTGAGGAAACTGTCCAAAAAGAAAAAAGAAAGAAGGTGTGCTCATCTGAAACAAGTAAGATGTGAAAAAAAAAAAAAGAGAGAGAGAGAGAGAGAGAGAGACTTGAATACAGAATCAAGAGGTTTAGTAATATTTATTCCTAAAACTTTTAAGCTGACAGGTCACAGTCAGCTCAGATGTTATATTCTGTATCCACAAGATGGGTTTCAAATAATTTCTGTGCATTCACACGTTTTAAAAATATGTCATTTGTACAATTTGTTCAAAAACTATCCTGCGAACTAATTTTATTTAGAAATCCATCAGCCCATCTTCATTGCACAAGATTGTCTTTAACCAAACTGCTTACATGACACACTGATAAAACAATAAGAACTAAAGCTCCCCCATTAAGTAGAGGTTAGTTATAAGCAAGGTGTGGGAGAATGCTACCAAAAAAGTCATACACAAGCTTTTGTTTTAATGGGGGCAGCAACAGTAAGAATGTCCTTTTTTTTAAAATTCATAAAAGAAAAGGGTGGGGAGGACAGACAGTAAAGTAAAATCTGACAGACAAGAAAGTACTGTTTAAATTCAAAGTAATCCTACTCAATACATTACTAGTTCCATTCTGGTCAGATAGAAAGCATATACACCCATGGCTAAAATATTTAAAGCCAACTGCAAAGCCAAGAAAATGACACATCTCACTTTATCCTTTAAACTGAAAATATCAGGGGCATCTGTCAGCAATGGCCTGAACCTGCCATGTTGCCTACAGAGACCAGCATTTGTATTCATGGGCAAGATCTAAAACTAGAAAATCACAGTCTTAGGTAGCTCCAAAGGTTTCCATACATGATACTTACAGGGAAAGGATCATAAGTGGTAGTTTTAGACATTACATCCCTCACTGTTTTCACTGGTATTAAAACTACAGTATGATTCTATGATTAAGAAGTGACAAATGTGGCAGTGGAAAGAAGACCAATTACAGCAGATCCATCCATATGAACGATGCTGCATTTCAAGATGGCTTTACATGCATATATGATCAGTGCTACAATAAGAGATCCCCAGAGGAAATGTTAAACCCAGTTGTACTACTTATTTTAAACACATTTTGGGTTTCCATGTGTTATTGATAATAAGGATGTACCTACAGTGTAAAAAAAAAAAAGACATAGTATCACCCTTTTCATAAAATGCCAGCTGTGGCAAAACTTTTTTCCATATACAGAGTATATTGTTTTCTCATGTAGTAATGACTCAAGAAGTTAATTTGTTTGTAGCTAGTCGAGAACACTACCAACTGCTTGTTGGCCATTAATCTGCAAGTAACTTGGCACTGCACATTTCTTACAATTCTATAATTGGGTTCTATCATTACAAAGTAATGTAACAGGGCTGCTATATGTTAAAATATCCATTAATATCACTATTAAATTCTTCATCCATATAAAATCACATGTATACCATCCAGGGCAAATTATTTCATCAACAAATGTTAGAATAACCAGTCAGACATCAAATCAATTAAACAACTTTACTAAATGAAAAAACCTACATTTAATATGTGTTTAAAACAAAATGGAGTTAGAAAAGAGACTTAAAGTCATTTTAAAGAAATTCTCACTTTGCCAAAAGTCACTTGCATAATATGTGCTACTTCATAAAATGCAAGTTATTAGAATCTCAATTTAACATTTGCAAAGACAATATTAAAGAGTTTTACATGTATCATTCCACAACTAGATTGCTATACATTGGAAGCTTCCCTTGTAAAGGATCTTATAAATTTGACAATGTTTAATAAAAAAAAAAACCTGTATTTTTATCCAATTAAGTCTCTGCCTTTCAATTGTTATACATGTAACTTTACTCTTTATCATTTGCACTTATGAACTGTTTAAGAAAGGAAAATTGGAAAAGAAATGCCGCATCAACTCTTGATCATGTACAGAAATTATTGCTACTATATTACACTACAAAGCTGAAGTCTCTACAACAGTATATGAACTTTGATCATGAAAATCCAGAGGATAAAATCTTTAGTGACATAGGCCTTACAATCATATTGAACATTCACATGGCAATATTAGACAATCCAACCACCAGTAGTTAAGCTATTGCTCACTTATCAATATCCATTTAAAGACACCCTGCTGGAGCAAGAGGGGGAGAATAGTTAGCATTTCAAGGCTTGTCAGAGGGATTTTCATGTTTGGTGAGAGATGCAGAATGCGCTTTAATGTAAGTATGGCATTATTAGGAAGCTAAGCATGCCAAAAGGTGTTTCATGCTAATAAATTCTTAAGCAAGGGTACCACATGATCAAGTTACCATCTACTAAGAAATACCCATTCTTGCCCCATTTTAGTTAAATGAAGTGCAACTGTGAGTGTAATGTCAGTTTAAAATAGTGCAGTGCACAAATCCATTCTGTGGTGGTCTAAGATAAAGAGCAGGAAGTTGTCTGTTTCATGAGAAATACTGACTACTGTTTGGATAAGAAGCATTACCAAAGTCAGTAGTTTGAACTAGGTTTGCTTTTAATCACTATATTCCAAAAAGAGGGGCACATGTTTATTCAGCAAGATTAATGGGAAAGGGGCAAACAGCATCAGCTGCCCCCCGCAATCCCTTCCACAATTCATTTTCAGCCAGGGAGCATGACTAGATACTTTGCCATCATTCTAGCTACAAAGTAATAGAAATAAAAGCAATCAAGCAACAGTAAGACCACATTACACAAATGAAACATCATGCTCTCATCTGATTTAGCTATTACATCAAGCTTAAATTGGGATGTTGGTCAATTTTAAAACTGATGTGAATATGCAACCAAAAGAATTTGTTTAGATCTGATTTTACTCTATGTTGGTTAATAGAACTTGGAGTATACTTGTTACAATACAGTGTTGCACATCTGTCAACTAGAAAATATTAAAGATCCTTTACCCGTCTCTTTAAGTTAAAGATGTGACATCATAAAGGGTGTCAAATGGCTGGATGGTTTTACAGTGCACACTTATTATATACTGTATATATGGAGTTTTGTCCTTAATAGATCTGATGGGTTTTCTACTTTTTCCTTTCTTCACCTCTTCTTCGGTGGATTAGCTGTGCGAGGTGGAGTGACTGGACGTCCAGAATTCAGTCCACCATACTGGTACTTTGCTTTCTTTTCAGAGGGCTTCAAAATCTTTAAAGAGGAAGAAAACATTTTCTTACAGAACAGTCTTTCAAACTTTCTCCATCCACTGAGTTATAAACCACTGTAAATCTCTCAGCCTCTCAACTGATTTTATTATCAGTTTCTAAGGCCCTACTGTGAAATAGCACAGCTCTCTTCTTAAATATACAAAGCTGTTACCAGTGCATAGCCTATAACAAACTCTGCTGACTATCTCAACCAGGAAGAGATAATAGATCAGTGCTTTGTATGAGAAAGTTCCACATTTAATTCCCAGTATCTCTAGTTGAAAGATTGAGAAAATATTTTTCCCCCTGAGACTGTTAAAATCTACTGCCAGTCCAGCTAGTCAGTACTGGGTTAGATGAACCAATAATTTGATTTTCTATAAGGCAGGTCCAGTAAAAAAAGAACAATGAACCTAGCCCATTCAGAGATACTCCTTGGGTTAGACTGCATGCAACGTTAAATCATATTAATACTATGGTTTGTGAAAAGTAATAAATCCATACACAAAATAGGGTCTGCAAGGTTTCTCTCTACCTACCCACCCCAATTTCTCAGAGGAGAAGTAAACGAGAATTTAGTTTTGTTTTAGGAAATTCCTGGTTAATCACCACATACCAATCAGAAAATAGAGAAACTATAGTTTGTTAAATAAACCAGAAAAATAATCTGTTATTCAATGTCTGTGTCTTTTAGCAACTGACTAGATTTCTTAAACTCTTTAAATGTTGAGATCTTAACATTTACCAAGAATGCTAGCTTTCAAACAAGAAAAGTTAAGCACAAACATATCTTAAGTATTCACAAGTACCTTTCCTGCAATACAACAACTCTTGGCCAATTTTACCAAGAGAGAAACATTAAAAGAAAGCTGTAATTCAAGTTTACCGTACCTGAAAAGAACACATCAAAGTTTCATCCACGCTCATCATACCACCAGCATTATCAAACTCCCCACAATAATTAGGAGCAGAAAACAGGGTAACCAGCTGTCGTTTTGCAAAGAATTCATAGCCATCTTCAACCACCTGTCATTGAGGAAAACACACAACCAAGATTAATATACCTTAAAATACTTCTGTAATCTTAAAATCATAGGAAATACAACCTTTAGCTAATTATTATCACGTTTATTTGTCTGTGGCACAACATCCCTTACAAAATTTTATAAAAACACTGCTGGAAAGTTACAATAATACAACCAACATGCTTACCAGCAAAGTCTTTGACTAATTCTGAACGAACTGCACAGCAAAATGAATGCTACATAATACAGTACAATCCCTATATACATGGGACTACAGTTGTCCCTCCATATTCATGGATTTGGCATTCACGGATTTAAGTATTCACAGTTTGAAAATATTCTTAAAAAAAATAATAATCTAAAAAACAAACCTTGATTGTGCCTTCTTATATAAGGGACACCATTTTGCTATGCCATTGCATAGAATGGGACTTGAGTATTCACGGATTTGGGTATTCACGGGGGCTTCTGGAACCAAACCCCAGCAAATGTGAAGGGGCAACTGTAGTTTACACAGTTTCACTTATCTGTGATCCATGGCCACTGGTGCTGGCCAGCCTCCTTCCTTGCCTTTTCCTCGGGCAAGGCAGCACCACCACCTGGCTCCTCCTACCTGCCTTCCAGTGGGGCTTGGCAAGCTCCTCATGTGCCCCTCTGCATCCTCACTGGTCCCAGGACAAGGACAATGGGCACCACTGCCCACTCTTTGCACAGTAGCTGGCCAGCCCAGCAATATCTACCTCAATCACACCTGGCTTGCTGCTGCCAATTTGTGTTTCTCTCCCACCTTGAGCTCTCTCAGCCAAGGAAGGAGATGAACACGCCTTCCTCATCTAAAAGAGATGTAGGGACCTGGCTGGACAGCCATGTACCTCTCTTCGTGGTGGGTGACAGCCCAGGTCTGGTCCTCCCTCTGGCCCACATCGGCCTTGCAGCAAAATGAAGGAAGGCTGGCTGGCTGCTTAGTTGCTGCTCCTAAGATGATCAGACAAAAAGGAGGGGACCGGGCGGGAAGAGAAGTGGCAGCACCAAGCTCAACTGTTGCGCTCCTCCTGACATTTTCTTCCCACTGGGGTGAGAAAAGGCACTGAGATGCTAGCATTAGGCAGCACAAACTGGAGGCGGCTGTGGCAAGCAGGTATGTCTGAGGAAGACACTGTTGGCCAGCTGGCAGCTGCACAAAGTAGGGTGCGGCAGCAAGAGGAAAGCCTCCCAGCCTCCTTGTCCTGGGACCGGCAAAGATAGAGGGGGTGCGTTCCCAAGCCCTGCTGGGAAGGAAGGGAGGCAGACAAACAGGAAGGAGGAGCTGGGTGCTGGTATTGCCTCCTTATTTTCCTAACCCAGCCTGGGTGTGTGTGTGTCAAAATTTAGCATCCGCTACTGCCTGCAGTTTCACGTATCCGTGAAAAGTCTAGGAACATATCTGCTGTGGCTATAAGGGTTGTACTGTATAGTAGTCTGACTTTTTAACTTCAGATGGAGATATAACAAAATCCAAAGAATAAGAAGTTGAAGAATAAAAATGTATTCTGTTGCAAGCCTAGTTACAGAAAGAAATCAACTTTTTGTATACCCTTTACAGAAGCCAAGGACTCAAAATCTAGAGATACCTGCACACAGAAGGCCGAGGAGCAACCAGAACCTGGTACAGTACAGACAACTCTGGGTTCAGTACAGTATTTTTAGCTTCATCTACACCAGTTCATCCATTTACTATCATAAAATCACATATTGTTCTCTGGAACGTAAAAGGTAAATAAAATGTTCTGAAATTACGAAACAACAGATTCATACCTGGTGAGCTCGACAAATCAAATCCAAATCATGTCTGTTCAAGAATTTGCTGACTACATCAGCTCCAAAAGTAAAGGAGACTCCACGGTCATTTTCACCCCAACCCTGCACATCCTTGTCTGGATCAGACCATAGTAGGTCACAGAGCAAGCCTTAGAAAGAGAGAACAAAAGCATGAATTAGCTGTAAAAAAACAGGGCAAAATGTTTACTTAGCATATGTATCTTTGAGGAGACATGCTTAGCGCACTCAATGATAGACATTTATAAAAATCAAATCTTGAATGCACACCTTCTCTATTGATATTAATCAAGCAGGACTACAGTCCATGTTAATTTTTAAAGGCTCTTAAATTTATATGTGAACAGAGATACCAGTCAACAAGACATCATGTCTCTATATTCAAAGTCTCACATTCTACTAGCAAGAAGAAATTAATTATAGGGTAGAATGTATGTTGTTCTGTGAATTCCCCAATTTATGGGGGGGGGGGAATTGAATTTTATTTTACAAGCACAACCACTGTAAAGCTCCCTGAAGTTTTAGACCTGGAAAATAAATGACGACTAAGCAGACTACTTAAACTGTAGTTGCAGACAGCTAGTCTCATATTCTCCCTGCTACAAGCCATACAAGTTTCAAAATGATTTAGTAAGGTCTCACCTGTGTCTGGAACATCTGTGGGTCTCATGATTCTTCTGATCTGTTCCATTGATTGTAGATCTGGTGACAATCCTATCAACATCAAAGAACATTAAACTCCTTTCTTCTTCTTCTTTTGTAGTAGATAGCGAAGGAATATGATTTAGACAGCCCTAGCCACTTATATTTTCCACTGTATGAATATCAGTCATACCTATTTGATATTTTGTTGTTATCATATTCCATTCTATATGTTTTAACCTACTAAAGCAATGGACTGCTAAACATCTCCACTACCATGTTTCTGAAAACAATGCAAAACGATCGGGTGGCAGGAACTGAAGTCTTAGAGTAGGAATGGACAACCTACCAACTATAAAACAGTTGCATCATTAAATCAATCCAATATACTTTTGGTAAGTAAAAAAAATTCCACTAAATAGGAATTGCTAATTCAAAGAAGCTATAATACTGGGAGATAACCTAATGATAATAATTATTTGAATATAAAATAGTATCTAATTTTAGATTTTTAAAATTATTTATTCTGTTTTGAACACTGTAACTTTTTTATTATATCCAAATCCATCTATTTCAAGAGGAACTGTTCTCCAACATAAGCAATTAAAAGGGAAAAACAGTAATGAAGACTTTATTCAACATTGGCTTGTCATAATCTGTGACTGGTATAATTGACATATAGGAGATATGGAAAAAGTGAGAAGTTAAAACTTCCTATGCATTTGGTATCTAACTAGTGCTCCAAAAAACGAAGTGTTTCTTTGGTGCTTTACTAGACTGAATAAAATGGTTTCTCCACAATGTGTTTTTTTGTTTTCGGGGGGGGGGGCTCGACAGAGCAACACTGGGAACTCCTTCTGAATACGGCTCATACAATATTTATGGCAAGGTTTCCTTTAAAGGTAAGTTCTAAAATATGCCATAGATGATGTATACTTATGCAAAGATTTATAGCACAGATTTGAGTTACCAAAGCACAAACAAACAAACAAAATACATGAAAGGAAGTTGAATATAGCCCCTGGACATGTAAACATTCAGAGAGAACTTGCAACAGAAAAATACGCTGCTAATATACTGAAATCCTCTGCAAACCTATCTGGAAATAAATCTCACTGAGACATACTACTGACACACATAAGGACTGCACTGTTAGAAACTAAATCAGTCTATGGTAAAACTAGCTCACAACCAAAGTAACAACAAACAGAACAAACAGGACAATAAGGCCCTATACTGCAATCACTAGATCTTAATCTGGGTGGACCAAGAGAGTTTAGAACACAGTTAATTGGCTATAAACCAATAAATAAATAAATATATATATTTTTAAAATGAAGGATAGAATTATGGTATGTTCTGTATAGAATACTGAATCCAGGTAATTGCATTTTTAAGAGGAGTAAATTAAGCATTGAAACAACTGCTGAAATTAGAAAACTATTTTACGTGAACATCTATTGCAAGCAGGTACATAGTAACATGCTAGCAACTGATTGCATTAAAAACTTTGATGACACCAAAAACAGAAACCTGAAATACAGGCATGATTTTTTAAAAAGTATAAGACATCATACAGGCTTTAAATGATAAATATTACCACAATCAAACATGTCTTCGAAGTATTTTAATCATGGCAACAGACAACCTATAAGCCAAATCCCAAAATTGTACTGGGCACCACAGAAGTTTCTTGTCCTTCCTCTACAGACCTCTAGGGGCTACAGGAGGAAGGGGGACTTGACCTGTCAGATTATGTCCAATGCTTCTATCATCTTTCACAAAAATTAGAGCTGCGTTTAACTGACTCACATTAAAGATTGAGAAAAAGTGAGATAACTGATCTCAATGTAAGCAAGGAATACTAAACTGTAAAATTCAAAGGCAAGATAATCAACATCTGAAGACTGGTCATCAGTGCAGTTGTGCATGCAGTACACATTATGGAAGGCTAAATAATATTTAAGCACTATGGAGTCAAATCAACAGGGTAATATTTAAACACTATGTTATGTACCTTTGCAACACTTTTATGAGATCCTACACTGTGAAAAATGATTCTTTTTATTTTATTAATTTATATCCCACCTTTCTCCTGTCAATGGGACCCAAGGTGGCTAACAATATTTTGGAAGTTCAAGTGAAACAGTTGAACCGTAATTTCTAAGTAATAAAGAAGTCTGCTTTAGAATTCCAGAACTGTGTGGAAACATTCAAAAAGCACTAATACATTTTACATATGTCTACATAAATGCATAAGGCAGCCTAGACACTACATTGACAAAGCAGAAACATAAAGCAAGTAAATCATTTAAAATACTGTACATCAAGTGATTTTTTTTTAAAAAAAATCATTTTTTAAAATCCAAAACTTGCTCCGGATTTATCTAAAGCTGCCTCACAATTCAGTATTCTGATTACATTCAAGCTACTGCTCACCAGAGTTAACTGTTTTCTGGTAGATATGCAAAACTGCCCAATTACACTTCCCCTCCTTCTCCTCTAGCATATCCTTCAATGCTCTAGACTCAGACATGCTGAGGGTGTTCAGGCAGCCAACTGAGTATGGCCATGTGGTCTCTGAAAGGTGTGAAACTGCTGAGGGTGGCAAACTGGCCTTGAGTCATCACATTCCCCATATATATTTGATGCACTTTAGGGTTTTAAACCTCGGGGGTCTGTGGCAAGAAAAGGTTAAGAACCACTGCCCCAGAGACATGCTAAGTGTATACAGGGGCTGCAACAAGGAAGAGAATCAGTTCCACCAATGATGACCATTTCCCTCATGGATGGACAGTGCTGAATTTTTGTTGTTAACTGCCATTAAGTTGGTTTCAACTTATGGTGACACTATGAGACCTCCAGGTCACCGTATCCTCAACAGCCCTGCTCAGGTCTTGCAGACTCAGGGCCACGGCTTCCTTGATTGAGTCTATCCACTGGAATGTGCCTTCTACCTTACCAAACATCATGATCTTTTCTAGTGAGTCATGTCTTCTCATGATATGCCCGAAGTACAAAAGTCTCAGTTTAGTCATCTTGGCTTCTAGGGAAAATTCAGGCTTGATTTGCTCTAGGACCCACTTATTAGTCTTTTTAGCAGTCCATGGTATCTATCCGTTGAACTGTTCTCCAGCACCACAATTCAAATGAGTTCATTTTCTTCCTATCACCTTTCTTCACTATCCAGTTTTCACAACCATACATAGAAATGGGAAATACAATGGCATGAATAATCCTTACTTTAGCATTCACTGATATTTCTTTACACTTCAGGATTATAAGCAGCCTCTAATACAAGAAATCCTGTCCAATACAGAACTTTACAGGAGCCCAGTCCACTCATTCCACTTCAAAGGAACCTTTTAAATTCAAGTGGAAACCATATATCTTTCTCCCTGGCTACTCTGAAAGCTCACCTTCCAATCCTATAGCTCCTAGCTTGCTGCTGGCTGAAGTGAAGCCAAACCCAATACTGGTTCAGAAAGTTGATTTGGTTTTCTTCCAAGTTTACTTCCCTTTGAATTAGCCAGTGGTCTTCCCAATCATGCATGCTTCCAATATGAATTACTCAGAGAGATAACTCAGTTCTTTTCCACATAGGAGAAGAGAAATAGGCTTCTTGATTTGAGGACCTGCAGACACCCACTATGTTGTGATACAGATACAGTCTAGCATGTGCACCTCTGTTGAAAAATGGGAGCATTTGGCAAAGTTGAGAAGGCCACCAAGTGCTGAACTCACCAAGACAGCATTAGGAAACTTAAATTTCAATTCACAAAAATCTCCCAAATGATGTGCTAGGTTAGGACTTCAGGCAATCTTCAGTTTCTAGCATCCTATAGCGTGCTCTCCTATGTGGTTGCCTTCATTATCAAACCAAGGATAATGATGCATGCCTCATGTCTCAGTGATATGCAAGGTGACTACAATCTTTGCAATCTTGTAACTAGTGTAGAAAGAACTAAGATCAAAAGGCATAGAGATCAATGTACCTTACTTGGCCTCTTAAATATAAGCTCTGGCCTTCTTCAGGAATGGGAAAATTAATCAAACTCCCATACCCGGTAATAAACTTTATGGCTCCCTCTTGAAGAAGCTGACCAGGATTTGCTTGGATGGATTCCTGGAAAACAGTGGTATTCTAAAAGATAGGTTTGTGATGAATCCCAACCTTTGTCTGACATTTAGAGGCAGGAGACAGAATATTCTTTGGTTGAATTTGACAACACTTTGGAAAAATAAATAATTTTGCCAACAGTTTAAGAAATGTGGAGGAAGTTTGCTTACCCCCATGACAGCAGAAAATCTTCTCATCTACAATGGCTGCAATAGGCAGACAATTAAAACAGTCTGTAAATGTCTTCCAGAGCTTGATATTAAATCGCCGTTTACCTGGCAAGATCAAAAACGCATTTTACATTAACACCCCCAGATAAAACATATAGCATGGCCATTCAATAAGGTAATATAAAATACTTGAACCCAGCAATTACTTAAGTTAAAAAAACCAGTTGTAAACAATGTTCAAAAGTATAAACAAAGCCAAAAATAGTATTTCTTGTTATTAGGGCAAGGTTTTCTAGCAAGTTTCAAACCTGTGCAAACATTTTATAACATGGGTGAATAAAACAATAATTCATATCAATTTTTACTTACATTCATCATAGAATCCATATATACGATTAATACTAGCACACTCATGGTTTCCTCTCAGCAGGAAAAAATTCTCTGGATATTTGATTTTATATGCAAGTAGTAAGCAGATGGTTTCCAAGGACTGTTTTCCTCTGTCCACATAATCGCCCAGAAAAAGATAGTTGGCTTCAGGTGGAAACCCTCCATACTCGAACAATCGAAGTAAATCTGTATACTGGCCATGAATATCACCTAAACGGGAAAAAAAGAGAAAATTTAGATTTCATATTCATTGTCATTATTTTCCATCATATATCTTCAATGTATAGCAACCCTATCAATGAGACACCTCCAAGAGCCCTGACCATCAACTGCTCTTGCGCAGGTCTTCTAAACTCAATGCTTTGTCTTCCTTATTGAACCAATCCACCTATACTGCCTATTTCACATGGCATCATGGTTTCAGCATATAGCCAAATATAGCTAAATAACAATGTGATAATATCACATCCAGCAATTATCTCTAAGTGGCTGGGACTGTTTAGTCAAATGAAATTGGGGGAAATTGTACTGAAACAGTAGCAAAAAGTGGGAAGCAGTGGATGCAAACACCAACAAATAGTCATGAAAGGGCAATATATAACATGGGGAAGCTGAAACCAATGGTTTTTAAACATTAGGATTAATATTCTTCAAGATTTAAATTGGGAGGGATCACTATAGGCTCCAAACTGTAGTACAGTGATTATCAAACCAAGTTAATCGAGTTGACAGTTATTGCCCAGTACTACAGAAAGCTAATGAGTCCTTGAAATATTATATCAGTATAGACAGCTATAGCTGAATACCACCATCACTGATTGTCTAAATTTACATAACTCTCCTATGTGAATTCCTGCTATGCAATTTCTACTTGCTCTTAATTTAATTCAGTGCTAGTGTTTGGGAATTAAATGGCAGCTACTGCTGAGTCAGGACTGTAACCAAGCTGACACTACTGGGCTATATGCACTAATGGTCTAACTTTGCATAAGCCAGTGTGTAACCAAGCTTGCACCCTACTTCTAAGGCACCCCAATTCTGGAATGTTAGCATTGGCTGTAGGCCTCAGAAATTGGCCAGGCTTGGTTCATTACTGTGGCCTTGTACAAAGGAAAAGACAGGATGGTATCAGAAAAGGTCATTTCTGGTTTTTCCCTGGAAAGGAAGGCCTGAGGTTGAGAGGCCAAAAGGAGACACATTCCACATAAATGGGAGATTAATGGATGGGAGAAACCCTTTTGTGCTTGCTGATTGTGAAATTTCCTCTTCTGAGCTCCCAACCTAAAAGTTGCTCAAAGCTGTTAAAATCCAATCATTGGACATTAAGAAACACATTTAGCATCTTCCTCACCTTTTGTCAAGACCAGGAAACTCATTGTTCAATCCATGAAGGCTCATGGAATTCATTGTTTCAACCCATGAAGCAACCAATCCCCTCAGATGTATTTAGAGGTATAAAAGAACCTCCAAATCATGCCTCATGGGCGCACATCCAGTAACAGGGGGACACTCTGTTGCTATGTGCTGCCACATCCAGTTTCCTCCATCCACTCTGCCAGACTGACTACAGGACAGGTAATATTATTATCCCAGCAAAACCCTCTTGCAACCCTCTATCCCAAGTTTTCCTACTGTTTCTTTCTATAGCCTTGAGTGAATGCTTCTTCTGGTGAATGTGTGTGTGTTTTGGTGTTATTTTTGAACTCCTTAATAAAAAAAACATACTTAGTTTTAAATCTGTATGTATTCCATCTAGACGAGTACTGGTATAATTGGTTTAAAAGGATTCCATTGTTACCCCCTTTTGCATAGCTAAGTCGAGTCACTGCTAATTTCCCCAACATATTAGAAACTCGATATTTTCTTGGAATTTTCCAAGGAGCATTTTGGGTAACAGGACCACCTATACAACTTAACAAAACTTAGCAGAGGAGCTGTGTTTAAACTTTTTCAGAGGTGCATCAACGAAACAGTGTGCAGAATTATTCTTGCAAACAAAATTAAGACAAGCTGTACACCATATTTGGACTGTTACCTATCCCATAGCCACCACTGAGGACCTTTTTGAGGACTCTCCATAGCCAGGAATGAGAAATGTTTATATCCTACATGGTCAGCAAGAGCCTGAATTCAAATAAAATGCAGGCTTCCCCAATTGTTTATTTTCCCCCTACAGGAAGAAAACAAGCTTGCAAGCACATGATTTTATTCCTTCCACAATGCCTCTCTTTCAATAAACTGTTAACTGTATTCCTTCTATCTCCAAGGCTAAAATGTGATCAACATGCACATTGTATTACAAGTTAGTTACAAGTTATTTAAAGGCTGGGATGAACCAAGAATTTGCTCTAGATGGGGTGTGGTTCAACACCCTTCTAGTCCTGAAGTGATAATAAATTCTTCATATGCCTATTTTGATACCACTCTGGAATGAAATGGTTAGGTTTCACTTAGTTTTATGAAGTGCTGCAACTGGTGCACTAGGTTAGGGGTGGGAATCTGTGACCCTCCAGATATTGTTGGACTGCAAGTTTCAATAACACAGCCAATGGGCAGGAATGCTCGAAACTGCAGGCCAACATCTGGGAAGCCATATGATTCCCACCCCCGTCCTAGGGCTTCCAGAGGAATATTCTTCATATGCTTTTCTACTGAAGAATAAATACTGCCCTTCTGGTATTTACAATCTTCATGCTAATTTTTTTTCAGTCCGCACACATAACTGATTTTAAAGAACTACAGACTTAAATTAAGTGAAACTTTTCAGAATGCCACATTGGTACCATGAAGGTGCATTCTTGAGGGGATGGATGATACGGGTCTTTAGGTATGGGTTATGTCAGTCACCGCCCAGATGGAAGCAGGAAGTTACATCTGGTCTTTGTGATTCAAATTTCTTTGTCTCCTCCATCTTGAGTCCACAAGGCCAGTTTACTGACGAGCAAAGCCCTGAAAACAAACTAAAGGAGAAATCGAGTAATACTGGAGATCCTAAAGATAAAACTAAGAGCAGCGGCCCTACTTCAGGATACAAGTTAGGATGCAGTCACTGGGCGGGGAAGGACCCATATCATCCATCCCCTCAAGAATGCATCTTCACGGTAAGTGACCAATGTGGCATTCTTTGAGGGGAGGGGATGATACGGGTCCTTAGGTACGGGATGTGCCCAAGCTAGACTGAAGGTGGGAAGTGACTGCTGAAATGGAAAATCAGTCCTTGATCACCTCCTGGAGCACTCTATGGCCGAAGGTTGCTTCGGTGGAGCGGAACTTGTCCACCTAATAGTGCCTGATGAAGGTGGATGGAGTATGCCAGGTCGCTGCCCTGCAGAATTCTGCTAGGGAAGCGTTGGTGGAAAATATGGCGGAGGTTGCTGCCAATCTGGTTGAGTGAGCCGTGACTCCCGATGGTCTGGGGAGTTTGGCTGTGTTGCAGGCTGCAAATATGCAGGCCTTTATCCATGTAGTGATGGTTTGCTGCAAGGCCCTGGTTCCCAATGCTCTGGCTTTTCTTCGCAAACGAAAATTCAGGAAGGACTCATCCCACGCTTTCTGCAAGCGCGCTGATGACTAAAAAGGCCAATCCGAGATAAACAAGTCTGGTTGCAGAAAGCACAGCAGAAGGTCTCCTTGGGTGATGTTTCCGGGTTGTGATTCTTTCTGTGTTGTCATTTCTTTTCAAGACTTGTTTGGTGTGAGTTCTCAAATAAGGCTGCAGCATTGCGGATAGTGTGTCTCCATGTCTCCCAATGTCCTGAACAGATTAGTCCCTGCTATTGCAGAAGAACTTCTTCCTGAAAGCCAATGTGGCTTCAGAGCCAATAGGAGTACTACAGATATGGTATTTGCCCTTAGACAACTGCAAGAAAAATGTAGAGAGCAGAACAATGGTCTCTATGTAACATCTGTCAACCTCACCAAAGCCTTCGACAATGGTTCCCAATGACATCTGTGAAAAAGAAATGAACAGGGCATTGCAACGACAGAAGGGGGCCATGCGACTGATGTAAATCTTCAGGGCCCTCCTGATATCCAACTTGTGCCAGAGTTTCTCCTTTGGATGTGTTAGGTACGGGCAGAAAGATGGCAGAACAATTGGCTGTGACATGTGAAACTCGGAGATTATCTTAGGCTTGAATGACGGGTCAGGATGAAGAGTCACTACGTCTTCTCTGAAAGAACAGAGGTGTTCTCTCACCGAGAGCGTGGCTAGCTTTGAGACTCTTCCAGCTGAAGTGATGGCCACCAGGAAGGCCACCTTGATGGTGAGTGTCCTAATTGACACCTTACGTAGAGGTTCAAATGGATGCCTCATCAGTTGCTGGAGAACTAAGGAGAGGTTCCACAACGGGAACCTATGTTGGACAGGAGGTGATATTATAGAGGCGCCCCCCAGGAAGCGTCAGACGTGAGGCTGCGATGACAAGCGGGAACCGCCCTGGCCTATGATGAGGGCAAAGAGGGCAGCCACCTGTGTTGGGACCTTGAAAAGAGTCCTGCATCCAGGCCCTTTTACAGAAAGGCAAGGACATACCTCACTGAAGCCTCCTTGCAGTTCAGCTGCTTCGAGGCACACCATCTTTTGAAGGCCCGCCAGGTGGCTTCTCCTGGTGGAAACACATCTTGAGGAAAGTAAGGTGTTGATGACCGAATCCTCGTAGCCATGGCCTCTCAATGTCTGCCACTCAACTTCCATGCTGTAACTGTAGCCAGCTTGGGTCCGGGTGAAAGACTGGTCCTTGGTGAAGCAGGTCCAACCTCTGTGGCCGGTGGCAGGGTTCCTCAATCGCCATTTCCATTAGATCGGAGAACCACAGTCTTCTTGGCCAGTGGGGGGCCACCAGGACTACTTGTGCCTTCTCCTGGCGGATCTTCCAACGCACCTTCCCTGTGAGTGGAAGGGGAGGGAACGAGTACAAAAGGCCTATCGGCCAACGGGATCACAAGGCATCTGTCCCCTCAGCGTTGTGGTGCGGGAACCTGAAGAACCTGGTCAGTTTTGTGTTGGACCGAGTCGCAAACATGTCCACTTCCAGCGGGCCGAACCTTGCCTGAATCCCGAGGAACACCTCCTGATTCAGCTCCCATTCCCCTAGGAGAACCAGGTTCCTGCTCAAGTAGTCTGCTTGTTGATTGAAGTCCCCCTGAAGTGGGTGGTGAAAGACAACACCGTCTTCTCCGCCCAATGGAATAGAAGGTCCGCTTCTTGTTGTAGGGACCTGGATCTTGAGCCACCCTGTTACGCTATGTAAGAACGGGCTGTGGTGTTGTCTGTCATTACCATGACGTGTCGGTTCTTCAGGATGGGCGAGAAGTGCAGGAGGGCTAAGCGTGCTGCCCGAAGCTCCAGCCAGTTGAGGCTGTGTGATTGCTCCTGTGGGGTCCAGAGCCCTTGAGTCACTTGCCCCTGGCAGTGTGCCCACCCAGCCCTGTAGACTCGCATCCGAGGTAACCAGGACTGGGTGTGTAACCGTGAACAGGGAGCCCCTGGATATTGAGTTCTCCTTGGTCCACCAGGATAATGAGTCCCTCACTTGCTGAGGTAGGAGAAGGAACCTCCTTAACGCGATCTCCTTCTGATAGGGAATGAGGAAGGGCTGTAATGGTCTGGAGTGGAAACATGCCCAGGGAACCGACTGCCGAAATCATTAGGCCCAGAAGCCTGGCCAGTGAGGATGGTGGAACTGTCCTCTGAGACCTGACTGTGCATGCTTCCCGCCAAAGTACCGCCTGCTGTTCCCGTGAGAGGGTAACCTCGGATTTGAGGGTGTCCATCTGCACGTCCAGGTAGACAATGGTTCGTGCAGGGGACAGGCTGCTCTTTTTGAAATTTACCAGAAAACCATGATCTTGCAGGTAGCGGATTGTGAGCTGCAGATCCCTTTTCTGCCTTTTCCAATTATGAGGCCCTGAGTAGGATGTTGTCCAGGTAAGGGTACAAATGGATTCCCTGGGACCTTAGGTTGGCAATCAGTACCACCAGGTCCTTGGTGAAGACCCTTGGTGCAGAGGCCAGGCCAAAGGGAAGGGCTCTGAACTGGAAAATGCTGGTCCCCAAATACAAAGCAGATATTGCCTGCTGTTCTCATGAATCATGGTGTGTAGGTACGCTTCTGAAAGATCCAGGGAGGCTAGAAAGTCCCCTGGCTATAGGTCCTCCCTGATGGACGTGAGTGTTTCCATCCTGAAATGCTTGTAGGTAACACAGGAGTTGGTGTATTTTAGGTCCAAGATGGACCGGAGGCTGCCATCTTTCTTTGGAATCGTGAAGAAGGAGTACACCCATAGGAAAGCTATGACATCTGTTAGATCCCTTGCTTTTCATGGGTTTTTGGGAATTGGGGCTGGAAGGAATCTGCCCCTTGGTCTTGCGTCGAACTCGATCCGATAGCCGTGGGCTATCGTGGCGATCACCCACCTGTCTGCCGTCGAGGTTGACCAAGTCGCAAGGAACATATTGAGTCTTCCCCCCCCCCACTGGGGGGCGACTATGAGTCAGTATTGTTGACGGGGGCCTCCCCTTTTTTATTGGGAGGTCCCTCTTCTGTTGGTGTCTGACTGGGCCCCTGAAGCTTGTCTGATGACGTAGTTTGGTTTGACCCAGGCAGGGCAAAAGGAGCTGTAGGTCCTTTGCTTTCCAAATCCTCTTGAGGAACGAAAGGAGTGGGAGGTCTGAAAGGGGCGTCTCCCGCTCTTTTTGTCCAACTTCTTGATAGTGGAGGGCATTACCTGTTTCTTATCTTTAGTTTTGACGAGGATGTCCTTCAGGGCCTCTTCACCAAAAAGCTTGTGACCCTTGAATGAGATGGAGGCAAGAGCTGCTATGGTGGGGGCATCCACTTCCCAGTATTTCAGCCATATTGATCTCCTGGCTAGCGTTAGGGCCCCGATGGCTCGAGCCGAGAAGATCATAGCGTCTTGAGCTGCATCAGCTGTGAAGAAGAGGGTGCGTAAAAACTTCAAGAGCATCTTGTGAAGTACCCTCGGGTCCAGGTCTTGCACTTCCATGAGCTCCTGAAGCCAAACGATGGTAACTCGAGAGAAGAGAGATATAGCCAGGTTGACTCTCACCCCCAGGGCCGCAGCTTCGTGGGCCTTCTTGATAGCCACGTCAGCCCTTTTTTCATCTGGGTCTCTCAGGGAGTCCTCGCCTTCCTTAGGAGCCAGAAAATTGGAAACCAGAGAGGCAACTGGTTTGTCAACTACTGGTGGTTTCAGACTATTGAGATGGCGCTGGCTGGTGTTGTAGTAATTCTAGGCCACCATGGTGCCCCTCCTTCCCAGGGAGGGCCTGCTCCACTCGCCAGTTACCAGGTTCCAGAAGGCCTCTGGAAAAGGAAACTCTGGTTTCTTTGGGCGAGTGGTGTGCATCACTGCTACTACCTTCTCATTGGTGGATGATGTTGAAGGTGTCTGCTCCTGGTTGGGGTGGATGGGTGGGTGGGAGATTTCCAGCGTGGCCAGGATCTTGTTGAGCAGATGGATGTACCAATCCCCTTGGAAGAGCCTATCTGAGGTTTCCTGTTCTGACGTCTTGGGAGTCAGAAATCTTGCCCTCCTCTTTGCCACTCAGAATTTCCATTGCACTGTCATCAGGAGTCCCAGATCCCCTGACGGCGTCCATGAGGCGATGCTCTTCCTCGGAATCCGCTAGGGATTTCGCAAACGAATGGTTGGAAGGAGGGTCCTTCCTCTTTTTGGAGTACAGAGCATTGGGGGCTGCTTTTAAAAGTCTGCCCTGAGCTTCCCTGTTGGAGGACTTGGACTTTTCAGGTCCTTTGGATTGTGTCCGGGAGTGCGGTTGAGTGTTGTCTGCCTGGATCATGGGGGGAACCCCTGAGGCAGAGGCGCTAGTGCTGGGGCCCACGGATGAGTCATCATCTGATAACAGAGCACTAGAAAGGAGCTGTAGGTTTGCCTTGATGGCTCCCTTGCATTTTTTGCGACAACCCTGCAAGTTGGGCACAACCCCCCAGGAGTCGCCCATGTCCCCTTGAACCCGCTCCACATGACTCCTCCATGCTGGAGGAGAGGGAGGACGAGGCACCTCCACAAACCAGTCTGGTGCCGTGGTAGGCCACGGCCTGGGAATGTAAGGCATGGGAGGCCTATGGCTGGAGAGCTTGGGCCTGATGGACCGCGTGGCTGGGCGACGAGGTCACGTCCCTGCCCCCCCATTATCCCGGTGGTGAGGGCTTGGGTCCCATCAGTGGGAAATGGCTCCATGCAGGGCTCATCCCTATTCCCCCCATTGGGCTCAGATGCCTTGCTGGGAGTCCATGCCTCCTTGAGGCCTGTATTCCCTGAGAGCAGGAAAGGTACGATGCGGGAGGGGGCAGGTGGGAAGGCAGGGGTGTCCCATCCCCACATCCCCAAGGGTCCCCTGTAACTGACCAAGGGCTCCTGCCCCCATCCAGCCATGGCAGCCAGGTCCAGGAGCATGCCAGGAGTTCCAGAGGGGCGGATGGTGAACTGCGGCCCCAGAGGACTCCTCGGAGGCCAGCTTCTTCTTAGGCAGTACTGGCCTCCTCCACGGCTTCGCGGCAGTTTCTTTCCCCTTTCTTGGGTGGGGGGGCTGCTCCGTCACTCCCTCGGAGGCACTCCCTGCTGCAATGGCCAGGGAGGCCTTCCGCACCGCTTCCCTCTGGGCAACCATCGGGGGGGGGGAGTCGCCAGAAGCTGCGGAGGCTAGCGCGGCTCCGTCCGCGCCGCCTGGGATGGCCTTGGAGCTGCTGGGGTCAGAGCGCGTATCCCCCGCCGCTCCAGAGGTTTTCCCCGCTTGCTGGGTGATCTCCTGTGCTGGCTTGTTGCCTTCCATCGCTGCTTGAGGGAGGAAGGAGCCACAGGAGGAGAAAACAAAAGGAGAAAGGGAGGGAGTCTGAGAAGAGCGGTGGAGAAAGGAGCCGTGAGGGAAAAGGAAGGAAAGGTGTTTTGGTTTTGGTTTTTTGGAGGGAGATTTAAATCAGTAGAAGGAAGAGGAAGCAAAAAAATAGGCTTAGGGGAGGCAAAGGGGAAGGAAGACAGAGAAGAAAATCAAGAAATAAGGAACAAAGGATGAAAATAGATGGATGAGAGTCTCCTACGACCGTCTGGGCAAAGCAGGAAGTTAAAACTGGCCTCGTAGACTCAGGATGAAGGAGACAAAGAAATGTGAATCAAAAAGACCAGATGGAACTTCCTGCTTCCACCTGCGCGGTGACTGACGTAACCCAACCTAAGGACCTATATCATCCCCTCCCCTCAGAGAATGGGGATTTGAATTAAATTATGAATTCATCTTAAACTAAAAAAATCAGCATTTATTAGAAGTAATGCAACCATTTCTCTTTGTATGACAGGCTCTAAATTAAAGTCCCTAAAACTTGGGAAGAGTAGAAAGGACATAAATCTTTCCATGTCACACAAAAGTGAGAAAAAAATAAATACATTTACTTGTAAGCAGGCAATGTTTGCACCTTTTGAATCTATACTAACATTGTTATATAAGTTACACACATTGTAAGTCCTTTTTATCCATCAGTAGATACCATTAGATGATGCATCAACACATACCACAGATCTTCAGTGGTGCTTCTAGCTCCAGAAGAATGGGCTGGCTAAGAAAGATTTCACGAGACTTTATACACAACCCTCGAACCTCCGCCTCTGTCATCTGCACAATCTTGCCAGGACGACATCCTCGGACTGAAAGAGAGAGAATTATTTCTACATTTCAAGCCTCTGAAAATATATTAAGGAAAACAAAAGAAGAAAACCACGCAACTCTTTGCTTTCACAATTAACTCTTAACAAAAGCTTACATTTTTTTACTTCAATTAAGCCACTCACAAGGGTAATTATGACAAACAGCTCCCTCCTCTGACAAGTGAATGGGATGATGATGAATGAGGTTTTCAAGCTTTTTTGTGAGAGATTACAGTAAGACCCCTGTATCCATGGGAGATATGTTCCCAGAATTACTGTGGATACCAGAAATCATGGGTAATAGCAAACCATATTAAAATGAATGACTTCCAGCCCAAGTATACCATAGAATTGTACCAGAGGACATAGAAGATAATTAGAGAGAATACTTCTCTAGGTATCTTCTAAGTCCTCTAGCACCACTCTATGGTCAACTTCCAGCAGAAGCATACCATAGAGTCATGCTGGGAGACCTAGAAGATGCCTAGAGAGACCATATTTTTCTGGATGTGGGTTCTGCAGGTAAGGGGGTTATAGTTTATTTAAAATTCAAAAGGTGTGGAGATTCATGAAGCCTGAGCTAATATCTGTGTAAGAATATGCCTTTTCATTTACCCTATCCACATTAAACAACTGAAGCACGCAAAGAACCCGCACGTATTTAAAGGAAGGTTGGGGTATGCTCCTCTTCTTTCTTACACATGCAGCCCTTGTAGTCAGAAAGAACTGTAAACTGTTTTGTAATTAATGAGATCTTACTTTAGCACAGGCTAGCAGTTCAAATGGCAGAATACTGACAAGATTCTTTATATTTTTGATTTTGGATAAGCTAAAATTAACTAGAGTCAGAACGGCGTAGTGGCTTAAGTGTTGACACGAGGACACCAGGAAACCAGTATTTGAATTCCTGCTCAGCCCTGGAAACCCAATGATTGACCCTGGGCAAGTCACCTCAAAGATAGGTTTGCCTCAGGGTTGCCGTAAGTTGGGAACAACTTCAATACACATAACGACAGCAAAATTAACTAAGATACATTTTAGATTTCAGTTGGTAAAGCAAATAATTTGTTAAAGCTGAAATATGCTTTTTTCTTCAATTAGCTGAAGGACAGACTGCTTA
The DNA here is from genome assembly GCA_030847615.1 of Gambelia wislizenii. Taxonomy (NCBI): domain Eukaryota; kingdom Metazoa; phylum Chordata; class Lepidosauria; order Squamata; family Crotaphytidae; genus Gambelia; species Gambelia wislizenii. The sequence goes on from JAUMIR010000001.1 coordinate 59,898,911, forward strand.
ACTATAACTATAGTTCTTTGAGTTATCATCTGTGAACTTGCACAAATGAGTTATCTGCATTTGCACAATGCATTGTTTGGAAACTTCTAGAGGTATTATGTAAGCATTTTGGTGGTAGCCTTGCCTGCCCCACTTGCAAACTTCCACCTTAACCCTCAGTTCCCTGGTCACTGAAGCAGCAGTCAAGGACCTAAGGAGAAGCAGCATACAACAAGGGGAGATGGGCAGGGTTGTGTGAGTTCACAGATGACCACTGCAGAACCACCAGACCCTGGTGGCGCAGTGGTTAAATGCCAGTACTGCAAGCCATCGCGTTGCAAGTTCGATTCCAGCGGGCTCCAAGGTTCACTCAGCCTTCCATCCTTTCATAGGTTGGTAAATTGAGTACCCAGCTTGTGGGGGGCAATTAGCTAACACACATTGGAAACTGTTTAATGCAGTGTAGATGTGTAAATAGCTATTGCTTAAAACAATTTGTAAGCCACTCTGATAGCCTTGTGGCTGAAGAGCGGGGTATAAATAACTTTAAAAAAAAATACAGTTACAGGTAAGCAACCAGTCCTCCTTCTTTGTGGTCTCTGTAGCTCACACAAATGGGAGACTAGCAAGCTACTCACAAGAGGTGGGAGTGTCATGTGAGACAAGCAAACAGCATGGCTTTCCCAAATGGGAGTTCAGCCCTAGACCTCGCATCCAATCTGTGGAGGAAGATGAAGGTCAAGGGTTGTGACCACATAGCCACTCTGCACATGTTCTCCAAAGGGACACCTCTCAAAAATGAAGATGATGTAGCTACAGCTCTGGTAGAGTGGCTGCGAACACAAACTGGAGGATCTTGCTTCACAAGCTCAGAGGTCAGGTGTACGGCAGAAGTGAGTCCATTTCAAGAAGTGCTGGGCAAAGACAGGCAGTTCTCTGTTCTTAGAAGAATAACACATGAACAGTCTCTGAGACTTTGAAAAGGTCACAGTCCTGTCTACATAAAATGCTAGTACCCTGTGAGCATCAAGGCAACATAGGGAATGTTCAAGGCCCAAGACTGAATTCTGCATTAAAACAGGTAAGACAATGTCCTGATTCAGGTGAAAGGCTGTCAGTACTTTAGGCAGGAAAAAAATGTCTGGTTGAAGAACTACCTTGTCCCTGTGGAAACACAGGTAAGGCTGATCCACCCTAAGGGCACACAGTTCTCCAGTCCTCCTGGCTGATGTAATTGCTACCAAGAAGAGTATCTTCCAGGTAAGAAGACAAGCATCACAAGACACCATTGGCTTAAAGGTTTTCTTGGAGTTGTAAAAGGACTAACTCCAAACTCTATTGAGGCATGGGACCAAACACCGGAAGATGAAGATTCTTGTAACCTTTCAGGAATCTCTTAACCAATGGGTTCTGGAAGCATGAAGACTTGCCGATTATCTGGAAGTTAGATGAGACTGCTGCCAAGTAACACTTGATAGAAGAGAGAGAGAGAAAGACCTCTATCGGAAAGAGAGGAGAAACTCCAGTGCATTATCAATTTGTGCTTGATCTGGGGAGACTCCTTCAGGCAACTGCCAGATTCCGACCAGGATCAGCAGCACCTAGTGGTCAAATGAGATGACTGAGTGGGCAGGAGACCCAAATGAGGTGACCAAAGGAAGATCTGTTGATGGCGCAGATGGAAAAGACTAGTATGCATGATCTGAGAGCAACCTATGCTGCACCCTTGGGGAGGACTCCATGATTTCACCCTCAGATGTGGTCATAACATGGATAACAATAACAAGATAATAATAAATTATTTCTTACCCGCCTCTCCCCAAGGCTCTAGGCGGATAACCTGTGGAGAATCTCACAAACTGGAGGGTCAGTATGTAGAGAGGAGCATCTCAATTCCACTGAGATTGGAACTGAAGGCTCTCAGCCATGAATCATCTTTACTAGAAGAAGCTCCTGAGCTCCTAAAACATCGTTCAGGGCTTCGGGCTGAAGAAGGCTAAACCAAAGACCTAGCTCCCTCAGTGTCCTTTGCCTTCTTCTTATGATGATGTCTCTTCTCCACACTGTGCTTTAAGATTGCACCTGGTTTCAAGGGATGAACAGCAGACTCCAAGGTGGAACCACAAGATTGTCTCTGGGCCTCATACAGCAGGCTGCAGACTCCTGGAAAGACTGCTTCATCGCCACCCTGATGGACAAACTAGAGGCAGCCAATGCCAAATAGGGTCAAGAAGGGACAAAAAAAAAAAAAAAGCCTGATCCAACTCCAACAGAGGTGTATGCTTGGTGAGAGGCTTCAAAGCTTGTTCCATTAGGAGTGCTTTGAATCTCAAAGATCAGTTCCAACATGCCTGGGGTGTTGGACTGGCAGTGAGAACAGGCCCCCACATTATGACCTTCACCTAAGCACAACAAACAGTGCAAGTGACCATCTTTTTCAGGGATCTTGGCCCCTCAAGAGGCACATTTCTTGAATGAAGCCGAGGAAGCCATCTTAAGGCAACAGCTGAATGGAACCACTGAGGTTTAGCATGCTAGCGAAGTCTGAGAGACAATATGTTAGTCAAGCCAAAAGCAGAGTCCAGAACAAAGCCAAAGCACAATCCAGTCAAGAATAAGCCAGAACACAGTCCAAGAGAATCAAGCTGTAAATCGGAGTCCAACACCACCCAAAATGCAATCCAGTACAAAAGTTAGAAAACCAAGCTAAAAAATCACATGGTATAAGACAATGAAGCTCACTACAGTTCCATCAATGCTGCTATTGCAGCAGATGAAAAGGAGCTGAGGGTTTAGGTAGGAAGCATGCTAGTGGGGCATGCGGGGGAATGGGCGGGGCTACCACCCAAACGCTTACATAACAGTTCTACAGGGTTCCGAAAAATGCACTGCACAGGCACAAATAACCCATTTGTAGGAGTCACAGAGACCACAAAGAAGAACATATGCACTCAGAAGAAAGCACCACAGAGTTCAATGAAACTCTCAGGAAAGTATGCACAGGACTTCAGCAGTGCCACAAAAATGACATCATTAAGATGCAATGGGGCACTCCCTTGAAAAAAAGTCATTCTTCCTTCATTTTAAAAATGAACTACTGTATAAAGTTTTTTAAAATTTATCTTGTAAGCCACCCAGGATTCCATATCAGAAAAAAGATGGATCTTTAAATAAATAGTCTCTGAATGGCACTGGGTAGTTTATTTAGCAATGTCGAGTACAACTTTCAGCCCTTTAAAAGAGTAACTAAAGTGACTTTCTAGTGTGCATGGATGCCTACAGTGGCAAAGAAAGGAAACAATCAAAAAAATCTTCACCAAGTAGCATCTTCTAGTGCTGGGTAGCCCTTCTTACATTTAGCAATTTGCATCTACTAGAGGTACTTGAATACAATATGAAACTGTGTCAGTGATGTCTGACACTTCATACAAATCCACGAACAAACATTTGTTAAGTTCAAGTGCTCAGTTTTGGTTTCTAGAAACATATAAATTAAAATTTAAACAAGGAACCACACTAAATACAAACAAGTATACATATTGTGTGCACACAGGATTTTTCAATTCCAGTAAGACCAAATCAAGTTTTCAGTCTTCCAACCCGAAAAGGGAAGAAACAGGACAGAACAAGCGAAGGAAGTGTTTACAAACTAGTTCCTATCAAAAGCAAATTCTAGGTGGGTGCACATTTCATGGGCTGCCTTCCCACAAACACATTAGGGCCAAATCCGCACTACACAAATAATCCAGTGTGAAACTGGATAATTTGCCATGGCTCTTTCTTATTGGATCCCGGGATTTGTAGTTTTACAAGATCTTTAGCCTTCTCTGCCATACAGGCTGGTGCCTCGCCAAACTACAAATCTCAGGATTCCACAGGAAGGAGCAATGGAAAATAATCCAGTTTCAAACTGGATTATTTGTGAAGTTTGGAAGCACCCTAGATTTTGACAGACCTGATTCTAGAAATGATGAACTACTGCAGGGATGGCATGTGCTCTAACAACAGAGACCTAGCAGCGTTTCAGTCTAAAAAGAAGAAACAGTGGATGTAAAGAGTAGTTAAAAGGATGAGGGTGGGTGATAAGTTTACTTGCTTATTAACCATTGTCCTTTTCACTACTCTTTAGTGAAGACTCTACTTGTTACCCTCACAGCATGGTGGTATGTTTTTGCTTTTTAAAAAACATTTCTCAACCACCCCCTGCCCCGCCCAAGCCAGCATGATATAGTGGATTTGAGCATTGGACTGTATGGCTCTGGAGGCTAGGATTCAAATCCCTGCTCAGCCTTGAAACTCACTAGGTTACTTTAGGCAAGGCACACTCTTTCAGAGAGAGGCAAAGGCAAACTCACCTCTGAACAAATCTTGTCAAGAAAACCCCATGATAGGTTTTAGGGTCACTATAAGTCAGAAACAACATGAAGGCACACAACAACAACAACAACAACTCCCATCACTTTTGTGGACTGAGGTTCACAAAAGCTTATGTTGAAATTAACTGTTTAGTGTAAAAGAGGCCACTGTATCCTTTCATTCTTTTAACAGGAAGCACACAGTGCAAGTCTAAATAAATTAAGATGCTAGAGTATCTCACAATATTTGCCTGTGTCTGAGCAGGTCATAATAAAATGACCTGCTCAGCAACTATATCCTATTGCCATCCTGTAGATCATTAAAGGTGATCTACATAATGACTTTAGCAAATCTGCATCATTTGCATGAGAATTCAGGAATACAAGCTTCCTGGACTCAACTACATGACTAGAACTACCAAGCAGTATTATAACAGGCAAAACAAATTCTGACTCTTAAAAAACAGCCTGCATTTAATCCTCTGGTAGCCAAGGCAGCAAAGAACTGTATGTGGCCTACTAAGCAGGCTGGCATAATGCCCCAGAGCCTGCTGTATATTTGTCAGAAATGTTGGGAGGGAGCTTCTTATAGACTGCATCAAAAGACTTGTAGCAAAGACCTCTGCCTTCCAGGAGAATTTTGGTTCCAAAAGCTGGCACTGTTTTCAATCTAGAGTTTTATATTATTATTTTAATTGTTCTTGTATTTGCTTGCAACCTGTTTTGGGTTGCCTGAAAGACAAGACAGAAGTCACACTGCTGCATTTTAATCTGTCTTTCCAAATTTTATAATGTTTTTAACTGGCTACTTTTAAAAATCTGTCACCTTATTTTTGTATCATATATATTGTATAATATAAAGAGGAAAGGGGAAACAAAGAAAAACAACCTGCATTTAAAAAAAAAAAATAAGGCTTGTTATATTAAACCCTCAAACGATCACCGAAAACAGGCATTTTACATGATCCAACCTTTATGGTTCTTACTAAAATTCTACCCAAGTCAAGAGTACCTATGGGGAAAATCAGATGCCCCCCCCCCACTTAATATGTACTCTTGCTAATTTAAATGACAAAAATGTAAGTTCAATTGCTAAGCATAATGAGCATAGCTAAAACCAACTCTCAGTCCCTACCAGTGTAGACCCAGTGATCAAAATCTTAACTTCTTCATCAGATTAAGGTGTGCAGTTAAGTTAGCCAATATTTTACTGAATTACAAGCAAGAGGAAATTAAACCCTAAAAAATGTGAAATTGCCCATGGGTGGTAGAATCTGAACAAGGAATGCATTCTCTCTGGTAATAAGGCAAAGAATATGAATAACATCCTCATTCAACCTCGAAAGAGCTGGCAGTAACATGGTAAAAGTAATAAATATTATTCGTTACCATTTTCTTGTTTCTTTTCTGAGTAATACTGGGCAAAACAGTTGCTCTAATTTAGACATTACAATAAGAATGACATTAATGTTGGAACCAGATGGCCCTTCCCAACAAGTATAATTTATTTCAGGAATACTATCTGAAGGGGAATTTAGGGAGTAGTATATAGGCCATTTTTGCCCACTTGTAGTCTTTCTGATATTTTTAATTGTGAGATTAATGTGTTAACAATGCTTTATATTAGTCATTACTCTGAACAAGTAACATTTTAATATCAAGTAATGCCCTGCTTATTCAAATAATGTGCCTTGACAACTTATGGGTAAGTATGTGTGGCTGGAGATCAACACAGCAGCAATAATCTTGCCACTCAGCATTGTCAGATAATGAAACTGCCAGTAGAGCAAGGCAAGAAGCTTCAGACCCATCACCCAGACAACTATGATGCATTCCTTCATACTCCCGATAGTAACAGAAGACTGGGCAATAACAAATGCACAGAGAAATAAAAAAAAGCAAGACAGGATAATATATGTTAAAACAAAACAAAACAAAACAAAAACCCCAAAGGAATCTCTGCACATCTGAAATGGCAGTTAATGCTGCAAGACATGCAAAAAAAATGCATCTGGAAAATTAGAAGTACCATTACAGCATACTTTTCTTCAGTAGTTACCTCCTTTTCCAACTACAGGATTAACAAAAATAACTTGGGGTGCAGTTATTAGGAGTTTTAGTAGCTATTGCTGCTAACAGTAAAATCTGACATATGTATCAGCCTAACTGACTAGGAGCCAAAAGAATTCTGGACTGAAGTCAGAGACACTGTCAGGGAAGAATGCAAAAAGACACTATTTGCAGCCAAAAAGAAAGAGAAGCCTCACTGGATAACAGATTAAACTCTTCAAGCAATTAAGGACAGATAAGAAGCAAAAGTAAAAGGGGACAGAAATATGATCAGAACCCTGAATTCAACTGTCCAGCAATCTGTGCTGAGGGACAAGAACAACTACTATAAACAAGAGACCTCTTTCACAAGATTTCAGAAATCAAAGGGAAATTTAGGTACCGTAATTTTTTTAAGGTATCTATTTATTTATACCCCGCTCTTCAGCCAAAGGCTACCAGAGTGGCTTACAATTTGTTTTAAGCAATAGCAATTTACACATCTACACTGCATTAAGCAGTTTCCAATGTGTGTCAGCTAATTTAAACCAAAAGTGCGGATGCTCTATGACCAGCAGGGGGACACAATACATGATCAACTAGAAATAAAAAGATGATGGAAACAATGAACTGAAGATCTATACAAAAGAGGAAAGGATGACAGATTCATTCAAGGAAGAATCATTTGAAGATGAACCTCCAATTTTAGAAAGGGAAGTGGAAGCTACACTCAGAACATTGAGGAAAATAAGTCACCAAGAACAGATGCCGTGCCAACACAGCTGCTTCAATCTACACAGAGAGAATCTACCCTAGTTCTAACTGAAATCTGTCAACAAATATGGAAAACAAAACAATGGTCCACAAACTGGAAACATTCAATATACATTCCAATCCCCAAGAAACAGGACACCAGGGATTGCAGTAACCACAGAGCCAATGCATTAATCTCCCATGCAAGCAAAAGTGTTGCTCAAAATTCTATGACAATGTCTTTTATCATATATGGAGCAAGAAATGCCAAATGTCCAAGCTGGATTCAGGAAAGTAAGATGCATGAGGGATCATACAGCAAACAAACAAGGGATAATAGAATGCATTAAAGAATTTTAGAAGAAAATCAGCCTGTACTTTTTAGATTATACCAAAGCCCTTGATTCTGTAAATCATGGAAAGCTTGGTATGCTCTTTAAAAAAATGGGTGTGCCACAACACTTGACTGTCCTGATGCACCTTGTCTGTACACAAGACAAGAGGACAGAATAAGGAGAAATGGAATGGTATCCAACTGGCAAGGGGATTGGGCAAGGCTGCATTTTATCATCCTACCTGTTTAATGCTGAACATATCTATCATATATAAAGCAGGATTAGACTCAGAGGAAGGAGGAGTGAAAATTAGAGGAACATCAACAATTTAAGATATGCAGATGACACCATACTAACTAGCAAAAATAACAAAGACTTAGAACAATTACTGAAGAAATTCAAGGATGAAAGTGCAAAGACAGGTTTATAGTTGAGTATTAAGAAAACAGAAATAATGACCACAGGAAGAAAATAAACTCATTTGAAATGTGGTGTTGGAGAAGAGTTCTACAGATACCATGGACTGTTAAAATGATCAATAAGTAGATCCTAGAGCAAATCTATCATCATCATCATCATCACCCTCCCCACCTTTCTCCCTATGACGGGACCCAAGACAGCTCACATTTCAACAACAATAACTAAAAACATAATACAATAAATACAAATTAAACGAGATTAAACTACTATATAACTAAAATTCTACATAAGTAATAAAACATTTTTAAAACGCCATAAAAATTAAAATAGGAGCACCAGCAGTCCAACCTTCATATGTCAGCAAAGTCCTAGTGGTATAAAAATGTTTTTGCCTGCCACCTGAAGGAAAGTAAAGATGGGGCCACCCAAACCTCTCTAGGGAGGGAGTTTCCAATTCTGGGAGTCTGGGAGCAGCCACTGAAAAGGCCGACTCCCTAGTTCCCACCAAACAAGCCTGAGAAGGTGGTGGGACACAGAGAAGGGCCTCTCCAGCTGAACTTAATGTTCTGCTGCCATTCAGGGCTTTATGGGTCAAAACCAGCACTTTGAATTGTGCCCAGAAACGAACAGGCAGGCAACAGAGCCGTTGCAACAGAGAAGTTGTATGCTCCCTGTAGCCAGCCTTAGTGAACAACCTGGCTGCAGCTCTGTAGACCAACTGAAGTTTGTTTTTTTTTTGTTTGTTTGTTTGTTTGTTTTTTTTGAAGGACAGGTTGCTCACCTCTAACTGTAATTCTTCAAGTCATCATCTGTGAATTCACACAAATGGGGTTGTCTGCACCTGCGCAGTTCCTCATTTGAAAACCTCTAGAGCTGTTATGGAAGTCTTTTGGCAGAAGCTCTGCTCACCTAACAGATGCCCTTCCCATCTAATGCCTCAGTTCCATGGACACCTAATAAGGTCTCTAGTTCAGTGTCAATGGTGAGGAGTGGGAGCACTTGCATCCATGGGGGTGACAGAATGGCTCAGAGACCTTTCAAGATATAGTAATGTGATGGTACATCTTGAGTGACTTCATGCTCTCCATGACTCACGAGTCAAGTCTCGATCATCATGACTATACTGAGGTGAGTATTCATATTGTCTTGGTGAGTGGTTACAGTGATATCTAGAGCCATGCTGGGATCAAATGTACCACAGACTCCATGATCTAGATCCCCACAAACTCAAAGAGGATTGAAATGGTTAAGAGGACCAATGTCTTATGCCTTTCATCTGTATGAGAGCTCAGAATGGGGGGTAGAAGCCCAAGTGTCTAGTGCCGCAGACTAAGTCTGCTGCAGAAGTGCAGAAGCTCTATCTGGAGTGGAAGGCTGACGCTCCTGAAGCTTTTCTGACACAGGAAGAACAGGTAAATCCACAGATGTTATGTGCTGTTGCGATTATTATTAATATTTATTTATAGGATTTATATCCCACCTTTCTCTCAAGATGGGATTCAAGACAGGAGAATCGCTAATGTCTCCTTCCAAGATTGCCACCATTATTGGACACAGGGGCAAAGCAGCCTGATTTTGTTCATGAGATGGAGCCCCCTCACACAAAACTGACTAGGTAGACCTAACAGATATAGCTGATGATTCAGTTTATTATGGGAGTTAACACCTCCTTTCTTTGCACTAGTTGAAGAGAACCTGAAGGGGTGTGTGGAGGTCAAGATTGATGTTCCTTCACTTTTCTCTCTTTTCTCATGAGTGGATCACTAGGTTGGTACCAAAGTCAAGATTTTGGTTTTGAGGGATTGACTCAGTTTTCCTGGTTTTTCTGCCACCAATTCCGAAACTGGCCGTCCACATTTAGTCTGTCTTTCAAAGACTGACTCTGCTAGAGACCGTTTAAGGGCCAATCTCACTGACAAAGTCAAGGGCGCTGGGACTGAAGCGGCCTGAAGCACTACCAGAGGATAAGACTTGGGAAGTTCTTATTGAGGCTATATGGAATATCTTATTCTCTGCCACCTGTGTAGCCACACTCAAGGCATGCTCCCAAAGGAGCCTTGATTCCTTTGCCTGTAATTAGCTTGAATGTGCTGTGCCTCTGCTATCAGCTGTGTAGTAATCAGCCTTTGGCAGGCTGCCCGGCCAGTGTTTGGACAGTGATGGGGAACCCCCCTTCCCTCTTTTTCTCTGTTTTTTTCCCTCGGGGGAAAAAAAAGAAGTGCTTGGAAAAATTGGGTGTGTGTGTGTGTATTATTAGCCCCTTTTACAGATTAAAAAGTCATTTTGTTAGTTTAGTAACATAAAGTGTTATGTCTAATTCTGTCTAGGATAAAATCAACATATTTGGTATATTAAAAGCATTTTTTCTGGAAATGAAAATTTGAGTTTACTTTTTAAATTGTATGTTTTCTAACAAATGAAGCTACAAGCTCTTGTGCTGTAAAGGAGCCTCTTCAGTTTTGCCAGTTTATCAAAATCAAACAAAAAAAACAGTGAGAACAGAATAAACCACTGATACCAATAAAACAAAGGTAACTATTTTATCTCCTCTAGTTATCCCTCATATCAAGCAGACATAAAGTATTCATTTCCATAAAAAGAAGCAAGAAAGGGTCATCAGGACAGGAATTACAATGATGTGATAGTGTCTTATCACTGCTTCTCAGGCTATGTGACCTGGGTAAATGGTTCCAACCCCACATTCTAATGTGCCAGGGATCAGCACCCTTCTGGGACTCATAGGCTACAACTGTTTTGCTTCCCTGGAAAATCACTGCAGACTAGCAGCTGATGCACCTGCACTGGTCTATTGTCCGCAACTTTGTATATGCACTGCTGCATATACCCTTATACAAAAACATACCTAACGTGAGAAAGGAGCGTTGGTCTTACCTGTGATATGTTCTTTTCCAGTGGTGAGGCGAAGAGCATCCGTCAGCTTTGGGTTGTCCTTCCCCATTGCTCCCGGTAGGCAGGAAACAAAACTTCGGGAGTGCCCCCAGTGAGGTCATCCAGTAGGGACGACCCCCAGCTGGCCAGTCTGTTGAAAAGCCTCGCGCATCTTCTTGCGCACTTGTCTCACGATGATCGATCTTCAACTTCAGGGTATCCATGCTTGTTCCTCTGCAGGCACCCTTCCCTTTTCGGTCCCACGCCCTCTTCCTGGTGGGCTACTGTCCGGGGCCTACCACTCATATCTTCTTTCTTTCGCCAATGGGTGGGTCCAGATGCTCTTTGCCTCACCACTGGAAAAGAACGTATCACAGGTAAGACCAATGCTCTTTTTCCCAGTGGGGAGGACTCCAGAGCATCCATCAGCTTTGGGATGTACAGAAGCTTCCTCCTGGGGTGGGACTGGCGAATGATAGTTCTTCTAGGCTTGTGCCACCTGTTGCAGGACCCTTCTGTCAAAGGATGCCTCGGCAGATTGCATCCTGTCCAATCTGTACAGGATGTCGTACAAAGGTGGAAGACAATTTCCAGGTTACCGCTGTGCATATCTCCTCCAGTGGTGCGTCTCTCTCCCAGGCAGCTGAGATTGCTGCACTCCGTGTCGAATGCGCCAGAATACCCTCAGGCACTTCTAGGTGTAGGGACTGATAGCACGCTGCGATGCAGTTGCGTATCCAGCGCCCCAGTGATGACGCTGAGACCTTCCGCCCCAAGTATTTGGTGTATGGGGACACGAACGTAGCTTCCGATACCCTGAACAGTCTGGTTCTTTTGATGTAGATGTGCAGGGCCCTGCGTATGTCCAGGGTGTGCCATATCCATTCCAATTCAATTACCAGGTATGGGCAAAAGGATGGTAGTACCACTTCCTGTGTCCTGTGGAACGCCGAATTGATCTTCGGTCTGAAGTCCGGTTGAAGGCGCAGAACTACCGAGTCCGGTCTGAAGATGCACAGGTCTTGCCTGATGAAAAGTGCTGCCAGTTCAGATAACCTACGTGCTGATGTTGTCGCTACCAAAAACAGTACCTTCTATGTTAGAAACTTCAGGGGGATCTCCCTCAGAGGTTCAAACGGTTGAACTGTCAATGCCTTCAGGACCGTGTGCAGGTCCCATGTAGGAAATCTGTGCACCGTAGGCGGTACCAGATTTGATAGTCCCTTGACAAAGCAATGCACGTGAGGATGCTGGGCCACCTGTGCCACTTTCTCTGGTGGCAGAAAGGATGTAATTGCCACTATCTGTCTCTTGATGGTATTTGGTCTCAATCCGGCCTCAACTCCATCCTGTAGGAAATCTAGCAGGGCCAGGACCGAAACCTGTCTGAAATCCCTTTTCTTCCGGTTACACCATCGACGAAACACCCTAAAGGTGTATTCGTAAATACGCTGAGTAGACTCCCCTCTGGACACCAGGATGGTATTGACCACTGTCTGGGAGTAACCCCTTGCTGCTAACGTCTGCCTTTCAACATGGAGCTGAAGCCAACTGGGATCCAGGTGGTGTACCTACCCGTGTCAGAAGGTCCTGACGTGACGGCAGTGGGAGCGGTCTGGGTGGATGAGGATGTGGAGGTACGCATCCTGCAGGTCCAGGGAGGACAGGACGTCCCCGGGCCTTAGTGCCTCCAAGATGTGCTTCAGCGTCTCCATTCTGAACTTCCTCTGGTGGACAAACCTGTTCATCCCCTTAAGGTTCAGGACCGCCCTCCACGTTCCGTTCTTTGTTGGAACCAGGAAAAGGATGGAGTAGCACCCCCTGCTGCACCCTGTGCTAGACACTTCTTCTATTGTGCCAACCTGGAGCAGATGTTGAATTGCTTCCTCCATGAGGCGCTGTTTGTGAGCATCTCGTTGTAGAGGGGTAGGAATGAACCAACATGGAGGTCGCCGAGAAAACTCTATCCGGTAGCCCTCTCGGATTGATTGGAGGACCCACTTGTCCGACATAGAGCTTTCCCATACCTCCACGAAGGCCTGCAGCCGACCCCCCACGGAGATGCTGGTGTCATCACTGACTTCTGTTGTTGCTCTTGGTGGCCTGGTTCTGGTTTGACTTGGGTGTTTCACTCTGCTGGATGCGCCTTTGAAAACGGTTGTCTCCCCATCGGGGTCTTGATGGTTTGAAGTCCCTGGATCTGCTCGCGGATGATCGCGTCGATGAGGCCTGCTGTCCCCCTGAGGGACAAAAAGGCCTGTAACGTCTAGAGGACCTCCTGTCCTCTCATCTCCTAGCCAATGCCAGGGTCTTCTTCTTTTTGCCCTTGTCCTCCACCAACAGCTTCTCACCTAAGAAGGAAGACAATACCAGATTCTGTTTGGACTTGAAGTCGGCGTCCCATGACTTTAGCCACACTTGTCTCCTAGCTGCTACCATCGCGGCCTGCGCCCTTGTGCATTACTGGACTGAGTCCAAGGTACTGTCTGCCAAAAAGGCCGATACCTTCTCCAGCTTATTGAGATCTTGGTGTATTCTGGTTTGAGACATGGGGATGTCTGCCAGTGTATCCTTAGACCATTGCCTAGCGGCTATAGCCATCATGGTGGCGGTGGACGAAGCTCTAATGGCCAGAGAGAGTGCCTCGTGGGCCCTCTTCAATGCGGTATCCATCCGCCTGTCCTCTGGGATCTTCAAGGTCTCCTCTCCATCAAAGCAAAAAATTGCAGACGACACCAGCGCCAAGACGGGTGCGTCGATGAGGGGCACCTGTAACTTGCTCATGACCTTCTTAGGTAAGACGTATAACTTCTTGGCATGACTAGGCTGCCCCTTAATCATAGCTGGAGATGCCTACTCATCACGTATTAAACGCATCAGCATGGCAAGCACGGGCATTTCAAGGGCCTCAGTCTGTGAGTCCGGGAAAAATTCCCCGGATATCTCTGGCAGGTCCGGATCCGGCTGTGACTGCTGGTTCTTTGGTAATTCCAGCCTCAGTGTTCTCACTGCCTTCTTAAGTAGGACCGCAAAATCGTCAATGGAGAACAATTTGGCCGAGGAGCGGGGTGCCTCTGGTGTGTTGCCAGATTCTTCCTCTGATAACTCCCCTTCTTCCCTGTCAGAGTTCTCCAGTAGATTGAACGCCTCACCCTCTGAAGTGTAGACAGAGATCGCTTTTTCCTCCCCCTCAGAGAGCTGGGGTTCCTGTTGCCCCTTCTGGTGCTTACTGGGGGGCTGCTGCCCCATCTCCTCCTCAGGCTCCGAGACCCCAAGATCCTCCTTGTCTGAGGGGTATCTATCCTGCACGCTATCTGAGGCTGGGCGGACCAGTGCGCGGTCGATAGGACCTGGGCGCTGCTTAGGGGATGGCTTTGCTGCTGTTGACTCTGCCGAAGCCACCACGCGGGTTGGGGGGAGCCTACTCTTGCCTTTGCTAGCCCTGCCACCCTTGCCACCCCGCTGTTGTGCCTGGGTATGGGGATCCACCTGCTGGGGCCCAGTAATCGTGGTTGGGGGGTAGGAGGGTCCCGTGTCTCCTGCGGCTCACCCCCCATCGCGGTGTAGGGAATCCCGGCCAGCCAGGCTGGAAAAAGCCAGCCACCAACCAGTTCGCTGCTTCCCTTGCCAGGGAGGCCTTAAACCATCAGAGACCACTGGGGGAACTTCCCTCCCCGTCATCCCTGCACCCGGGGCCCCGGATGAACTCACGGTGTCTGCCAGGTGAGGCTGGGGACCCGGCTCCATTTCTCCCGCGACGTCCGGCTGGCCCAGGAGCGCCTGCGCTGAGTCTTCCTCTCCGCTCTGGGGCTTGGGACGTGCCTCCTCCTCCTGAAGGGGCCGTGCGGGGGCCTCCTCTTCCCACTCGTCCCTGCGCCCCTCCAGGCGGAGAAGGAACGGGGTGCAGTGCGCGGCAACCGGAGCGGAGGTCTTCCCCTCCTTAGCCGGCCTCTTGTTGCCGCTGCTACTCTTGCCTGCTGCTGCTACACTGCCGCTACTGCCACGTGGAGGGAGGGTGTAAGGAGCAAAACAATCCAAGTCCTACCAGGAGCGTAGGCAGGAAACAGACTGGCCAGCCGGGGGTCGTCCCTACTGGATGACCTCACTGGGGGCAGTCCCAAAGTTTTGTTTCCTGCCTACCGGAAGCAATGGGGAGGGACAACCGAAAGCTGACGGATGCTCTGGAGAACGTGGAAGACAACAAATGTCCTAGATGACCTTCCACTTCAAGAACCAAAGAAATTGTGTGGGGAAACTGCCATATTGTTCAAATGATAGCTGAAGCTGTGAACACTGACAAAGACACTCCATGGAAAATGTTGCATGAGGATCGCAATGTGAGAAAAGTTTGTGCCAAGTTGGTCCCTAGGGTTCTCACACCAGAGCAAAAAGAGTGCCACATGGTAATTTGCACTGACATTCTGCAGCAACCTGAGGCGGACCAAAACTTTTTTCAAAAAATCATCACTTCTGATGAAATCTGGATCTCCCAATATGATCCTGAGACAAAATAAGTCAATGAATTGGAAAACACCATCACCAAGAATGAAAAAAGCATGTCAAAGCAAGTCCACATTCAAAACCATACTGATTGTCTGTTTGACATCAAGGGCGTAATTTGGACCGAATGGGTTCCAGAAGGCAGAACAGTGAAACAGAATTATTACAAGGAAGTTTTGACAAAGCTGAGAGAAAGAATCAGAAAAAAGGCAAGAACTATGCAAAATTATTTCATTCTTCATCAAGACAATGCACCTGCACACACAGCACTTTCTGTGAAACAGTTTTTGTCTGATAAACACCTTACTACACTTGGAACGTCATCCCTAGTCACCAGATTTGACACCATGCGACTTTTTCCTTTTCCCTAAATTGAAATTCGTGCTTAAAAGAACAGGCTTTGAGTCGATTGATGCAGTAAAGAAGAAAACACAGATGTGTTGAAACAGCTGACAGAAATTGATCCATAGATTTTCCTTGGGTTTTTTTTCCGTGTTCTGGAATAGTTTCTTTCTGATGTTTCGCCTGCATCCGTGGCTGGCGTCTTCAGAGACAGCTTCACAGCCCGGAAAAAAACTAAAGAAAATCTATGGATGCCGGCTGTGAAAGCCTTCAACTTTACAAGAAACTGATCTGCTCCATGCCTGCGACCAGTGGAAAACAAAAGTGCATTGGTGTGTGAGTATGAATGGGGAGTATATTGAAAGGGACAAGCATTAAGAGTTTTAATACATATAAAGATGGGCTATTGTTTCAGTCTCATTATTTAATAGACAGACCTCATATTCTAGTGGATAAGTTGGAAAAATGTGAGATAGACAAAGACAAACCTATTGCTAGGTAGCTGATAGACCAAACCCAAGGAGTGCTCATCAATGGTTCCACATTGATGGCAAGTAGGAAGCCATAAAATGACTATATTAATGAAAACATAAAATGAATTTCAGTAGTGACAGTGTAAGGCTCAATAGCCTCTGAAGCCCCATTGCCACTTTTGGGAGGGCGGGGGGGGGCTGTTATTCACGGATTTTTCACATTTGCGGAGGTCTTCTGAACCTAACCCCCGTGAATGTGATGGGACGACTGTACTGTAATTATTAAGTGTTATGTACAATATTTACCTGTCCAAGGGCGTTATCACACTAGATAATTATAGCACTATGATTCCACTTTAACTGCCATGGCTGCATCCTACAGAATCCTGGAGTTTGTAGTTTCATGAAGCATTAGAGCTCTCTGGCTGAGAATTCAAAATGTCCCTCCCTAACCTGCAATCCCACCATTTCGCAGGATGGAACCATGAAAAGTGCACTGTGCTATAATTGTATGGTGTGAAAGGGCCCAGATACAATCACAAAGTGCATATGCATTTTTACACCAAATGAATCAAACAATAAAGATTAACTGAGAAGAACAGGACCAGAAACTACCATACTACCAATTTCTACATGAACAGAGTGGGATACAACCCCTCAATTTTCCTTTCACTTCTGCATAGTCATAAAAACCTCACTCATTTTGTTATAAATCATAGAACATGTAACTTTAGGCACAAGAACTGCATTATGCCCACTTTTTTAACCTAGTGAAGCCATTCTTCATTAGATACTTAACATTTCAGTTACCAGGTATACAACACACACACAATTGGAGGAAGGAGAAAATGAAGGCAGTAGCAAAGCAGGATTCAAACTTCATTCTGGTGCCATTTTACAGGATGAAAATGTAGTGAGGTGAATTCGTGTTGATCTCTGGCTGTTTACACGTACAGCGTGACAGTCTTGAATTTTTCGGAAGGGGGCCCACCTTTTATCCCTCAACCAGCATGACTTTCCGTCCTGTGGTTTGTCCCATTTTTTAAAAAAGTCACAGGAGGATTTGGAAAATCAGAAATGTAAACAGCCCAGGACAAGATATCTTGCTACTAGGTGATGACCAGAAATTGAGGTGGGCAGGGGCGGGCACAGAGTTCAGTGAAGGAGGGCTCAGTCACCCATTCAATAGACTCCGCCTCACTAGCTGAAAGCTAAGGCTTCCCTTCCAGCTGCACGTAGGTTTGTGCATGTGTGTGTGCCATAAGTCACCCTGTTCAATGGATTTTTTCACTGCAAACCCCTCAGATTTAACCTGTCCCTCCCCTGCATGGTGAGTTTAATTTTTAAAGAGACAGTCACACTGCAAGCCTCTGGGCTCACAATCGCTTCAATCATTCACTCCTCAGAAGCCACTGCTTAGAGGGTTTAATTTTTAAAGAGACAGCCATACTGCAAGCCTCTGGGCTCCTGATCGACTCATTTAATTCCTCTCACCCCATCCCCTGCACTTGGCTTCCCGGCTGAAGGCAAAGCAGGAGCAGGGTGTGTGTATGTGTGTACACGCACGCCTGGGGCTCCAGTCAGCTCTGCTTTTGACTTCTCTCACCGACCCTAGCACCAACTGAGGTTTGTCTTTTAAAATGCCTTGTGTGTCTGTACCAGCATTCTCCTTTTACATGGATTTTAACATTTTTTGGGGCATTTACCCATCAGGTTTTTTTTAATCAAATTGTGCAGAGGCGGTTGCCTTCACCTTCCTTCTCTGACCAATACAGAAGCTTGAACAAACATTTGTGCCAGCCAAGAGCATCGCTTGTGGCGGCGAACTGTAAATGAAGTAGGAGACCAAGGTTGTGAAAAAACAAGTAATCGCATACTTGATTGACAGCAAAAAAACACCCTGGGATCTTAAAGGCGTATAAACAAAAACAAAAAAACACGGGATACTTTACCACGGGAGACAAAACATATACTGGGACGTGATACAGTGTAAACAATGATCCCGGGATATCCAGGTAAGAGTTAAAAATCATTTAAACAACAAGGGATGAATTCGGGATCAAGAAATCCTGGGACACCCCGTGACAATAAACAGTGTCTAACCAGCACTTCTAAGAACATAACCACATACATAGATATTTTTCATCTTATCTGCCCTCTTAGTACTATGGTGTGTCAACAAAACAATGAAGTCAGTAATGAAAAGGAAATGACGTCTTTTAAGTTATTCCATGTCTTTAGAGAAAAGTTTCTCTCTGGCTGAACTTCTATGTTGCCTCCTCCTAATCCAGCAAAACAGCAAGGTATACTGCCAACCTAACACTGAATCCCTGTATCGATAAGGGGAAAGAAACTGATGTCTCCAGATCTGACTGAGAGAACCAACAGGAAGAAGCAGGTGGCATGGAATGGTGCCAGAGTTAAGTCCTTCTCATCTTTCAGGGGAACAGCAAAGCAATCCTTTGGGGCTTTATAAAACTTCAGTGAACTAAGAGTGGTTCATGCTGCCTCATTCTCAGGGGAGGAACCGGATTGAAAATGTTCAACTGCTATTGTAAAATTATCTAGCTTTCCCTTAAATTCATAACAGTGCTTGGCATTTATAGTGACATTTCACATTTATTTATGGCCAAGGCATTTTGATAGCTGGAATTCACAACACTGAACTAGAATATCATTAAGGAAATTAGAGAATAGAGGGCATCTGATAGCAGAGGTTCCCAAGCTTTTATTCTCAAGATATTTTAGACTCCAGCTCCCATAATTCCTAACTGTTGGTCCAGTCAGCTTCTGGGAATTGAAGTCCAAAACACCTGGAGGACCAAAGTTTGGGAATCACAGTGATAAGGTATCATTTCAAGATGTCACTGGCACACTCAAAGTACAGCAAATCCTCTGAGAATCTGAGAAGCTAAAGGATTGTGCTGGGGTTATATTTTCTCAGTAACTTGTTTCCAAAACTCTATATGCCTGAGCAGATTCTAGCATTAGTCCTCAGGTAATTAGGTCTTGAAATGGAGCTTTTCCAAAAAGGCAGCCGCAACTCTAGGGAGATGATCACACTACACTTTTATAGCACTATTATTCCGTTTAACTGCTCTGGCTGCCTCATGTGGAATTCTGGGGTTTGTAGTTTAGGGAGAGGCATTTAGAACTCTCAGTCAGAGAGCTCTTAGGGCTCAGTAAACCACAAACCCCAGAATTCCACAGGAGGCAGCCATAGCAATTAAAGTGGAATAATAGCACTACAACAGTGTAGTGTGAAAAAGTCCCTAGGTCTCTTGGGTAGCCCAAGTGGAAATTATAATACAGTCATCCCTTCACATTCGCAGGGGCTGGGGCAGACAGCCCCTGCAAATGTGAAAAAACCGTGAATAAGAAATGAGCCTTGCAGGCGAGCGGCTTTCCAACCCAGTCCCTTCCCAAGACAGCGATGGGTTTCATGAGAAGCCCCTTGCTGCCTTGGGAAGGGAGTGGGCAGAAGCAGGAGGGCGCCAGCTGTTTCCCACCCCTCCTTCCCAAGGCAGCAACAGGCTTCGTGAGAAGCCCCTCGCTGCCTTGGGAAGGGAGTGGACTGAAGCGGGAGGGCGCCAGCTGCTTCCCACCCCGCCTTCCCAAGGCAGCAACAGGCTTCGTGAGAAACCCCTCGCTGCCTTGGAAAGGGAGTGAGGTGGCGCGCAAGCGTGCCAGCTGCTTCCCACCCTACCTTCCAGGGCAGTGACAGGCTAAACCCTTCACTGCCTTGGGAAGGGACGGGGTGCTGAGTGGCAGAGGGTCAGGCAGCTTTCCGCGAATAATCGAAACCGCAAATGCGAAAGTCATGAATGTGGAGGGGCAACTGTATCTCTAAGTTTATGCATTTGATCTTAAGCTTGCCTATCAGTTTGATATGCAATGCCACTTCAGCTCCATCCTTCAAGTCCAAAGGATACATACAGTTCCTTAGCATCCATTCCAGCTGACAGCTCTTCTGTCAATCTCTTTTAGATCAGACAGAAGTTTTCCTTTGAGCTTTTGCTGTCCACAATCACAAGAAGAGATAAGTCCCAGAATTGTAGTTTCACTGCCCTTCACAATTCTGATGAAGTAGAAAGCTGAATCTTTTTTCTCTTCTATGACAAAGCTCCATGGTGTAGTGATTTGAGCATTGGACTATAGCTCTGGAGAACATGGTTTGAATCCCCACTCAGCCATGGAAACCCATTGAGTGACCTTAGGCAAGTCACACACTTTCAGCCTCAAAGGGAAGAAAAGGCAAAAGCTCCTTCTGAACAAATCTTGCCAAGAAAACCCCATGAAAAGTTTGCCTTAGGGTTACTAGAGTGAGCCCTTGGTATTCCAGGACCACTTCTGAATACCAAAATTCATGGATGCTCAAGTCCCACTATATACAGTGGCACAGTAAAATGGTGACATGGCAAGATCAATGTTTGCTTCTTGGATTTTTTAAAAAATATTTTCAAGCCATGAATGGTGGACTCTATGGATGCCAAATCCGTGGATACAGAGGGCCGACTGTATAAGTCAGAAATGACTTGAAGGCACACAACAACAACAAATGGCAAAGCTCAGCACAGTACAGTCATCCCTTAAAATTTGTGGCTTTGTGTATTCATGGAAAGCCACTGAGGCTTTGCTTGGCCTTCGTTCCCTGTGGTGGGAGCTGAAGGCCAAGCAAACCCTCAGTGGTTTTGCGGGCAAAGCACAGCTTTCCTCTGGCTTTGTTCCGAGGAAAGCTGACATACGCCCATTTTTCATCGCCCCTGGCTCCCCCCTGCCAAACGGAACGAAGTGGGAGGAAAGCAGGGGGAGGGGGTGCGGCGGGTGGCGGCAAAGCCTCGTCGCCACTTTAGGAAGGGCGGATGGTGGGGACTGGGCAGGCGGCAGCAAGGCTTTCCAGGCCCCGCTGCTGCTTTTGCAGGGGAGCTTGTCGGGAGGGGAGCCGAAGGTTATTTGCATTTTTTTTTCAATTTTGAAGGGATGTTCTGCCCATAACCCCCGCGAATTTGAAGGAAGAACTGTATATTCATTAACCTCAGAGTCTCACCTCTACCTTTTTAAGAAAAAAATAATGTGCTAAAGAAATGACCGAGATCTTTTCTTCTTACATATTCACTTTGTTAAGTGTTTAAACCTTTCAGATCCAAAAAAAAGTTACAAGTACACAAAAATAGGGCCAGGGGTTTCATCCCTGAACTAGAAGACAAAATGTCTGTCATTTTAATGACCAACTAGTTCCTTGTAGCTGTCCTTAAAACAGTTCCTTCTCCTATTCTCAAAATTCTGCCTTTTGAAAAGAGTCAAATAAAATAATTGCGATTAAAGTCTTGCAACTACTGCTTTTTTAAAAAAAAAAATGCCTGTACACTCTGAAACAAGTGTTGCTGATTCACAAGCTAGATATTTAATAATTGACTGTTTATTTACTGTAGTATGACACAAATAACTTGGGCCAGATGGTTCTGAAACAGATTGTACTTTTGTTATTTTACTAATTGTCTGTCTTAAGATGGAGACAGCCATTAATCCAGTTTTTAAAAACCAAGGAAGTAGAATTCACATGCAGTTCAACAACTGATCAGAGCACAGCTCAGTAGAAAACCAGCAGAGAAAACCACAGCACAGCACAAGACAGAGCATAGTTCTACTGAACAATGTCTTTATGACACTATGGAAGGCCAGAAATAACTAAACCAGGTATGCCATACTTTATTCTTTATCTTAAGAAGTACTATGCTACTATCATAGCAATCCAAGCTCATCTGGGATAAATTGTTACAGGAGAGCTAGCCTCCATCTTAAACTAATACAACCAGAGGTCCCATCCTGCTGTATCAGAAAAAGGCATTCCAGCTCCATACATGTAGCCATTCGAATTTGTCCAATATCCTAGTGGGGAAAGCATGTGCAATCTACTGTTGGAAACATACTGTATTTAGACTTAAGCCTGAGGACAGGGAACTGTTAATTGACCATTGTAAGCCGCTCTGATAGCCTTTGTAGCTGAAGAGCGGGTATAAATAAATAAATAAAATAAACATAGGAGTATTGCTAGTACCTAGGGTAAGTAGACATAGTCTGCTTCCTCAAATGTGGCATGAATACAGAAAATATGAAACACAAATACTTCCAGATATGCTCTCACAGATCTTCCCTTCCCCCGCCCAGGTCTGGACACAACTTCTTTCCATTATAAGATGTGAAACATCACCCACAAAGTTGAGACAAAGTAGAAACTTAGCACAGAAGAGCACAGCAAATAAACAGAACTAGCCTAGCACTGATATAGAGTAACTATACATAATGAAGGTGGGGGGGGAGGTGGCTAAGATCTGAGGAAAAGACTGCACAGATGAGAGTGAGAACTTAGCAGAAGACATAGTAGCATGCTCTATGTCAGTGACGCTTAACCTTTTACTGGGAGTCCCCTTTAAATATCTTTTGTTGCCACAGACCCCCAAGACTTAACTCAAGATTTAAAACCCCAACAACAACAATACCTGATAATAAATATAAGTTCACCATCCATTAAACCTTACCTCAGATGCACTGGAGGGGGAGGAGAGACTTTTCTCCTGCTTCTTCCTGCAAGTTCGTGTCTGGAGCAGATTTACCTCGGCTTCTGTCATGTGGCCTGAGCAGCCTTCAAGGCTTGGGGGGGGGGCTGTGAGGACATTGCAGCCCCTGGGGGGTCCTTGAACCACAGGTTAAGAGCCAGGGCTCTATGTTATGAGGATGATGGATTTTTGTTTTTTCAGCACTATCAATTCTAGCAAAACCTGCATTTCAAAGATTCAACACACTTCACATATTCTACTAAACTCGCAAATTTAACATACAGTAGGACCCCCATATCCGCAGGGGATTAGTTCTGGGGCCCACTGTGGATAATAGCGAATGCCATTGAAAATAATAGGACTTCCAATTTAAAATACCATAGAGTTGCCTTGGAGGACCTAGGAAATGGCCAGAGAGGATGCATTTTCTAGGAAGACTCTATGGTAGCTGTGTTGAAACTGAAACCATGGGTAACTGAATCAGTGGATAATGAATCAGTGGATATGGGGGTCCTACTGTACTGCACTAAACCTAGAAAAATCCTTCTCATCCAGTATTATCCCAGGACTGTTGATGAGCTGAAGTTAAGAAATACAGTAGTCATTGCTTAAAGGCTACCAACTGTGAAGTCGAAGGCTTTCACGGCCTGCATCCATAGATTTTCTGTGGGTTTTTTCCACTAAACCAACTGTGTTTACGGGGACTTTCTGGTACACAATTTAATATTATCACTACTCCACTAATCTACAGGTATAAATTCCCTGTTGTTGATAACAGCTGTCAAGTTGGCCTCCATGTATGGCAACACTACGAGAGACCTCCATGACACCGTGTTATTAACAGCACTGTTAAGATTATGCAAATTTCTCTAAGAAAAGAAAACTGTAATTCAATATTTTGTAGAATATAACCACAGAAAGGCATTCTTTGAGATAGTAAAAGTAAACACTTTCTGAAAAGCTCAGGCTAGAATTCCGTCACTGACAAAATTCACTCATAAAAGCAGGTTTGTTATTTTGTTCAGGGCATATGAAATTTATATTTCTGGTAACAGAAAGTACAATTTATGAAGCATATACTGGCAAGGACATACTTTTTTTTTTAAATAAACACACTGCAGTTTTTTGTTTTTTTTTACGGTCAACAAGTCTTACACAGGAGCAGGAAGGAAAGCAAGTACAGTACAAGTTGCTTAAAAACAGGGTCAAACATATCAAATTTGTCAATGTTTGTTTCTACCACTTCAGAGTATTAATGCTGAAATTTTAGCAAAAATGGTGTTCAATAGTAGCTAACTACTTCTCAATAGTACACCACTAAATTACATCTTTTATTATTATTACAAATTTTAAAATCAAGCACTATTAATTTTTAGCATAGCAGATTTTGACATGGATTTTGAAAAAGCAGAGAACATTTTACTACCAGAATGGTATACACAAGAAGCTTCTTATACCATATATCGCTCTTACAAGGTGTGAATGATCACAAACAATGTCAGAGTAATTCAGATCAAGGAGTAAATGCACAGACTACCAGGTTAACATCAATTGAGGTCTGCAGAACAAAACTCACTGTAGAGTAATAATAAGGTACAGCAACCCCAAACCTAAGCCATCTAAATCCACAACATCATAACAAAGGCTGGGGGAGAAAGCAATTCCCCCTTTTCCGTCATACCTGTGAACCCCTCCCACTTCCCACAAGGTCTAAACTGGACTATCAGGTTCCTTTTTCAGGAGCCCTGAAAAGAATATTCTCCAGAAGAGATGGGTACAAACTATAAATTTTTGTTGCAGGTATTATGTAAGAGAGCAGTCCTACTGGATCAAGCCAGATATTCATCTAGCCCAGTCTATCAGATGGTTAACTAGATCTCCAGAAAGCATATAAAAGCAGGCAATAGCCCACTCTCATTGTTGCATCCCAACAACTGATAATTCAAAAGCAAACTGTCTCTAAACTTGACAGTCATGACAGCTAAAAGTTATTGACTTACTTTTTGTGAATTCATCTAATCTTCCTTTATAGCCACCTAACCAGCAGCCATCATCATACAGTATGACAGTTGACTACATAAATTAGTTATATGCTGTGTGAAGTACAATACTTTCTTCTGGTTTCATGCAATTTAATAAGAGTGAATTCTAGAATTGTATAACGAGAAGTTTCTTTCTATGTATTTTTTCCTTCACCGTGTATTGTTTTATAAGCCCATCATAGCTGCCTTAGATATCTTTTTCCCTGCCTGTAAATAGCCCAACGTTTTATTTTTTACTCAATGGGATTGCGCTCTAGCCTCTCACCCTTTCCTGCACCCTTCCTAGTCTATAATACTCTTTTCAACAATGGACATGAATTAAGCTGCCATCATCAGCCTCCATTATATAAAGTAAGTCCTTGAAACAAAAACCAACTAACCAACAAAACCCAGTGTATGGGCTACGCCTCAGCTCTACACTGTAAAATATAACTGGAAAGTAGCTAAAATGTGAAAAGTAAACAAAATGCAGACAAAGTAAAATAATCATATCTACTGTTTCTGAAAAGCCAGAAATAAAATAATTCCTCATCAAAACCAACCAACAAACGGCAGCATTTATGATGAACCTAGGAGAAACTGCTTTCTACTCATTAAGATTAGTAAATCACATGTAAGCACACATTTCAGTTCATCTGGAAAATACAACTGCTATCCTGAACCTAAGTACTGTACTCTGCAATCAACCCAGAAAACTGCAAGTGTTTCAGAATGTTACATCTTCAGTGTCATGGTTAGATTTTTCACAAAGCTGAGGATTTGGGGCAGACTTAACAGCATGTCTCTATTCAGTCCAGGATATCAAATTCACTGCCACCCCCAAAACACATTAGTGATGTAAGGGTGTTTTCCCTCAACAGACTGGAGATGCTATTTTGCCCTTGTTTGCACCCCACTGAAAAGCTGTGCAAGATTTTTAAGTGGAGCGTCTTACAATTCGTATACAATTTGGTTGCTACCAATACCTCTGTCCCCCACAAATGTCAGAAAGATCAACTGCAGAATCCAAAGATTGTGCCTTTGCACAGCAGCCTATTATCTTATCCATGTGTGGAAATGTGTTCATGGGCTGAGCATAATCAGTGGATGATAGACAAAGATGACTGATTAGAAATCACATGTCAGTCTTCCACAGCAATGCCTACTTTTCTTCAATTTTGTCACATCAGTAATACTAGAAACTTAAATACTAGCACTTAAAATACAGAATGAAATAATCCCTACAGAAACTAAATTATAAACTTATTTTTATTATACAAACATAAGCTGGCCAAAAATAATTGTTGTCAATGTTTTAAATTATTATTTTAAAGTAATTTGCTTTAAAAAAATTAAATGACAGTAATTGATAAATACTAACATTTTAAAACCGTAAACATTTTTAGAAATAAGCTAATTCCAGGAATATAATGCTAGTCAGAGTCAGAATCAAATATCTACACTCTCACACACAAACAAATATATACCAGACAGGAAAAGATGCATGATTTCTTATCGCAATATATCTGAACCACTGCAGGAAAAACAACAGAAGTAGCAATCCTTCTTATAACAAACCATGGAGAAAAAAGGAGAGGGGAAATGTACTTAATAATAAGATTGGAAGTTGTCAAGACTCCACGGAGTGGATGAAATTATCCTTATCCGCCGAAGCAGAAAGGCGTGTTAACAAAAAGAAGTCTGAGATAGCAACCAATTCCGGGCACTAGTACAATCAAATGTTTAGTTTATGAGTCAAATGTCATAACAGTACAGAAATCGGTCCAGAACTGGAGACTGACAGAGGCTGCTAACCCGATCTAGAGCCAGGGAGAAGGCGGTGGGCTGTCGGAGATAAGGGAGGGAAGAAGATGGAAGCTCCTATTTCTACCTACGCTTTTCTTCCTCACCCATCGTTGTAGTAAAGGGAGGGAGGGCAAAGAGCACGTATTGCATTGAATTGTACTGTATTGTATACTGTGTGATCTAATTTGTCCCGGCCTCGCTACAGCCATTGTCTAGTTTATTTTTAGTATTTGTTTTAAGTATTATTTAAATTTGAATTATCTAATTGTATTTTAAGAGGGGGAGGGGAGGGATTTGTTTTAAGTAGGTTTTAAATTTGAATTATTTAATTGTATTTTAAGGGGGGGAGGGAGGGTTTGGGATTATTTTTTAAATGTTGTAAACCGCTCGGATTGCGTTCAATAGAGGGGCGGGATATAAATACATTTTATGATGATGAAGATGGTGATGATGTTGTACCCTGCCCCGATTCTGAGGGGAGAGGCGGGTAATAAATAACTTATTATTATTATTATTATTATTAGGCGGCTACAAAATGCCCACCTCGAAAATGGGGATTTTGCATGGTTTCGAAACATTACCCTATAGAAGACAGGGGGAAGGGGTAGAAAAAGATCACGAAGGCTTCACAACTTTAACCGAAGTGCCCGAGAGGATCGTCACTCCTCCCACACCCACATCACATAGTAAGGGATAACAAAACGCTTAGATCGGATCGTATTACAGTTGTCCCTCCATATCCACGGATTTGGCATCCATGGGTTTAAGTATTCACGGCTTGAAAAATATTCTTAAAAAACATAATAATCCAAAAAGCAAACCTTTATTTTGCCATCTTATCTAAGGGACACCATTTTGCTATGCCATTGTATATAATGGGACTTGAGTATTCACGGATTTTAGTATCCACGGGGGGGGGGGTCCTGGAACCAAACCCCAGCGAATATGGAGGGACAACTGTATGGACATGAGAGTCGAGAGGAAGGAGGGCTGTTCTAATGGCACAAAAATCCGCCAGGCTTTAGGGTTGTTGTTTTTTCCCCCCAAGATACAAACACCGAAATAAGCCTTGCGCACTTGAATACGAATCCCACACACACTCCCCATAGTCGTTTTCCAAACAGCGAAGCTCCCTCGGCAGAAAATTGTGGCAAGAGACCGTCTCCTCCCAAGACAAAACTACCCCAAAAGGGAGTAACTTTGTACAGCGCGGGGAAAAAACGAGAGAAACACACACACGCCGCCGCTTCCCTTTCTCTTCAGGCAGCCATCCTCACCCCCCCTTCCCCAGCTTTGAGGGGCCCGGACACCCGCACTCACCTTCCAGCAGCCTGGTGATAAGACTATCCACATTCAGCTCCCCGTCCGCCATTTTGTAGGCAATGGACTCAGTCCCGGGCGGGGACAGAAAGAGGGCGCTTCACCGAGGAGAGGGAGGAGGCGGAGGAGGCGGCGGCGGCGGCGGCTCGGAGAGCAATAGCTCCCTTCAAGTACCCCTCTCTCCCTCCCTCCCTCTCTCCCGCCGCCGGCTTCCACTCGCCCGAGCGCGGCACTCGAAAGCGCCCAGCCCACCGGGGGTCCCCCTCGACTGTCGCCTTTCCCGGCTCCGCCAAAGAGGGAAAGAGAAGAAGCCCAGAGCGCCAGCCAGCCAGCCAGCCCGCTCTCCTCCTCCTCTTCCCCGCCCGCTTGATTGACTGCCTGCCTTAGGCCTCACTGAGCATGCGCCCTAGGGTTCTTTCCGCACTCCTTCCTCTGTCTGCTGTTGCTTTGACTTCAACTGCGCGGGAGTATCGGCTTCGGCTCCAAAGAAGATGGAGCGGCTCTGTCCCCCATCCTCCCCTTTTTAGGAACGACTGCGCAAGCGCGAGCGAGCTCGAGGCTGGTTGTACTGTACGCCCCAACGTTCATGCGGGCGCGCATGCGTTTTAGTCTGCCCTTTTCTTTCCCCCCCCCCAGCCCCTCAGCTTGTGTATCCTGGTAACCGAGGTCTTGGGGCCTAGTGTTTAATAAATGCACAGTCGACTCTTTGAGCGGGCTCACCTTGCTCTTGTGCGGCAGAACGCACAGTTCTTCTATGTACCCTCTTTTCTAGCCTCACATGTAGGAAAGAGGAAGAGCTACCCCATAGGTTCACAGTCTTATATGTGCTTTTCAAACAGGATTTCATCTACAGTTTTATTCTGTGAAGCCATCCCATCCCTTGCTAGAGCTTCCTTTAAATGTCTGCAGACCTCTCTTCCCTACTTTCATCTCAGGACACAATGCAGACAATACCAAATATACCCACCTTATGTTATTTTATTTTTTTGTACTATTGTCACCTCACTCTCCCTTAAGCTCTCAATATCTTGTCTAACCAGGAGAGCTGGAGATCTTAAAAGCTTGCATCATTTTTGTGTTCTTTTCCTTTGTCTTAATAAAGGATTACTCACCCAAATACAGATTTTAGCACTTTTCTTTTGATCCGCACCACTTTTAGTTTTGCCTAGGATTGCCTACCATCACAACTATATTCCACCTATCAATTATCCAAAGCAGGAGTGGGGGGGGGGAGGAGAAGAAAAGATTAATATTATTTTGTGTAGCACTTCTAAAAATCAAAAGAGCCTTTTTTCAGAGGGATCAAAGGTAGTCTGTCTCTGAAAAGCTAATTTAGATTAAAATAGCAGGATTAGATCCTTTTTAAAACAGCAACAAATCTATTTCCCATCAGAAGAAAAACATGCACTCTCTATATGGTCAGAGACGCTTTCATTATTAACAACGCTTGGGAAGGAATACGTCTGCATATCTTTAAAGATGATTACCTCAAATTACCAGAAAACTGGAACTCCGGAAATTAGTAACCTTGTTAGTATCACTGAATCATAAATTAAAAAGGGACTGCAAGGGCCATCTAGTCCAACCCCCACTATGGAGGAATACACTATTAAAGCACTCCTTATTGTGGTCCATCCAACCTCCATTTAGAGCCTTCCAAAGATGGAGGGGCCACCATCCTTGGGGCTTAGATTAATTTAATACCTAGTAAAATCAAAGGTACCGGTACTCTTTTTACACAAGACTGAACATACGCCATCTCCTCTCGCAGTGAAGTGCTCACTCAATATCAATATTTACAAGATCCCCTGGTTGTTGGAAAACCAGTCTGTATACAGTGGGCCCTCAGTATCTGCTGGAGCTTGGTTCCAGGACCCCCTGTGGATACCAAAATCCATGGATACTCAATGTCCCATTATATACAATTGCATAGTAAAATGGCATCCCTTATATAAAATGGCAAACAGCAAGGTTTGCTTTTTAGAATCCCCTGCAAATATTTCCAAGCCATGGTTGGCTGAATCCATGAATGCAGAATCTATGGATATGGAGGGCCAACTATATACTCTTCTATATAAAAGGCAGGTACAGCAAAAAGAAGCTCTTTTCACTTTTAAAGAAGTGTTAAAGGTAGAAATCTATTGGAAATAAACTGTAACATTGAAGAGCTTGCTCTGGAAAAAGAAAGAAAGAAAGAAAAAGATTTTATGCAGGAACCATAGAGACCCCGCCTTTAATAACATTAAGGGGTTGTCCACACGATGAAAATACCCCTCACAGAATTTGCTCAGAAAATGAGCTGTCTTAATGCGATCCCGCATTTTCTTGTCGTATTGTGAAGGTGGGGGGACAAAAAGAGGGAAAAGTACGCACGAAAAGCATTTGTGGCTTTTCCTGACTTTTTAAAAAAGCTCCAGTGATATGTGCATTGTTGTTCATTAAGACAAGCGACTCGACATGAATTGCTTCCCCATACAGGACAAAGTGCAAACCTGATTGCCTGGATGAGCGCAGGGGCCAGGACTGGGTTACAGGGCAAGCACCCGCTGCTGCCATGTTGGATTTTCGCCTTAGCGAGTGATCGCTAAGGTGATAAAACAGTGGTTTGTACTATCTTTTTCTCTCTCTTTATTTGGAAAGGTGGAATATTGCTTATGTGCACCATAGAAATAGATTGTGTTTTTTTTTTTTTTAAGGTCGGCAGTGGCAGATTTTAAAATGAGAGTAATCCACTCATGGCCACCATATCAGCTACAGACATGCAAAGTTTATGGGGACTGTAAAACCGTTAAAACAGGTTGCAGCTGCTGCGACTTGCTATTACTGCGGAGCGGTCCAATTTTTTTCCTTCATGTAGACAAGCCTCAAGTGAACAATATACTGAATTATTAGAATGGCTGTTAGAGGATTTTGCTCTGAACCTTTATGTTTTGCTAACAGATTTGACATTTGACAGGCTTGCTAATACTGGGTAACTAGATTGTCTTTTAACGTCTCACAAAATACACATGTCCCCAAGTTAAGTCTGTTGGGCAAGATGGGATTTCTCCTAAGAGTGCAATTAGTGAAACAACATGAAGTATGTGATCAGATCAAATTTCTCTCTCTCTATTTTTTTTAAAAAAGAGAAAATGCTGCTATGAGGATTCTAATCATAGAATCATCATAGAATTGCAGAGTTGGAAGAGACCACGAGGGCCATCCAGTCCCACCCCCTGCCATGCAGGAAATCACGATCAAAGCATCCCCGACAGATGGCCATCCAGCCTCTGTTTAAAGACCTCCAAGGAAGGAGACCCCACTACACTCCGAGGGAGTGCGTTCCACTGCCGAACAGCTCTTACTGTCAAAAAATTCCTCCTCATGTTGAGGTGGAATCTCTGTTCCTGGAGCTTGCACCCATTGCTCCGTGTTCCAGTCTCTGGAGCAGCAGAAAACAAGCCTGCTCCATCCTCAGCATGACATCCCTTCAAATACTTAAACAGGGCTATCATATCGCCTCTTAACCGTCTTTTTTCCAGGCTAAACATACCCAGCTCCCTAAGTCTCTCCTCATGAGGCATCATTTCCAGACCTTTCACCATTTTAGTTGCCCTTCTCTGGACACGCTCCAATTTGTCAATATCCTTTTTTAATTGTGGTGCCCAGAACTGGACACAGTATTCTAAGTGAGGTCTGACCAAGGCAGAATAGAGTGGCACTATGACTTCCCTTGATCTAGACACTATACTTCTATTGATACAGCCCAAAATCGCATTGGCCTTTTTAGCTGCCGCATCGCACTGTTGGCTCATGTTCAACTTGTGGTCTACTAGGACTCCTAGATCCCTTTCGCACGTAGTCTCATTCAGCCAGGTCTCTCCCATCCTATATTTATGCATTTCATTTTTCCGCCCTAAATGCAGTACTTTACATTTCTCCATGTTGAATTTCATTTTGTTAGCTTTGGCCCAGCTCTCCAGTCTATCCAGGTCATTCTGAATTTTGATCCTGTCCTCTAGGGTATTAGCTACTCCTCCTAATTTGGTGCCATCTGCAAATTTGATAAGTATGCCCCTAATTCCCTCATCCAAGTCATTGATAAAGATGTTGAATAGCACTGGGCCCAGGACAGAACCCTGTGGCACCCCACTGGTCACATCTTTCCAAGACGAAGAGGAGCCACTGCTGAGCACCCTTTGGGTTCGGCCGGTCAACCAATTACAAATCCATTGAACAGTTAACTTGTCTAGCCCGCATTTTATAAGCTTGTTTGCAAGAATGTCATGGGGAACCTTGTCAAAGGCCTTACTGAAATCAAGGTATGTGATGTCCACAGCATTCCCTTCATCTACCAAGCTGGTAACTTTATCAAAAAAAGAGATCAGATTAGTCTGGCATGACTTGTTTCTCTGAAACCCATGTTGACTTTTTGTGATTATGGCATTGCCTTCTAAATGTTCACAGACTCTCTGTTTAATGATCTGCTCTAGAATCTTCCCTGGTATTGATGTCAGACTAACTGGACGATAATTGTTGGGATCCTCTTTTTTCCCCTTTTTGAAGATGGGAACAATGTTTGCCCTCCTCCAGTCTGCTGGGACTTCTCCTGTTCTCCAGGAGTTCTCAAAGATTATTGCCAATGGCTCTGAGATTATATTTGCCAGCTCTTTTAAAACTCTTGGATGTAGTTCATCTGATCCTAGAGATTTAAATTCATTTAGATTAAGAAGGTATTCCTGTACTACCTCTTTACTTATTTTGAGCTGGATTTCCCCTATTGTGTCCTCTGTTCCATTATCCTCAGGTTGGTCCTCCTTTTCCTTTTCTGAAAACATTGAGGCAAAGAAGGTGTTGAGTAATTCTGCCTTTTCTCTGTCCCCTGTTAGCATTTTGCCATCTTCTCCGCATAGTGGCCCTACCATTTCCTTCTTCCTCCTTTTGCTGCAGACATACCCAAAAAAACCCTTTTTATTGTTCTTAACCTCCCTAGCAAGCCTGAGCTCATTCTGCGCTCTAGCTTTTCTGACTTTACTCCTACATGTGTTCACTATCTGTTTGAATTCTTCTTTGGTGATTTCCCCACTTTTCCATTTCCTATACATGTTCCGTTTAAAACTTAGCTCCATTGAAAGTTCTTTAGTCATCCATCCTGGTTTCTTGAGACACCTCCCATTTTTCTTCCTCAATGGTACTGTTTGAAATTGTGCCTTCAGTACCTCCCTTTTGAGAAAGTCCCATCCGTCTTGAGGTCTCTTCTCTTTTAGTATTCCTGATCATGGGATCACCCCCAGTATTTCCCTGAGTTTATTGAAATCAGCTCTTCTAAAGTCAAGAATGCGTGTCTGACTATGCCTGGCTTCTCCTTTCCATTCTATAACAAACTCCAGGAGAACATGATCACTCTCACCTAAGGATCCCACCACTTGCACCCCATTAACCAGGTCATCCCTGTTGGTTAGGATCAGATCTAAAATAGCTGACCCCCTTGTTGCCTCTTCCACCTTTTGGACCATGAAATTGTCTTCCAGGCATGTAAGGAATTTGCTAGACCTTGAAGTTTTGGCTGAGTTAGATTGCCAGCAAATATCAGGATAGTTGAAGTCACCCATCACTACTACATCTCTCCTTTCTGCATGTGTGTTCATCTGTTCTAGAAAGGCATCATCCAATTCCTCCGTCTGATTTGGGGGTCTGTAGTAGAGTCCCACAATAACATCCCTGTTGTTTCCCTCCCCTTTAATTTTTATCCATATGCTCTCCACCTGGCTTCCAGTATTGATGTCATGGATCACTTCACTGGTGTAAATATCCCTGACATATAATGCTATTCCTCCTCCTTTCCTGTTTGGCCTGTTTCTCTTATAAAGGTTATACCCCTCTATTCCTACATTCCAATCATGAGACTCGTCCCACCAGGTTTCAGTAATGCCTATTATATCATATTTGTTTTGTAGTGCGAGTTCAAGTTCATCTTGCTTATTTCCCATGCTCTGTGCATTAGTGTAGAGACATCTAAGACCATGTGTTCCCTTTACTTGCTGCCTGTGCAAGATTTTTTTGCCTCCCACTGTTGGGTCCTTGCGCTGTTTGCCTTGTTCCCTCTATGACAGTTTGACTATTTTCTCCAGCCCTTTTGCCTTCCAGAATACTGTCTCCCTCCCCCATTTGACTCAGTTTAAAGCCCTCCTGATCAAATTCTTGAGACTGTTGGCAAAAATGTTTCTTCCAACTGTTGTAAGATGCAC
Organism: Gambelia wislizenii; assembly: GCA_030847615.1. Taxonomy (NCBI): domain Eukaryota; kingdom Metazoa; phylum Chordata; class Lepidosauria; order Squamata; family Crotaphytidae; genus Gambelia; species Gambelia wislizenii. The sequence goes on from JAUMIR010000001.1 coordinate 59,932,937, forward strand.
CCCATCTCTTGCCAGAAGTCCCCCCTCATGGAAGCGCAATCCATGATCCAGGAATCCAATTTGTTCTTGGCGACACCATCTACGGAGCCAGTTGTTTACGTCAGCTATTTTCCTCTCCCTTCTTGGACCATGCCCTTCAACTGGCAGAAGAGACGAGATGACGAAATTGGGAGGAGTAGCTAATACCCTAGAGGACAGGATCAAAATTCAGAATGACCTGGATAGACTGGAGAGCTGGGCCAAAGCTAACAAAATGAAATTCAATACGGAGAAATGTAAAGTACTGCATTTAGGGCGGAAAAATGAAATGCATAAATATAGGATGGGAGAGACCTGGCTGAATGAGACTATGTGCGAAAGGGATCTAGGAGTCCTAGTAGACCACAAGTTGAACATGAGCCAACAGTGTGATGCGGCAGCTAAAAAGGCCAATGCAATTTTGGGCTGTATCAATAGAAGTATAGTGTCTAGATCAAGGGAAGTAATAGTGCCACTCTATTCTGCCTTGGTCAGACCTCACTTAGAATACTGTGTCCAGTTCTGGGCACCACAATTCAGAAAGGATATTGACAAATTGGAGCGTGTCCAGAGAAGGGCAACTAAAATGGTGAAAGGTCTGGAAACAATGCCTTATGAGGAGAGACTTAGGGAGCTGGGTATGTTTAGCCTGGAAAAAAGACGGTTTAGAGGCGATATGATAGCCCTGTTTAAGTATTTGAAGGGATGTCACGCTGAGGATGGAGCAGGCTTGTTTTCTGCTGCTCCAGAGACTGGAACACGGAGCAATGGGTGCAAGCTCCAGGAACAGAGATTCCACCTCAACATGAGGAGGAACTTTTTGACAGTCAGAGCTGTTCGGCAGTGGAACACACTCCCTCGGAGCGTGGTGGGGTCTCCTTCCTTGGAGGTCTTTAAACAGAGGCTGGATGGCCATCTGTCGGGGATGCTTTGATTGTGATTTCCTGCGTGGCAGGGGGTTGGACTGGATGGCCCTCGTGGTCTCTTCCAACTCTGCAATTCTATGATTCTATGATTCTATGACAACCTGTGCGTCCATTTCTTTCAGCTTCCTCCCCCAACCCCAATTAATTATTCTTCACACCACTTTCCTAATCAGAAACTTTTCCTTCCCCCTGCCTACTGCCCCCATGGAAGAAAGCACAGAGTTTGTCTGCTTTCACATCTAGTTTCATCCTACATCATCCAAGATTTTTTTTTCTTTTACTAAAAAGGAGGACTGAAATGGAGTATGTGATTGTATCAGAGCTGTAGCACTTGCACAGATTTCTTCTCTCCCTTTCCATGTATCTGTATGATATACATCTATCCCTAACTTTTTGATCACAAGGGTTTTGTTGTTTGTTCTTAACTGCCATCAAGTCAACTTCGACTTATGGCAACCCTATGAATGAGAGACCTCCAAGTCACTCTATCATGTATAGCCCTGCTCAGGATTTAAAGACTCAGGGCTGTGGCTTATCCACCTTTAATGTGGTCTTCTTTTCCCCCCTACTGCTTTCTAATGTACCAAATATTATTGTCTTCTTGTGATATGGCCAAAGTACAACAGTCTAAGTCTCATCTTGTCTTCTAGGGAGAGTTCAGGTTTGATTTGCTCTAGAACCTATTTATTGGTCTTTTTAGCAGTCCGCAGTATCCATAGAACTTTTCTTCAGTAGCACATTTCAAACGAGTTAATTTTCTTCCTATCAGTTTTCTTCACTGTCCAGCTTTCTCAATCATACATATAAATGGAAAATATGATGGCATAGACAATCCTTAGTATTCAATGATATACCGTTATACTTCAGGATTGTGTCTAGCTCCTTCATAGCTGCCCTTCCAAGTCCTAGTCTTCTTCTGATTTCTTGATGGCAGTCTCCATTCATGTTAATGATTGAACCAAGGTATGGAAAATCTAAATGTCTTAATCATGTACTTTAAAGTTTTGTAAATTATCTGTGCCCATTATTTTGGTTTTCTTAATGTTCAGCTGTAAACCTACCATTGCATTTTCTTCCTTTACTTTCTTAAGTAATTGTTTTAGGTCTTTGCTATTTTCTGCTAGTAGTATCGTCTCATCTGTATACCTCCAATTTTCACGCCTCCTTCCTCTGAGTCTGAGACTGCTTTACATATGATATGCACAAGATGTGACGAATGTTGCTGTCCTTGAGCAAGCAGGGATCTCCAGCATTGAAGCCATGATATTGAGAACACAGCTGCACTGGGCAGGGCACGTTTCTAGGATGGAGGACCATCGCCTCCCCAAAATAGTTCTCTACGGTGAACTCACCACAGGTCAGCGTAAGAGGGGCGCTCCAAGAAAGCGATACAAGGACTCCCTGAAACAACATCTCAGGCTCAGCCAAATTGATCACCAACAATGGTCCACCCTGGCCTAACATCGGGAGGCATGGAGACACACTGTCCACAGTGCTGCAACCTTATTTGAGAACTCACGCCGAACAAGTCTTGAAGAGAAACGACCACGCAGAAAGAATCACAACCTGGAAACATCACCCAAGGAGACCTTCTGCTGTGCTTTCTGCAACCGGACTTGTTTATTTTGGATTGGCCTTTTTAGTCATCAGCACGCTTACAGAAAGCATGGGATGAGTCCTTCCTGAATCTTCGTTTGCAAAGAAAAGCCAGAGACACTAGTGGAAAAGGTGTACATTTGACAAAGTGACACCACACAGGCAAAATGCTAGTAGAACATTGCCTGCCTGCTAAAGAAGCTGCTTTGGGTCCCATTCTGGAAGAAAGTCGGTGGAGCATGGCCATAAAATCTTATGCTCACTCAGGTTTGTTTGCCCCCCTCCATCTCCATGGTGAAGTGACATTATTATATTACTAGCTGAAGTATACCTAGGGTTGCCCAGGTTTGGACCTAACACTCCAAAAAGATTACATAGCTCCTTCTGCTTTCCAACAGCTGACCTGTTTTTTTATTTCAGGAATTTCCCCTGAAGTACCTCAGAGAGTCCTCTCCTCTTTTTTCGGCTCCTTTTAAACCTCAGGGATCTTAGCAGCAGTGCTTTAGCTCTCTCCTACTTTCATGTTTGTTTCCTGCCTCAGGAATCTTATAGCACTGCTCAAAGATCTCTCTTCTGTTTTCTTTTTAAATCTCAAGAATCTTATAAGCAGTACTTCATAGAGAGGTTTACTGTTTTCCAGCCCCTTTTAAAATTATTCCCCAATGGATTATGACAGTCACCTTTTTTTCCTACAAAGTTCACCATTTGAAATTTCAGCTTGAAACTGTTCACTGCAACTTGGGTGATAACCAAAACTATTTTGTTAAATTCTGAAGCATCTGCAATGTCCTGGTGAGTTATGGCATTCCCCCTTTGTTTTGGGGAAGCCCCTCTCTTTCAAATTTTGACTTGAAATTGGCCTCTAGAACTTGGATAACAGCCAAAAACTATGCTAAATTTTGGAGTGGCCACCACAATTTTCCAATGAATTATGACAATTATGGTTCTAAGGAGCACCACCCTCTCCCAGTTAGGACTTTCAACTTGAAACTGGGCACCTTGACTTGAATTACACCCCAAAAAAATTCTGTCATATTTCAAGGTGTCTAACAGGCTTTCTGATATGTTATGTCTGCCTCTCTTTTTTGCTTCTAGCACGCACACACGCACACACAATTTGGAATTTCAGTTTAAAAGTTGGCACTGCATCTTGGACAATAATCAAGAACATTATGTCATTTTTAAAAACTTTTAAACTTGTCTTGTGGAGTTGCGGTGGCCATAGACATGCAGAGATCTCACATTTTTATTATAGATAACAGTTTACAGGGGCTGAGATGGTTGTTAGTTTGTTGCACCAAAAGCAACAAAACTAAACCCACCCCATGGTACATTTACAACTAATAAATTTTACTTGGCATAAGCTATAGGCTATATTTCAGAGGAAGGAACTGGCAAAATCACCTCTGAGTATTCCTTGCCTAAGAAAACCATATGAGATTCATGGGGTCACCATAGGTTGATAGGAGACTTGAAGGCATGTATACACACACACACACACACACACACACATTTTTGTGCACTATAGCTCATTTCTTCAGATGCATTGAGTGTGGTCTCATAATCTTTCAACTGAAGCAACATTCTATGTATCTGATGACGTAGACTACAGTTCATGACAATTAATGAGAAATAAAATGGGCTCATTTTTAAGGTGCCAGAAGACTTTTTTTTTTAAATGATGTCTGTCAAAGAAATGAAGTCAATGGACGACCCCTCTCCTCATAGCTGCATGGGAAGATAGGGAATCAAACTAAGCAGATGATTATATAGCATACCATCTGAGGTATAGAGCCTTGATATATATCTAGCATTGAGCAGAACTATTCTCTTCTTGTGTCCATAAAACTTTGTGTATATATGCAGGAATTTGATGATAAATACATTGATGAAAGGGTACTACACACAAATGGCAAAGACATGGGAAGAGTATACTGTTAATACTGATATTTGTGTCATGTCAGAATGCTGACAGTCAGGAACCTTACCTTAGGACTCAAGACACAAATGTATGTTTAAAAGCCTAGCAGTAGTGCTGCAACTGGAACTGTAAGTACAAGCACTCCTTGCTAATATGTTAAGGAGAGGCGATGGAGCTGACATATCTGTCATCTTGAACTAGGGATAGTGAAACTATTTTTAAGGGGTAGGGACTCAACATTGGCAGGCAGGTCATTATTAATTTCAACTACCTGCAGGTATGTTTTTACAAAGCAATGAAAACACAGAATACATTGCATTAAAACAATCATAATCCTCATCCAACTAAAGCTGGCAATAAACTGAGTACCATGAAAGCAATACCAAAATAATTATTATTTACTGTTCTACTGATAACTCCTGAAGGCTGTCAACTAGATAAGCTGCTGCCACACTGACAAAATGCAGTTTGGCATCGCTTTAACTGCCATGGGTCAATACTATGGAATTCTAGGATTTGTAATGTGAGATATTTAGTCTTCTCTGTCAGAGAGCTCTGGTACCACAACAAACTACAAATCCCAGGATTCCATAGGATGGAACCATAATAGTTCAAGTGGTCTCAAATGTCATTATTTCTGCAGTGTGGCAGCAGCCTTAGTTATCCAATTTTGCCTGATCGTTTCAGGAATGCGGTCTCAACCCTCCTTAGGTCTGCCAGATCCACTTCAAAGGCTGTCCCTCGGGACCAAGAGCCTTCTGAAACCACCAGTCGGTTTGGTGCTTCTGGAGAGACCGCACAGCCCTTAAAGAAGAAAAGAAAGGACAAACACCCTTCTTGGCATGGCAACAGCTCTAAGTCAAAGAGCAAGCCGAAGGATGCTTCAAAAAAGAGGAAGCTGACGGCCATTCCACCTGCGGTCTCTACTGATAAGGCTGCAAGGCCTGTCAATACCGCTCAGCCATCACTCGCTGTTGAAGCCGAGGCTGTTTCCACCCGACCATCCCCAGCAACAGTTGCTAAGGGAAATATGCCATGCCGTATTCCAATTCCTGCAGGTTCAGTGGAGATTGTGGTAGTGGAAGTGCATCGGGTGTCGACACGGATGTGTCACCTCAACAAAAGGACCAGTCACCAGCCCTGGTCATTTCGAGAGCTCAACTTCTTGAGCATTCCTCCTCGGACATCGAAATCGAGGTCGCCGATCCGAGGATGCTACACGAACCCGACCATTCCCGCCCAGGATCCATGATGATGAGCCTGCTTACTCAGCCTACAACCTTGCATGCTCTGTGTACCGTACTGATTTCATGTCTCTTACTGGCTCGCATGTCTTGGCCACCAGAGCCTTTGACCTCAGGGAGATGTATGCTGGTCAGAGTGTTTGCCGTTCCCTGCAATGCCTCAGATCCGAGGAATCACAGGACATACTGAAAAAATATGCGGAGAGTCAGGAATCTCCACATCCTGACCGATGCCCTCTACCACCGACTCCACCTACACCATCGCCCTGCACCACCTCTTTGCTACGTGGAGATCGCAGTCCTTCACCTACTGCTTCAACATCGTCCTCATTAGGTTCATGGGATCTATATCGGCCCTACCTGCCATCTCCATAGCCTGACTTGGTGGAGGATGATTCTGCGTCATCAACGGACGATATCTGTGCCTTTTCTGAGCAGATGGTCCGCATGTCCCATGCCTTGGATCTCAAGATTGTTGAAAAAGAGTCGGAACCGGTGGACCCAATCTTCCACAGTATTCAATCGAAGGCGCCTCCTATTGCCAGCCTCCCAGTATTGCTGTCCCTTCTGAAACTCACCCAGGATTCATGGGAAAACCCTTCCTCGATCCAGCCTACTTCAAAAAAGATTGACAGGCTATATCGGGTTGGAGGTGATCACATAAAATGGCTTCAATCCTATCCTCGCCCGAATTCAGTGGTGGTTGAAGCTTCCCAAAACAGAAAGCAATGCCGTCCGCAATTGACGCCACCTGACCCAGAAGGACGGAAGCTTGACATAATTGGAAAGAAGATCTACTCCACTGCAAGCCTGAGATTCCGTGTGGCCAATTACTCTGCATGTATGGGGGCGTACCAGCATGTACTCTGGGAAAGGATGATGCCTCTCATCCAAGATCTCCCAGATGAGAGACGAAGGGTGGCTGAAGCAATCCAATCAGAGGTGCAGTTACTGGTGGGGCAACAAATGAATTCTGCCCGACATGTTGCGGACAGCGCCGCTAAGACGATAGCTGGATCCATTGCCCTGTGTCGTTACGCGTGGCTCCAATCCTCAGGCCTCACTCCTCAAGCCTCAGCTACCATCAAGGATTTGCCTTTTGATGAGTCGGGCCTTTTCAACGGCTCCACAGATGAAAAACTGGAGTTTAACCAGAAGATGAGGACCACCGCCAAGAAATATGGTATGGCTGCTTCCTCATCTTCTCTATACTGCTCCAGGAGCTGCACCAACTGGCAGGCCTCTACAACTGGTCATCAGTTTAGGCGGGGGTTTACTGGCCAATCCTACAGATGCTCCCGATACATGCCATCCCCTTCATCCGCATCATCGGTGAGGAGCCAGGGGTCAACATCACGGTACCGACCCCCTACAAAGCAGAGGTCTAAGGATCAGGCCAGAAGAAAATTTTTGAATTTCCACTTCATTCTGTCTCTCTCTTCCCTTTAGACTCCACTGTTCGGAGATCGACTGTCGACTTTCCAAGAAGCCTGGTCTTCAATAACATCAGACCGCTGGGTGCTTCAAATCATCCAGAATGGTTATTGGATCAAATTCGACGCACTACCCCCGACGGGTCAGATTTGATCAACACCGCCCTCCCCTGCTGCAGAAGGGGGCCATCGAACCCGTGGACTCCACACTTCACCACCTCTGCTTCTTCTTAAGGTACTTCCTAGTCATGAAGAAGAATGGCGGTCTCCTTCCCATTCTCGACCTTCGTGGAGTGAACTGGTATATAGCACCAATGAAGTTCAGGATGGTAACTCTGGCCTCCATCCTACCGCTTCTACAGCAATACGACTGGTTTGCCTCCATAGACCTCAAAGATGCCTACTTCCACATTGGCATCCATCCAACCCACAGGCGGTTCCTGGCATTCCAAATCAGGACCGATGTGTTCCAATTCCAGGTCCTGCCATTTGGACTTTCGACTGCTCCAAGAGTCTTCATGAAGTGTATGGCTGTGGTAGTGGCTTTTCTATGGCAGCATGGAGTAGTGGTCTTTCCCCTACATCGACGACTGGCTGATTGTGGCGAATGCTCGATGTCAGCTTGAACAAGCCATCAATCTCACCTTAGATGTGTTAGACACCCTGGGACTTGTTGTCAACACGAAGAAGTCTCAACTCCAATCATCCCAATACATCCAGTTCATCGGAGCTTGGTTGGATTTGATCACGGCCACAGCCTATCTGCCTCGACACCGATTCGACACTCTTCAGTCCTTGATCCATGCCTGCCGCTGATCCCGGAGACTTTCCGCCCATACAGTCCAGGTACTCCTCAGTCACATGGCAGCTACTACTTATGTGACCCGCCTTGCCAGACTCCGGTTCTGTCCGCTCCAACACTGGTTCCTACAAGTGTGCGACCCCCTGTGCAACCCCCCAAACAAACTGCTCATGATGCCATGAGCAATTCAGCGGTTGCTAGCATGGTGGTTGGTCCCGGAGAATGTTTTGTCGGGTATGCCATTCGACCCTCCTCAACCAGACATCTCTCTTACAACGGACACCTCGAAGATCGGATAGGGAGCCCACCTCGACTCCTATAAAATCAAGAGCATTTGATTTCGAAATCAAGAGCATGCCAACAAATGGACACACCGTATCAATGTCCTAGAGCTTCTTGGCGTCCAGAAGGCACTGCGTGCTTTCGAAACCCTGGTAACGGACAAGACCATCCTGATGGTAACAGACAACACTTCAGTGACGTAGTACCTGAACAAGCAAGGAGGAACAAGATCCCCTCAGCTTCTTCAGCTCATGCTGGACATTTGGGATTGGTGCATATGCAGGAACATTTACCTCCAATCCATCCACCTGCCAGGGGAGGAGAACACTCTTGCAGATGGAATCAGCCGTTCCAGCCTCTCCATCCACGAATGGATGCTGCACAGGTCAGTAACTTCAGACCTGTTCTGACGATGGGGAACTCCTCAAGTAGATCTCTTTGTGTCACCAGAAAACAGCCAGTGCCACCAGTTCTGTTTGAGACATCGCGCCCAGGGTTCGAGGGGTGACACTTTCCTCTTCCAGTGGACGGGACCCCTGCTCTACCTCTTCCCTCCGTTTCCACTGCTGATGAGGATAATTGCAAAACTGCATCGAGACCGAGTGGATGCTATCCTCATCACTCCGTGGTGGCCCCGTCAGCCTTGGTTTGCAGCCCTCCTGTGTCTAGCCAGGCACCCGTTCATCTGACTTCCGACCCGTCCCGATCTTCTCACCATTCAGAACGGGAAGGTCAGACACCCAGATGTGGAGGCTCTATGACTAACGGCGTGGAGGCTACAACCTTGAATCCATCCCCTGTTCAGTGGGCCAGTGTCCCTATGGCCTCGGATTCATCCTCAGTCCCGACGGACCGGCGCTCTCCTTCTCTCCCTCCAGACGCTGCCCAAAGACCTGCCACCCATAGGTCCTATTACTATAAGTGGAAGAAGTTTGGAGCCTTCCTTGCTGGTCGGGGGTCGGCTATGGAACCGTACTCCATCCCGACGATCCTAGAATTCCTTCTCCACTTGTCTGCCACAGGACTTTCACTTTCGTTGATCCGGTGCTACTTGGCAGCCATTTCTGTCGAATTGCAGGCTAGAGGTCATCCATCTTCCTTTATGGATCCGACAGTCAAGAAGTTCTTAAGAGGCTACGCCAACCTTCATCCTCCAATACTCAAGCCTACTCCAGCGTGGAGCCTCAAACTGGTCCTCTCACAACTGGTTCGATGTCCCTTCAAACCCATGGCATCTACTGAGTTGAGACTCCTGACTTGGAAAACTGCTTTCCTTGTTGCTATTACTTCAGCGTGTCAAGATGGAGAACTCTGTGCCTTATGCTCGGACCCGCCGTACACTGCCTTCCACAAACATAAGGTGGTACTGCGTCCTGACATCTCCTCCCTCCCGAAGGTGGTGTCAAGCTTTCATCTGTATCAAGCTATCACTCTACCTGCTCTGATCCAGGATCCCAAGGATGAATTCGAGCGTACCCTCCACTACATGGATGCCAGGAGGGTGCTCGCCTTTTACATCGAAAGAACTGCTTCCTTCAGGAAGTCACCTAAATTGTTTGTTTCCTATGCTGAATCGAGACTTGGGGAACCTATCTCCCCGCAACATCTTTCTAAGTGGGTGACATCGACCATTTCTCTCTGCTATGAACTGGCTAAGAAGCCATTGCCGTCACGAATTCGAGGACACTCTACGAGGGCTGTCTCCACCTCGACAGCTTTCCTCTCTGGGGTGCTTCTAAAGGACGTTTGCAGAGCAGCAACTTGATCGTCACCCTTGACTTTCATCTCCCATTATAGACTTGACACTCGTTCCAGGAACGAGGCTGCCTTTGGGAAATCTGTGTTGTTATCTTCTATTCAATGAGTGAGTGTTAATGCTTTGCCAAGTCATGGTTATATATATTCTATCAGTTTTTCATGCTTAAGAATGTGCTGTCAATAAACCCAACCATTGTTTGACTGTGCAGCATAGTCCTAGTAGTGATTTCAGAAGATTCTGAACGCTCTGCACAGGCGCAGGAATAACCCAACTGTGTGAATTCACAGAAGACCACTCAAAGATCTATGGTTACAGGTAAGCAACCTGTCCTTCCCCATCTATCAACCCAATCATCTTTGTAATCACAGTGTGCAATGCGGGCCAGGTACTCAGAATCCCCATTGGGAAGGAAAGAGCGGGGGGGGGGGACAGAGAGAAAGAACAACAATGGTGGCTTCCGCATTACAAGCCTTCCCTTTTGAGCCCACCCTCTCCAAGGTCCGCTCAATCAGATTTAAGCTCTGCTGTGTGCCCCTTTTTGAATTGGTTGTTCAGGCGACCAATTGTGCGCTTCTTCATGCACTTTTAAAAAAAGTTCGCTAGAAACAGTGAAAGCTGTTATAGTGATCCATTTGGAGTTTTCAGCCCCCCTCCTTCTGAATATGGCGAATGTGGGCCATTGTCCGTGAGGACCAATGGCATTTTGTTCAAATTCTTAGAGGATTTTTTCCCCATCATGTAGTCAACCCATTAGTTTTAGGGAGCTTCAGCACCCCTTCCCACCATTCCAGGGTCCATGCATTGAACTCCATGAAGTGAGCAGAACATTCAAACAACATGACTCCCACATCCAGAAGTATGGAGAAATCATGCACTGGGTTAACCTTAATGCATAGGTGCTAGCATTGTCTTTCACAGAAGAGATACTGAATGAGAATGCTGACTGTAGGAGTAGGAGCCCTGTTCATACAGATATTTGGGGTGGCTCCATGAAAAAACAGGACAGCACTCCTAAACCTTTCATAGCCAAAATTCCCTCTTCCTCATAACTATGAAAGATACAGGAGAAGTTCTGTCCCCCTTTTCATGTGGCAACCCTAATACATATTCCTAATTTCAGATGCAGCCATTATGAGCAGTAAAGGTAATCCAAAGCACAGCCATTTCTGTTGGTGAATATAAAATATTTCACTTGATATATTGCCACAGCTAGCCAAACATTGATTCATTCTTCCTGGCAGGATTCAAGCCAGGGCACATGGAGCAGAAACTGTAGTGTAAACAATATCTCTCTATGTGTAGTGTCGTAATGACCACATGGCATGGGCTGGACCCTTGAGAGACTACAATAGCCCCATTGTAAGCTAACCATTTTACTGTTCCTGTGTATCTATAGTTATGGTGACAGAAGGATTGCCAGGGATGATTCAGGCAAAGTGTCTAGTATTGTTACATTGGCTTTTGTTCCTTGTGGTTTTGTGGTGTTGTCTCTGCCTCTGGTTCGGAATAAGACTTGTATCAAGGCTATTCTATATTTTAACAAGACCATAGTGTTCTCCTGTCAATTATACTTCTAATGCCTTATATGCTATATGTAATGGTAAGTTATGCCTGTTTTCAGAATCTTCAGTGAAAAGTGATAGACAAATGTGCCCAGAGTTTGGAAATGTTCCTTTTGCCAGAATACTGCAGTGACCCTGGTGAGCAGTCATGCTGGCTGGGGAACTCTGATAGTCCCCCCCCCCTCAAAAAAAATAACCTCTTCAGGTTCTGGGTTTACCTCTTCTTAGTCATGTAAGCACATTGTCTAAGCACAATGTGAGATCTAGGATGCTTTCCGGCTAATGAGATATATATTGAAATCGTGAATCCTTAGCACTTTATTACACGCTTAAGTTTTGAAGTTTGAAATCTGAACAATTCAAATATTGTAAATAAGTGCCAAGGTGATCTGGTCACACATTCAAGCCACACTGTTTGTTTCTGGTGCATAGATAAATAACAGCATGGAGAAATGCTATTGTGAATTAGATGATAGAGAGTAAACTGCCAAAGTCACTGCTTACATAGCTGTGATCATGAAAATATCTGCTGGCTGTCTCCATAGGATTCACACCAATCTTTCCTCATTGGGGTTGTATATCTTCTTACATAATTTCACATTATTTTTAGCAGAGTTTGCATTTATGAATTGGCCTTTTCATTCTGAAAATTACAGTGTGGCTACCTATACTGTCAACAGGACTGAAAGGTATAAAAGAAATCAAGATAAGAAGAATCAAAAGCCACCATGAAGGACTGAATCCAAGTCCTCTATGCTATTGCAATATGCTGATATGCCATCATAAGGTCAAGGCTGTAGTCTTACACACTCTGACATGGGAAAACATTTCAGTGAACTCTGTGTGAAGAATTTTCAAGCAAACATGCATAGGATTGTACTGTAAATCAGTGAAATACAAAATTGACATAACTATAATGGCATAAAATACAGAGATGAGATGTGACTGAGGAAGGGCACAGGGTGTGGTTGAACAGAGGGGTGGCCAATTTGTCTAGAATCCATTTCCTTGCTCCATGCTGAGATTCCACCCTCTCCATCAGAACTGACTTGTATGTAAGCATGTGCCTTCAACTCACTTGTCGACTTATGGTGGCCCCATGAATTTCTTAGGGTTTTCTTAGGCAAGGAGGTGGTTTTGCCAGTTCCTTCCTTTGAAATATAACTTATAGCACCTGATATTCATTGCTAATCTCCTATCCAAGTATCAACCAGGACTGATCTTAGCTTCCAAGATCAGATGGGATCTGGTGACTTTAGGGTATTTAGTGTGTTTGTGTGCCTTCAAGTCTGCCTTGACTGCCTTGTCACAGGGACCAGGCTCTGTTGGTCATTAAGCATCAATCACAGATGCACAGAGTATGTTATTCAAACAAACAAACAAACACCATTTCCAACAACTGAGAAATACATGTACACACACACACACACCTTTCATGACAGTGCTTTTGCCCTGAGATTCCTTCCCCTTTCCTGGAGAAGAGGGTCCAGGCACTGAGATCTGGAAACCCTAGAATAGAAGAAGGTAAAGGGCCTGGAGACCAATCCTATTATGCTGAATTAGCTGAGCATGATTAGTTTGGTGAAACAATGATTAAGAGGCAATTATATAGCCATTTTCAAGTATTTTAAGAATAATTATATAGATGATGGAGCAAGTTTGTTTTCTCTTGCTTCAGAGGGCAAGACCTCAGTCACTGGATTAAAATGACATGAACAAAAGATGTAGACTAAACATTAGGAAGAACTTTCTGAGTTGCTCAACTGTGAATCAAATCACCTTGGAAAATTATTTCCTAGCAGTGGGAGGACACATAGAACATTCAGACAAACAATAGGTGTCCTGTTTGAAGGCCATTACATTGATTTCGTTCACTGCTGGTGGGAACAGAAGGCTAGATCATGTCATCTGGTCTAGCAAGGCAATGGTGTTCTTTAAGTTGTACTGTAACTGGGTTTAGCACATTTGGACATGGGAGTTTTTCAGATGGGCTATATATTCCATGGCAGGCATGGAACAGGATGGAGAAAGGGTCTCCTGTTCAGACAACGTCGACCGATCCTGTGCTGCCCCCGTGCTGCCCCCAGAATATTGTACTAATGATGAAACATAGTGAATAGACCACCCGTTCCGTGTCTGTCATGGAATCATGGGTGTGCGAACAGGAGCCCCGTTCCTGTCCCGCAATGCCAGCCGTGGGCAGGAGGTCCATTCAGAACACTTCTGGTGGAGATCAGGACGAGGAGGTAAGTGACACCCTTTCCCCCTCTCCCAGGGTTACTTGTGTTTTTGTATGTGTTTTTGTGCTTTGTTTACTTTTTAACTTTTTTGTTTGACTTTTATTTTTAAATTTCCCATGCAATCGTTCTCTCATGAGAATGTGAGGGATTTCATTTCCAGGTCGTAAATGCAGCCTTACAATGGCTGCATTTACTCCCGGCCAGCGAGGGGAGGGGGAGGATGTTCCTGCCGCAGGATCAAGGTAAGTTCTGAAAGATTTTTGCTTATTCCGTGGCAGAGACGGGAGTGGGGGTAGCGAGGCAGGAACGGGGCAAAAGGCCCCGTCTGAAAATCTCCACAGACCAATATTACACATGCACTAGTATGGTTGATTGGTAACGTTCATTTTAATTGTACATAAAATTAGAGAGTTTCCATTTGAGCATCATCATGGCAGATATTTTGGCTGTGGATCCTAAGCACATCTAAGTGAAAAAATCAGTGGAACAAGTGAAACATCTAGGATCAGTATGGATGATGCAAAGTAGAGGAGAATAAAATGCATACATATTCATAAAATACTGAAAAACTACTTCATCTGAAAACAAAAGTGGGCATCAATTAGTATGCCGGTGACAATGTCTTAAGCTTTGAAAGTGGAAGATCACAATGTTTTTATTCTTTTATAGACCAAATTAAACAGTTCATTAAGATTCAGCAATTGAAATGAAACAACCAAAAAGAGGGGTAATGGAATGGATGAATATGGATAAAGGAAGCGAGTCATTAGGAAAAAGCAGATGACACTACAGTATTCTGTATCTAATTTTTTTTAACACTAAAAATAATATGTTTAGATTTTTAATTCTGCCAAAATAGTTATTTATCCATAAATCTGAAAATTTCAGGTACAGTTTCGGGGGAAACGGGGAACTTTTAAAGCCAGACATGAAAGAAAGAAATTAATAAAATAACTCTACTCTTGCAGAAATGTGAGAAAATGCTAACACACACTGGTCATAAATTTTGTTTTCTTTCACCCAAGGGATTTGATGATGCATTACTTTCTCCTCTTTCCCTTCCTCATGGAAGATGGCATTCCCAGCATACAAAACCACAAAGTTCAAGGTCTCCTGATTAAAAAGCAATAACAACCCAAAGTGCTTCTGGGAATAGGAAGCTGGGTAGATAATAGGCTACACCTGGTAGAATACAGATGGTGGTTCCAAATTCTGTTATTCATGGATCTGTACCAGCCTGCCCACTGGCATATAGGAGGCACAGATGCAAGTGCTATGGCAGTTTCTTGGCATAAAGATGTGAGATTGCTGGGGGCCTTCTACTTGAAACTGCTATAATAAAAAACTAGGTAATATATGATATACTTCAGAAAAATCTGTATTCTGCCAGGTGCATCCCAACATCTGTCTCTATAGTCAATTTATATTTGACATTGAAAAATGTGTGTGTGTGTGCGCGCGTGTGCTTTCAAATCACCTGTCCACTTGTGGCGACCCCATCAATGTCATATGGTTTTCTTAGGCAAGGAGTAATCAGAGGTGATTTACCAGTTCCTTCCTCTGAAATATAGCCTACAGCACCTGGTATTCATTGGCAGTCACCCATCCAAGTACTAACCAGGGCTGACCCTGCTTAGCTTCCAAGATCAGACAGGATCTGATGCCTTTAGGGTATTTAAGCTACCCTTCTAATACCAGTTGTCTTTCCAAAAGGATCTGAGCACATTTTTGTCTGCATTTCCCTCTTCCCTTCTGATTAAAAATGTAGTTTCCAGGGCACCCTGACAGAGCTTGGAGAAGCTTGCCAGAACTGTAAGGATACAAACAATGGCATCTACACAAAGAATGTGAATATCTATGGCTGAATCAACACATGCAAAATAATTTGTCTTTACCTTGATCCTAGTCCTGTTGGAGATAATTTGGGATGAGGTGTAAATCTCATCTGCTGCAGGGCCTGATGCTGTCACCTCCTCCATCATTGCAGCATCCTCTTCCTCCTTTTCCCCAGACGTAGGCAAGTGGGCCCACTGGTATGCAGCTGGACTCCTCTAGCCTTGAACTCTTGTGAAGACAGAAGAGTGGGCACTGATTGGTATCTCCTTATTTCCTGTCTGTGGATTGTGGGAGCTAAAGTCCCAGAGAGTTGATATGAGGTGTCTGTCTCACCTGCTGTCGGATCTACCACCACCTCCTCCCTCACTGCAGCATCCATCTCCTTGGACCCAGAGGAAGGAGACCTGCCAGCCATCTCCCTTGCAGGGAGTGGCAGAACTCTCTGGTGCTGGTGCATTACTGAGTAAAAGAAGAGTACACACTTTATAGATGTCCCATTATGCCACTTGGAGGAAAGAGGTGGGCTTGGAGGTGGGTTTGGTCTTGTCATTTATGAGAGATGAGAGATGTGTTGTGGCAATTGTACACAAGCTGTCACCTTGAATTGGACAGTCTGTTACTTTGATGCAAGTGCTTGCCTGGGAGAGAGTAATGGGAGCTGTAATCTCAGGCTACCTGTTGCATCACAGTGCCACACAGCCCATTCCAAAGTGACAGCATGGTGTAGTGGCTTGAGTATTGGACTACGACTCTGGAGACAAGGGTTAAAATCTCCACATGGCCATCGAAAGCCACTGGGTGACCTTGGGCAAGTCAACCCTCTCTCAGTCTCAGATTAAGGCAATGCCAAACCACCTCTGAACAAATATTGCCAGGAAAACCCTTTCATAACTCCACAGTATACCTGATAATGGAGGCAAAGGTTTCCCACTAAACTGCTTCATTTATGTGGATGTTCAATGAAATGGAAAAGTGTGATTTGAAACACCCCCCTTCACAAAAAGAGGCAAATTGGAAGCATAGGCAATAAACACTTCAGGTTAAAAAAAATATTTTGACACTTGTGGCAGCAAAAGAAACAAAGAAATGAGGAACCAGCTACAATACACACACATACCCATCAGCAATGAAAGCACAACACATTACAGGTTAAAGGAATAATCTTCCTACAGCTTGTAGCTTTCTACAAATAAAAGGGAACATCTACCAGGCAACTCCCACCCACATAAGCATCTCTATATTATTATTATTTCAGTTTTGTTATTACATTATGTATATATCACATATCTAATATAGCAACAATAACAATAAAGCAAGAACAAGAACAATTATAATATCTGGATGTGATGAGCTATCAAGTACAACAGAGACAGAAGGAGTTTGACAATATTCACAAATTTAACCTGTTCAAGATGAGGATGTTTTCAATATATCATTCCATAGATTTTTTTTATGTGTTGGAGGTTGTAGATGTGAAGAACCATTATTAATAACATCTATTAAAGGAAAACATTTTTCAACAAAGTCCTGTTTCGTGATATGTCCATTGATGTTGTTCGACTGGTCAGGTATTTTTTCCATTAGCCACATTTCCTAAAGTCTCTCCCACCAGGCATTTAATGTAAGAGTTCCCGTTTTCCATGTTATACCAATTTCTAATCTAACCTCCCCCCCGCCCCCACCCGCTGAAATACACAGCTATGGGAGGAAAACCTCAATCTATATCCTCCCAGTCCAGAATAATTCTGCCAATGCATCCCAAACAGCCTCAAAGTTTTTTCTTGTCCATCACTTTCCACTGGTGCTTCTACAGCATCTAGCATGTTGCTGGTGCACACACCCTGAAGTAGTGGCAAGCACCTGGCCCCTCGTTTTGCAAATGCTGTGCAAAATGACACATGTAGTTATTATAGAGGGGGCATTCTCTTCCACAACCTCCAGTGAGGCAGCACCACTGAGTTTTACAACAGCTGAATATCCTTTCAATCACATTCCTTGCAAGATTCAAGTATTTATTAAATGTTGCCTGTTTCTTTGTGAGCGTACCCAGATACGGCTTCATCAGCCACTTTCGAATAGGATATGGCCCAATCCGCATGTAGTAGCAGACCACCCTGCTGCTCCCCACAGTTATTGTTAGATTGCAAGGAAGAAAGACACCCACCCACCCACATATTGTCATATATAGGAGAATTACAGAAACTTTGATAATCACGATTTCCCCCACTGTGACCAATTTCCATGTCAATAAAGCCTGTGTGATCTGTGGTCCCCTGTAGAAGGATGGAGTAGGTGCAGTTTCTGTTTATGTATTCTCCACCATGTCTAACTGGAGAAGCAATCTGGCAATGGCAGTCATCAACTGACCCCCCCCCCCAGAAATCCTGAAAGGGAGAAGCCGTCCGTTATCTGCAAAAAGAAAAGGTGGGATGGGAACAAAAAAGAATGCCAACTTATGTTAATATGCGAATCTATAGAATTGGAACTGAAATTTTGCCCTTACCACAAACCTCTTGAACATTTACCAGGAAAATGGTGCCAGGCAGATGAACTAATTTCATTACCAAGCATACTTCTATAAAAATTTCAACAGCTGTTGAGCAACGGAGTCCAAACTGATTGGCTGCAAGCCAATAAACAACGATTTGCAATCATCCAAAGAGTTAGAGAAACTCTTTTTCCCGTGGGGATGGCCTACTTCATGATCATGTCCTTCTTCTGGATGGTTGGACAAAGTACATCCACAATGGCAAAAAAGGTGGATTGAAACATGTGGAAAATGTTGAGTCGTTTCTCGACTGACCAGACTGACAGCACAAAAACCTCCCATCACTCCTCCCGGCAAAGATAAACTGACCAGTGCCAAAAAAAATCTGGGCTGCCAAGGAATGGCCCCAGCTACTGCTCCCAATAGCTGTCCCCCCAAAACACATAGGCAACCACTAACATGCGAAGGCCTGGCATGGAGTCACCAGAAGTGTACTGCCCAGGCTCTTACTTGTCTATGAAGGGAAATATGCAGCTGCTCGTGCTCCATGACAGGTTTTTGGTGTAAGGCAAAAACCATCAGGAACAATTCCAGTTTGATCTCCATTGCCAAAAAAGAGACAGTGAATGTGTCTGAAGATGTTCAGGACAATTATGTCTGCCATTACGTGTAAGACCACCCACATATACACGCAGTCCAGTGTGTAACCACCTCTGGTAACCACCCACATATACACGCAGTCCAGTGGGGGTACAGGCAAGTGGGAAGAATGATGGAAAAACAGGAAAGGCTGTTGGTTTATGCAGATATGTGCATGCATGGCAGGAACAAAAAACACCCCCCACAGCCACCATAGTCATGTGACTTAAAATAAACCAATACAGTGAACATGTGCACATGATAGAAACACGCTTTTGTACCAATGTGAATTCAGGATGGAGAAACTGTATGACTTTCAAGACTGGTTTGAGTTTGAATTAAAACAGGTGAGTGTGGCAGAAATAAGATTATACCAGGGCAGGATACTATGCACTGGAGCTGGGATATAGCCATTGTGTAGATAAAGCCTATAATAGTGCAAGCTCAGGAAAGTGTTTTTCCCCCCCTTGGACTACATCTCCTAAAATCACCAAAGGACTGGTTGAAACATTATGTTGTCAAACACATTTCTACTACACCCTGTATAGTTTTGTAACCAAGAATGAATCTAACCCTAGATCCAATTTGAGTCCATTTTGACTGTCATTGTTCTGTCCTAGGGAATCCTATATAAAATAGGATTGGTGAGGTTCTTAGATATCCCTGTTAGAGAGTTTTAATGTTCTCTCCTGAACTATAGCATTAAAACTTTCTAGCTGAGAAATCTAGGAGCCACACTAAACAGTACATCGCAAGAACTGTATCATACCCTTCTATTGTTGTCCCACTTATCCAGCTACTTTTAAACTGCCCTAGTTTCTCTCTCCTTCCCCCACATTTCCCTTCAATTGCTGCACACTGAGTTCAAAATGCAAAAGTAGTTTGTATTTAGGGCTTTCTCATACAAGGCAGGTAAATCACAATTACATCAGAATAATAGCACCTTTGCTTGGGGCTTATCACATGATGCCATTCCTTTTCTGCTGTTCTCCCATGGGAGATGATTTGGAAAGCATTTCTTTTTATTGATACACAAAAATCCATTCATGACCTTCTTTCCTGCTTCTGTTGTGCTACAATTTCCTCTGCAAAAGTTCAGTTGCACTTTTATGCTGGTTTTGGGTGGTCAGGATGGTCAGTGAGTGTGCTTTGAATGGGGAAAGGCCTGTCACCTCCAGTGATCAGAGGATAGGGGTAGACATTTCAATTTGATTTCCTTTCAATTGGCAAAGTAACTGAGAAACTTTGAAACATTTTTCTCTATAGAAAAAAAAATCCATCGCCAAATGACCTCCCTCCCAACTGTCAGAGAAGCCAAAACTTTGCTCACTGCCCCCCCGCCTCCTTTTCCAGCCCTGTTCTGGAGTCTGTCTGTCTGTCTGTCTCTCTCATCCACACACACACACGCACACCTGGAAATGTACAAAGGAAAAGAGACTTACAATCTCGGAGTGTGGTGGGGTCTCCTTCCTTGGAGGTCTTTAAACAGAGGCTGGATGGCCATCTGTCGGGGATGCTTTGATCGTGATTTCCTGCATGGCAGGGGGTTGGACTGGATGGCCCTCGTGGTCTCTTCCAACTCTGCAATTCTATGATTCTATGAATTTTTTTAAAAAAATTATTTCATTAACCCAGTAATTCTTGCTTTCCTCTAGCTTCAGACTTAACTGATCACAGGCAGTACCAGGATACATCAAATGGATAGATCGTTAGCTGCTAGCTTTCATCTGTCAACGCTTAGTTAAGTCTAAGAAGTCTGATTTATTCCAATCAGGAAGCATTCCCCCCTCCTCACCACAAGGAAAAAAGGTCTTTTTAAACATAAGACTATTTTCATTAATATTGGGGGGGGGCATCTGTATGTGTGTGCCAGACTAGGGAAAGGGGTGTGGATAATGCCTTGGAGGAGGTAGTGGGTGAGCAGTCCAAAGTGCTGTATACAATATAAGCTTTTAGTGCAAACACTGTAATCCCAGAATGGTTCCCACGGTGTGCAAGCAAAGAAAGCAATCCTGTATGGTAAATAGTGTGGGTTAAAAAAAAAACAGTGTTGTTGTAGTGGAAGAAAAGCCTCATGTGATAAAGCCCTCAGTTAACTCAGTGGGTGGGAAGTTAGCAGAATCTTGCCCTTCTCAGTAGTTTCAGTCAAAAGCAAAATTCTGGAACCTCTCCTAGCTTGTGAGCCCTTCCTCATTCATAACTTGCCAACTCAACAGTAGTCTGATGTTGCTCAGCCACACACACCCCAATTTTCATTGATGAAATGCTGGAGGGTATGCCATAACAGCTAAAGTGGTATCAAATGGTATAGTGTAGTTATGTGGCCTAAATACCCTAAAGGCACCAGGTCCTGTCTGATCTAGGAAGCTATGCAGGGCCAGTCCTGATTAGTACTTGGATGGGAGACTGCCAACAGAGACCAGTTGCTTTAAGCTATATTTCAAATTGGGAACTGGCAAAACCATTTCTGATATTCGTTGCCTTTAAAAACTCTATGAAATCCATGGGGTCACCATTAGTCAACAGGCAACTTGAAGGCACATAGACAAAGAGAATGTAGATATATATATGACTATGTTCACATGCCTCCAAGTCATCTTATTTGCCTGCTTATGTACAAGCACCCGTTCTCCCTTCTTCAGGCCAGGACTGGATATTTTGCAAGTTTGTGGAAAGGCAAAGAAACATAGCAGTGTTGTTACAGACAAACATGAAGCTGTATTTGCCGCAGCTTCTTCCCCACCCCCAGCCTTTATCGGTTCATTCAGTTTTGATCCTGCTGCTTAGGCAAAAGCCCTTGAAGTGGTACATAGTAACACATAATATGCACTAAGAAAGCGCAAAAACAGGCCTAATGCTGAACATTAAGAAAACAAAAATAATGACCACAGAGGACCTAAACAAATTCAAAATAGACAACAAGGAAATTGAAACAGTGAAATAATTCCCACTCCTTGGACCAGTCATAGCCCAGAATGAAGAGTGCAGCCAGGAAATCAGAGGAAGACTGTGGAGATTTTCAGATGATCCTTGCCGTGCAAGGATCGCCCGGGACAGTTTCGTTGCAGCAGTGCGGCAGGGGGTCGATTTTGGATGCCGCCGTCACTGCTGCGAGATCATCGGTCCCTCTCACGCTAAGGCTTGGAGCCTGCCGCACTATATTCGGCAAGATTTTATTCACGGAGGTTGTCCGTGAATAAAATCTTGCTGAATATAGCGTGGCAGGCTCCAAGCCTTAGCACAAGAGGGACTGACGATCTCGCAGCAGCGACGGCGTCGTCTGAAATCGACCCCCTGCCGCGCTGCTGCGACGAAACTGTCCCGGGTGATCTTTGCGCAGCAAGGATTGTCTGAAAATCTCCTGTGACTGGGAAGGGCAGCTATGAAAGAACTGGATAAGATCATAAAATGCAAAGATATAAAACTGAGCATTAAAGTCAGGTTCATTAAAATCATCATATTTCCTATCATCATGTACAGATGTGAGAGCTGAACAGTCAAGAATGCTGATAGGAAGAAAATAAACTCATTTGAATTGTGTTGGAGAAGAGTGGTGAGGATCCCATGGATGGTCAAAAAGACAAACAAATGGATCTTAGAAACGATCAAGCCTGAACTCTCATTAGAAGCCAAGATGACCAATCTGAGGCCGTCATACTTCAGACACATCATGACAAGTAATGGCTCACTAGAAAAGTAAATAATGCTAGGAAAGGTAGAGGGAAAACGAAAGTGAGGAAGGCTGCACACTAGGGGGATAGACTCAATCAAGGAAGGCACAGGCCTGGATCTGCAAGACCTAAGTAGGGTGGTTGAGGGGTTATCGTGAGTCAAAGCCAACTTGAAGTCAGTTAACAACAACAACAACATACAAAGCAACATAAAATACAATCTTATAACCCAGCCATAAAGAACAGCTGTAAAACAAAAACCTATAGCTCCAAAACCATGGGGGGAAACACAGAGCAGAGTATCTTATGCCATCATTCTTATGACCAAGATAAGTCCTTTCTCCCAATTCCAGTTCAGTTCTGGAAAGCACCCACCCCCTTCTCTTGGTTTGGTGGCCTGTAGTAAACTCCTACTACAATGTTGTTTTTATTTCTTCATCCATTTATTTTTATCGAAATGCTCTCCACTGGTCCACTTTGATCACTCTCATGGATTACTGTGTAAGTGAATTTGTCTTTGACATGTAATGTTACTCCCTCTCCTTTTTCCCCCATCTATTCCTTTTCAACAGATTATATCCCTCAGTTGTTACATTCTAATTATGGGAGTCATCCCGCCAAGTCTCTTTTACACCTATAAAATTATATTAACTTTCCAGCACTAGGACTTCAAGCTTGCTTTGTTTGTTTCCCAAACTCTCTGCATTGGTGTACAGATGCCATTTTTTATTCTACTGTGAATTTTACTGTGACTCCCATTCTCTCCCTCAGCCTCTCCTCTAGAATTCACATCCTTGTGTTTAGAGCTTGCTTTTGGACAGATGTTTAAGCTATCATTTTCAAACCCCCAAGTGTTTAGTTTCAAGCTTGCCTGATCAGATTTGCCATGTTTTTGCCAAATACATTCTTCTGGGTGGTCGTGAGGTGTAGCCCATCTGTAGCCAGTAGTTCTTCATCTACTGTGAAGATCTTCATCTACTTCATCTTCATCTACTTCATCCATTGCGAAGACAATGGTCCCAGAAGCCAAACTTCTCCCATCAACACCATCTGTGTAGCCAGTCGTTCACCTGCAGTATCTCCCTGTCCCTCTGTGGTCCTCTTTCTTTCACTGATAGAATTGGTGAGAATACCACCGGTGTTTCTAAACTCTTCACCTTCCTGCCCAGGGCTTCAAAGTCCAAGGTGATCTGCTCAGCAATGCTCTTTGCATTGTTGTTGGTGCCCACATGAATCAGAAAGAAGGGGTACTGCTCTGTATTCTCAATGAGCTTTGGCAACTTGTCAGTGACATCCTGGATATGTGCACCAGAAGGACAGCACACTTCCCAGTTCATCCGGGCTGGCTGGCACATAGTTCCTTCTTTATCCCTGAGCAATGAATCCTCTACAACCAGCACCTTCTTTTCTTCTTGCTGCAGTTGGTAGTTAGGTTGGCTCCTTCCCTGGCATGCAGCGTTTCTTGCTGCTGGTCTCCTGTTTGCACCCAGGGTGCTCCCTCAGTGTTACAGCCCTATTTGTTTTCATTGGCAGTTTCTCCCTCTTGTTTCTATAGGATCAATTCTCCTTCTCTTTGATCCAGGAAGTCTTCATGTTCTCTGATGTGATGAAGATATTTATTATTGAGCATTTAATCTAAATTCTGTATTTTTAATCCTGTCTTTTAACTTTGCACCTTCGTTTTCTGCTACAAAGCTAGAGAGCCAATGAAACCTAGCAACTGTGATGCAAACTAGAAACAGCTATAGCCCGCTAGACCAACAACATCCTCTTAAGACTTGAATTATTCACGATTAGCAGATCTTGCATAATTATAGGCTATGATATCACTTAGGGGCACAGTATTCATCTATTCCAGTGCCACGTTTTATCTCATCAGCTGTATTAGTCTCTCCAGTCTGCTAAATTAAAGGATAGCTCCTCCAATTAGCCTAAATTTAACATTTAAGAATCTGTCTTTAACAGGAATCCCTGTGGGTCTACAGCTGGCAGCTCATTTCAATCACCCATATGAAGCTGCAGTCAACAGAGAGTATGTAATTTGATTATTTAAACAATTGCAGAGAATGAAGCAACACAACAAGACTTGTATGGGGTGGAATACTGATAAGGTTGCAGGTGAACAGCCCAATTTATTATTTTAATGCGAACTAATTCACAAGGCAATTGCAACAGTAGTTCCATATACCTCAACTTGTTCCTATTTTATATCAATTCATATTAAAGAAATGTCACTACCATTTTCTCCCTGTTTATCTCTCTCCCTCTTTAATCAAAGGTTCTATTGTGTATCTATGAATGTTCTGGAGTTGTTCTGCCAAGGAGGCAGCTGCTTTGAGCCATGATGCAGGGCTATGAAGGCAAGTCTCTCCATTGTCATGTCTGGTAGACCCCCCCACAACCCCCCATGTACAGCCAACAAGGGCTCTACATATGTCCTGAGGCACACACATGGAACTCACTTTTCATAAGCAGGAGACTTGGCCCAAACAGTGTCCTTCACCCTATGATGTTGCTCTTATGTATGGTCAGCCCTACTTTTAGGGACAATGAGCAGTCATCTCAGGTGACAGATAAGGTGTGTTATAGAATGGCCAATGGTGGCAGCTTCCTGTCTATTCCCCCTCTGTTGCAGGAGAAAGCTGGTTGTTACATGTGGCCTGCCTTATACCCTTCCTAAGCCAACCTGCTGCCCTCAGGCAAGGTGAACAATACAATTGTATCACAAGCATTTTTTGTCAGCCTGGACAGCTTGCGGGGGGCAGGGTGGGGAGCACCATCTTGTCCTTTGCCTCAATCAGCAAAATGTCTCAGGCTGGCTCTATGTGTGCAGACTGGCAAATACGGCTCTTGAGGTCTCTTCCAACTCTATGATTCTATGTAGAGCCTTTTTTACATGGTAGCTGATATGGAAAAGGATGTGTAGTTGCCATGTGCAGCAGCTGGCTGGCTTAAGGTCCATGAAGCCCTGCAAATCCTCTCACGTGTTCTTCTAATAGATGTAGAAAGGTGCAAAACCCTTATCTGGTGTGGTAGTCTTCTTCCCTTTCTTACCCCTAACATGTCCCTTACAGAAAAGACTCATCAAAGTTTTGCTTTATGCATGCAGAGCCTGGAAAAGTTACTTTTTAAACTACGGCTTCCAGAATCCCAAGTCAACAAGCCCCTCAGTAGGACATAAATCTGTCTTATGCTGTTGTCACTGGAACTGTAATCCCCCCACCCTCTGCATGGCCCTGAAATTATCCCTACCCAGAGAATAGCTGTTTACAAGGTGTGGTTAGCTTACAACTTGAAAAAGTTATTTTTTTACTACATTTCCCAGATTCCCCACACTGGCTCAAAATTTCTGATAGTTGTAGTCCACACCCCTTCCAAATTCTGACTGGCCATAATCAGGCCATTCTATGTTTGACAGGTAGAGATGGGTGAGAATTCCATTTTAGTTTTTTTTTTAAATTGAAATGACCAGAATTTGCAAATTTCTTCATATTCGAGATGGAAAGAAGTCTGAGAGTTTTACAAGTTGGATGCGGGAGAAGTAAAAAATGACAGGGTTGTCCACCCACCCTGAGGGTTTTAAGTGCTTAACTCTTAAACATCCTGGCTTGAACCCCTTTGTACTCAGCCATATTAATGTTGAATTAAAGTTGCTAGCTCTTTTTTTTCCACTGAGAAATTCAACATCTTTAACACCTATGTGACCAGGAGGTCCATTTCTAGTTTGTTTTTTAAAAGTTAAAACAGTGTAAGATATCCCTGCTAATATTTAAAAGGTGGACCACTGCTCCTAAAGGGTTCTAGGAAGGATTATTCACCCTTTTTGCCAGAAAAGGGAGGGGGGGTTCAAGGGCTGCAAAAACAGCCCTGGGCCATACTTTGCCCATCCCTAGATTAACTGTTTCACTTCTTACAAGGCCACAGATGATATCTATTTCTTCTTGGTTATTGCACTGTGCATGTTGCAGAGGAAGCTATTTAAATTTAATCTTCTGTGTCAAGTTTTAGGTGATGAAGATTCTATTGTGTGCATTAGCTAAGCTTATGGAAAATGACCTGCTGGGGGTGCTTTAGCTGGAGATCCTGCATTGAGCAGGGAGTTGGACTCAATGGCCCATGAGGCCCCTTCCAACTGTATGATTCTATGATTGTGTAGTTGGAGCTGCCTCCATCAGAAGGTGCTATGTCATGCTATGTCCCCCAACTTTTCACATAATCCAGCCTATGTAAAACACCTTTTAAAACCCCACTGGCTTCAATGGGAGAGAGTCAAATGTAAGTCTAACTTCCCCACTGAGATAAATAAGACTTGTGGTAGAGTCCTTAGTCTGTGCTCCTATAATGCTTTCCTGGGAGTATGTCCCAATGAACTCAGCAGGTTTTGCTTCTGAGGCGACATACAACTAATCATATCATAAGCATGTTTTTTCATAAGTAAAGTCCACTGATTTTTGTGAGATATAAAATGCTTTACTTTGGTTAGATCAGACTGTACAGTTTGTAGTATAATTTTCTCTTTTCTTTTCTTTCTTTCTTTCTTTCTTTTTTTTTTTTTTTGGTGTTGTATTTCAGCTCCTGACATGTTCTCTAGTGGTTGTTTTAATTACAAAACTCTAAAATCACAATTTAAAAAATATTGACACAAATTGTATTAGAGCCTTCAGAGAAGTTCTACTTAACAGTAGTATTTCAGCACCAAACCACTGCACCCCCCTCCAAAAAAACATAAATCAAGAAACAAACACAGCCAGTTCAACAGATATGTGTCAGGATACATAAAAAAAATCTTAAAATGTCTCTGTATAATGAAATCTATACAAAAAAGTTAAAAACTTATTCCTATAAACAGTATTATTTTTTCTTTTATAAAAAGAACCCCAAAGTCTTTGTTACCAAGATGTATAAGAGACTGTTTCTTTTTTTAATCTGGTTGTTCTAGCCATTGCAAAAATCCCACCATATTACTTGTTTTGTTTTTCAAAAAATGCTATAGTGTGTTACCATGTTGCAAAATGTGTACAAAAATTCAGTGGTGTCAGAATGAGCTTCATCATTTGATTATTTTTGAAGAAACACATGCTGTGTCTGTGCTTGCATTCTTCTTCTAATTAGGTATGCATTATGTTTAAATAAATAATACAATTAGGAACAATTATAGCATTGCTGCAAATCTCCACTGGAAAGCCTTGGGCTGTAAAAAAATAACCACAGTGATGGATGTCATTGTGTTATTTGGAAGGGCTCACATCACAGACATGAGAGAGAGGCAAGAATTAAATGGAAATGGGCCATTGAAATGCTAACAAAGAAATACAAATTATTCTGTGCTTAGTCATGGTTTTCCTACAGCAGAGCTTCATGTAATGTCTAGATTTTAGTGAAGACAAAGAGAGGGAAGGGATTACATAGCTAATGCCTTCTTTTCTACTGTATGCACAACTGAGCATATGACAAATGTAAAAAAATAAATAATACTCTGACATAATCAGCATTCCCCCCCTCCTTGTATCTGTTTCTGCCAAAAGCATTTTAGTATTATGCTGGGGCTAAAATGTTAAGAAGGGGAGGATAATCATTTTTGGAAGCCTGAATTCCAAACAAACCAGGGCCCCCTGAGAAAGTATACACTGCTAACTTCCCTCTCCATTAACACGTTTCATGCGTCACTGCCTTCCTTCTCACTGCACTGACACTGTAGGTTCAACAATTCTTCTATTATCCATGTATTCCTGTCTGACAGATTGGAAGAAATAGACTGCACCCCTTACAACTGTTGATTCTTCTACTAACTGGATCTTAGATCATAACCAACAGATGCTAGGATGTCTGCTATTACTAGAGTACCTCAGCTATATTGGTTGTTCTGTTTTTCTTGTCAGTTTCAACTTCACTGACTAGTACAGATGATGATGATGATGATGATGATGATGGAGATTATCAGACACAGCAAATGTAACAAGATCACAACGTCTGCAGAACGCAAAAGGACGACAATATCAGACGATGATGTCCCTTCCGATTCCGCTGGCGTTATTCTTCCATTTCTTTCTACTGATGGCTGAAGCCCTCAATAGATCACCCATCCTGTTTTGGTGCCAGCATTGCCGGCATGCAAAACCTCAGGCCATTTAAATCCTGTTACTGCAGTGTGAATGGCCAGCCAGCGCGAACACTTCAGGGTGAGAGCGGGACATCCAGGTAAGTTTCACTCTTTTTATTACCCTTCCCAGGTTACTTGGGACCTTTAAAGTTTATTTAGGTGCTTTGTGTCACTTTAAATGTGTTTATTTTCATGTTATTTTTAAATTCCCCATGCAACAAAGTCTTGCAGGATTTGAGTGAGGAAGTGAACAGGCCTCCGTTCACTTCCTCTTTATTGCCAGGGCTGCCTTTGTCGGAAGAGAAAGTAAGTGCGGGGGAAGGGGACTTTTTTTGCTGGCATAGAAATTGTTTATTTTATGCCGGCAAAAGAACACTTTCAGGGGGGGATCGTTCAATAATCTCCTATGACAATAATGTTTATTTATTTTCCCAGTCTGAAATCAAGGCACCTTAACAAAATTTAAAACAGTTACAGCTAAAAGTTCACATCATACAAAGTTTAAACATAATTAAACTATCAATAGAATGAAAAGCAATTGAAAGTACGACTGTTGAAAAGATAAACAACAAATATAGACAATATAGTACATGCTGAAAAGCCCTTCCCTCAGCTATCAGTCCTCAAAGGCCTACTAAAACAAAAAGGTCTTCACCTGTAGGATTGCCAAGGGAAATAAAGGGCAGAGCTCCTGTTCCTTTAATGGTTGTGTAGAAGAGGGAATCTCAGCAGATATTGTCACCCACTAAAATTTCCTCTTCTACACAACTACTAAAGGAACTGGAACCATGGCCCTTATGTCATGTGGCAGCTCTAGTCACCGGCCTACAGCAGGATAAAAGGAAGTCACCAATCTAACTTTTCTAGGAAGGGAGTCCCAAAGCCTGGGAGCAGTCACTGAGAAGGCCCTCTCCTATGTTCCCACCAGATGTATTTGCAATGGCGGTGAGAAAGAGAAAAGGGCTTCCTCATAAGATCTGAAAACACAGGCAGGCTCACATGAAAGGATACAGTCTTTCAAGTACCCTGGACCTGACCTTGACAGGACTTTATATTACTGGTCATAAGACACCAGGCTACATTTTAAATGTGCCTGCTTTGATCTAGTGTAGCTGATAGTGGATGACAGAATCAGGGCCATCTTATCAGCATTATAGGTCCCTGGGCAAAGCAGTGCACTGGGCCCTGCCTACACAACCACTCACAGGAATAAAAATGTAAATTATCAATAAAATAAGCTTATATTTATTGGTACCACCTACAAAATTGATGTTTTGACCCTCTACCTAGTGTACAGCTTCATTGGGAGGAAAGTCCCTTCCTGTCCAGACTTCAGAATCCCTGGTGTGTAAAACAGCAGAGATAAGAACAAAAAAGAAAAGAGGAGAGAGCCACCTTCCAATGTGGGAAAGGAGGGGAGGAAGCAAAAGCAATTTCTCAGATAGGTGTCTCCCCAGGGCGGTGGTGTCTCTGCTTTGGGTCAATGGGAATGGCGGGAAGGGGAAGAGAGGCGGGGCATGGGCAGGCAGCCTCCACCTCTGGGAGAGGGAGAAAGTGCAGTCTGATGGGCTGGAAAGAGGCACCCTCTTGGTGGGGCTGTAGGAAAGAGTGTGCATGAGAGAGAGAGAGGAGTTGCTCCATGACTTGTGGCTGTGTGGGCAGCCACTCCAGGCATTGCTGAGGCGGGTCGAGCCTCCCTTTCTCAGCCACTACTTAGCTTTTCTGCGTCTTCTGACATGGTTTCCCTGGTGCCTCCCTTGCTTTGCTCCTCAATCAGGACCCCCTCCCTCCAACTGCCCATTCCTCCTCCTTCCCTGTTCCTCCTCCTCTTCTCTTTTCTCTTTTTCTTCCTATTCCCATGTATGCAGAATGCCTACCTCTCTGCTACAAGTCATAATTTTTCTTCTTCTACCAAGTTAGCAGAGATTTGAATGTTGAAGTGGGTGATCAGAAAATTTGTGTCAAATTTTGGTTTGTGCATAGATTAGTATGGAGTCCCTATGCTCGGGGGGGGGGGGCTGGGCGAGTGTTCAGCATGCCCATGCATTAAGATGGCACTGGACAGAATCAGGAATAGTCATACACAGTAGCCAATTACAGAATTCACTGCATAGACTGGAAATGTTAATGATACCTAATTGTTCACCCTGGTATCATTCTACTCCTCTCAGAAGCTACTAGTACAATGAAATAAGTTGGTTTTGGCATGCACAGTATTGGACTAGAATGAAGTCACTTAACCAAATTGATCACACTAGGATTTGATTTAAAGATGTCAGGAGTACACGGCTTTTATACACGGATAAGTTTTATATATAATCTTTTGTCTTTTTGTCTGAGATGCATTTACTGTAATGAGCCACAATGGTTTGATCATGGAGCAGAAATTAAATGAGGTTCTGTGACTTTTAGGCACTTGAAGGCAAAAGAGCTCCATCCCATTTAATGATATACTGTGCCTCTATGACTTTACTTAGTATAATTGATGCTAAGAGCTGATCACCAAAAAATCAATTAAGCTGAACCTTTATTTCTGTGAGTTTGTGGACCTTCTAGTTACAAAAAACTCTAATCAGGCCAAATAGAGAAGCAGCTAATTTTTCAATATATCAAGATCAAAGCATCATAGAATCATAGAGTTGGAAGATACCACAAGGGCCATCTAGTCCAACAGTTGTTGTTAACTGCCATCAAGTTGATTTCAACTTATGGTGGCCCCAGGAATGCAAGACCTCTAAGTCACCCTGTTATCAACAGCTGTGCTCAGGCCTTGCAGACTCAGGGCTGTGGCTTTCTTGATTGCATGCGTATTATGTTGACTGGTGGCTTGGTCACTACATTGGAATCCTATGGATACTGTTGGAGTGCTCCAAGTTCAGATCATCCCGTGTATCTAAAACCCTGCCAGTGGGAGAGAAGGGAGAGAGGAGTGGTGTTTGCCACTTATTCACCCATTTTAATAGTTACTGTGGGAGATGGGAAGGAAGTTGCTGCAAAAAATATGGAAAGAAAAACCACATCTCTCCTAATGCTCTCCTACATCAGGGTGTGAAGTTAGGAACCAAGAAGACTTTCGATCCTATTGAAACCCATCTGCCTACACAATTACCCCAATTCCCTCCTTCACCTTACCTGATGAGAGGAAAGCTTCAGAAGTTTCCAAGGTGATGGGTATCCATCTGTCCATATGAGGTTGAAGCCCCCACCTCAAAGGCGGGAGACCTGATCTTTTGCATGGCCCTTCAAATGTCATTCCAAGGACCAAAGGATTGCACTGCCCACCTGAATATTTCAGCCTAAATCCAACTGTGGGTCCCAGCTGGAGTAGAACAATTGAATTGTTCCATTGATTCAGCTTTAATGGGGATAAACAAATGGGATGTAGGCCTTCAAGCTGATGAAATAATGTAATACTTCAGCTGCATAACTAAGCTATGAATGGTTCTAAAGTGGGGTTGGATGACTATTGAGGGGAGATATTGAAGTGTAAAGAAAAAACTATGGATGGTGATTTGGAGCCAGATCAAGATGATTTTGAAAATGTAGAAGTGATCCAGGAGGCACCAGGGAAGAGTATCAGATATACGGGTCCCTCCCCGCCCGTATCTGCGGAGGATACATTCCTGGACTTAGCATTTATAAGTGAAACTGTGGGTAATAGCAAACCCTATTAAAATAAAGGACAAATATACTATAGAATTGTCTTGGCAAGCCCAGTGATTCCTAGATTGGACATCTCTGTAGGCATTTTCTAGCATGACTCCATGGTATGTGTCCCTATTTTTTTAGCTGTAGATAACTGAAATTTTAGATATTGATGCTGCAGATACACAGAGTTACCTGTATTAGAAATAACAGAGGGGAGAGGAATAACATTGGATACAATGGAAATATTGGAAAGGAGAAGAGTATTTGGATGGTTCATATGAAAGACAATCAAGAGGTTGGAGGAAGAACACTTAAATTTTTGATAAAGTTGCCAGAGAGAACAGTGACATTTGGGGGAAGTTTCTGAAAGAAAATGATATTTGGTTTTCAGCTAGACCTCTGGAAGGAGAGAAAGACGAGGACAAAGTTAACAAGATCAATATGAAGATTTTATATGGAAGGATGTTTTCTCCCCAGGTCTTATTGAATTTTATGATTGATGTGCAATTTGTGCAATTGCAAAGGTTTGGCAAAAAACCAAAGGTTAAATAGAAAAGACGAATGGGTAAAGAAATAAGGATTGGGTTTATTGAATTTAAGATGTTATTCTGTTGCCTTAAGCTTGATGTTGATTTAGTGTAAAAGAAGTTATAAAATAAGGCTTTTGGGGTATTTGAAATTTAAGAAATTGTTTAAAATGATATTAAGGCTGATTTACATGTGTGCTGGAGAGTTAGATAATCAGAAGAGATATTGTTATTAGAGAGGGGTCATTAGGGAAATAACTAAGAAAAAATAATTTTAAGAACTACAATAAAGTTGAGATTTAGCTTAAAGATAATAGATTAAGCAGAATGTAATTTTCTTTTTGTGGGCAGTTGAGAGACACAGCTGGAAAAGAGTTAAAAGGGAGAAATAGTTGGAAAAGATTTGGAAAGACTGTTTTGGCATGAAAACAAAGGGATTTAATATTTGATATTTCACATTATGATAGATTGTAGTTAAAATAGAATCAGTGAGAGGGGATAATTTATTTAGTTTAATTTAGGGGAAGATTAATAGTAGTATTTGATAAAGATTACCAATCCTTTATTGACTTTTTGTAGAAAACATATACATTATTTTGATTATTAGCAAGTACATGTTATAGAAAGGAGGAGTATATATGGTAATAGATGAGAGAGGTATAGAATGATTATACAGTATCTTTCAATAACCACTGAATAGATCAGAAATCACTTTTACCTTTTCTGTATTTTCTTTCCTTTTTCTTTTTTTTTCTTTTCTTTCCCCCCATTATATATTGTTATTGTTTTATTTTATGTACCTTGGAAATTTTTAAATAAAATGTTTTTAGAAAACATCCAAACGAATGATAAGTAAAAATGAAGTTTATAATGGCATAGTAGTCTAATATTTATATGCCCAAACAGTCAAAATGGGGAAGAAACTAGTTAGGGAAAAACCTAGCATTTTTCTACCCAGTTTTTTTTATACAGTATAACTAAAGCATAATTTAGTTACATAATGACAGTAGCTTAATGAGGAACAACTTTACCTATTTTTCATGTAACTGCAACTTTTGAAAGTTACTTTTATTCTTATGTAGGTGTGACCTCACTAAATAATAGATGAAGAATACTCCAAGATTCAAACACTAGCTCAGGCTGTGCTTTGTGGTGCTGCTCATGTTCTTTGTGAGTGCTGAAGCAATGAAATGGTAGATTGGAGCTGAATACAATTGGTATCGCAGGCCACCAGCTTGTACTGTCAAAATATTTTTTAAAGAAACTATATATATATATATATATATATATATATAACTTATTATTTTAATTTGTTTGAAACTGCAGTTATTGTAGCAACTGATTACTATTTGGATCTTGCTACTCAAATGGTAATTAATTACTTATTCAAAGCAACTTTGCAATCACACCGTGAGCCTTTTCAATAGTAGTCATAGCACACTCCCAACCCTTATCTGGGAAAACTCTGATGTCAGAGCTTTGAGGGCAGAAGTAGCTAGAAGGAATATCTTTGCTCTGTCCCTACCTTGATTTAGTGCTGTTCTCCCCCTCCCTGTTAAGTGACTCAGTTTCCTTCCAGTAGGAGGGAATTAATCAGTGCCACTCCAGAACTGTGCAGATTACCATCTGGTTAGGAGCAAACCCCTCTCCATTGATGCCCCCTTGTCATGGGAGAGAGGCTTGCATACCCTAATGATGCTTTGAGCTATGCTGGTGGTGGCATAATAGCCACCGGTAGGGTCTCCCATGCCAGACAGGTCAAAACTGAAGGGTTTGACAAAGAGCGTCAAAGGGCAGGATGGGCTCTCTAGCCTATGGCAACCATCCTAGGAGAAGGAAAACTCTAATCCCAAACCTGGGCAGATGGTGCTCGTCCAACCCTGTAAGGTCAACCATCTAAGAGAAGGAAACTCTAATCAAACCTATGACCCAAGGACCTCACTGCTACCGTCCATGCTTGCAAGGCCAGCAGATGAACCTTTGGTTTAAAGGGTGAGGCCAATTCTGTGCATGCTGTGCTCCACCAGAAAAATCCATTGCACAGGCTTGAAGGACAAATCCAATTCCAGAAAAGCCCTGTAGCGATAGATGAGGGACGAAACGGCAGGTGTAAAGATGCACTGGAAGCCACAGACCCAACCCTGCATGCAGGCGGTTCAGGACTTCGATGACCCGGGATATGACAATCTTGTTCGGCAGCATCCTGAATGACCAAGCAGCCTTTTTAAAGGAAAGCACTGCTTGCTCCATGTGGAGAAGGGCCTAGAAAAGGTGGCCTAATGAAAGCTCATCCCCAACTACCTGGTTGGCTAGCCACGGCCAACGGGAATCTTCTGATGCAGTCAAACCAAGGCAAAGAAACAAAGGCACACACCGGCCTCCAGAGGTGTAAATAAACTGACACGTGCATGCTGGAACTCTGCAGATAGTGGACGGCCTGAGCATTCTTCTGCTCTAATAGCCCATGAACTATCACGGCTTAATATTGACTCATAGCAAAATTCATCTCCATGAGGAAGGCAGCCTTAAAGAACACGGCACTGGCTACACACTTTACTGGTCTGGCAAACCCAAACCCGAAAAACATCTTTCAGGAGTAGGCTTTATGATTAAAAACTCCATTGCCTCCAAACTTGAAACCTTGCCAACTGGACACTCCAATTGTGTTATTTCCTTATGCCTACCACATGTTGTTCTCTTTAGTATATATGCCCCAACTGTGCAAGCTGACCCTGTAAAGAAAGACAAATTCTACACAGACCTATGCCAACTCATACAAAAAGTATCTGTAGAAAATTAAATTATTATCCTTGGTGACTTCAATGCCAGAGTAGGAAAGAACTCCGAAGCCTGGAAAGGTGTCTTAGGCAAGCGTGGTGTTGAAAACTGCAATGATAATGGATGCCTCCTGCTAGAGTTCTGTGCAGAACAACAGCTGACTACTACAAACACTATCTTTCAGCAGAAAGATAGCTTGAAGACAACCTAGATGCATCCCTGATCCAAACATTGGCACTTCATTGACTATGTTCTAGTCCGCCAGAGAAACATTCACGATGTCCGTCATACCCGAGTGATGCCCAGTGCAGAATGCCAGACAGATCATCGCCTCGTAAGATGTAAACTAAACCTTCATCTTAAGTTCAAACCTAAGATGGGTGCCATCTTAAAGAAGAGACTCCAAGTCAACAATCTTCAACAAGCTACCACGAGAGACAAATTCCAGGCAAACCTGCAAACAAAACTTGACCATCCTACAGATCCTTCTCCTACAGTGCTTTGGCAGCATATCAAAAACAGTATCCTGCAGTCTGCGGAAGAATCCCTCAGGTTCTCCCACAAGAAAAATCAAGATTGGTTTGATGAAAATAACCAAGAGATCCAAGAGCTGTTGGCAAAGAAGTGAACTGCTCACCAGGCATACCTTGCGCAGCCAAGTTGCCATGTAAGAAAAGCAGCTTTCTGTCTCACATGTAGTAAACTTCAACAAAAACTCAGAGACATACAGAACAAGTGGTGGATCAATATAGCAGAAAAGACACAACACTGTGCAGATCTGGGTGATTCTAGAGGATTTTATGAAGCTCTTAAGGCAGTGTTTGGACCTACTTATCAGGTCCAAAGCTCCTTATACAGTACAGATGGTCAAACATTAATTACTGATAAAGCCTCCATCCTGAGTCGATGGGCTGAACACTTTCAAAGTCTCTTCAGTGCCAACCGAGTAGTCCAAGGCTCAGCTATCCAACATATGATACAAAAACCGGTGAAAAATGAATTGGACATAGTTCCCACTTTGGAAGAGACTCTTAAGGTCATACAGCAAATGAAAAATGGCAAGGCAGCTGCGATTGATGGAATCCCACCTGAAGTTTGGAAACACAGAGGTCATGTACTCCATGATAAATTCCACGAACTCCTTGTGAATTGCTGGGAAAAGGGGAACTGCCATCAGATCTCCAAGATGCAGTCATCATCACCCTGTACAAGAAAAAAGGAGCAAAATCCGATTGCTCAAACTATCGAGGTATAACACTGCTCTCTATTGCTGGAAAAATCCTTGCAAGGATACTCCTGAACAGATTAGTTCCTGCCATTGCAGAAGAACTTCTTCCGGAAAGCCAATGTGGCTTCAGAGCCAATAGGAGTACTATAGATATGGTATTTGCCCTTAGATAACTGCAAGAGAAATGTAGAGAGCAGAACAAGGGTCTCTAGGTAACATTTGTCGACCTCACCAAAGCCTTCGACACCATGAGTAGAAAAGGTCTGTGCCAAATCCAGGAAAGACTAGGATGTCCCCCCAAATTCCTTAAAATGATTTTCTTGCTACACGAGGGCCAGCGCGGTCAAGTCAGATATGGCGATGCTCTTTCAGAGCCCTTTCTAATAACTAATGGAGTGAAGCAAGCTTGTGTTCTTGCTCCAACTTTTATTTACAGTCTTCTTCAGCATGATGCTCCAAAGGGCTATGGCAGAGCTTGAAGTAGAAGACGGCATCTATATACGTTATCGTACTGATGGTAGCTTGTTTAACTTAAGCCGGCTGAGGGCTCGCACCAAGACTCTAAACTACCTAGTCCATGAGCTGCTCTTCACTAATGATGCTGCCCTTTTTGCCCACACAGAAGCAGCTCTGCACTGCCTAACATCCTGCTTCGCAACAGCTGCAGAGCTGTTTGGGCTGGAAGTCAACCTGAAGAAAACGGAAGTTCTTTACCAGCCTGCACCACAGGACGAACACCATCATCCCCACATTGCCATCGGCAACTCTGTGCTTAAGTCCGTTCAGCAGTTCACCTACCTGGGAAGCATCATCTCTTCAGATGCCAGGATTGACAAAGAGATCGATCACAGATTAGCAAAGGCATATAGCACATTTCGAAGACTTTACAAAAGTGTCTGGAGTAATAAACACCTGAGGCGAAGCACAAAAATCAGTGTGTATAGAGCCATTGTACTGTCTATTCTCCTTTATGGGTCTGAAACATGGGTCACCTATCGCCAACACTTACGACTCCTCGAACGCTTTCTTCTGTGCTGTTTACGCACAATCCCAAATATACACTGGACTGACTATGTGACGAATGTTGCTGTCCTCGAGCAAGCAGGGATCACCAGCATTGAGACCATGATATTTAGAACACAGCTGCGCTGGGCAGGACACGTTTCTAGGATGAAGGACCATCGCCTCCCCAAAATAGTACTCTACGATGAACTCGCCACGGGTCAGCGTAAGAGGGGCACTCCAAAAAAGCAATACAAGGACTCCCTGAAACAACATCTCAGGCTCGGCCAAATTGATCACCAACAATGGTCCGCCCTGGCCTCACATCAGGAGGCATGGAGATGCACTATCCACAATGCTGCAGCCTTATTTGAGAACTCATGCCGAACAAGTCTTGAAGAGAAACAACAATGCAGAAAGAATCACAACCCAGAAACATCACCCAAGGAGACCTTCTGCTGTGCTTTCTGCAACCGGACTTGTTTATCTCAGATTGGCCTTTTTAGTCACCAGCACGCTCGCAGTAAGCGCGGGATGAGTCCTTCCTGAATCTTTGTTTGCGAAGAAAAGCCAGAGAGGAGCAAACCCCTGGCCCACTCCCAGCACATATCTTCCCCCCACCTTTCAAGTGTTCGAATTCTGATATAGGTGTGGCAAGGGATGAATAGTTTTTACAGAAGCAGGAGGGAGGGTCCATTTTCCAATCTCCTTCTAAAAGGCAGTTGTCTTGAGTGGGAGAAGAAATTTGTCATATTCTGTGGCCCCTGGAATATTGTATGACAGACCATATGATGGCACAGTAATTATACAGTATTTTGTTTCATTACTTTTGCTTTTCCTTTTTGGAATTAAACCACCTTTTGCCCATTATAATGTCTCAGCTTTTCATTTGGAAATTGGTTGCCATGACTGGAGATGTTCTTTGTGAATTAAACAAATGAAACTTTTGTTAATTAAAATTTTCTTTGTGTTTAACTCAATTGGCCACCCTTTAATTATGCTATCTCATAAAACAGGAAAAACCGTTCAGAGTTTTTCTCATTATCCATTCATGATTTCAGATTATCACTCTGAAAGATGTCCTGGCTAACCTGTACAGTGCAATACAAATGCAATAATTACAGTAATTATTATATATAATCAAGAGTATGTGAAAGAGATTATAATTATAAGGATGATAATTAGTACTGTTTCTGTACTATGCTGTTAGTTCCTACTAATAATTTCTGTACTATGCTGTTAGTTCCTACTAAATATTCTACTAACTCCTTATCTTTTAATTTTCTTTATGCATAGAAGACATTTTGTGGATATCTAATTATTTTACATTTTTTCATCTTTTAAAATCCATGTGTATCAAAGAGTGTGGCCCAATCTAAAACTTCCATACCTTTTAACTTTATGCTCTATTATTTAATGAAGGGAAGTTTTCTATAAGCATTTGGTATTGGAAAAGATTACTATGGCAATCTGTCTGACATTACAGGGGACAGTTCTCTCTTTGAAGAACCATAGTTCTTTAATGATAAAGCCACTAGAAAGAAGATCAGGCACCTTGACGTTGTACAACAGCAGTTACCATTTTGACAGCAGACTTAGAAGCTGTTTCTATTTCAGTAGATGTTCCTATTTCAATCTTCATAATTTGTTTCTAAATTTGCTTATAAGTGTATACATTAGTACCTAGGCGTTTATACAACTGCTCTCTTTTTTGTGTAGTGTATCCTTTGGGGTGTAGTGTATCCTTTGGGGTATCCTAAGTGGCACCTTGGATGAGATATTGTTTATTGAAACTGTAGTTCTCAATAAATCACTCCTTGTTTACCCTGCCCCCCCGTAAGGAACAGAATATACATTTAAAATATGACTGAGGTATGTCAATTTTTGAAACCTCTCCTCTAAAAGAATAATACTGCAATATTCTGGAAAACAAATAATTCTTTCTATTGTTTGGCAATATACACATAATAACTAGCATAACAGCCAGCTTGTGGATGAAGGAAGCAACTACCTTAAACTTTCTGCAGTCTAATTTTGACATATAGTTATTCACAACAGTATTTTGTCCCTTATCCATTTGCACAGCAGGAGAATGCACTGTAATTAATTAAATGCAATTAAAAGTTAAAATGAATAGGTAATTTAGTAAATGCATTATTTGATAGACTGTGGATCACTGAACTCATTCAAGACATTAAGACAAATCTAAAGGGTTCGTCACATGATATGGTAATGCAGTCCATTAAATAATTATTCATTGTGTGAAGATACATTTCTGCCTGAACCCAAGTTCTCGGTATTGGTTGTGAGAAGTAGGAAACAACTCTTTATCCATTTATCTCTATATTTGTCCATGATACACCACCTGTTGTGCTTTCTTCTCTTGTCAAGCAAGATTTGCAGGGTTTTGTAGGGTTTCAACACCTACCTTCTAATGTCTGAAAATGTATCTTAATTCTACAGGTGGGAAAGTCTACCCTGTTTAGGGATAAGAACACAAATTCTCACTGATATCTGAATCATATT
Source organism: Gambelia wislizenii (assembly GCA_030847615.1). Classification (NCBI taxonomy): domain Eukaryota; kingdom Metazoa; phylum Chordata; class Lepidosauria; order Squamata; family Crotaphytidae; genus Gambelia; species Gambelia wislizenii. The sequence goes on from JAUMIR010000001.1 coordinate 59,973,163, forward strand.
GCTGATTCCTAAGAAAGAAACCTGCATAGCCTATAGCAGCAGCTAGCATATCACTGATGCTGACATCTGCCCTGGCCTGAATTCCCCATTTTAAACATCCTATTGTCCCTGGGAACACCCAATGCATTGTTGCCCAGTAGCTTCGTGAAAAAGGTAAAATAGCAACCATTGGATCCTGACTGAAGTTGAAACTGCCCAGTATCAGGTAAGAACACCAGACACTGTTGTACCATGCTCCAGCGAAGGGTAAACTTTGGGGATGAGCTCCAAGGGGGCCATAGCTTAAGAAACCACCTGCCACCCAGAGAGTGACAGATGGGGTAGCAAAAAGCAGGCCTGGCAATAGCACCATGGCTGGGATGGGGAAGGTAAGTTGGAGGGTGGTTGCTGCAGGATACCTTCTGTCTGGTTTTCCCCAGGGGACAGTCACCTGGATATAAAATCACAGCATTAAAGAGTTTCAAGGGCCATCCTGATTGCAGCTAAAGCACTCCTGAAAGATGTCTATCTAATCTCCATTTAAAGATCTCCAAAGAAGGAGAGTCCACCACCTTCTGAGACAGTCTATTCCACTGTGGAACAGCCCTTACAGTCAAGAAGTTCTTGCTAATATTTAGGTGGAATGTCTTTTCTTGTAATTGGAATCCATTGGCTTGTGCTCTAGTCTCTGGAGCTGCAGAAAACAACTCACTCCATCTTCTACTTGACATCCCTTCAGATATTTAAAGATGGCTACAGTGTCACCTCTCAGTCGTCTGTTCTCCAAGCTATATATACTAGACATGTATTTTTGGTTCCAGATGCTCACTACATTATCTTGATCAAAGCTTGGAAATAAAATGTTAAAAGTTATAATTGTACATTTTGGGTAATAAATGACAGTCCCACCACCATTGCCCTCTAAGTGTAATGCAGTAATTAGTAACAGATACTTTTGGGATGTAATAAGTAATATGTATTTATTACTCCTAAAACAAATTACTTCTTTAGGGGGGATTTGGGGGGGGCTTTTTATATTTTGAGTTTTAAAAAGTAATTTTAAAAATCTAAGAAACAACACATCAGCAATGAGCAAGTCAACAAGTTACTTTTTCAGTAATGACTAACACTTCTGAGGTGTACAAAATTTAGCTTTACAAAAGCAACAAGTAAAGAACACCATTCTGAAGCTCTGTTGCATATGTTAAAAACTGTTTAACTTTTTGTGCTTTTCCACAACAACCAGGTGTAGACCGCGCCAGCATGTCGTAATGGCCACCCTAGAGTTTCTGCTGCCTGAAGTCCAGGGTTGTCCCTTTTCCCAATCCCAAACCCAAGGGATTCCTCTTCATTTGCCACCACTCACTGTCTTTACAATTTCCTTTATGGTCTTTTCCACATCCAGGCAGTGAGACTAGACGTGCCAGGTTAAAGAACAATAATAACTCTTCTCTCTAGTCTAGAGAAGTTTCTGATAGCTGACCAGAAGCAGGCAATTCGAGGCAGGTTAGAAAATAACAGAAAGCTTTTATTCAATTCTAGGAGTCTATGTTACTTGAGAAGGCAAAACATTCCCAGGTTCAACTTAAGGCTTATACAATATGCATTCATTCAGAGCACTTACAAATAAAACATAAATCTAATGCAATCTAACTACACATTCCCTAACTATTACATGCAAAGTAACTTACAGTTTCTGGAGATGGAATTTCAGAGTTCTTTTGGATCCTTTGAGGTGTTTGGGTAGGATTGGCTTCCCCCAACCCTTTTGTTATCACAGTTTGTATCTTGTTGGTTATTTCATGGCTGTGTAGGCCATCTGGTCCAGAGCTAGGCCATGTGGATCAGAGTCCATCTCAGCTAGCTCAGTCTAGCTAGGCCATGTGCTCAACTCAGAGAGACTCGGCTCTCCTTAGCTCAGCTGCTAGGCCATGTGCTCCACCAGTGTGTCTCAGAACAAAGGGAAGATCAGAACTTTTAAAAGTCCTTTGTGTTGATCTCTGATTGGCTCTGCTGTCACCCAATCAGAGTCATATCTAGTCAGGTGATATGACATCATGTTTATTCAATGAGGTTCCCCCACTCACTTCCCATTTCCAAATAAGGAGTGGAAGTTTCCAATATTGTTCATGTGAGTTTGTAATGGTATCCATGATGCCTGCGGTCATCATGACACCAGGTCAGCAGAAGTACACTTCCCTGCATTTCTGTAAGGTGGATTTAAGAGAGAATGCAAAGCTGTACATGATCAGAGTTTTTCTTTGCTTTTCTATTTGTTATCAAGGTTTACAAACAATGTTGTGTGCTTCTGTTTTCTTCTTAATAAACTGGGAAAGTCCGAGCTGTTGTTAAACATGCAATGCTGGTTGCGAGGGTGGGTGAGAGAAATGTTCGTTATGCGAATCACAGTGGAAGTAATATACATGGCCACCTGAAGGGGTGAGTCTGTAAGGACTTTATCAGACACACTAAATAGGGCGTCATAACAATGTTACATAAATGTGAAAGGGCATGCATATCAGATGACGTCACCCTTTCGCATTTATGTCCTGGCCAAAACCCCTACTTGTTTGTTGATGACTGAAGCCATCAATTGATCCCCTGTGGTGTTTTAGTGCCGGCATTGCTGGCATGTGAAACCTTGCACCATTGTACTCATGTGAATGCAGCATGAATGGCTGGCTGGTCTGGTGTGAACACTTTTGGGTGAATCGCGACATCCAGGTAAGTGATGTACTTTTTATGACCCTCCCGAGGTTACTTGTACATTTTTAAGTGTATGTATATGCTTTTAAAAACCCTTTGTGTGTTGTTTTGTTGTTTTTTTTAATTTCCCACGTGAGCATCTACTCGTGAGAATCTGCAGTAGCTCTGTTCACTTCCTCTTTCATTGCTGGGAAGCCTTTGGATGCAAGGGAATGTAAGCGCAGCATGGGAAGTTCTTTTGCTGGCATAAAAACATAAAAGTTATGTTTTGTTAAAAGTTAAGTTATGTTAGGGACAAAAGTTATGTCCCTAAAAATATAAAAGCAAAAGAACGGGCTTGTTGGGGGTGGTGTGATAAAGTCCTCAGACAGGGTTGGCAAAGGAGTGGCCTCCAACTCCATTTTTCCCTTTCAGGGATCCCCCAAAACCCATAATCCTCCGTTCTTAAACAATGTAAGACTAGGGTGAAAAAGTGCAAAAATCATGCTGCACATTCCCTCAAGTCTGTAGGAAGGTTAAAGGGGACATGCTGGCCCTAAAAGCTCTAAATCTATCTATCTATCTATCTATCTATCTATCTATCTATCCAGAATCTATCTATCTATACAGTTGTCCTACTGTATCCACGGATTTGGTATCCCCAAATTTAAGTATTCACGGCTTGAAAATATTATTTAAAAAATAATATAGTTGTCCCTTCATATTCACTGGGGTTTGGTTCCAGGACCGCCCGTGGACACCAAAATCCATGAATACTCAAGTCCCATTATATGCTATGGCATAGCAAAATGGTGTCCCTGATATAAGATGGTAAAATCAAGGTTTGCTTTTTGGATTATTTTTTTAAAGAATATTTTCAATCCATGAATACTTAACTCTGTGGACAGAGAGGGATAACTGTAATAGAAAAAGCACACTTTCATTTTGCCATCTTATATAAAAGACACTATTTTGCTATGTCATTGCATATAATGGGACTTGAGTATTCATGGATTTTGGTATCCATGGCGGGTCCTGGAACCAAACCCCAGCAAATATGAAGGGAGAACTATATAATCCTCTTGGGTATGTTGCCATTTTCAGTGTGCCAATTGGCTGCTTAGGTGTCAGGATCTGCCTTTCCTCCCAGGACTAGGCCTCTGGCTGCACAGCCTCTTTGCAGACTCAGGCCCTGGCTGTGGGAGACTTGTAAAAACCAGGGACAAGCTACCAGGTGCAGCTGGCTGCAATCATGCAGCACACCTGAAGCAGCCAGGGAACAGCTATTTAAGAGTGGCATTCAGTCCTCAGTCTTGGCCATCAAAGCATAGTCTTTTGTGCTGTCTGTAGTTGCTCCTTGCTTTTGGGCTGGGGCCCAGAGCCCTTGGTGCTGTCTGTAGCTAGGTCTTGAAACTTGGCCCTTCTGTGCTGTCTGTAGCTGGGCCTTGCGTCTTCTGCGCTGTCTGTGGCTGCTCCTTGGCCTGGGGCCTTCTGTGCTGTCTGTGGCTGTCCTTTGGCCTTGGGCCTTGGGCCTTGAGGGGGAAACATGTGGAAAGCTTGAAGTCCTTTCTAAACATGGCAGTGAATAGGCTCTTGCATCCTGGTGCTGTGGGGTGTATGTGGCATGTGTGTGTAGCATGTGGGGCATAGTGTTGGGCGTGAGTGTGTACATGTGGTTCCATGATGGCGGAGGGGCTCATGTTCTGGTGTGCATGGTGTGTGTGTCTCTAGCATTGTGTGTGTGTCTATGTGTACGTGCAGTTGTGCGGCAGCAGGGCTCTCAGCATGAAACTAAGCATTGTAGTTGATTTGAAAGGTTATATATTAATGCATCAAATGATTTTACAGTACTCTTGACATGTTTCCTAAGTGGCCAATCAGCAGAGTGGGAACAGAAACATACCGAAGTGTTTTACATACCGTATATTCCGGCGTATAAGACGACTTTTGAGCACTCAAAAGTGCCCTCCAAAATTGACAGTCGTCTTATACGCTGGATATACTTTGCTTCGCCTGCCTGCCTATTTCCTGCCTCTTTGCAAACTGAGCGAAGAGGCAGGAGATGGGGCAGGGGGATGAAACAAAGTGTTTTGAAGTTCATTTGCCCCCTCCTCTGCCTTCTCCCCCTTTGGGGAGCAACAGAGACAGAGGAGGGGGGCGAACGTTGCGGTTTGGCACGGCCGCCGCGTGATCGCCTCTGCAGCTGCCGAGGCAAACTGCTAGATTCGCCCTTTCCCCCCACCTTCCTTGAAGGTGGAGGAAAAGAGCGAAAATGCCCCGTTTTGCTCCGCGACCCCATCCCTCCTTCTGGGCTCCCTTCCGAAGGACGCCCAGGAGGAGGACGCTGCCGTGGAGCCAAACCCCTGGATTCGCCCCCTCCTCCAAGCCACTGGCCCACCCTCTGTCCACCCACCCCCTTCCCCAAAGGCGCAGAATCGTGCCTTTGGGGAGGGGGGTGGCAGGGGAGCCCCCTCCTCCCTGCCACCCGCCCACCCTCCGTCCATCCACCCCCCTTCCCCAAAGGCGTGGAATCGCGGCTTTGGGGAGGGGGGTGGCTGGGAAGCCCCCTCCTCCCAGCCACCCGCCCACCCTCCGCCCAGCCACCCCCTTCCCCAAAGCCTTGATTTGGAGAGGGGGGGTGGCTGCAAAGCCCCCTCCACCCATCCACCCTCTGCCCAGCCACCCCCCTTCCCCAAAGCCTCGCTTTGGAGAGGGGGTGGTGGCTGCGAAGCCCCCTCCCCCCAGCCACCCTCCGCCCAGCCACCCCCCTTCCCCAATGCTTTGCTTTGGAGAGGGGGTGGCTGTGAAGCTCCCTCCGCCCAGCCACCCTCCGCCCAGCCACCCCCTTTCCCCAAAGCCTCGCTTTGAAGTGGGGTGGTGGTGGCTGCAAAGCCCCATCCACCCTCCGCCCAGCCACCCCCCTTCCCCAAAGCCACGCTTTGGAGAGGGGGTGGCTTTAAAGCCCCCTTCCTCCACCCCCCCCCCCCCCAGCCAGCTGGCCATCCCACATTCCCCAACCCACCAGGAGACTGGGCAGCCTCCTGTGGGTTGGGGAATCGCGGGAGGAAGGAGCCCAGAAGGAGGGATCGGGGCTGTGGAGTTAAATTCCTAGATTCGCTCCCTCTCCCTTGATGGTGGGGAGAGCGGGCGAATCCCGGGGTTTGGCTCAACGGCCCCGCGTCCTCCCTATGGAGCCAAACGGGGCATGTTCACCCCTTCTCCCCACCTTCCTTGAAGGTGGGGAGAGGGGGTGAATCTAGGGGTTTGCCGCAGCTGCCCCCGCTTCCCCTGCATTGGTCCCCTTTGGAAGAGCCAAGACGGAGGGAAGGGGGCTGCTGAGGCAAACTGGGCATTTTCGCCCCTTTCCTCCACCTTCGAGTCCAGTTTGACTGGAAGGTTGAAGAGAGGGGCGAATGTTGCCCTGCCAGCTGATCCTGTTTGTTTTCCCAACTCACGAGGAGATCCTCATGAGTTGGGAAACAAAGAGGATCAGCTGGCAAGGCTCCCCCAGCCAGCCAAATTGGGGTGGTGGTCTTATCTGGCGAATATATGCCTAAGCCTAGATTTTTGGCTGGAAATTGGGGGGGGGTCTTATACACCCAGTCGTCTTATACGCCGGAATATACGGTATCTAGATAATGGTGTATGTTACACCAGGTATAGCTAGTAGTAATGTAGTATTCCTCTCCACACACACATGGAGGAGGAGGAGGAAACACACCAATCAGTAATAATAATCATTTCCACATTTTTGGCCATGATTTGCCAGGAAGCCTGGCGACCCAACACATTTACCTCATTTAACAATTATGAGCTGTTACTTGAGCTGATGATTAGGCTTGGTTAACCACCCCTTCTGAGGAGATAACCCTGCTGCCAACGGTGGCAAAAAAATACAGCTTATAGGAAACTCCCAAACACTAGAGACTTATTATCAGACCATGCAAATATGGTGTCATAAGGATGCCTAATGATTGTGAAAGGGCGCACGTACCAGATGATGTAGCCCTTTCACGATCATGTCAAGTCAACAAGCCATCCTATTTTATTGACAGGCCAAGCTGTCAATTGAGCTCCTGTACCAATTTGTTGCCAGCATTGTCAGCATTTGAATCTGCGCACCATTGTCCTCACATGAATACAGCATCAATGGGCAAACACTTTTGGGTGAGATCATGACAGCCAGGTAGCAGATGCTCTTTTTATGACCCCTGTCCATGAACTTGGAACTTGATAAGTGTGTTTTTGTGCTTTGCTGTACTTTCTGTATGTTTTTTCTTAATTTTTTTAAATTTCCCACGTGAACATCTTCTCTCCAGAATCCGGGAGATTTCAACCCCAGAAGTAAACAGAACTCCATTTGTGCTCAATTACTGCTGTGGAAGTGGCATGGATGCTGCTCAAGGTAAGTTTGTGTGTGTGGGTTCTTTTGATGGCATAGAAACACCATCATTTATGCTGGCAAAACAACAGTAACGAAGGCTGGTTTGAAAAAGTCCTCGGACTATCAAAACCTCCCAATCATTATGGCAGGGGGATTCTAGGTCTCCAAATCCAAAAATGTTACTTTTTCAAACTATTAAACTGCAAGGTGGTAAAGAAAACAGCTTCCACCTTCTCCACCCAGGTTCTTTGCTTTCCTTGGTGGAGAAACAAGAAGAGCAAGTTCCCTGAGTGACAGCCAACCCAGTGTGCATGTGTAGGTGTGCGTAAATGAGGAGAATGCCCTGTTTGTGGCACCTTGGTCTCTCCGATGAAGTCCTGCAGATTATTATGTATTTTGCTAGTTAAACAGATACAGGTGTTGTTTATATGAAGCAAAAAGAAATGGATTGCTCTGCAGTAAAGGCAACTTGCAGAAGCTGCAATTTTTCTTAATTTTGTGTGTGTGTGTGTGTAGGTTTGGCAGATCACAGGCATGCAAAGATAGCTGCATTTGATATACAAACGGGTGCGGATCAAGATGGCGGCCGCGAGTGAACTACTCACATTTTTATTCTCACCAGTTGCTGCTGCTGAAAAGTTGTTGTTGTTTTTTTTTTTTAAAGCCTATCTAGGGTGTGAAAGTGTGATCTTTTGCCTTAACATAAAAGGAAAAAACAAACAACCCCCCATTTTATCAACTTAGTGCTCACCCACTAAGGCAAAAAGGGTAATGTCAGTTTCAGGCACTTGCCTTGTTAGCAAGCCCCACCCTCGCACTCATCTGACCAATCAGCTTTCAGCTTCTGCTCCTTTGGGAAGACAAATCAATTTGGTTGCTTGTCCCAATGAGCAGGAATGTGCATCCCCCAGCAGTTTTTTAGAAACGGTGGGGAAAGCCATGAAGGCTTTTCCTGTGGAGTATTTAGCCCCTCTCCTTCTGCATACGGTGATATGATATGAGATGCTATTAAGACAGGTGGTATTCTCCTTGCATTCCGTGAGGAGTATTTTCACCATTTAGACAACCCAGTTTGCCCAATCCACCAAAGTTACAGTTGTAGGTTAACAGGCAAGAGGCTGACTAAACAAAACCATCAGTCTTACACATTACCAGTGTGGTGATCATTATACTCAGCTGCAAAAGCCTGTGCAGAGTTTGATAGGTAGTCTGTGTGGTAGAGAGACTGAATCACTGGGTGTGGACCTCGGATGTCAATGAAATCACTGTTTACTACCTACTGTTCATCATTTGTAGAGCTCATTTGACTTGCACCATCAACAGGAGGTACATTATTTCTATAGCCTCTGTCCTCACAATAAACCTGCTGCCATTGTTCCCATATCATAGACACAGGACTTAAGGCTGCGAGATCATGATCATCATGGGTTGGACTGGATGGCCCTCGTGGTCTCTTCCAACTCTACAATTCTATGATTCTGTGTCAAGTTCCCAAGACAGTCTTTAGTATGAACCTGCCAAAGTCTTAAGACTTTTGTGGACTTTTCCACTCACTGGCCTGAAGCTACACCACTAGGGCGTAGCTCATCTGAAACCTTTGCTCATGCTTTGACTGCCATAGTGATCCAGCAGTTTGTGACTTAACTCTCTAATGACTGGGACTTGGTACTATGGCAGTTCTTGTTTGCATACAGGGTTGTCCCACATTCTGGTTTACCTTTATTGCCTTCTGAGTTAGTGTATGGCCATGAGTTTGCAAGGCCATTACAGTTAGTCCAGCGCCAGTGGGATTTGTCTTCTGAGTGGCAGGAGACATCCAGGGCAACTTGGGCGGCTGCAAATGAGAACCTCTAGCTGGCTCAACAGCAACAGACCCCTTGGCATGACCAGAGTGGCGGGGGACGTTCCTTTATACCGTGAGATCCAGTGTTGGTACTCCAGCTGATCCTATTCACTGAGATGGAGATGTCATGGGGAGGTTTGGGCGCAGTCTCAGAGCAGCTTGGGACTGTGAACTACCTTGCCCAGTCTCCAGAAGAGGGGATCTGCCTGAAGTTGTACCATGTGACCTCCCTGCAGATGCTCTACAAGATACACAGGTATTTCATGAACCTTCCACTCCTAGAAGCAGAAGAAGAAGAAGGCCCAGGTGGTGCCTGTGATACTTGTGTGGAAGGTGGTGCCCTTGCGGATGTGGCACCCCCTTCTGACCTTGACTAGAGGCATCTGCAGCAGTTTACCCAGTTGACAGCCAAGGCTGTCACTGTTCTCACCCATTCCAGGTCTCACTGCTCACCCTCACCATGTGATGGCTGCTGACAGCAGCAGACCATTTGCAGAGCAGCCCAGACGTGTGTCACCTGCAGGGACGCAGGCCTTAGGGGAGGAGATGGACCTTGGATATTACCCCATGCTGCATGCAGAAGACCTTTTCAAGAACTGGGGAGTTTTTCTGTGTCTATTCTGCTTGCTTCTGCCCATAGGCTATTGACAGGTGGCCTTAGCCATACTGTCTGGCCACAGCATGGCATTCATGACCCATATGGGCCTATTCAAGTTCACTGTTCTTCCTTCCAGCCTTCGCAAGGCACCTGCAACGTTCCAGGGACTGGTGACCTCTCTGCTGAGAGGCAGTGGGGCCATCGCGATTGCCTACCAAGATGACATCGTTATCTTCCCTGATGACTGATAGCCAGCCTGGTTTAGTCTCTGGAGATGGAATTCAGAGTCTTTTTGGATGGAAGTCTCCCCTTAGACTTCAGATATCATTTAGGGCCCTTTTGATGTTATCAGGCCCATGAAAGAGGTTGGCTCCCCTCCCCCCCAAATCTTTACTATCACAGTCTAGCATCTCTCTACAAGCCTTTCAACAGATCCAGTACACTAGTATGACTGTCAAGGCAAGGAAGTGCCAGCGGGAGCTGGACAGAGTGACTTACTTCGACCATGGGGTGGGTCAGGGGATCATCCTCCATTGCGAGTGAAAGTGAAAGCTAGCCAGACTTGGCCTAATCTGCGCACCAGGAAGTCCAAACAGTTCTTCCTTGATCAGGTGAGAGACTGCCGGAAGCTTGGGCCTCAGTACCACCAGGTAGTGGCCCCACTTACAGATTTAACTGGACCCAAGGAACCTGACCTGGTGAAGTGGACAGTGGATTGTCAGGAAGCTTTTGACCACCTCAAGCGTGCTCTCATGTCTGCTCCAGTCCTGATGGCGCCAGCCTTTGACAAGCCATTAATCGTGGCTTCTGATGCTTCTGACAGAGGAGTTGGTGCAGTGTTGATGCAAGACCATCTGGATGGTGTCTCACCTCCCGTCCTGTTCCTCAGCCAGGGGTTGAATGTTTGGGAGTCGACTTGGTCCATCCCGGAGAAGGACTGCTACACTATTGTCTACATGCTGGACAAGCTGAGACCATACGTCTGGGGTCAATGCTTCACTCTTGAGACTGACTATGCTGCTCTATGTTGGCTCCACACAATCCAAGGAGCTACTGACAAGTTACTCCAGTGGAGCCTATCCCTTCAAGACTTTGACTTTGATATCCAGCATGTTGCAGGCACCTCCAACACCGTTACTGGATCTCTCTCACGCAAAGGACTGGTGGGAGGGTAGGGAGGGGCACTGTTACATACTGTCTGTGCTCATGATTTCACTGTACTGTTGTTTGCTTACATGTTTAACCTTTTTCTTTTACTTTAGTTACAGCTAACAGGTGGAAATCCCAGCCAGTTTGGTTTTACTTTCAGTGTTCCAGACCATCTGAGATTTGGGGGGGGGGGGCATGTCATGATGGCTTGCCCAGCCATCATGGAGAGTTCATAGAATCATAGAATCATAGAATTGCAGAGTTGGAAGAGACCACGAGGGCCATCCAGTCCAACCCTGCCACGCAGGAAATCACGATCAAAGCATCCCCGACAGATGGCCATCCAGCCTCTGTTTAAAGACCTCCAAGGAAGGAGACCCCACCATGCTCCGAGGAAGTGTGTTCCACTGCCGAACAGCTCTTACTGTCAAAAAGTTCGTCCTAGTGTTGAGGTGGAATCTCTGTTGTAGTTCATCTACAAATCTACAGGTCACAGCAACTGGAAAATTCCACTCTTTACTTTCCATAGCAACAGGTATAGAGAGGGTGGGACCCTCATTTCCTAAACATGACATCACGTCACCTGACTGGAGGCCTAATCAGATTTGGCAATGCAGAACCAATCAAATCTGACCACACAGACTTTTAATTTTTCTGAATTCCTTTGTTCTCAGCCAGATGCAGGAGCCACATGGCTGGAGGCAGCTGAGAACCACATGGCTTAACCATCTGGCTTGGGCCAGATGGAGAGACACATACTTTTGTAGAGAGATGCTAGGCTGTGATAATAAAGGTTGGGGGGGGGAAGCCAACCTCTCTCATGGGCCTGATAACATCAAAAGGGCCCTAAATGATATCTGAAGTCTAAGGGGAGACTTCCATCCAAATTCCATCTCCAGAGACTAAACCAGGCTGGTTATAAGAGCCCAGCCTAACCATCCCAATTGGGACTTGAATTGATTGCATGACCATCAGAAATGTAAGTTACTATTATTCTTAGCTTAGGGATCGTCTAGCTAGTTGAGTTAGCTTTTATGATTTAATTTGAGTACTCTGACTTGAATGTATATCTTCTGTAACCCTAAGCTGAAATCCTGGAGGTGTGTTTTTCCTCCATCTTAGCCTTAAGCATTTGGAACTAAAATAAAGCTTTTTCTGTTTTCCTAATCTCCATGGTCATGTGCATTTCTTGGTCAGCTATGTGAACTTCTCTGAGATAGAGAAAAAGGTCAGTGTTGATATTTTAGCATAAACTGTCTGGCTTCTCACTGAGCTGGACAAGAAAGGGGTAAACTCAGCGAGTGGTGGCGGTTTCAAAGAAAAAATCTCTCAGATTTGGAATTGGCAAAGGGGCAACCGTGGGGCTTCAGGCAGAGAAACTCTAGGGCCCCCCTATGACACCACCTCTGTCGTAGGCCTATTTGGTGAGAACATGGGAGACAGCCTTATCTCTGGCTATTCCCACGCTGTGGAATTTCCTTCCATGGGAGACTTCCCTGGTCCCTTCTCTGCTCGTCTTTCACCAGCAGATAAAAGCCTTTCTATTTAAACAGGCATTTGATTTGGTTGTACAGAAGGATCTTTTTATGCAAGGTGCTATTTTTTAAATCTTTATTATTTTTTAAATGAGATTACACTTCTTAAACTTCAATGGCATTTTAAAATATGCCAACTTGTTTAATTGTGATTTAACACTTTTTATTAGCAGTAGTTTAGTTCCATCTTGCTTTAACGTTTTTATAAGATATCTTGGGTCCCAGGTTTGGAGGAAGGTGGGGCACACACACACACACATGCACACACACAGGTGGAGATAGGCTTTGAATGCAAGGCATCTAGCCATTTCTTTCCCATAGACCACGATGGTTCCCAAAGCATACTGTGTATGTCTGGGCAAGCATCTCTGAGACAAACTTGCTTCATAAGCCTGGTGTGCAAGAAAATTATGTTTTAAAAAAATACTGTAGCAAGAAACCTTCAATCTTTGGGATAGCCATGTCAAGGAAGTAATCCCACCCACATAAACACATACCTGATTATGCAGGTGAGATGTTGAATTGTAGTGATGTGGATATAGCTACAGCGTTTGACTCATTACAATAACAAATTGAGAGCTGTTTCAACAGCTGTGTGTGCCTCTTTTGTATCTCCAAGCAATAAATTATTCTAGATTTCCATGCTTCCCATTAGTAGTACATAGAAGCAGCATGATATCAGATACCCTTTCATCTGCTAAGTGCAAATACACATGGCATGCATAAAAATACTCAAGAGTGTCTAATTTTACCCAAAGCATTAAGCCGTTGGATCTTATTTACAGCCCCTTTTTTCATCAAAAATACCGTACTCCAGGAAAAGAACCCAAGCCTGCTGATATTCAGAAAAACAACAAAAACTGAATGATCACTTTATCAAAAGGATCTTTATTTCTGAGCATCCCAGTTCTCCCATAGCTTAGCAACCTGGGCTCCTAGAAACAGAATACATCCAAAGAAAATGGGATTTTGTGCATAGCTGATATTGGAAGGACTCCCTCAGTATACCAGTGGAAAGCCAGGGTAAAAATTGGATGAAACCTTTTGAATTTGGCTTTGAGGCAGGGATGGGCTGGCTGTGTCTGCAGTTTTGTTTTTGTGGGTCTCTCGTATGACCCAGAGGTTTCTTTAAAAAAAAAATCAATATGATTTGGTGCCAAAATTAATCAGAAATAATTCAATGCACTGTGTGTATGTGTCTTCAATCCAGTAGTTGATTATGGTGACCTCATGAATTTCATAGGGTTTTCTTCCGCAAGGACAACTCAGAAGTGGTTTTGCCTACAGCATATGGTATTCATTGGTTGTCTCCCATCCAAGTACTAACCAGAGCTGACACTGCTTAGCTTCTAAGACCAGACAGGATCTGATGCTGTTAGGGTATTTAGGCCCTTCAATGCACTATAGGCAACAGGAAAAGGCATTAAATGCCCCAAAGTCAATGGGATAGCCAGTATCATAAAAAGAAGATAGTCAAAATCACAGTCAGTTCAGTTCCTTTTAGCTCAATATCCATATGCACTCTCAGTTAGTCAAGTTAGCAGGGTTCATCGATATATTTATATACATTGAATAATCCTTACTAAAGTATGAATGGGAGGGCTTTATTTGTTAACAATGAGTGGGGAGTATTTTTAATAACTTTAATAATATGCAATTAACAATTACTAATTTTGCTTTTGACCAGTTTTAATCTGTTTTACATATGTATAGCTAAATTTTAGGTATTTTTTTTTAAAAAAAACATTTAAAAATAATCTGAAAAAGCAAGCAAGCAAGGCCCTCGAGCAAGTGACCAAGCTGAAAAGTGGTCCCCTTCTACATGACAGTTACTCATTCAGCAGTCTCCCCTGCCCAGGCTCCTCTTCCCACTTACAGGGGAGGAGACAGTAGGACTGTCTCCCTTTCCTTGCCATTTGAAGAGTTGGGCTGGGGGACACTGTAGAGAGGTTCCATTAGATCTGCCTGGGGGCACTTTGGAGAAATTAATATGCCAAGCTTGATTGCACCTTCCTCTGGCATGTTTAGCAACATCTGCTACCTACTGACTGAAGATGGTATTGCAGACTACAGACTGAATTTAATTAACTAAAATTAATTAAATTCATTTAAAAAATAACCCAGAGATACACACCCACACAGATGCCTTCATACACATGCCAAGTTTCAGGTGTGTAAGTTTCATGGTCATGGAACAATGGTGGAGACAGACACACAGACTTCTCTCTCTCTCTGGCTTTTCTTCACAAACGAAGATTCAGGAAGGACTCATCCCACACTTTCTGCAAGTGCGCTGATGAGTAAAAAGGAAAATCTGAGATAAACAAGTCCGGTTGCAGAAAGCACAGCAGAAGGTCTCCTTGGGTGATGTTTCCAGGTTGTGGTTCTTTCTGCTTTGTCGTTTCTCTTCAAGATTTGCTCGGCGTGAGTTCTCAAATAAGGCTGCAGCATTGTAGATAGTGCATCTCCATGCCTCCCGATGTGAGGCCAGGGCGGACCATTGTTGGTGATCAATTTGGCCGAGCCCGAGATGTTGTTTCAGGTAGTCCTTGTATCGCTTTTTTGGAGTGCCCCTCTTACGCTGACCCGTGGCGAGTTCACCGTAGAGTACTATTTTGGGGAGGCGATGGTCCTCCATCCTAGAAACGTGCCCTGCCCAGTGCAGCTGTGTTCTCAATATCATGGCCTCAATGCTGGTGATCCCTGCTTGCTCAAGGACAGCAACATTCATCACATAGTCAGTCCAATGTATATTTAGGATTGTGCGTAGATGCTGATGAAAGCGTTCGAGGAGTCGTAAGTGGTGGCAATAGGTGACCCATGTTTCAGACCCATAAAGAAGAATAGACAGTACAATGGCTCTATACACACTGATTTTTGTGCTTCGCCTCAGGTGCTTATTACTCCAGACTCTTTTGTAAAGACTCTTTTTGTCAAAGACACTTTTGACAGACTTCTATAATTAAAGAAATTACCTGTTTCTCTTTTAAGGAATCCAGTTATCTTTCCCCACCCCCACAACAGTCCTGTAAGGTAGGTAAGACTTAGAGTCTGTGACTGAAGCAAGGTCAGCCAGGGAACTTCAAGGCTGATGTTGGGGATCTTAATTTAGGCCCTTTCTCACTATTCAGTTATAGCACTATGATTCCTCTTTGGCAATATCTAGTGGAATTCTGCAGTTTGTAGTGTAGTGAGGCACTAAAACTCTTTAGCTAAGAATTTGAAATGCTCCTCACTAAATTACAGATCCCAGGATTCCATAGGAAGGAACCTTGCCAGTTAAAGCAAAATTATAGTGCAATGTTTGTGCAGAGTGAGAGGGCCCTGGGTTTCCCAAGTTCTATGTATCTGAACTTGTGTATACAGTGTTTCATTTGGAAAGTATTGGAGGGGGCAGAAAAAATAGATCTTTGGCTTTTGGGGGTTGGTAGTGACCACAAGCTATGTGCCTTCTAATTCTGGGTTGAATTCACCTCAATAGGGTGTGCCCATCATACTTAACTGGGGGTTTGGGTTATATTAATTCAGCATGTGCCAGATCACACAGAACATAATTGACAGTGGTTTTCTTTATTTTCTGTTCATTTCCATGCATGTGCTTATATGCATATTTGTATTCATTCTCCTTTTCCTCTGATTGGTTGCTAGCACAGATGACATCCCCTTCCACCCAAATCAGTCCGAAATCTAAACCAGATGACAAGACACACAAAGTGAAAGGCAAGGAGGAAATTTAGTTTTTTAAAAAACTGAATTAAAAGTGAGTTAGTTTTATTACACATTCATTCCATTGCTCTCAGATTGTATAGAAAAATGCCTAGTGCTACTCTGAGAAAGAATGAAGACCTTATGCCTGTGGGTTTAGAGTCGGGGCTAAGCCGCTTTTTTCTACCCATGTGGATTCAGCCAAGGAATTGACAAACTAGGGTTCCTGGTTCACATGAGATGCTCGGCCCTTGCCTGGCTCTCCACTGGCTGTGGCAGCTTCTGTCACTGAGGGAACTTCCCTTGGTGGCAGAAACCTCCACAGCCAGTGGGGAGCTGGGAGAAACGGCGGGCTAGGGGAGGGGGGAGGCCTGGCTCGCTTGGCCCTTGCCTGGCTCTCAGCTGGCTGTGTTGGCTTCTGCCAGCCAGGCTTTGGAGGCAGTGAGGGACCCGAGGCAAGGCCATTCAAAAATGGTGGATCCTGAATTGCAAGGCTTCCTTTGCAAGCACGCCCCCTCCAAGATCCGACTAATCCTAATTCAGCTCTGCTGTGTGCCCCTCTCCCAGGTTGGTTGCTGATTGATCAGACAACCAATAGTGCAGTTTTTCCTGGACTTTCCAAAAAAGTCCGTGGAAAATAGAGGGATGGAACATCACAGGTTTACTGGCTTTTTTGCTACTCCTCCTTCCAAATAGCACAAGTCTGCCACTAGGTGCGTGGGGACCAATGGGATTCATCCCGAATTCTTCCCGGATATTTTTTGCCATGTACACAACCTTCAGGAGGAGCCATATGAAAGCGATTCAATAGCATGCAGCAGCATTCTAGCTCATTCACAATAAGTTTTTCTGATGTATAAATTTTTCTGATGTATAAATATGCTCAATAAATTTAGTTTTTATAGTTGGATTCTTGTCCAACATGTGACCTAATGCTCTATACTAGTTTTCTGGAGATTTAACATCATCCTCTTTTGTTCCAGGACAAAACTTATTTCCCCACTTCAGTAAAACAGATTCAAGGGTAGCCGCATAGGCCACACAGCAAAATCCAAAATCCACAAAGCAGCGATACCTTTATTGGGCCAACTCCAAAGCACAAAATACATCATGCAAACTTTTGAAGCTTCACTGGTTTCTTCATCAGGCAAAATGATAAAAACCATACAGGAGAAGAAAGGTGATGATGTTGGAGTGATTCTAGCATTGCCATCTTTCTTCTCCTGTATGATTTTTATCATCTTTGCCTGATGAAGAAGCCAATGAAGCTTCAAAAGCTTGCAGAATGTATTTTATGCTTTGAAATTGGCCAAATAAAGGCAACACTGCTTTTTGGGTTGGATTTTGTTGCATTTTCATGACTTCAAAATGTGATACAGGATCGCCTGATAAACCAGTGTTTGTAGCTTCCTTTCTTTTTGTCATAGGGTCATAATCTCCCTAAATGAGCCTGCCTGGCCCTGAGATCCCCAGAGGCCCTCCTCTCACTGTTACCACTTTCACAGGCACAGCTGATGGCAACACTGGACATGACCTTCTTGGTGGCAGCCCTGAGGCTCTGGAAGTCCCTTCCCAGGGAGGCTAGAACAGTCCTCTCCTTCTTGTCCTCCAGCTAGCAAGTGAAAATGAGCACAGGGCAAGCTAGCACTAAGATGTCTCCTGTATTGAAATATTAGACTTGCTAGCTTATACAGGGTGAGCATCCCTAATCCAAAAATGAAAAATACTTCAAAATCTGAAACTTTTTGAGCACTGACAAGTTATCACAAGTGGCAAATTCCACACCTCACTTCATATGACGAGTCACAGTCAAAATGCAGGTGCACAATAGATAATTTATTTAGCATCCCCAAGGGAAAAAAAGACCTTCCCAGCTCTCTCCAGCTGTGATATACAATGGGCCCACTGTATTTGCAGGGGTTTGGTTCCAGGACCCTGCATGGATACCAAAAGACATGGATGCTTAAGGTCCCTTATTTATCGAATGACATAGAGCAGCAGCAAAAATGGCACAAGCCCCAGCTGCCAGGCATGAATTCTTTGGGCTCCCACCTTTGGGGATCATAGAATCATAGAATTGCAGAGTTGGAAGAGACCACAAGGGCCATCCAGTCCAACCCCCTGCCATGCAGGAAATCACAATCAAAGCATCCTCAACAGATGGCCATCCAGCCTCTGTTTAAAGACCTCCAAGGAAGGAGACCCCACCACACTCTGAGGGAGTGTGTTCCACTGCCGAACAGCTCTTACTGTCAAAAAGTTCCTCCTCATGTTGGGGTGGAATCTCTGTTCCTGGAGCTTGCACCCATTGCTCCGTGTTCCAATCTCTGGAGAAGCAGAAAACAAGCCTGCTCCATCCTCAACATGACACCCCTTCAAATACTTAAACAGGGCTATCTCACCAGCTGCCTGCTTCCACCTTCGAGGCCGCAGCTGCGGCACTCCTGGGTGCCGTTTACACTATGAAAATGTAGTGGGAAGAATTCGTGTCGAACCCTGGCTGTTTACACGTACATCAGGTCGGGCACGTGATTTTTGGAAGGGGGGCCACCTTTTATCCCTCAACCTGCGGGACTTCCAGTCCCGCAGTTTGTACTGTTTTTTAAAAAAGTCACTGGAGGATTCAGAAAATCGGAAATGTAATCAGCCCAGGACATGCTATCTCGGTACTAGGGGATGACCGGAAAAGGTGACTGGGGGCGGGCTTAGAGATCAGCGACCAAAAAAGGAGGGGTCAGTCACCCGTTCAACAGATTCAGCCTCACCAGCTGAAAACCAAGGCATCCCTTCCAGCTGCACGAAGGTTTGTGTGTGTGTGTGTGTGCACGCGTGTGTACTAAATCACCTTTTAAAATGGATTTCTACACTGCAAACCCTTCAGCTTTAACCTCTTCCTCAACTGCATGTTACAAAGAGATCGTGGTGGGCAAAGCGTCGCCCACCACCTCCCTTGATCACCTCCCTGGGTCTGAACGGATAATCAAACATTCATCCCCCTCCCCACAAGGCACAGTAAAAGAATGCCAGTGTCTGGGTCTTTCAAAATGCCTTGTGTGGCACTGGCTTGAAACCTTCACTCCACAGCTGCCTCTGCTTTAAGGGTTAACATTTTAAAGAGACAAGGGCAATCACAAGCCTCCCCCCCCGGCTTGATTTCAAAAGGAAAGTACAGGGTTTAACCCTGATCGTTCCTGCCTCCTTCCAGCTTTGTGCCTGCGTCTGAGTGAAAGATCACACATTCATTCATCACAGTAAAAAATTAAAAACTGCCAGCGTCTGGGTCTTTCAAAATGCCTTGTGTGTCACTGGCTTGAAACCTCACTCCAC
This sequence comes from Gambelia wislizenii, assembly GCA_030847615.1. NCBI lineage: Eukaryota > Metazoa > Chordata > Lepidosauria > Squamata > Crotaphytidae > Gambelia > Gambelia wislizenii. Next base: position 59,992,368 of record JAUMIR010000001.1, read on the forward strand.
TGCTGCCCCTGCTTAAAGGGTTAACATTTTAAAGAGACAGGATGAACGCAAGCCTCTGCCCCCTGATCTCTCTCTCCCCCCAGCCAGCCAATATCATCGCTCGTGGCGTGGAACTCTAAAGGAAGTACGTCACTGAGGTTGTGAAAACACGAGTAATCGCATCCTTGATTGACAGCCAAAAACAGAAAATATCCTGGTACGCTAAACATGTGTAAACAGCAAAAGCATGGGATATAAGAGTGTGAGACCAATAAAAAGAAACGGAACTTTTGTTGTGTAAATATCAATCACAGGATATTCCAGGATTTCCTAAAGAGTGACAAAAATCGTCTAAACAGCGTGGGACGAATACGGGATCAGGAAGTCACAGTATGCCCCGCGACAAAAATTGCCATGTAACTGACACCCTGCTTGTTCTTCACAAGGTGGAAGCAGGCAGCTGGTGGGCTCCTGGAGATCTCCTGTATCATACTGTACTTTATTATTATTATTATTATTATTATTATTTTGAATATCAGGTTCCTTATTTCCTTAGTCTCTCAGATCTGCAGTCCCTCTTCAGCCTTGCATCTCATGTACAACACAAGTAGCGAATGAGTGAGATGCAAAGCTTGAGATAGACGTGAGGTTGGAGAGACATGAGGATCTTTGAAATGGTGGGAAGTGTGGATTTGTGCTGAGCACTACATCTGGATTCCTGCCATTTCACAGATCCATTATGTATATGCAAACATTCCAAAATCCAATCATCATCATCATACAAAATCGGAAGCACTTCTGGTTAGTGATGTAAAATCCTGCATTTATTGTTCCCGTGCCTGAGAGGGTTGGGAAATGTTATTTTTTTCTCCTCACTCTGTGGAAAGTGAGATATTTTCAACTGGGTTGCCCCTCACAGAGAAACCAAACCATACCTGACAAATAATGAGGGCTATAAAACAGTCGCTGTCTTCCCCTCCCTAATTCTTCCTGTGATTAATGTTGTGAACCATAAAACTCTGTAACCAGGGACTAACAAGGAAGGATGGCCTGTGTCCCCCTGCCCCCTTCCTGCCTGCGGCCAAGTGGAGTAATTCAAATTGTCTTGACTGAGAGGTATACCACACAAGGTTTTTTTCTGTCATTATAGCGCTTTCCTTTTGTTTGCAATTGCCGCGGCCTGCACGACACTGTTGGTATTCAGTGTTCCCTCCGTGTCCGTTTAAATTCTATCACGCAACAACTCATTGTCGATTTCTGCCCATCAATGGGCCTTTATTGCGTAATTATCCCACTACGAGTTGAGGTGTGGTGTGAAATTTTGTGACTGTTCCAACTTTGTCATCATGTGGTCCTCTGAGGGCATGTCTTCATTGTTCGGTCTGTACTCCACCCCCTTGCAGCTTCACATTTCACTCCCAGTGGCCATTTCATGCAGGAGTTGGAACAGTTCTTTCTTCCTTCCCCCTTTGCTGCGGGGGTCTCCCTCCCTCTCCCTTCTTTCCTCCTTCTCTGTTCCCCCCTCTGTCTGGCCAGTGCCACTTTCACCTCCCCTTATCTCCCTCCCGGCTGGCTTCCCCTGCTTGTGGGATGGCCAGGGCAGGCTGGCTGGGTGGGACAGCAAGGACTGCCAACTGCCTCTGCTGCTTCTTCCCCCACTCCCCTTCTCCTGGGAAATGTTTATATCACAGCTTCGCGCAAATCCAACAAAAAAAGCATGTGCAAGGGGACAATAAAATATCATCCATGAACCCAGAGCTTATTTTCAGTAACAAGAGAAAAACAGTAAGGGGGGGGAGACCCACAATTGTGCCTAATGTGTGGTTTTATCCTCAGTTATTTCTCAATCATTTTTATACCCTGGCGTGAAAGAAACTCTGTTCCAGCTGAATTGGAACGTGATGCCAGTTAGTTGTGTAAGCTTTGGGCACAGAAATCTTGCAGGAAGGGCATACTGAAAGGCTGAGGTCATATCATTGCACCAACCATGCTGCTAAGAATGCATGCGTTATGTGAGGGAATGACCAACCTGAGGCTCAATTATTGCAAGATCGCGCAAAAGCCAAACGCAAACACAGCCAGATTCACACAATCGTGCATGCACACAATCACACGAGGAAGTGAAGTGAGAAAGAGGAGATTTACGCATAAATGGGAAAATGATGGAAAGGAGGGGCATAGCCCGCAAATGTGGTGCGCAGAAAGCGCAACACTCACTTGTTGTTCTACTTCTGTTCTGGAATGTGGTGCAAAAGAGACATGAATTCGTCATTTACATGATGGAATCATTGCACCTTTGGACCTTGTGTGGTATACGCCTGAGACTCACACAATTAAAATGGAGAATATAAAGTTATCTAGTTATTTGCTGTAGCTGAGGCAATGTAAACAGCTGCCTCCAGAATCACTTACTGAGTTCTGTGAAAAGCAAAACAGACAGAAAAGGAGAAAGCAGATTAGCCTGCCTGATTAGCTATCTTGGCAATTTTGACATAACCTATATTACCGTACACCATCTCTTTTGATGGTGACAGGGTCTAAGATGGGGGGTGGACTGTGTTTCTGTTTAGACACAGTGGTGTAATTCAAATTGCCTGGACTGAGACTCACACAATTTAAAATGAATGGCTGAGGCACTGTTACTTTTATTACTTAAGCAATAAAACCTTTCTGAACATTGAATTTCCCATCAAAATGCCTGCCCCATTATTCATTTTGCAGATGAAGAATTTATAAATTCTCACACCTGGGTGAACAGCTGGCAAATTTCTTGGTGCATAAAGAGAAATGTAAATGCCTCGAGCATCAAACTTCCCATATGTTTAGCGAACATCTTTGGATTATCATCACATCCCTACTTTTGATCTCAAGCACTTTGGAAAAGGGATAATCAACATGTCCGTGGCTTTTAATGAGACTTATTAATGTGATCCTATGTTTGCTTATCCAGTATTAGATTATTTGCATTGAATTATGATAGCAGATTTGGAAATTTGGAAATTTGATGTGAATGTAAATCTCCTATATGTTTTGTAATAAAAAGAAAAGACCCCCCCCCCGCTATTTTCAACTCCTTCCTTAACATATGATCTATTTGCCCATTTTTTGTTTCCTGCATGTTAGTGCAAAAATACTACTGTACAGTAGTCCCTCCATATTCATGGATTTGGCATTCACAGATTTAAGTATTCACGGCTTGAAAATATTTTTCAAAAAATAATAATCCAAAAAGCAAACCTTGATTTTGCCATCTCACATAAGGGACACCATTTTGCTATGCCATTGCATATAATGGGACTTGAGTATTCACGGATTTGGGTATTCACGGGGGGTGGGTGGGTCCTGGAACCAAACCCCAGCGAATGTGAAGGGACAACTGTACTGATATCATGTTTCACACTACTATAGTGTTGTGTTCCACCTGTATAAGTGTTTTCATGAGTGACTTTGTCCCAACATGCAGATTTGACATGAGGACAGAATTGTTCTGTTAATGGTGCATTTTCTCTGCACAAAAACATATCTTTGTAGACATATATCGCTATACCAGGTTTCAAAGGTGCACATTTATGTCACTTTCCAAAATGCATGTGTTGGGAGCCTTAGTGAGAGAAGTCACTTACACCTTTAAACAGCATCCATCTTCTTTCAAATACTGCAGACTGTCCACAGATATGATGAAAAGGAGAAAGAGAGCTAGCTTTTTTGAGCATACAAATTCCAGTTTGATGGTGATACATACAGCGGACTTTATCAGATGGGCTTAATGAAATGGAACAGAAATGCCACAGGATTGCTAAAGAGGTTTTTTTTCCAGACGACGTCCTCCTCACCTGTTCTGACCCCGTTCTGACCCCGTGTGCTTTCCGTTTTGTTTTATTCATGGGGAAAAGTCATCAATAGATCTCCTGTTCCGTTTCTGTAACGGAACCATGGGTGCGTGAACTGGTTTGCCATTATGCTGGCACGATGTTAAAACACTTCCGGGTACGATCATGACATCCAGGTGAGTGACAGCCTTTTCTGTACCCTCCCCATGTTGCTTTTAAAGCTTTAAACGTGTTTTGGTGCTTTTTTTTTTAATTTTTAGAAGTCTGCCTATATTTTTATTTTTAAATTTCCTCCCCAGCTGCCTGCCTCTATAAGGCCCTGGGAGGTAAGTCGAGAACACTTCTGGTGGTGATCTGGACATCCAGGTAAGTGACAGACTTTTTTGTACCCTCTTTTGTTTACTTGTTTCTTTTAAAGGCTGTTTAGGTGATTGCTTTAATTTTTTGATGTCTGTTTTTTTTTTTTTAATTCCCTGCGCGATGCAGGGCTCCCTGTAAGGTCTTGGGAGGTCCCTGCAAAACACTTCCTGCTTCGATTGGGACAAAGAGGTCAGTGACAGCCTTTTTTGTTCCCTCCCCAGGTTACTTGGTTTTTTTTTTAAGGGTGTTTAGGTGCTTGGTGTATTGCTTTGAGGTTTGGGGAATTTTTTATTTTTAAATTCCCCATGCAATTTGGTCTCCAGGAAGGGGAGGGGGGTCTGTGAGAGCTCCATTCACTTCCTGGACAGTCAGAGGAGGGGGGAGCAGTTTCTGTCCCGGGATTAAGGTAAGTGTGTGAACATTTTTTTAAATTCAGTTACAGGACGGGAGGAGGGTGGGTGAGTGGGTAATGGAACAGGAACGGGTTTTAAGGGCCCGTCTGATAAAGTCCAGTAGGGACGTTATCAGACACATCAAATATGGCATCATAACAATGACACATAAATGCAGAAGGGTGTGCATACCAGATGACGTTGCCCGTTTGCTCTTAATCCAAAACCCATCGTATTGTATTGATGGCTTAATAGATCTCCCCTAGCACGTTTGTGCCAGCATTGCCGGCGTTTGAAACCTCACACCATTTAAGTCACATGAATGCAGCATCAATGGCTGGTCCGGACAGAACACTTCTGGGTGAGATCACGATATCCAGATAGGTGACACTCTTTTTATGACCCTTCGTGGTGTACTTGTAAGTTTTTAAGTGTGTTTATGTGCTTAATGTAATTTTTTGAGTGTTACTTTTTTTGGCGGGGTGTTAAATTTCCCATTCTATGTATTCTCACAAGAATACTTGGGATTTCGAATGAGGAAGTCAACAGAGCGCCATTCACTCCTTCGTCTTGCAGGGGAAGCCTTTTCACAGGATAGAAGCTAAGTGTGGCATGGGAAGTTCTTTTGCCAGCATAAAAATAGCAAAGTTATGCTGGCAAAAGAACAGGGTTTAGAGGGGTGGTCTCGTAAACTCCTAGATCTTCCTGTTATAGTTCACAGCAAGTTTCACTGTTCACTTTCATTTTTGCAACATACCGGTACTTTTTTTGTGCTCCAGGAGTAAAAAGAGTTGCTTGTCCCAGTTTCAAGGGTGGGTTAAGATGATATTCTACCAGACCAGGATCTAGAGAACACTGGCTTATTGTGGATACAGGTCTTTGCTTTTGATGCATAGGAGATTTTCACACGTCAAAAATATCCTCCTCTCCCGATATGCCGGCGTCCTCGCACTGGGTTTTTTCTTCCCTCTTCCATAATATTTTATTAACGGGAGTTCGCCGTTAATAAAATATCATGGAACAGGGAAGAAAAAACCCAGTTCGAAGACGCCGGCATATCGGGAGGGGGAGGTGGGCGTGTGAACCGCGGCGCTGCTTCCGGGAGAGAAATATTTCTGTCCCGATTTCCGCGGAGGATATTTTTGACGTGTGAAAATCTCCCTAGTCATACCATTGAGCAAAATCAAAGGTTTGTTCCTAAAAGGAACTGTTATCCCCAAAATGCAGCACATTCTTTATTGTCTCCCAGGAAGGTGACAGTGAAACACACATCTCTCAGTGCCTTGTGTTTTTGGGGGGGTTTGTTCCCCCCCCCCAAAGTTGCCTACAGCACCTGGCAGAATTTAGATATTTTATTTTATAAACCAGTGGACCTAGTTAAGAATAACCAATTCTCTTTGTTTTTATTTCAGTGGAGTCATGGAATACGTATGGTAAGCAGGATTCTGAATGCATAAGCTGTCTTTTTGTGATATACAGCATGCCCCTGGAAAGCCATCTTCTTCCCGCTGTTCTGGTACTAAACTTGAAGGCCTAGTCCAAAATGTGGCCGTGTGTCTTACTTTTCAAAGGACACTGTTTGAAGGCATTCTCTATTTACAGGTATACCTCAATTAATGCTAAATCATTGTTCTTCTGCCAGCTACAAATGGATTTACAGTTGACTTTCCACATTATTGTAAACATAGCCAGACCCCAATATTCGCAGGGGTTCAGTTCCCGGACTTACCACAAGTACCAGAAATTGCAGATAACAGCAAACCCTATTAAAATAAAGGACTTCTAGTAAAAACATACAGTAGATTTCATTGGAGGACCTAGGAGATGCCTAGAGAGGACCCCTCTCAAGACATTTTTAAGCACGACTCTACGGTATATGTCCCTATTTTGTGTCCTGTAGATAACTGAAACCGCAGATATTGGTTCTGCAGATATGGGGGTCTGTACTGTGCAGTACAGAAGGACAAAATCCAGTTCACCCAAGTGGATATTTGAAACTCAGCATATATGCACTATAACCTTTATGATGAACACCATTTTATTACCCTCTGTAATTAAAAAAAAAATAATAAATTTTTCAGGTGAACTAAATTCCTTTACTGGCTATAATGTTTTCAAAATATTGACAAAATACAATTTAAATGAAAGATAAAATGGTGATAAAAGATAAATGGTGATAAAATGACACCTGCCACAATTCCCATCAGGAAAGTTCACTAAGTTCTAACAGGTTCTGTTGCCTAATATGACACAGACTATATAACAACCCATTTAAAAAGATGGAATAGTAGCAATAGGATCCATAGCTGCAGAGGCTGTACTGTTTTTCCATTCCATTCCATTCTGAAAAAGAACTTGGGCTTATTTCAGAAAAGATTAGAGAATCAAAGGAAAAATACAGGAGTTATTTTTTATTCAGTTTATACCCTGCCCTTCTCCTGCCAAGAGAACCAAAGAGACTTACAAAATTTAAAATAGAAATTTAGCTAAAAATATACTATTACAAAAGTTTCAAATCTATTAACCACCAGTTCTGTTAAAGGCAAATACTTAAAATAATGTAAAATGCATTCAAAACATATTTAAAACATACAAAATAAAAACTGAGCATACCACTTTGAGTACCTTTCAGCCATATTATTAAAATTAGTCAAAGGTGTGCCTAAACACCACAGTTTTATCCCACTTCAGTTGCCTTGATTTCATCCTATGGGCTCCTGGAATGTGTAGTTTGGTGAAGTATTTGGAATTTGCAAATCTGCTGTCCTAAAAACAGCATTAGAAATTTCTGGCAGAAAAAAATCTCCAGATTTGTTTGCAGCACAAAGAAATAAAATTTAAAATACTGTGTGATGCTAAAGAAAGGAGTGGTCTGGGAAATCCTAATTTTAAATTGTATTAAGAGGTCTGTAGGTTTTTTTTTAATGGTTGAAGGAATGTATATTGCTCAGAGATGAGAGACTTTGGAAACTTGAAGGTCATGACTTAAGAATTGGATGGCATGCTTGTCTTTGGTATGATAAAGTTAGGTACATGCAGAATTTTAAAATCATTTTATTAGGCCAGCCTTCCTCAACTTTTTTACCCTGAAGGAACCCTTGAAATAATTTTCAGGTCTGAGGAGAACCCTGCCTAATAAATATTATATCTACACCTAGAAAAATGTATAAAAACACATCTCTCAGGAAACCCTAGGGTTGTAGGAAACCCTGGTTAAGAAATCCTGTATTAGGCTCTTTTACAAGTTTGGGATAATATAAATAGATACTTTTCACTAAGATAATATTAGCCACATCACCCCAGGAAGCCTTTTTTTTTTTTAAAGGGGAGAATGGGTTAAAAATCGGAGATAATTGTTGTTGATTCTCTCTCTCTCTCTCTGGCTTTTCTTCACAAACAAAAATTCAGGAAGGACTCCTCCCGCGCTTTCTGCAAGCGCACTAATGACGGAAAAGGCCAATCCAAGATAAACAAGTCCGGTTGCAGAAAGCACAGCAGAGGGTCTCCTTGGGTGATGTTTCCGGGTTATGATTCTTTCTGCGTTGTCATTTCTCTTCAAGACTTGTTCGGTGTGAGTTCTCAAATAAAGCTTCAGTATTGTGAATAGTGCGTCTCCATGCCTCTCGATGTGAAGCCAGGGCGGACCATTGTTGGTGATCAATTTGGCCGAGCCTGAGATGTTGTTTCAGGGAATCCTTGTATCACTTTTTTGGAGCACCCCTCTTAAGCTGACCCGCGGCAAGTTCATCATAGAGTACTATTCTTGGGAGGCGATAGTCCTCCATCCTAGAAATGTGCCCTGCCCAGCGCAGCTGTGTTCTCAATATTATGGCCTCAATGCTGGTGATCCCTGCTTGCTCAAGGACAGCAACATTCGTCACATAGTCAGTTCAGTGTATATTTAGGATTGTACATATACAGCGCTGATGAAAATGTTCGAGGAGTCCAAGGGGTGGCGATTTCAACTGCAAATTAATTTGTGTTAAACATTAAAAATAAAGATTTTTTTAAAAAATTAAATAGAAATCTCTGGTAGAGAATTTGAAGTATCTTGCCAAACTACAAATCCCAGGATTCTATAGGATGAAACTATGGGTAATTCCAGACGGTGAAATAAATCCTCCTAGAATTTGCGGGGTGGTGGTGGTGGAATCCCATGTGTCCAAATGGGGATCCTGCAGAGGTCCATTGTTTTCAGAGGAGGGGAAGCAAAATTCAGAAAAACTGCACAGGAAAAGCCTTTGCGGCCTTTCCCGAATTTTTAAAAAGCTGCTGGGGAAATGTGCACTCCTGTTTGTTAGGGCAACCAAATCACATCACAACACATTCCTGAAGCAGATAGCTGATTGGTCGGATGTACACGGGGGGCAGATCTTGTTAACAAGGCAGTGCCGGGAATTGCCATGTTAGATTATCACAATAGCGATCCTGTGCTGAGATGATGAAACAGCCTTTCTTTTTTTCTTTAAGTGGAAGATTGCTCTTATGCACCTTGGATTTAGGTTGGTTTGTTTTTTAAACCCTCTTTGGTGGGGCAAGTTGGGACGTAATTCATCTGGAGACAGATGAAAGCTGCTGTGAATTGGAGTTACTGCGCACCAATCCACATTTTATTCCCATGTCTAGACTGGCTTTATGATAGTTAAAGTCCTATCAGAGAAGTAAAGTTGCATAGTGTGGATGCACTCATTGAGTCACATTGTTGCTTGATCAAGTTTAATATACCTTACACCAGGGCTGGGGGAAATGTGGCCCTGGGGCAACATTAATCTTTCAAGGTTGTTTTGAGGGCCCTTGACCACAAAAAGAGAAAATGAAAAAAGACATTAGACAGTGGAATGGACTGTCTTGGAGGGCGGTGGACTCTCCATTATTGGAGATCTTTAAACAGAGGTTAGGTGGCCATCTCTCAGGAGTGTTTCAGTTGTGTATCCCTGCATGGCAGGGGGTTGGACTAGATGGTCCTTGTGATCCTTTCCAACTTTATGATTCTAGGAGCCCCCCTTGCCAGATTCCCCAGACCACTTTTCTTTTCTAATGAAAAGAAAAGGTGACTTTATTCTTTTGGAAGTCTCCAGGAGTGGCAGCTCATCTTTAAGTAGGCAGCAGACTTGCCTGCATTATTCAACATCCCCCCTCCCTGCCCCCAAAATTGACAACTAGAAGTGGACTTCTGGACAGTTCTTTTCTGTTTTGTTTTTGGATGGCATTTTTGGTGGTCATCTGAAGACTCTTAGGTCCCTAGGACTTGCTGCATTTCCTCACCCCTGATATACAATCCCAGACAGTGAGTGTCCACCATTTTAGGCTGGGTGTTTCCCAGCACTATCTGGAGAAGCCTGGGATTGAATTGAAAACCTTTTCCAGCCAGCACATGTGCTATACCACTCAGCTATAGCTTAGCTTCAGGAACACTAGCCCAGTGTGACTTGCTGTTTGCATAAACCAGCTGCCAGTCTTGCAAACATTAATTGTGCTGTCTGTACAACTGGCCCTTAGCCCAAAATAATTGGCTGTATTAAGTAGTCTCTCATAGTCAAATATCTGGTTTGTTTGTATTCTGTGTCTATGCCCCATTACCCAGTAGGCCTCTTTCCTAGTGCTGGTAGTTGGCTTCTCTTGTCCTCAGTAACTGTTGATTTCCACATTTTCAATAATGGTTGTCTTGGGTATCACATTTCTCCTTTTCTGGAATGTTTGTCTTGGGGAACTGGGAGGCCAGAGAGAAGGGGAGAGCTGATTTTTCACAGACACCAAGTATTCACAATGCATTGAATGAGACAAATGCATTTATTAAGCTCTAAGGCAAAGTGCCAAGCAAAAGGAGGCTGAAAAGATGCAAAGGCCAAAATAAAAGAAAAGAAAAGAAAAGAAAAAGAAAGGTCTGCACTGAAGCAGAAAGAAATACCAAGCCGGAAGATCAAGAGAGGCATATACGAAAACATGTTTGAGAGATGTTGTTAGAAACTGATGTTAGTTGCTCCTTTTCATGTATTGTTTACATACATATTCATGGGTCACAACTGTCAAATGATATTTGTTACTGATTTGTAGTGTGCACTCAGCCTCCATCCCATGTTGCCTTGCTAGTTAGGCATCATTAGAAGCCACCTTGTTCTTGACAGGCCTATTACTGCTTTTGGAACATTTGTTCAAAAACGCTTCTTTCCTGTATCTATGGCTAGTAAGAGGGAGACTTAACACAAGAGTCCTAATACGGCTTATGTTTTCCTCCTTCTGTCCAAGACTCTCTCTTTTTGTTTTTTGTATGATGAACAATGTAATACTCATACCCTTCAATAGTCCCAGTTTGGCAGGGACAGTCCCAATTAATCCTCTGTCATCCCACTTTTAAAGATGCTTAAAAATGTCCCAGTTTCTTTCTCCTCTTCCAACTTCCCTCCCCCTTGTTCTCAGCTTATTTCAACTGCTGCAAACTGAGTTCAAAGGGCATAAGTAGTTTGCAATCAATCAATTCAGGGGAGAAGGAGGGGAGGGGAGGCTGAGCCGAACCTCAGGCAAGACCAAATTGCTACATCCTCTCCTAGCTTGTGAGTTTTTCCTCATTTATAACCTTTGCTATTTTGACCATGCCCTGATCTTGCTTTGCCACGTGTCCCAGTTTTCATCTGTGAAATGCTGGAAGCCTGAATACTACGTATGACTGCTCAACGGTAAGTCCCACTGCACTCAGTGGAATTTATATCCAAGTAAATTTACATAAAACTTGGGTCGATTCTTTCTCTGTAGATTGTAGCAGTTCTATTGGAATGCCATCAGTTCCTGGTGATTTATTCTTCCCCATTGATTTGAGTGCATCTTTCACTTCTTGCCAGAATTTGAGGTTCATCTTTGTATGGTTCTTTTTCCCAGGATTCTTTCATCCTTTTGCCTCTTTTGTATAGCTCTTCTGTGTATTGCTTTCAGCATTTTTTTATTTCCTTTTGACTGTGTTTATGTACTTCTGCTGATAATAGAGCAGCCCCACCATTGCTTTGTATTTTCCTTTCAATTCCTAGATCTTGTAGAAGAGATCTCTTGTTCTTCCTTTAATGTTGCCAGACTCAGTTTCCCTGCATTAGGTGTTAGGACTTTTTCGGACAAGTAAAATGCAATGGAAGCAGCCTCGCCACGTTGCGAGACTGCTGCGCTGCAGGGCGTCCCTTTCGTGAGTAAAAATCGCCAAAATATTACACTCAAATGTCCCTGCGGTACCGCAACAGTACCGGCAGGGACGGGCGTCATCCAAAAGGGACACCCTGCAACCAGCAGTCTCGCAATGTGACGAGGCTGCTTCCATTGCATTTTACTTGTCCGAAAAAGTCCTTATAGCGATTCTCTTTGTCACAGCACACTGATTGTTGTACCATTGTGTTCATGATTTTGTATCTGTTCCTGTCTCCCTTTTCCTTTGCTTCATGTCTTTTCTTTACTGCTTGAAGTGTCTCTTCTGTCATCCAATGTTTCTTCTCTTTCTTTTTGACCACTGTTAGTGTCTTTCTGCATCCCTCCTTGATTATGTTCCTAGCTTCTGTCCATAATTCTTCTGGTTCCCAGTCAATTAGGCTCAGTAGTGCAAATCTAATTTTCACTTTGGGGTCGTTTACACGGCAAAATAAACCTGCTAAGAATTCTCCAAGACTCCTAATAGTTCTCACATGTTTTAGTTCAAAGTCACCTTATTCAGAAAGAGGGGGGCCAAAAAACCTGTAAGTCGCGAGGTAAAAGCTTTCGCAGTTTTCCCCAACTTTTAAAAAAAGTTTCAGAAGGTTGCACAGTATTGGCTGTGTGAATTACCAGCAATATTTGCAAAGCAGCGGCTCACAGCAGAGCTGATATGCCATTAGGGTTGGTCAGAGGGGGCAGGCTTGAAAGGGATGACCTGCAAAACTTTATCTGCCATTTTTTCACCCCTGTGCTTTGCCCTTCCCCATTCTGCCACTGTTGTTTCTTTGCCTCCTTCCCCATCTCGGCCATGCCCCCTGCTCTACACCACCCCAGAGGCCTCGGGAAGGTCCCGAGGCCTCCCCAAGGCCAGTGACTTCGGTGTGGGGGACGTCCAGAGGCCCAACGACAGCTACAGTGCTGTGCCATTGCTGTCGTTGGGTCTCGTCCAGCGCAACTGTTTAAACTGCCACACCGATCCCAAGGCCTCCCCAAGGCCAGCGCCTTTGGTGTGTGTGTGTGTGAGAGAGAGAGAGACCAAAGGCCCAATGACAGCAATAGCACCATGCCATTACTATCATTAGGTCTTGTCCAAGCCCCCAACCCACGCCGCCCCAGAGGCCTCCAAGGCAGTGCCTTCGATGGGGGGGCAGCCGGAGGCCCAACGACAGCAGTGGCTCCATGCCGTTCCTGTCGTTGGCTCTCGGCCATGCCCCCACCCTACACCCTAGAGGCCTGGGAAGAGGCTGCAGGAGGACAAGTGGGCAGTGGGACTGTCAGTCCCATCACCCGCCCTTTCCCCCGCTGCTGCTTCTCCCTCCTTCTTCCCCCTTTTCTTCCCTGTTCACAAACAGTGAACGGGGAGAGAGGGAGGAAAATGTAGGAAGAGGCTGCAGCGGAAGACAGGCGGGCGATGGGATTCAGAGTCCCATCACCCCCCTCCCCTTTCCTCTGCTGCTGCCTCTCCCTTCTTCCTCCCCCTTCTCTTCCCTGTTCGCAAACAGCAGAAGTTTCTGTTAATAAAAAGCAGCAGTGGCAAAACGGAGGAAGAACAGAAGCAGAACAAACGAAGGAGAGGAGGAGGATGGCATCATCCGAAATGGAGTGCTGGAAGCAGGATAGCATCATCCTCCTCCCAACCTCTGTGGGTTTTTTTTACCCCGTCTGAAAGAGTCCTTAATGCTGAACATTAAGAAAACAAAAATAATGACCATGAAGGAGTTGCATAAATTCAAAATAGATGATAGGGTATTAAAATAGTGAAAGACTTCCCATTCCTTAATCATAGACTAGAGTGGAGATAGCCATCATGAAATAAAAAAAAAAAGTCAGGGTACAAGAACTATGAAAGAACTAGACAAGATCATAAAATGCAAAGATATAACACTGAGCACTAAAGTCAGGATTGTTTAAGCCATCGTCTTTCCCATCACTGTGTAGGGATGTGAGAGCTGAACAGTGAAAGCTGATAGAAAGAAAATCAACTCATTTGAAATGTGATGTTGGAGAAGAGTGCTGAGGATACCATGGATGGCCCAAAAGACAACAATTGGGTCTTAGAACAAATCAAGCTGGAGTTCTCACTAGAAATCAAGATGACTAAATTGAGGCTGTTGCTCTTCAGTCACATCATGAGAAGACACACTGGAAAAGGCCATAATGCTAGGAAAGGTGGAGGAAAAAAGAAAGGAAGACTACACCCCAGAGGGGTAGACTCAATCAGAGAGGCCAGGGGCCTGAACCTGCAAGACCCTGAGCAGGGTGGTAGAAGACAGGGGGTCTGGGAGATGTCTCATTCATAGGGTCTCCATGAGTGGAAGTTGACTCAAGGGCAGTTAACAACAATAACAAAGTGTACATAGGACTGCAATATCAATGGGCTTTAGTCTTTTTTCTACTACAACTCCCCTAAACCCTAGCCAATATGGCCACTGAGGGACTTCTAGGAGTTGCATTCACAACTACGTTTCCTAACTATGTTTATGCCACATTTCATTTGTTAGTCTTTCATACAGATGACTCAATGTCAGTAAAAGATGCTGGGACATGGTTGCTTCAATGCTCAAGTTAAAATAGCAGTAGCACTTATAAGAACAAAGAGAGCCTGTTACCTCAAAGGTAATGCCATATGTATTACTTACACCTAATTGCTGGTTACCATGGAGGCAATAAGCATGGTAATTTCCAGAGGCTTCACACTATTTATCACACTACACTGTTGTAGTACTATTATTCTGCTTTAACTGCTCTGGCTGCCTCCTGTGGAATTCTGGGGCATGTAGTTTAGTGAGGCCTAAGAGCTCTCTGGCTGAGAGTTCTAAATGCCCCTCCCTAAACTGCAAATCCCAGGATTCTACAGGAGGCAGCCATAGTAGCTAAAGTGGAATAATAGCACTATAACAGTGTAGTGTGATATACCTTTGTAATTACAGCACTATGATTCCACTTTAACTGGTGTGACAAATTCCTGTGGAATACTGGGATTTGCAGTTTAAAGAGGTATATTCAGAATTCTCAGCCAGAGAGCTTCCGTGCCTCACCAAACAACACATCCCAGGATTCCATAGAATGTTACCATGGCAGTTAAAGTGGAACCATATATATATATATATATATATATATATATATATATATATATAAATTATCTTGGGTATGTTGCCATTCCTAGTGGGCTGATTGGCCGTTTGGGAAACATACCCAACCAATCGTAGTGCTCTGTTGGCCAGCCAATCAGCAGCTTGATGGTGTTTTTCAGCACCACCTCCTTGGCCTACAGCCACACCTTTGCCTCTTGAGTTGCAGTAAGTAAATACTCAGCCAGCTCCCTTTGCTGTCTTAATATACATGCATGGGGGAAAATAATGCTGCTGCTTTGTGTCCCCCACCCTCTTCTTTCTTCTTTTCCCTCCTGTCCTACTCTTCTGTGCTGCCTGCGGCCTTTCTATGCTTCCCTGGCCTTTTCTGTGTGGCCTGGGGCCTTTTTGAGCGGCCTGGAGTTTGGGGCTTTTCTGTTCAGCCTGGGGCCTGGGGCCTTTTGTGCTCTCTGTGGCCTTTCTGTATGGCCTGGGGCCTTTTTGTGCAGTCCAGGGCCCATGGCCTTTTTGTGAAGGCTGGGGCCTTGGGTCATTCTGTGCTCCCTGGGGCCTTTTTGTGCTGCCTGGGGCCCGGGACCTTTCTGTGCTGCCCGGGGCCTTTCTATGCTGCCAGGGGCCTGGGGTCATTCTGTGCTCCCTGGGGCCTTTCTGTATGGCTTGGGGCCTTTTTGTGCTGTTTGGGCCAAGGGCCTTTTTGTGCAAGCTGGGGCCTGGGGCCTTTCTGTGTGGCCTGGGGCCTTTCTGTGCTACCAGGGGCCTGGGGCCTTTCTCTGCTACCTGGGGCCTTTCTGTGCTCTCTGGGGCCTTTTTGTATGGCCTGGAGCTTTTCTGTGCTGCCAGGGGCCTGGGGCTTTTCTCTGCTGTCTGGGGCCTTTCTCTGCTATCTGGGGCCTTTCTGTGCTGCCTGGGGCCTGGGGCCTTGGGCGTTTCTGTGCTGTCTGGCATCTGGGGCCTTTCTGTGGTGGCTGGGGTCTGGGGCCTTGGGCCTTTCTGTGGTGGCTGGCCCCTTGGTCCTCTTGCGTCCTGGGCGCTATATGTAGCTGCTCCTTCTTGGTCTTCTGTGCTGTCTGTAGCAGTTCCTTCCTCTTGGGCCTTGGGATCGAAACATGGAAAACTTCAAGTCCTTTCTAAACATAGCAGTGAGAGGCTCTTGCATCCTGCCACATGTGGGGTGTGTGTGTGTAGCATGGGTGTATGTGTAGGGTGTGTGTGTGTATAGCGTGGGGTGTTTGTGTGTTTGTGTGATTGCATGGTGGCAGAGGGGCTCTCGCAGCCTGACATGCATGGTGTGTGTGTGTGTAGTGTGGTGTTTGTGTGTGTATGTGTGATTGCATGGCAGTGGCGGAGGAGCTCTCATGTCCTGGTGCATGTGGTGTGTGTGTACGTGTGGTTCCATGGTGGCAGCAGAGGGGCTCTCATGTCCTGGCACACATGGTCTCTGTGTGTAGTGTGTTGTGTGTGTATTGTGTGGTATGTGTGTGTGTACGTGTGGTTTCATGGTGATTGGTGGAGGTAGTGTGTATGTCTACCTGTGTGGTAGACATACACACACACTCTCGCATCCTGGTGTGTGTGTATGTCTACCATTGTGTGTGTGTGTGTGTGTCTATGTGTCTGTGTGTACGCGTAGTTGCATGGTGGTGACGGAGGGACTCTCAGCATGAAATTAGCCATCATAGTTCATTTGAAAGGTTATATATTAATGCGTGAAATGATTGTACTCTTGACATGTTTCCTAAGTGGCCAATCAGTGGAATGGGAATGGAAACATAGAATCATACCAAACTGTTTTATATATGCAGATAACGACGTATGTCACACCGAATATAGCTAGTAGGGCTATAACTGTGTAGTGTGAAAGGGCCCCAGGACTGCTCACTTAGTATTCTGAGAATGATATGGGAATGTAAATGGAAATAGAAAAGTAGATTGCCAGCTTTTCTACATGTACTTCTGTGCATTTACAAACATCTGGGCTCACCAAAATTAACTGGCTTTCCCCCTGATGTGAAGAAATCTTCTCCTGCTTAATTTTTGTGCACCAAGTTGTTGTATAAAGGTGCAGAGGCAGATTTAAAAGGTTGGCAAGGAGCTATAGAAAATATACTGGAATAACTGGGGGAGGGATAGAATTTTCATTTGAAAAAGAGTCTTATGATAGTTTAAACAAAACTGTTTTGCTTTGCTTTTGCAAGAAGCAAAGCAAAACAGTTGCTGATCTTGTTTCTATTATCAGTAACAAAACAGTAGCAGTTAAGAGCTAAGTTAGTTTTTATGTTTGCAAGATCATAATAAGTACAAAGTACAATTTAGTTCTAAACATTAGTGAAGTGTTCCTTGGAGATGGCTAGTGTGTGTGAACAACTGTTGCAGAGCATAGTCCTATGTGTTTAGTACAAGCTTTAGAAATATTTAATCCACTAAGCAGCTTTTCTATGGCCCATATTTGGAGGTAATACTTCCACTATATGTGCAAGAGCTCTTGATGCATTTCAGAAGAAACGTACAACTTTTCTGACTATCTTTATATTCAGCATTTACTGTCTGCCACTGAAGTCAAATTTTAAAACAACTATAACTCATAATATAATTGCCAGACCAGTACAGAAACCAGTTATGTGTCAACAATGTGGATACCCTTCTAACATTTCTAAAAATTAACCAATTGTTTATACATTAGTAATGATCCTGAAGTACATTATACTACTTGGGTAAGTGTTGTGGCCATCAGTTAAACAACTTTTCAACTCAGTCCCAAGATGAAGTTGCAGAGTGAATGAATAGATGTGCAGGTAATCAGGTTTAGCAATGCATATGGGGATGAAGTGGCAGTGGTAGGCCTTCATTTCTGAAAACAAATGGTTAGCTGAAACTCAGAGATCTGAGCAAAAGTACAAAGAAACATGAGAGAATACGCTCAGGTGCTATGCTGGGTTAAAAAAAATGTAGCTGGCCAAAATCCTGCATTGTGCATATGATGTGTAATGCTCCTCACGTGCAGCTCTGAACTTCCTTTTCTCCCTGGTTAAGATCAAGGTCAAGGTCAAATCCGGGGGGGGTGATCACTGGCTGTGGGGTAAGCAAGACAGATGACCACAAAGCTGCCCATCTCAGCTACAAGGGGAAGAAAAATGACATCATTCTCCATCTGAAACAGTTGCCGCTGAGATGGGCCGCTTCTTGGTTGGCAGACTTGCTCACCAGTCAGGGAATGGCTACAGCAGCACTGTCCTCCACAGGCTTTACAGCTGGATGAGGCTTATGAATAGGTTCCTGCCTACCATCCAAAAGAAGAAATAATGCACATGTAAGCTCACGTTATGGATATGTATGTTACCAACAGGATCCTAGCTATAGTAATTTTAACTGCATGCAGCCACTTTCTTCAGCGAGGATTGGGGAACGGGTGTGTTCCCAGATGATGTTGGATTCCAGCTCCCAATAGCCACAGCCAGAATAACCAAGCTCAACCAGTGATCAGGGATAGTGAGAGCTGGAATATATCAGTGTCTGGAAGGCCACAAGGTAGCTCATCCATACTGTAGACTCCCAAACTCTCTGCATGATAGCAGTACTGTGCCATAGAGGGTGAAAATAGGTCCTGAAAAACAAAGCCACTATGTTGGCTACCACTATGCAGCAGAGATAGCCTGCAGAACACTGGCCATCCTTCTCTTTGCAGGAAAGCAAAGAAATAAGGATGCACGGGACTTTCCCACACCACAGCTGATTCTAGTGTTGCTGTGTGCCTTCAAGTCATTTCCAACTTATGGCAACCCTAAGGCGAACCTATCATAGGGTTTTCTTGGAAAGATTTGTTCAGAGGAGGTTTGCCATTGCCTTCCTCTGAGAGAGTGTGATTTGCCCGAGGTCACCCAGTGGGTTTTCATGTCAGAGCGGGGATGCAAACCCTGTTCTCCAGAGTCATAGTCCAATGCTCAAACCACTACATCACACTGGCTCTGATTCTAGTACTGTATTAGGTGAAGCTAAACTTTGGGTGCAGCTATACGATCATAAAAAAATCCGTATGGGGGGCAAAAAATACGAACAGCCTGTCGTTCGTATGCATACGAACCGGCTATACGATTTTTAACCCCCCTAAACCCCGTATGACTCCCTCTTCCCTAAGCTGGCTGGAGCAAGCAAGCCAAGCAGCAGTTTTAAATCTCCCGCCGCTTTTTTTTTTTTTTAAAGGTTCCTGGTTTGCGGACAGTCGGTTTTCCGTATTTACAATATAAAATAAAAATAAATAAACATATAAATTCACGGACTTACCAGATGCTCACTAGCCAGGAAACCAACATGGCGGCCACTCCCAAATCCCCTCCGTGCTAGCCCTACCCCCTCTACTCGGCCAGCCAATCAGATTACCCTGCCTGTTCATATGTGTGCGAACGGACCGTACAGACCCGTCAGCCATCCGAACGGCGTACAGATTTCTCTTCGTGATCCGCTTTCCTTCCCGAATGCCGCGTGTGCGTATTTCAGGGTGGAAAACCGCCCCCCCTCTTTTGCATTCGTGTGCATCCGAACGGCCGTTTGTACGGAAGTGCGAACTTTCGCACGCCGTACGTATTATTTAAATCGTGTAGACGGGACCTTTCAGTAGGAGCCAGTATGGTGTAGTGGTTAGAGCACTGGAGTATGACTCTGGAGACCAGGGTTTGAATCCCCACTTGGTCATGAAAACCCACTGGGTAACCTTGGGCAAGTCGCATACTCTCAGCCTCAGAAAAGCTTGTGATAGGTTTGCCTTAGGGTTGCCATAAGTCAGACATGACTTGAAGACACACAACAACAACATCAACAAACTTTCAGTATTACCTTCATTGACGTGTGCTCCAGAGTTATCACACTTAATTGGGATTTTAATGAAATTTCTTCCATGCCGGTGTGGCTTCATCTTGTTAGTATTCTCTGTAATATTACTATCTACTCAGTCTATCCAGTTGGCTGATTATATCTAGGAATGTATCATATGAAAATATATTGCTTTTATTTTGCTAGACCACATTCCCATAATCTATGGCAGTGTAATCTCAACAAGAAACATGTCTGAAAGAGAATGACTGTACTTTTTCTTTATTTATTGTTCTCATAAAATCAGTCACCCAAAGTCCAGGGTCCCCCCACCAATCTGCACATTACACCTAAAAACTTAAGGAAGCTATTTTCTCATTGGTGTTAAATGGACCAGAGAATGAATCACTGCAAAAGGATAAATGTAAAACACGCATGACTTTGAAATTGCCATTAACTTTGAAAAACCTGTTCTGTGCTGGATACATTAAAACCAGCAAATTGAAAACTAGAGGTAGTTTGTTGCATGTATCCGCCTGTCTGTAGACGTGCAGAAATTCAGTTTATCTGGAAACAGGAGTATAGCTACAATGGAGTGGTGGTGGTAAAATGAGGGTATTGTCCATTCAGATAAGAATTCTGCCCTCCCCGCAATGAAATTTCTGTTTAGTCCCCAAATTTCTAGCATGAACATGTCACAGGGAGGGCAGAATGCTTATTTGGCGGGCAATGTCCTAGCTTTGCCCTCACCCCATAGCTACACTCCTGTTTGTAAGAGACCTGTGTGTGGACTGTTACCGTGATCGTGGCTTATTCGATGCTATCAGCAGTATAAGAAGTGGCGTGAGTTGCTTGTCCAATAATACCCTCCAAACCCTGCCTCTTTAGGAAAAAACCAGGTGGCTTTCCAACAGTTACAGCATTGCTTTAGCCAACCCAGTTTGCAGCAAACTCCTCTGGTTTTTATAGAACTGTGTAGTATGGAACAGAGGACTTCTGGAGATTCCTATCCCTCTCATTTAGCCATGGCTGGCCTAGGATAAACAGTGCCCTGCAGCATTGCCAAATTGCGCTGGTAGTGGTTATTGTATCTGTAGTGCTTAAAATGCTTGGTAAATGTTGCCTTAGTGTAAAGCCTTCTTCAGTTGTTTTTTAACTTGAATGATATCAAACTGGAAACTGAGAAAGGGTTGTAATTTGAAAGAGAATTAATCTTAGCTCTTTCCTTTCTTCTCCATCACTCCCCATAAACTAAACTTAGGTAAGCATTGCATCCTTGGAACTTCCTTCTGCTCAGAAAACAGAGTGGGCATTTGTTGTGTGTGGGGGATATGAAGTTCATTATGTACTTTGTACTGGCATACCTAGGAGCTAGTGTGGCGCAGTGGTTTGAGTTCTGGAGACCAGGGTTCAAATCCCCACTCAGCCATGGAAACCCACTGGTTGACCTTGTGCAAATCACACTCTCAGCTTCAGAGGAAGACAAAAGCAAACCCCCTCTGAACAAATCTTGCCAGGAAACACTGTGTTAGGTTTGTCTTAGGGTAGCCATAAATCGGAAATGAGTTGAAGACACACCACCGTCACCACCACAACACAGGTATACCTCAGTTAACAAAGCCTCTGACTTAGAAGCTCCTTTTTACGAAGTCTCCCTTTTCCCTTTTGTCCTCTTTCTTTCTGGAAGTGCTTTAGCAGCAGCGTCATTGGAAGGATGGTGAAGGAGGGCTGGAGAAACAGACTTGGGTTCTCTAAACAGTGAAAAAACTCCACATGGAATGCGAGGAGAATCCAACCTGTCCTAATGGCATTCCATGTGATTTCACCACACTGTGAAGGAGGAGGGGGCAAAAAAAAAAGGCCAAAAACCTCACCAGAAAAGCCTTCACAGTTTTCCCCATTTCTTTTTAAAAACAGGGTGTGGTACGCATTCCTGCTTGTTAGGACAAGTGAGTCAATTTGATCCGCATGCTCAAATGAGAGGAAGTGCAAATCTGACTGGCTCAACAAATGCAGTGGGCCGGGGTTTGCTAACAAGGCAAGCTCCCGCTGCCACCATGTTTGATTTTCACCTTAGCGAGTAAGCACTAAGGTGAGAAAATGGGGTGTTGGTTTTTCCCCCCTTTTGAGCTCAATTGAAAAATCACTCAATCGCGCCTTGGACATCATTTTGGAAAAAAAAGGTTGGTGGTGGCAAATTGAGGTAAGCACAAATGCGAGTAAATCACTTGTGGCCACCATGTTTACTAGCAAGCATGAGAACCTTAAGAGGGCAGAAAAGTCATTAGGACAGGTCACAGCTGCTGTGAAATGTCATTAGTTTGAGGCATTCCTTTTTTTAGGGACTCGCAGCAGGTTTCCCTATAAACAGTGCAATGAAGCTTGAGCCAGAAAAGAATGGAATTCTGCTCTAGCCAATCCTACTGGAGTTGTCTTCCACAACCATGGCCAGTAATATGCTTTTGTGTCATGTGTGCTGTGGGCAGAGGCTCCTCAAAGTTGTGCTCCCTGGACCAGTGCCAGTCCCTGAAAGTTTGCAGGAAAGAAAGTAACAATTGTACCCTATGGGTAGAATATAGTGTCAGTCCCTGGGACAGTGGAAAAAAGTGCTGGACATCTTCAGCTGCTAGACATATTTTGTTACCTACCTGACTGTCAAAAGATAGTCTCAGCCTGCTGCTCCACTCTTTGCCTTCTTTCCCTGGGACATCACAAAGCCCCACCACCTGGTCTAAGGTTTTGGCCCTGAAATCCATGGGATGGGATGCTACTCATCTGGCAACCCTATATAGCAACATATGCCTAAGGATCTGACTTTCCTTATTCTCTAACCAAGTATCCAGTCCCTGAAAAAGCTACTTTTGCTTTTCCCTGACCAGTTTGCCATGTGGTGCAGTCAACTATAAATTAAGGGGCTGAGTGCTAATGGTCAGATTCTCCTACTATTAATTTCCTGCCTTACTATTGTTATTGATTTCAGTGGCACTCTTTATGAAGTCAGCTATTACTCATTGTGAGGAATGGCAGTATACTGTAGCCCTAAGGCATGTGAAAGCCACAAATGCTATAAAAAACGAAAGTATGGGTTAGCCTGATAGACCTACTCTGTTTTTTGGTCTGACAGCATAATGTGGATTGATAGTGGTATTGCATGCCCCCTCCAGTAGCGGCACTTGTCCACAGAAAACCTGAACATGAGATTATATAAGTTTGGAAGCCAACTCTCTCTAGGCTCCCCTGTGTCAGAGGTGGGGAACCTGTAGCCTGTCAGGTACTGGTGGATCAGCCCCAGCCAGAATTGTGAGTCATCAGAAATAATGGAAGTTGCCCTGAATTAAGACTGGAGCCATTCTCAGCTTCTAAGAGATTCATACATTATCAAGACTAGCATGAACCACAAGTGTAAAGAAGATTTGGAATCATAGAGTTGGAAGAGAACACAAGGGGCATCCAGTCTAACCCCCTACCATATAGGAATACAAAATAAAAGCACCACTGACATATGGCTATCCAGCCTGTCTTTAAAAACCTCCAAAGAAGGAGACTCCACCACATTCTGGGGCAGTGTATTCCACTGTTGAACAGCTCTGTCAGGAAGTTCTTCCTAGTGCTTACGTGGAATCTCTTTTCCTGATGTTTGAATCCATTGTTCTGTGTCCTAGTCTCTAGAGCAGCAGAAAACAAGTTTGTTCCATCTTCAATATGACATCCTTTCAAATATTTGAACATGGCTATCATGTCACTTCTTAACCTTCTCTTCCCCAGTCTAAACATATCCAGATCCCTAAGCCGTTCCTCATAGGGAATGATTTCCAGATTTTTTACCATTTTTGTTGCCCATGTTCTCTGGACATGTTCCACTTTGCTAATATCCATCTTGAGTTGTGGTGCCCATAACTGGACACAGTATTCCAGGTGAGGTCTGACCAAAGCAGAACAGAGTGTTACTATTACTTCCCTTGAACTAGACACTATACCCTTATTAATGCAGTCTAGAATTGCAGTGGCTTTTAAAACTGCTGACTCATGTTCAGCTTGTGGTCCACTAAGACTCCTAGATCCCCTTCATACGTACTGTTGTCAAGCCAGGTGTTACCCATCCTATATATGGTGTTTCATGTTTTTCTGCCTAAGTGTAGTACCTTACATTTTCCCCTGCCAAAATTCATTTTGTTAGTTTTGCCCCAGCTCTTATCCTGTCCTCTGGGGTATTAGCTACCCTCCTAATTTGGTGTCATCTGAAAATTTGATAAGAAAATTTGATAAGCCCTCTATTCCATCATCTAAGTCATTGAAAAAGATATTGAATAGCACTGGGCCCTGGACAGAACCCTGTGGCACCCACTAGTCATTTCTTTTCAGGATAAGAGGAGCCATTGGTGATTACCCTTTGGATTCAGTCAGTCAACCAATTACAAATCCACCTAACAATTGTATTGCCTAGCCCACATTTTACTAGCTTGTTTGCAAGAATATCATGGGGGACTTTGTCAAAGGCCTTGCTGAAAATAAGATATTTGACATCCTTCATCTACCATGCTTGTAACTCTGTTAAAAAAAAAAAAAAAAGAGAGAGAGAGAGAGAGAGAGATTAGCCTGGCAAGACTTTTTAAAAAAAACACAAAAATAAACATGTTTAGTGATCATGTCATTCCTTTCTAAGTGCTTACAGACTGTCCATTTAAGGATCTGCTCTAGCATCTTTCCTTGTATTGATGTCAAGCTGACTGGACAGGAGAACATGGTCACTCCCTCCTAAGGATCCCTCCACTTTCACCCATCTAAAATAGATGATCCCCTTTTTTTGTTTTTTGTTTCTTCCACCTTCTGTACAATGAAATTGAATGCAAGGCGAGTGAGTAATTTGTTGGAACTTGTATTCTTGGCAAACGTCCAACAAATAACAGAATAGTTTAAGGACTTTTTCAGATGGGGGAACCCCCCCCCCAGGAGATCAGAGAAACTCCATCACTAAAAAGTGGCACCTGCAGCACGGGTGAATGTTGGGAGGAAGACGGGGCTGTCTGAAACGGAGTTCTGTAAGCGAAACAGTCCCGGTCTTCTCCCAACCTCCTCAGGGATTTCCCCCCCCCCATCTGAAAAAGCCCTAAATCTCCCATTACTATTACATCACTCCTTTCTAAATGTGTAGTCATCTGTTCCAGGAAGGCATAATAATAATAATAATAATAATTATTATTATTATTTATAGCCCGCCCCTCTGCGAATAAACGGGGTGGCTTACAACAGTAAAATATTACATAATATAAAACAACTCAAAATCCCTCCCCCCCTTAAAACATTATTAAATCAATACAAATTAAAATCAACATATAATGCAATTGTTATTAAAAACCCTTCCTAGCGAGCAGCAACAGTTAGGAGCTCCAGAATCAACTTCCAAAGGGGGTTCCTGAGGCTGGGATTAGCTATTCCGGAAAAGCCTGCCTGAAGAGATCCATCTTGACAGCCTTTTTAAAGCTGTCTAACGATGTCAATAGGTGGATCTCATCCGGCAGGCCGTTCCACAATTTGGTGGCGACAGCCGAGAAAGCCCTCTGGGAAGTGGTCGGAAGCCTAGATCTTTGTGGCTGCAACAAATTCCTCCCAGAGGACCAGAGAGCACAGGGAGGATTATAAGGGAGAAGGCGGTCCCTGAGATAGCTTGGACCCAAGCCATTTAGGGCTTTAAAGGTGATAACCAACACCTTGTACTGGGCCCGGAAGCTGATAGGCAGCCAGTGGAGGGACCTCAAAACCGGAGTAATGTGGTACCTCCTAGATGTTCCAGAGACAAGCCTGGCTGCCATATTTTGTATCAGCTGTAATTTCTGAACCAAACACAAGGGTAGCCCCATGTAGAGTGCATTACAGAAATCAAGATGTGAGGTTACCAGCGCATGCTCAACGGTCTCAAGATCCCTTACTTCCAGAAAAGGGCGCAGCTGGCGTATCAGCCGAAGCTGATAACAAGTGCTCCTGACTGTTGCATTTACCTGATTTGTCATCAGGAGTGACGAGTCAAGGAGCACCCCCAGACTGCGAACACAGTCACTGGAGGAGAGTGTGACCCCGTCCAGGACTGGAGGTTGCAACTCAATTCTTGGTTTCGGGGCCGCTACCGTGAGCACCTCCATCTTGTCTGGATTCAGTCTCAATCTGTTTTTCCTCATCCAGCCCATTACTGCCCGAAGACATTCATTGAGAGAAGAGATGCCATCAGAATTCGAGGCCGACGAATGAGATACGGAGAAATAGATCTGAGTGTCATCAGCGTACTGATAACACCCAGCTCCGTAACTCCGAATGATCTCACCCAGCGGCTTCATATAGATGTTAAATAACATCGGGGATAATCCAAGTCCTCAGTCTGCCTTGGGGGTCTGTAGTAGACCCCCATTGTTGTTTCTCCCCCCATTATTTTTTCCCAGATGCTCTCAACCTGGCTTCTAGGATTTAAGTCATGGATCTTTTCACAGGTTTAAAAACTCTTGACATATAATGCTACTTCTCCTCCTTTTCTGTTTGGTCTATTTCTCTAAATAGGTTATACTCCTCTATTACTTCATTCCAATCATAAGACTCATCCCATCAGGTTTCAGTGATGCCTATCATATCATACTTGCTTTGCTGTGTTAAGTGTACAAGTCCATCTTGTTTATTTCCCATGCTCTGTGTATTCATGTAGAGACATCTAAGACCATGGGTCATTACCCCTTAGCTGCTTATTTAAGATTTTTTTCCTTCCACTTTTGGGTTCTTGTACTATTTGCCCAGTTTCCTCTATCACATTCGGGCTATTATCTCCAGCAGTCAAAGAACTCCTGCCCTCAAAAATACTGTCTCTTTCCCCCACGTAATGCAGTTTAAAATCCTCCTGAACAGGTTTGTGAGACTCTTAACGAAAGCATTCCTGCCAACTGCTGTGAGGTGCAGTCCATCACTTGCTAGAAGTTCATCTTCATGAAACCACAGACCATGAGCCAAGAAGCAGAGTTGGAAAAAACATAAACCACCCCCTCTCGGGGTTTTTTGGTTTAAACTGTGGTGTTTGTTGTTGTTGTTGTTTAAACCATCCCCCACCTTATTAAAACCAATATAGGACGTCAGAAAATTAAGTAGCAAAATGCAGTTCAGATTTTATGGCCACTAGCTTAAATAATAATTGTTCTTTTAAAAGGTGCTTTTTAAAAGCAAGTTGTTTTGGCTGAACGTATGTTAATTGAGGGATTTGTTTCTGAATGGTGTTTCTTGCACTATAAAATAAAGTGATTAAAAAGAAGCAAATGACACTGGATAGAAGTCTAACAACGAACAACTGCCAATAAACTAGTAAAGTTAAAAGGTTGAAATTCAAATAGTCATTGTTGTTCCAGTAAGAGGGTTGGAAAATAGTAATAATAGCCAGCTTTTTAAAAAAATATGAATAATCAATTAATGGCTTTATTGGTGTTTATGTTTAAAAGGCATTTGGTTTAAACCAAGGTTTAAACCATCCAACTCTGCCAAGAAGGCAAATTGTTCCCAGAGGCACCATCTGCAGAGCCAGTTGTTCACCTCCACTAGTCTCCTTTTCCTTCTTGGGTCATGTCCTTCAGCTGGGAAGACAGATGAAATGTGCAATGAGCATTTTTTCCTTAAAAATATTAGTTATATTAGATTTCAATGTGTAAATTGACCTGAAGTTGAAAATAATTTAATAGGTGGAAAAATATTTCTTTGGGTTAGTAAAACAGGGGAAGTCATGAGGTATTGGTTATATAATGATAAAATGTAAAATTGTAAAGAAGATAGATACATGTATATTTACCATACCCAGATCTCAATAATTATTTTGTATATGTATATGGCAATGAATTACTTTGACTAGAGTTGTGTTACAATTAAAATTACAACCTGTGCATGAAGATCCCTTAGCTTCATACCCACAGCCTTTTAACCCCTTATGATATATTGAGGACCATGTCTTGCATAGTCTCCTTGTGGACCAAAGAAAGAGGTACTGGTCAGTGGGCTTGACGAATCTTGTCAGCCTCTCTGTTACACCATGATTTTTTCTCCAGAGTGACAGTACACCTCTGTTAAGCCTGCAAACCACTGCATCAGTTCCCTTCAGCAAGTAGTCCCCTACTACCACCACGTATCTTCTGAGGATTGGCAGGGGCCATTCCATGGGCTGAATCTTCCAAGGTTACCGGCACATTTTCTTGATACTGGTGATGATGATGTCCTTTTGCAATCATATCTTGTCAAAAAGCCATTCTATTTTATTGATGGGCCAAGTCATCAATAGATCTCTCCAGGCGCTTTGTTGCCAGCATTGCTGGTGTTTGAATCCTCATGCCATTGTACACTGTGAATACAGTGTCAATTGCCAGAACACTTCCAGGTGAGATCGGGCCAACCAGGTAGGGAACAGTCTTTTTTTTTACCTCCTCGATTCAATTGGGACTTTTAAAGTGTGTTCCTGTGCTTGTATATGCTTTTTATTTCTTTACTAGCTGTACCCAACATAACATCCACCAGTGGTGTATTAAAGGTGAGTCGCTCTGTTGCCCTGCCCTGCTGCTGCTGCCACCGCCACCACCAGTTGACTGCCTGGGTCCCATCACAGCAGCAGCAGCAGGGGTGATGTGGGAATGATGTGACCCCCTGGGTGCCGGTCGCTATCAAAATCCATATCAAAAGTTGGTCTAGTTCTATAACAGAGAAATAATGTCTACTATTCAAAAAATCCAATCAATCAGTTGGGAGGTCCATCGTCATTGACTCAATTCTGACAAAATAACCCCCCCACCCCCCCCACCCCCCCACACACATAGCTTGTGTATGTTTCCTTCCCCAGTATGCTAATTGGTGGCTTAGGAAACATACCCAACCAATCCCCTCACTCCCTCAGCCAATCACCATCCACATGCAAATTCCCTCTGCACCTCACAATACACTCCTGCCACTCAATCTGCATCTACACCCCCAGCCTCATAAGGGCCCCTCCCTCCTCTCATTTCCTCCGGCAGTCACCACCCACATGTAAAAAAATGCTTCCCCCCATAAAATAATGGCATGTAGCTGAACCGTGTGAAAGGAACGCTGCCACACCAAGTTCCACATTGTAACCACTGCTTGAAACCCCAGAAGGGCACATAACAGTCTATGATATCTGGGCACACTAATACTAATACTGATACTGATACTGATACTGATACTGATACAATTGTTCTCTTCAGTATATATGCCCCAACTATGCAAGGTGACCCTGTAGAGAAAGACAAATTCTACACAGACCTACGCCAACTCATACAAAAAGTCCCTGTAGAAAATTAAATTATTATCCTTGGTGAATTCAATGCCAGAGTGGGAAAGAACTCCAAAGCCTGGAAAGCTGTTTTAGGCAAGCATAGTGTTGGAAATTGCAATGATAACGGACGGCTCTTGCTAGACTTCTGTGCAGAACAACAGCTGACTATTACAAACACAATCTTTCAGCAGAAAGATAGCTTGAAGACAACCTGGATGCATTCCCCGATCCAAACATTGACACCTCATTGACTATATTCTAGTCTGCCAGAGAAACATTCGCGATGTCCGTCATACTCGAGTGATGCCCAATGCAGAATGCCAGACAGTTCATTGCCTCATAAGATGTAAACTAAACCTTCATCTTAAGTTCAAACCTAAGAGGGGTGGCATCTTAAAGAAGAGACTCCAAGTCAACAATCTTCAACAAGCTACCACGAGAGACAACTACCAGGCAAACCTGCAAACAAAACTTGAAGACCATCCTACAGATCCTTCTCGTACAGTGCTTTGGCAGCATATCAAAAACAGTATCCTCCAATCTGCGGAAGAATCCCTCAGGTTCTCCCACAAGAAAAATAAAGACTGGTTTGATGAAAACAACCAAGAGATCCAAGAGCTGTTGGCAAGGAAGAGAACTGCTCACTAGGCATACCTCGCCCAGCCAACTTGCCATGTAAGAAAAGCAGCTTTCCATCTCACATGTAGTAAACTTCAACAAAAACTCTGAGACATGCAGAACAAGTGGTGGATCAATATAGCAGAAAAGACACAACGCTGTGCAGATCTGGTTGATCTTAGAGGATTTTATGAAGCTCTTAAAGCAGTGTTTGGACCTACTTATCAGGTCCAAAGCTCTTTACACAGTACAGATGGTCAAACATTAATTACTGATAAAGCCTCCATTCTGAATCGATGGGCTGAACATTTTCAAAGTCTCTTTAGAGCCAACCGCGTAGTCCAAGGCTCAGCTATCCAACATATGATACAAAAACCGATGAAAAATGAATTGAACATAGCTCCCACTTTGGAAGAGACCCTTAAGGCCATACAGCAGATGAAAAATGGCAAGGCAGCTGGGATCGATGGAATCCCACCTGAAGTTTGGAAACACAGAGGTCATGCAATCGACGATAAATTCCACAAACTCCTTGTGAATTGCTGGGAAAAATGGGAACTGCCATCAGATCTCCGAGATGCAGTCATCATCACCCTGTATAAGATAAAAGCAGGAAAATCCAATTGCTGAAACTATCGAGGTATAACACTGCACTCTATTGCTGGAAAAATCCTTGTAAGGATACTCCTGAACAGACTAGTTCCTGCTATTTCAGAAGAACTTCTTCCTGAAAGCCAATGTGTCTTCAGAGCCAACAGGAGTACTACAGATATGGTATTTGCTCTTAGACAACTGCGAGAGAAATGTAGAGAGCAGAACAAGGGTCTCTATGTAACATTTGTCAACCTCACCAAAGCCTTTGACACAGCGGACTTTTTCGGACAATGTAAAAATAACGCTAGCAGCGTCGCCAGGTTGTGACGCTGCAGCGCTAGAGGGCGTCAGTTTCGTACAACGCTCCTTCCCAGCGGTACTGTTGCAGTACCGCTGGGACATTTGACCGTGATATTTTTGCTTCTACCGTCATATTTTACTCACAATCAACGATGAAGAAAACGGAAGTTCTTTACCAGCCTGCACCACAGGATGAACACCACCATCCCCACATTGCCGTTGGCAAATCTGTGCTCAAATCCGGTTAGCAGTTCACCTACCTGGGAAGCATCATCACCTCATATGCCAAGATTGACAAAGAGATCGATCACAGATTAGCAAAGGCATATAGTGCATTTGGAAGACTTTACAAAAGAGTCTGGAGTAAGAAACACCTGAGGAGAAGCACAAACATCAGTGTGTATAGAGCCATTGTACTGTCTATTCTCCTTTATGGGTCTGAAACATGGGTCACCTATCATCACTTATGACTCCTCAAATGCTTTCATCAGCGCTGTCTACGCACAATCCTAAATATACACTGGACTGACTATGTGACGAATGTTGCTGTCCTTGAGCAAGCAGGGATCACCGGCATTGAGGCCATGATATTGAGAACACAGCTGCGCTAGGCAGGGCACATTTCTAGGATGGAGGACCATCGTCTCCCAAAAGTAGTATTCTACGGTGAACTCGCCACGGGTCAGCGTAAGAGGGGCACTCCAAAAAAGTGATACAAGGACTCCCTGAAACAACATCTCAGGCTCGGCCAAATTGATCACCAACAATGGCCTCACATCGGGAGGCATGGAGACGCACTATCCACAATGCTGCAGCCTTATATGAGAACTTACGCTGAACAAGTCTTGAAGAGAAACAACAACACAGAAAGAATCACAACCCAGAAACATCACCCAAGGAGACCTTCTGCTGTGCTTTCTGCAACTGGACTTGTTTATCAGGGATTGGCCTTTTTAGTCATCAGCGCGCTTGCAAAAAGCGCAGGATGAGTCCTTCCTGAATCTTCATTTGCGAAGAAAAGCCAGAGAGAGACTAATAAAATTACACCAGTGGCTCTTAACATTTTCTTTACCAGGGGTCCCCCTTTAAATATCTTTTGTTGCCATAGACCCCCAAGACTTTAGATTTAAAACCCTAATAATAATAATAATTATAATAATAATACACCATCTATGAAATCTTCCCTCAGAGGCACTGGAGTGGGAGGGAAGACTTTTCTCTTGCTTCTTCCTGCATGTTTGTGGCTGGTGTGGATTTAATGGCAATGTGCAGGCCAAGCCAGCCAGCCTTTGCCTTGGCTCCTATCACATGGCCACTCTACTGCAGGCAGGAGGTGGTCTGAGCAGCTTTTAAGCCTTTGAGGACCCCCTGTGTGGACACCAAAGACCCCCAAGGGTCCCCAGATTCCAGGTTAAGAACCACTAGTCTAGATACTTGGTGAAAGTAGCATGCAAAAGCTCTACCTCATCTAGAGAAGAGGCGTCCAGGGACCCTTGTCTACCGCTTGTTAAAATAGAAATGAATAGAAAAGGAACAAGCTGCAGTGAGAGGAAGAGCCCAGAGGGAAAACTATAAAGGCCTCACCTTCACCACCAGCTCTCCACAAGCTGCAGTGAGAGGAAGAGCCCAGAGGGAAAACTATAAAGGCCTCACCTTCACCACCAGCTCTCCACAAGCTGCATTGAGAGGAAGAGCCCAGAGGGGAAACTACAGAGGCCCACGTTCACCACAGACTCTGCAAGCCAAGCAAGCAATTTCACTATGAATGTTAAGGATTTTGCCTCAGAACTGTAAGTGACGAGACCCCAAAAGTTTTGAGTAAATTAGAAAGATCTGTAGAAAGGCTTTGAAAGATTTGTACGAAGGCTTTAATGTCCTGTAGTCTCAACATAAGACCAAGGTGCTAAAAATTCCATCCGCAGCCCCAGGCAGAAACTTTTAAGAAATACCCAAGCAGAAATAAAGCTATGGTGATGACTCGGAGTAACTATAAATACCATGGCATTACTCCATTATCAATTAAATCTTCTCTCAGGAAGCCGAGGAAGCAAACAAAAATTATACACTTTTATCCAAATAAAGAACGAGAGGAGGTGACATCAAACCATGAGTCCCAAGAAGTTAATATTGATCTTAAAGGGAACCCCCCCTGTTAAAAATGCTGATACTGATGTTAACACTGTAGAAAGCAACACAGATAGTATAGCTTCTAACCTGTCCTCCATACAAAGCTTAGGAACATGTGAGAGAAATCAGAATGGCCAATTAGAGGAGTTAATGTTAAGGCAAATCTCTGAATTTTCAACAAAAAATAATGGCCCAAGTTCATCTGTACTCCATAATGTAATGGATTCAGATGATTTACCAATCATTGAGTGGCTGGGTCTCTTGACAGAAGATATTAAACAAATAAAAAGTTTTTTGGGAGACTGCAATAAGGTCATTACACTTTTAGTGGACACCTGTAAACTTGCAAATGACTGCAAGGGCCCCATTTCGAACATTGAGATCAGCCCATCAGAAGAGAGTCATAGAACTGCTAAGGCTAAAGAGAGCACTATCAAAGCTAAGAAAGAAAAAAATGTTAAACCTTGCAAAGTAGTTAAGAAAAAAAGAACAAGCTTTAAAAATCTTTGGAAGTTACTAGATGGCAGCTGCAGTTTAAGATAAAAAAAAACCCCTCTAGAACAACAACAAAAAAGACAAAAGCATGGAAGAAGCAGGAATCACCTAAACAATGCTCTGACACCATATTGGTTTCCCCAAATTTGCCCCCCTCATCACACACAGCTTCCTTATAGAACTCATTAGTCCAAGACCCATGGGCACATGTCTTGTTAGAAAACAAAACCAGAGCAACCAGAGTACTTAAGGAGAGGCCTAAGACAGATGGTCATTGGAAACTAAAATTAAGTGAAACTAAATTAGCCTTACTAAACTACCCAAAGCCTACAGGCATTCTGTCTCATGAGGAATGTAAAATCCATCTTTGGAATGTACTAGGGGAATTTATCCCTGGTATCATTAATAGCATTGCAGATCTAACACATGTTGAGTATCTACACTCAAATAGCACTTGTGTAAGAGTAGTGGTTACATTCCGAAAACAAAGTACTACTGCAAGGGTGTACAATCATAGAGATAAGTTGAAGCGGAGAGGTATATATGTTACAAGATTCTTCAAAAATGTGGCACCACCAATATCACTGGTGCCACGTGCTGAACTCATCTCAAAAACCCCACAGGTTGAAGTTTGCCAAAAGCTGATTGACACTGGTCTAATTGAGGATAACTCCACAACTGTAGCCAAAACGAATACCAGTCTTGGGGTCTTTAAACCCTTGCTCTCAATGATCTTGGGAAAGGATCTTTTTGATGAAACTGAAAAAGATTTGCTGCATTCTTTCAGTGAATTATCTATAGAGACTCAGAATGATATCTTACTCAGATTAGATTGCTTACGATCCTACTTATAAAAAATAACGGAAGGGATGAAGACCCCAAAAGGACAAAACTTGCTCTGGACACCAGAATCAATAGAGCAAGCGTACCATCATGAGCTAAAATTGTGGGTCAAGAAACCACCTGCCCATCTCAATCAAATTTCTGCGGAAATAAACCCTCTTTTACAGAACTATGATAAAACAGATATAACCAAAGTTCCTGCAGTTATAACTCATCCTACAGATATGGGCAAGGATACTACATCTGCATGGCTCACAATGAGAGAGCTTGGAGAATGGGAATTAGGATCCCCGCATAAAACAGCTGAAATACCACCATGTAACATCATTAAGTCATATATATCAAATGTAAGCAGAATAAATACCTCCTTGATTATTACTGAAGACGATTTGGAAGAACCTGCCACTCCAGAACTATCTGAGTGCCATTTACATCCTCTAACAAAGAGTAGCATGGTAGCTAACAGGTCATCAGAGTCTGACAATCTTTCAGTAATGGCCATACGTCCTTTGAGACAAAGAGAGAGCCACTGTTTAAAAGATAGCATTGTGGAACCCCCCTTTGGCAAATTTTTATATTCTGCAGATTGACATAAGCCAGCTCAGAAGAATAGTCAATTAGCCCTCCTATCCTGGAATATTGCTGGCTGGCACAGTAAATGTGCCAACCACTCATTCAACAATTTCATAAGAAAATTTGACATCATTTTCTTACAAGAAACTTGGGAATGTGAGAATCTAGAATTAAATGGTTTTGAGACATATTCCCTAAAAGCAGAGCCTAGTGCAAGGGGTGGTCGAGCTATGGGTGGCCTTGGGATTTTGATTTCTACCAAGTTGTGTGTCTCTGTTAACAGCATTAACTTACTGCAAAATGTTGCAATTGCTATGGTTGTCAAACTAGATCATGTTCCACTGGTACAGGTTAATGTATACTTCTTCACCCTTCACCAAAAAAAATCAATCAAGGATAGGTGGCTTAAACTGCAGGACTTTATTAATAGCATAACTGTATTACACCCAGACATATCCGTAATAATGGCAAGTGATTATAATGCGAGACTTGGACCTAGTGATGAGGCCATTTACAATCATTTTGGAGAACATCCCCCTGAAATAGAAAATAACCATTTGATACCTGTCAGGCAATCCAAGAATAAGATTTGCAATTTCTCCGGTCTTTGCCTCCTGCAACTAATAAATTATTTAGATCTAGTGATATTAAATGGTAGCACTGAGGGAGATAAACAAGGAGAGTTTACATTTGTCTCCGGAAACGGAGCTTCAACAATAGATTACTTCATAGTATCACACAGCTTATTAAATGGGATCTTAAAACTCAAGGTGATAATCCAAACTGAAAGTGACCACCTTCCTCTATTTGTTTCTTTAAATTTGAGGGCACAAAATATACATGCTGATTTAGAACCAGCATTAGATCTAAAAATGGCTCCTAACTTTTCTTGTGTAAAATGGACCATTAAACTAGATGAAGCTGTAAGCAAGTTTCTTCATCTAGATAGTTCACGCAAATTAAGAGAATCTCTTCTCTCAGAAAGTCCACCAGAACAGATCCTAAGCTCTTATCTGAAGTTAATAGCACATATTCAAGGCTGTTTGTCAGTAAACAAAACTAATACACACAATCTCCAACACTCAAGGACCAACTTTTGGTTTGATAAAGAATGCAGAACCCTAAAAAGAACATTAGTGGAAAAATATAAGCAATACAGAAATTCTGATATGACATCTTTACCAAAAGATTGGCTTGTGCTAAAAAAGAAATATAAAAAACTAAGGAAAAAAAGAACCAGGAGGTGAGAACTAATTGGCAAAGGTTAATTGATGCTTCAAACACACATGACTCTGCCACCTTTTGGAAACTAGTATCCAGGGGCTGGCAAAATAATATCTACCGACTAGACTCCCACATCCCTGTAAAAACTTGGGAAGCATACTTTAGTACAATGTATGCCGGAAGAAAAACAGGAGATACATTAAATACCCAGAACCTTGATGATCTTCCTACTTGGCTCCCTGTTTCAACATCCGAAATAGCAAGTCTCATTGCACACCTGAAACCTGGCAAAGCCCTCGGATACAACCTTATACCACCAGAATTACTAAAATCAAATGTTGAATGGTGGTCACCAGTTCTAGCCGCCCTATTCACACACATAAACCAGACAGCTTCCATTCCATCTGATTGGGGCCTAGCAATTATAGTGCCAATTTTTTAAGAAGGTCGAAGATATGATCCGGCCAATTACAGACCCATAAGTCTATTAAGTATAATCAGTAAACTGTATGCGAGCCACCTTCTAGAGAAATTACTGTGTTGGATAGAAGTAGATAACCTTCTGAGGGAAGAACAAGCAGGATTCAGGCAAGGGCATTCATCTGTGGACCAGGGTCTTATATTGCAACACCTACTAGACAAATATTCATCCCCTGTGGGGGGGGGACACTTTATGCAGCTTTTATAGATTTTAAATCTGCTTTTGATACAATTCCAAGAGACAGATTATGGCAAAAAATGGAGGCCACTAACATTGATAGACGTCTACTGACCCTTATACGAAGCTTATATGACCAGACCTCTTTGAGAGTAAGATGTGATCAAGAAGGGCATTTGACAGATGTAATACCTACATATAAAGGGGTAAAACAGGGTTGTGTATTGGCCCCTACTTTATTTACTATCTACATTGATTCATTAGTTAGAGCATTGACAAGAGAAAACCTCTATCCACCTAAACTGTCAGGGAGACCTATATCTACACTCCTCTATGCTGATGATGCTATTCTCCTGTCTGTAACCTGTGTAGGACTGAGACGTCTCTTAAGAACACTGGGAACATATGTAATACAGAACAATTAATAATTAACTATGAAAAATCTAAAGTTCTTATCTTTACCAAAA
Organism: Gambelia wislizenii; assembly: GCA_030847615.1. Classification (NCBI taxonomy): domain Eukaryota; kingdom Metazoa; phylum Chordata; class Lepidosauria; order Squamata; family Crotaphytidae; genus Gambelia; species Gambelia wislizenii. The sequence continues at coordinate 60,029,188 of JAUMIR010000001.1, forward strand.
AAAAAGAAAAAAGTAAACATCGATGGCAAGTGAATGGCCATCAACTTGAACAAGTCAAATCTTATAAATATCTGGGAGTAATTTTTCATTGTACAGGTTCCTGGAGAGGCCAAATCTCTTATGCAACTGCAAACATACAACGAAGTTATAAGTCACTAATCTCTTTTTTCTACAGCAAAGGGGAACAACATGTTCCCTCAGCTATACAGGTGTTTAAAGCAATGATCCTCCCCCAAATGTTATATGGTGCGCAAATATGTACGTTCAAAAATATTGCAACCATGGAAACTGTTCAAACAAATTTTTTGTGAACTGTTCTCAGCCCCCCAAACTGTGTGTCAAGTGTCTTACTCAGGCTCGAAGCAGGCTTAATTTCTATTGAAGCACAAATATGGATATATAAGTTAGACTTTTGGTTAAAGATGCTATTTACTCCCAAAGGTCTGGCCCCTTGACTCTTAGTGATACATTTCAATCAAGATGGAAAAAATTGGTTAAGGAAAAAGTACAATCTCTGGGCTTCTCACAACCTGTTATTCTAGCCATGGGGTATGCAAAAGCCAAAGAAAATATCCACCAGCACATACAGGACATAGAATTACAAAATCATATATGTGCAGCATCCTTATACTCAGGTTTCAAAGACAGTGAGAGAAGCTTTGCCCTTGCCGCATACTTGAATAATCTAACCAACCCAAAGTATAGGAAAGCCTTTAGCCTGGCCAAATTCAATGTACTCCCATCAGCTCTACTAACAGGAAGATATAACAACAAACCTCTCTGTGAACGTTTATGTCCTTGTGGGGCTGGGGAGGTAGAATCTGTGGGGCATGTTTTATTGTACTGTACTTTTTATCGGGATCTGCAGCATTGTTTTATAGTACCGATGTTACAAAAAATACCAGGTAAATCTGACACATTTTATATTGACTATCTTTTGGCTGACCGGCAACCAGGGATTACAGCCAAGGTGGCAAGTTTTTGCGTTGCTGCAATAGCTTGCCGATGAAAAATTGTGTCTTAACTTTTTTTGTTGTTGTTCATTGTACAACATTGTACAATTTTCTTGCATTGTATAATACTGTCCTATTTTACTTTTATATTGTTTATGATGGTCATTGACTGTAATAAAGTTCATTCATTCAATAGAAAAGGGAGTGAAGGAGTCTCTCTAGCAAGGGGTAGAATGGTCACCTCTAACTTATTTGTGAATCTTTGGGCTCATCTTTGCCCCACCCACAGAATGCGGAGCCTCAGCCTGCTCCGACACCAGCTGCCCTTTGAGGGGAGCATGGTGGATTCCCATTGGGGGGAAGCTGGCTGCCAATTAGAGCCCACTTTGCTCCATTCTATTCTCCCTCCTTCGTCAGCTTTGCCTCCTCCTACCAGCTGGAGGTTTTTTTTTTTAGCAGATGGCAGCCCATCTGGTGCAGCATTTGTAAAGAAAGTCTTTCTCCCCATGGGAAGCAGAGCCAGGGGCAGCCAGAGAATCCCAAGAGGTCCCCTAAGGAAGAAAAAGAGGTCCTGGAACCCCAGGACAGCCTCCCACCTCCTTCCCACCCCTTTCCAGGGTGGTTTATTTATTTATTTATTTATTTATTTTGCAGCCTGTAAATTCTTTGGGGCAGAAGGTGTGCACTCACTATAGGCTCACTGAGAGGTGCCTGGGGATAAACTAACCCAGGAGTAGCCAAAACAGCAGAACTGCACAGCAGAAAGGGCACAAAAACAAAGGCTTCAGCTAGCAGCTGTTCCATAGCTCTGACTCACTTTCACACAGAAAAAGACTTACAGGAAGCAAGGTTCATCCAAAAATATCTGGAGGTCTTTATCTTCAGTTTCAGTATAAACAAACATAGTATATACATAGCAAACCTCATTAACAAACTCAGTATCGACACTCCTCTTTCTCCAGAACACCAACCCACACACAATGCATTGTGTGCTTTGGCTATATAGGAGTGTTTGCTAATCATTCCTTTGCCTAGCCACAGATGTGAACAAACCAATTTCAGCTATGCTAGCAGTCTGTGGTCTGTTGCTCCAAGATTTTTCCTTTTGCACCTAGAGCAATATTACCCTGACAGAAGGAGAGGGGAAAGGATTCAAGTTTTTGGGTGCAGAAGGGGTGAAGCACAGAGGAAGGGGAAAAACTTACCCTGCAAGGTAGGACAGGAGGAAAAAGGAGAAAGAAGAAGGCGGGGGATACATAAAAAACAACATCATTTCCCCTTGCAAGCATATTAAGACAGCAAGGGGAGTTGGCTGAGTATTTAGTTACTGCAGCTCAACAGGCAAAAATGTGGCTGTAGGCCAAGGAGGTGGTGCTAAAAAACACCGTCAAGCTGCTGATTGGCTGGCCATCAGAGCACTACAATTGGTTGGGTATGTTTCCTAAATAGCCAATCAGCACAGTGGGAATGGCAAGATTTATAGAGAATTATATACAGTTGTCCTTTCATATTTGCTGGGGTTTGGTTCCAGGACCCCCCCCCCATGGATACCAAAATCCGGGATTACTCAAGTCCCATTATATGCTATGGCATAGCAGAATGGTGTCCCTTATATAAGATGGCAAAATCAAGGTTTGCTTTTTGGATTATTATTTTTAAAAGAATATTTTCAAGCAGTGAATACTTAAATCTGTGGATACGGAGGGACAACTGTATATAGATTTTACTTTTATTTTTGAATTTGCCTCACTCATATCTTCTCATGAGAATCAGTGAGATCTGAAACCAGGAAGTGAACAGAGCTCTGTTCACTCTCCGTTAGTGCTGGCCTGCCTCTTTAATGCAACTCAGGTAAGGTCTGAGGGGGGAGTCTTTTGCCAGCATAAAAATGCCACAAATATGCCATCAAAAGAACATTAATGGAGGGTGGTCTGTTAAAGTTCCTAGACAATGGTGTAAAGCCACCTTCGATCCTATATTGGGGGAAGCACAGGGCATAAATGTAAAAAAGCAAACAAACAATACTGAGCTAGAATTAGACAGACCAGTGTTTTAACCCCGTATAAAGCAGCTTCCTGACCAATGTGCCTGTTCAGTCTGCTGTCCCGGCTGATCAACAACTTCAGGGCTCTGGCAGTCACTTCTAAATGTTCTTTACCTTTAAACCAGACTAGGACTGTACAGTCTTTCATACAAAGAACACCTGGAAACAGATGACTGTCTCTTGGCCCTTTTCCAATGAAGGACTGTCCTATTTAAAGTAGGACACATGACCACTTTATTTGGTAGAGAGTTATGGGACACTAAATTGTGCACCAAAAATTAAAATAAAATGATGGTACTAAGCACCATGAATCTAACAAAGGCTCAGAAAACAGAGTTTCCTTGTGAGGAACATGAAACTGCTGTAACACAGGAGGAGAGAACACAGTGTCAACAAAAAACTGCAGGACAGCTGCTTGTTTCACTCTCTAAGTTCAGCACTATAGTCACAGCCCTTTGAAAGTCCTGTTGAAGGTCTCCTGGAACTATAAATATTATTGGGTATTAACAGCTGCCACTGATTCTTTTATTAGTCAGAAGTGAAACAAAGGGTGATTTCTTTAATCCCTTGACAAATATTGAGATTCACACGCGGCTTGTTTGGGAATTTCCTGATTTGTTTCTACTGTCGTATTTCCTGGAGAACTTTGGTGTGGGCAATGACCTAATACAGTGATAATAGCAGCCAATTATGATGGTTTCCCCTTTGCTTCTGCTTAGAGGCTGTGTACCTTGAACACAAGGCACCTGTTAGACATTTTGCTCACTGAGGTGGCCCACCCCACTCTCACTCACTTGAGTGAGAGTGGGGTGGGCCACCTCAGTGAGCAAAGTCAACACATACAGTGTCCAAATGGCCAACCCAGGTTGTTGTTTTTTTACCCAGGAGTCAAAAAAAACCCCATCAAAAATTCTCCACATTTTTGTCAGGAAAATATAAGATTAAGAGCCTTCCCACACGCCAAGGAAAAGCAGCAAAGCAGCAGGAACATTCTGTTTTCCCTGCTGCCTTCCCGCATGATGTTGGCATCCTTCTGGCATTCCCTCATTCCACTCACATTGGGGACCAAGGTAAAACAGTGTCTTTTTGCCACCAGGTTTTTCTGGTTAGCAAAAAGACACTGTTTTACCTCAGTTCCCAATGAAAGCGGAACGAGAGAACACTGGAAGCATGCCAATGTCATGAGGGAAGGCAGCAGGAAAAACAGAACATTTCTGCTGCTTTGCTACTTTTCCTCAGAGTGAGGGAAGGCTCTAAGAAACTAAAAATATAACCATTTGTTGACCTGTCATGACATCTACCAACTGCTGCCTGGCCTCACTCTGCTTAATGGTAGGGACCATCTTGCTTGAACAGCTGCAGGACTAGTAGAAATTTAGCAGGGACAGACATTTCTTAATTTAGAGAGCCTGTCTACACTGCAGAAATACAGCAGTTTGATACCACTTTATGCACCATAGTTCTATCCAATGGAATCCTGGCATTTGTAGTTTGACGAGGCACCAGAGTTCTCTGATAGAAAAGGCTAAATGCCCCACAAAACTGCAAATACCAGGATTCCATAGGACAAAACTATGGTGGATAAGGTGTTGTCAAGCTGCTGTATTTCTGCAGTGTACACAGGCCCAAGCTGAGATACAGTTACAGCCAGGGAGGTAAGCCCTTCTGTGAACGACTACTTTCACTGCCTTTTGTACTGTCAATGTAACACTCTTGTTGTTGTTGTTGTGTGCCCTAAAGTCAACTCCAACTCATGGCAACCCTATCATAGGGTTTTCTTGGCAAGTTTTATTCCAAGGAGGTTTGCCATTCCCTTCATCATAGGCTGGAAGGATGTAGCTGGCCCAAGATCATCCAGTGGGTTTCCATGGCTGAGCAGGAATTGAAATCATGGTCTCCTTTTCCCACTCTGAGCTGCATGTATGAGCAGTGAAATGGTTCACTCACCAACCAGAGACACAGCTTGGGAAAGTTACATTTGGGGACAACTCCCAGAATCCCACAGCCAGCATGCCTGCTGCTTTTAAAATTAGTATTAATTTATTTATTTGGCACTGATACGCGAATCAACATTTAGGGCAGGATCACAGGACACATGAGTGAAAATGCTGTGACTGACTCAAAACATTTTTTGGCTTTACTTAAAAGGTCAGGCAACCAAACTACCAACTCTGGCCTTTGCATACAGCTAAATTCTGGCAACTGGCCCAGAGGTATAAACAAACAAAAGGGGAAAACTGGCCAGACACTCTCTCTCCCTCTCCCCAGGCCAGTTTGCAAACCAGTCTCATGAGTGATAATCCTGATTATCATCACAAAGTACATTTCCCACTTCCTTTTCAAACAGCTGGGATTCTTCAAATGCCCAAACAGTATTTTGTACATGACTTGTGCTGTTGTCTTCTTTGTGACAGGCAACAAAGTGCTGTGATTCTTGAGGTTCAGCATCACATGGAACTTGCAATGAATTATTAAGCATTTCTGTACTACGGCCTCCCAGGCACAAAGACAATAAGTAAAGTAATCTCATGTGTTAATCTCAGTAACAGAGCACTGCTCCTCCCAACACAACAGGCGAATTACCAGAGCAGAACATTTTGCTGTTACAACATGCCAGCTGTGCCATACAAACCCTTGTTTTGGGGCCAAGATCTACTGTCAACATCTACTGCATGTGTACTGTTTTTCCACTATGAGAAAGAACCTTAATGTACTCAGTGTGCCCATGGTGATTTGAAATGAGAACTACCCTCACATACAGATCCAGTTTTGGTGACAGCAGTTCAATTCAGCTATATTGTGGCATAAGGGAGCTGTAAAATGGAATGGTGAAAGTACTATAGTATCAGATGGTAACCCAAAACAAAAACACTCCCAAAGAGGAAATAACTTCTGAAAGCCATGCAGAATAAGTACAGAGCACTTCCCAGCTGTAATATGAGGCCATCTGTGTTCACCTATTAATGAAGAAAAGAAAAAAGTAAGGAAGGAAGGTTGCCTATAGAGTCTAAAGTTGCCCACTTCTTTTTCTGGCTCTGCTCTTTCACTTTTAATAATACAGCATTTTAAAATGTAAAGTATGAAACGTGGGTCACCTATTGCCAACACTTACGACTCCTCGAACGCTTTTATCAGCGCTGTATACACACAATCCTAAATATACACTGGACTGACTATGTGACAAATGTTGCTGTCCTTGAGCAAGCAGGGATCACCAGCATTGAGGCCATGATATTGAGAACACAGCTGCACTGGGCAGGGCATGTTTCTACGATGGAGGACCATCACCTCCCAAAAATAGTTCTTTATGGTGAACTTGCCACGGGTCAGCGTAAGAGGGGTGCTCCAAAAAAAGTGATACAAGGACTCCCTGAAACAACATCTCAGGCTTGGCCAAATTGATCACCAACAATGGTCTGCCCTGGCCTCACATCGGGAGGCATGGAGACACACTATCCACAATGCTGCAGCCTTATTTGAGAACTCACGCCGAACAACTCTCGAAGAGAAACGACTATGCAGAAAGAACCTGTTGTAAAGGCCACCCTAGAATTTCTGCTGCCAAAAAGACAAATGATGTTACATTGGGTAAATATAAATATTTCTAAAAGCTTGTATTGATACAATTCTGATACCTTATCTTCCAGTTGACTCTTAATTTTCTAGAGCTTTCTTAGCTCTTTACTGAAACAGAATGTGTCCAGAGGAGGGCGACCAAAATGTTGGGAGGTCTGGAAGCCATGCCCTATGAGGAGCGGCTTAGGGAGCTGGGTAAGTTTAGCCTGGGGAAGAGAAGGTTAAGAAGGGACATGATAGCCATGTTTAAATATTTGAAGGGATGTCATACTGAGGATGGAGCAAGCTTGTTTTCTGCTGCTCCAGAGACTAGGGCATGGAGCAATGGACTCAAATGACAGGAAGAGACATTCCACCTAAATATTTGGAAGACTTCCTGACAGTAAGAGCTGTTTGGCAGTGGAATACACTGCCTTGGAGTGTGGTAGTCTCCTTCTTTGGAGGTTTTTCAGCAGAGGCTGGATGACCATCTGTCGGGAATGCTTTGATTGTTTATTCCTGCATGGCAGGGGGTTGGACTACATGGCCCGTGTGGTTTCTTCCATCTCTATTGAGTCAATGATTTACCTGCTCACAGAATTAGCATTTTCTGATTGCAGAATCTGAGATGTACTTTGTTCAGGTATTCTAGATTGATATGCTGTGTAGTACATTGAGAATTACTGTTCTATCCCATAGTCAACCCATCACCTAAGCTCCAGATAGCCCTCAGTTCTGGGATATCAGTAGGAGGGGTGTGGGGGTGCAGACCACACCAGGTGACACCTTTAGAGTGGTGTCATGGGCACCCCCTCTCCATGACTACTCTGGTGCTTACTTGGGTGATCTCCAAGTAAGCAGCACAGCGAGTAAACATGCTGGGTGTGTATGTGTACCATGCCAGCAGTGGTTCCTTTCTCTCCCCAGCCCAAGGGAGAGAAAGGAACTGCTGTCATCACGGCACACCTTTCTGCTGTGCTTACTTGCTATGAACCACTTACTCGGGGGTCATGCCTTCTAGGCAGGCCCAACCCTCTGCAGAGGCTCATGTCTGCCTAGAGGGGTGATCCCTAAGTATGTGGCATAGCATGTAAACATGGCAGGGGTGCTGCAAAGGTGTCAGTTCCTTTCACTTCCTTCCCTGGCCCAGGGGCCACCACTGCAGAACAGAAGTCTTCTGCAAACATCGGCTGTCAATTTTGCCTGCTCACCTGATTGCATGATGTCTCATGGGATTTTTCAGTCCTGTGAGACATCAAATGAGATCTGGCAGGCAGGCATATAAGGGCAAGGATTTTACTGGGAGGTAGACTATGGTGATGGCCTAGCTGACTGTCTGGCCATTGTTATTAATTTTTTCAGTTCATGATTACTTTTAAAAATAGTTTTGTTGTAAAGAGAATGGAATTGTTAAAAAACCATGCACGCCTTGTGTGAAATATACTAGGAATGCCACTACCTCAGCTCTCTTGCCATATAGAAACATCAGGGGATTGGCTTCTTTATCAATTGACAACAAAATTTTACTGTTGATACAAAGCTGAGGAATGCTGTTGAACAACAGGCCAATTTCTGATAGCGGTCCTCATTATGTAACAGCAAACTTTTTCTGCTATCAGTTCCAAAGCAAATTTTGGTCATGATAAAGATTGGATATGCTGAACTGGTAGCGAGTGCCTCAGCCAATATTCCTCCCTGTGTAACAACCTTGTCTCAGGACATTTTGTTCTTGCATTTAGTTTTGGAAATAGAAAGTTGCCGTAACAAGCCTCCGTCAAGCTGCTGTGATTGAGCACTTGGTTCCTAATAGTTTCTGTGCCCATCCTTGAAGAAACATTTCCATATTACTCTCCTAGGGTTGCATCTGTCTTATGAACCTTTTGATGTATTCTCTCCCATCAGTGATATAAAGAGTCAGTCATCAGGTCAGTCACAGAGGACTAGACATACTAGGAGTTTAGAGCTCTAGGGGGACAGAAGTGCCTCCAAGTTGTCATGGCAAAAGCTGTGGGTGATTTATCTTTTTCTGTTTCAAGCTGCAAATGGAAAAGCCATGCTGCTGCTTCCAGAGCTCTGGAATCCAAGTGACATTCTGGCCAAAATCCTGTTGGAAGCAAAGAGGAATCAATGCTTGTATAAAGTGACTAGTGAGAAAGGAGAGGCTTGTAGGCTTACTGCACGCCAAAGTAAAGCAGCCGTGTAGCAGGCAGGTTCTGTCTTCCATGCTGCCTTACTACACAACATCGTTGTTCTTCTGTTCTGGTCCCATGGGAGACTAAGGAGATTACCAGGCGCTCTTTAAAAAACAATCCCGGGGAGGTCAAGAGGAGGACGCCACTGTACCGCTACAGGCTGGTGATATTGCATGATGCTGTCCTCTTCTTGTTCTTCATTCATTCTCCCTCTGTGCTGAAGGGATGAAAAAGTGGTGCCTTTTCCATCCCTCCAGCACAGAGGAAGGACGGGAGGAGGATGGGGCATGCGGTATCGACTGCTGGAAGCGGGACAGTGGTGTCCTCCTCTCAACCTACCCCAGGGTTTTTTAAAGAGCGCCTGATAAAGTCCTGAACTAAAACCATGTCTTTTTTGCTAACCGAAAAAAAAAAGTTAGCAAAAAGATGTGGTTTTACCTCATTCTCCCACAGGACTGGAATGGCAGGACACTGGAAGAATGACAACATCGTGCGGTAAGCTAGCATGGAAAACAGAACCTTGCTGCTCCCCTCCTGCTTTACTTCAGCGTGTGGTAAGCCTCTAGATTATGCCTGCTCTTTGTTTTCACCATTTTGTATCTTTCTTTGTTCTATGTACTCAAGACTTTTGTTTCCTTCTTACCTGCAGAGGTCACTTTTCCCTTGTCTCAATAAGTGAGTCAGTCTCTTTGTTCCCTTTGTCTCTGGAGATTATCAGACAGGAATGCAAAAAAGCGTTCCTGTCCCACAATCTCCAATCCCATCCCTGTCCTGGCACAATAACCCTCCCATCAGACTCACCTCCTCTTGCATCCAAAGGCATCCCAGGCATGAATGGAGCTCTAACAGAGCTCTGTTCACTTCCTGGGTCGAAATCTCACCTGTTCTCACATGAAGATGCCAGCGTGAGAAATTCAAAAAGAAAAAGAAAAATAACAAGAAAAAAGTTTATACAAGTGAGTAAGCAAGCTGGGTGTGTATGCTCTAAAAGAATAATAATAATAATAATAATAATAATAATAGTTACTATTATCCCACACCTCTGTTAAAAACAATCGGGGCGGCTTACAAAAATTAAAATACCAATACAAATTAAAATCCCCAAACACCCCCCACCCCCACCCTCCCCCATAAAAAGACATTAAACCAAAATACATTAAAACAACTGATCTAAAATCACATTAAAATAATAAATAATAAATAAGCAGCAGACTAAAAAGGGCCAGGAGTTCCTGAGGCTGGGAACTAATTAGGAAAGGCCTGCCAAAAGAGATCCGTCTTTAGTGCTTTTTTAAAGCTACTCAGGCTCATCATCTGGTGGATCTCATTCAGCACGCCATTCTACAATTTGGGGGCGATTACCGAAAAGGCCGTCTGGGAGGTTGCAGACAGCCTAGATTTTTGTGGCTGAAGCAAATTCCTCTCAGAGGACCGGAGTGCGTGGGGAGGATTGTATGGGAGGAGGTGGTTCTGAAGATAAGTTGGACCCAAGCCATTTAGGGCTTTAAAGGTAATAACCAACACCTTATACTGGGCCTGGAAACTGACAGGCAGCCAGTGGAGAGATTTTAATACTGGAGTTATATGGTCTCTCCGAGATGTTCCCGAGACCACTCTGGCTGCCATATTTTGTACCAACTGAAGTTTCCGGACCAAGCATGAGGGTAGCTCCATGTAGAGCGCATTGCAGAAATCTAGACGAGAGGTTACCAGCGCGTGCACCACAGTCTCGAGGTTCTTTACTTCCAGGAAAGGACGCAGCTGGCATATCAGCCGAAGCTGATAACAGGTGCTCCTGACTGTCGCATTCACCTGACTAGTTATCTGAAGCGATGAATCAAGGAACACCCCCAGACTGCGAACACAGTCCTTAACGGAGAATGTGAGCCCGTCCAGGACTGGAGGTTGCAACCCAACTCCTGGTTTTGGGGCCGCTACCGTGAGCACCTCCGTTTTGTCTGGATTTAATCCCAATCTGTTTTTCCTCATCCAGCCCATTACTGCTTTAAGACAATCATTAAGAGGAGAGACGCCATAGGAATTCGAGACTGACGATTGGAACAAGGAGACATAGATCTGGGTGTCATCAGCGTACTAACACCCAGCCCCATAACTCCGAATAACCTCACCCAGCGGCTTCATATAGATGTTAAAAAACATAGGAGACAGGATGGCAACTTGTGGAATGCCACAAGTAAGCTCCTTTCTGCTGGAGCAGCTGTCCCCGAGCCGCACCCTCTGGGACCTGCCCGAGAGGAAGGACCGGAACCACTGGAGCACAGTGCCTCCGATTCCTAACCCACTCAGGCGATCCAAGAGGATGCTATAATCTACTGTATCGAAAGCTGCTGAGAGGTCCAAAAGCACCAACAGGGTCACACTACCCCTGTCGATGCTTAGATGCAGGTCATCTGTCAAGGCAACCATGGCAGTCTCAACTCCAAATCCCGTCCTAAAGCCAGTATGAAATGGGTCTAGATAATCGGTTTCATCCAAGACCACTTGGAGTTGAAGCGCAACTGCCCTCTCAATCACTTTGCTCAAGAATGTTAACATAGAAACCGGCCTATAGTTGTTCATGTCCAGGGGTCCAGGGAAGGTTTTTTCAGGAGCGGCCTAACCACCGCTTCCTTTAAACAGGATGGAACACACCCTTCTCTGAGGGATGCACTGATGATGTCCCTAAGGAACACAATCAAGGCACCCTCCCCCCCGGATGGCCAGCCATGAAGGGCAAGGATCAAGTGGGCAGGTCTTCTTCCTCACCCTACCAAGTAGCTTGTCTATATCCTCGGTACTCACGGATTGAAACTGATCCAGTAATCTTACATCAACGGAGTTGCTGGACACCTTGTCAATTGTTTCTGTCAAAATACTGGCATCTAAGTCGGCTCTTATCCGAGACATTTTATCTGCAAAGAAGTTGTTAAACGCGACACAGCAGGCTGTTGTTGGGTTAAGCAACGGGTTCTGCGCAGGTATAACCTGCATCATCTCCCTTACCACCCTGAACATCTCTGCTGGACAGGACTCTGCAGATGCAATACATGCAGAGGAGAAGGATCTCTGTGCTGCACGTATTGCCTCTCGATAGGATCAAAGGAAGTTCCTATGACGAGTCCTGTCAGATAAGAGCCGAGTTTTCCGCCAGTTGCACTCTAGGCGTTGTCCAACTTGCTTCATTTTCCTAAGCTCTGATGTATACCATGGCTTACGGTTTGGAGCGGGCTGGAAAGGACGCTTGGGAGCGATTGTGTCGAGAGCCTTGGTAAGGTCAGTGTTCCAGGTATTAACCAAAGCTTCTACAGAGTCACCGGCGTTACCAACCATTAAACCCTCCAAGGCTGTCTGGAACCCTATTGGTTCCATTAGCCTTTGGGGATGGACCATTCTAATGGATCCACCACCCCCAGTGGGGCGGGAAGAGACTCTTAGTTCAGTCTTGACCAGGAAATGATCTGTCAAGTACAAGTAATCCAGGGAGGTTCATAAAAAGAGGGTAGCCTACCTTGTTTTTGTGATCCCACCTGTAAGTGTTCTGGCAGGACCGCCCATTGACGCTGTATTCATGGCAGGACAATGATACGAGGTTTCAAACACCAGCAATGCTGGCACAGAAACAGAATGGGTGATCTATTGACAGCTCGGCCCATCAATTAAATAGAACACCATGGTAATGCCAGCAGAACACAAAAGGACCATGTTGTCTGATATTGGTGTCCTTTTCTGTTCTGCTGGCATTGTTATGGTGCCACATTAGCCACGTCTGATAATCTCCTAGGAAGGGAGCATCCATGGTGCTCCAACCCCAATAATCAGTGCTAGTTTACACCCATACATGACAAGCATCTTTTTAGGGGCTCTTCTAACCAAGGGTGCACCTACACTATAGAAATAATGCAGTTTGACACAACTTTAACTGCCATGGCTCCATCCTACAGAATCCTGGGATTTGTAGTTTTATGAGGCACCAGCACTCATTGGAAGAGAAGGCTAAAGTCCCTTTGAAACTACAAATCCCAGGATTCCATAGGATGGAGCTACAGCACTTGAAGTGGTGTCAAACTGTATTATTTCTACAGTGTAGATGCACCCCAAGTTTAGGTCAACTTTTTTTTGCCTGTCTCCTTTCCTATCCTAAGATGGACTTCCTGAGACAATAAATATAAGTTTTCTTTTTTGTTTTACTTTATAAGACAATCCTAATACAACAAAATTGAAAATCCACAAAAGAGCAATACCTTTATTGGCCAATTGAAAAGCACAAAATACATCATGCAAACTTTCAAGGCTCCACTGGCTTCTTCATCAGGAAAAAGATGTTTAAAAAAATCATATAGGAGAAGGAAGGTGATAATTGTAGAATTACAAGCCTACATTTTGTATCAGATGTTGTTTCCGTTGAAGTTTGGTTGGTTTGGAGGGATCTCAATGCAGCCATGTGAGGACCAGGGACAAAGGGGAATAAAAGATAGGCAATAAAATTTCAAATCCATAGCAACAGAAAAGTAACTTCCCGTGAGACCCAGATTGTCCCTATTCTGTATGAACCTAACTGCTGCTTTCTTAGGCAGAAAACATTGAATTTCTCAAGTATCTGTACTGTTATATCTGGAATACGGTAACTTTTAGCTGCTGTATAGGTCAGTGGCTCTTAACCTTTTCTTTACCAGGGCCCCCTTGTTGCCCCAGACCCCCAAGACTCAACTCATGATTTAGAACAAACAACAACAATAATACCATGGATAGCTCTTTTAAAGCGCAAACTAAAACCTGGAATGTATTCACTGCCCATTGACCTGGGAACCACCAGCCACCATTGAAAGCTTGTCATAGAATCGTAGAGTTGAAGGAGACCACAGGGGCCATCTAGTCCAGCCCCCTGCCCTGCAGGAATACACAATCAAAGCATTCCTGACAGAGCTGTTCAGCAGTGGAATGTAGGGCCTTGTGATGCAGAAATCATGGAACAGCAGACCCACGGATTGGAAAGTAAGTTTTATTACACCGGTGGGCCTGACTGGAATATCTTCCAAAGAGTCAGACCCTGAGCCATGACTACAGAAAACCTTTATACAGTTTAATTCCCTCCTCCTTCTCTTTGTTGTCAGCAATTTCTCTGCAACAATTGTTGATAGTTCAGAAAGTACAAGGCAAAATAGCTTAGGAACATTTAGGTACAGTTTGACCGTTATTATAGAAAGAATTTGTTTACCTCAGCTTATCATATGTTTCTGGAACATAGGGTTGATTAGTAAGGAACATCGAAAAGACTTTGCAGACTTCTAGAGTCTCATGGGCTATCTAGTCTGACCCCAAATAGTAATTGCAAGTAACAGCATTCAGCAAATAGACATTAGAATGCAAATGGCTACCACATTCCCCCCTTTAAATTAAATGATTAATTTCAAAGACAATTAATACATTTCACACAAGTAAATCCCTATTTAAGCCATCAAAGCATAAAATGCAGCTGTTCTACTAGCAGTTCTTTGAAAAACATTAACCAAACATTGAAACACGCATGGAATACAGAAACATAGCAGAAGCATAGTTAATATTACTAGTAAAAGCATGAAAAAACAATCCTTTGAGCCAACTGGAATTAGGAAGCCAATTAGTGAGCCAATCAAACCACGTATTTATATTTTGCTATATTTTGGATACAATGTTATATAGAGTAGCAATTTGAACACTGACAGCATGGCTATTATCAGTTACATTAAACTCACTTGGAGTATGGTGGAGTCTCCTTCTTTGGAGGTTTTCAAATAGACGCTGGATGGCCATTTGTCGTGAATCCTTTGATTGTGTATTCTATAACCTGATAATATTAATACAATTTGCACCATCCGTTAAACTTTTCCTCAGAGGCACTGGAGGGGGAGGGAAAACATTTCTCTTGCTTTCTACAGATTTGTGGCTGGAGCAGACTGAATAGCAATGTGCAGGCCAAGTCAGCCAGCCTTTGCCTTGGCTCCTGTCACATGGCCACTCCGCTACAGGGAGGAGGTGGGCCATGCAGCCTCCAAGCCTCTGTGGACCCCCTGTTAGGAAATCACGGCCCCTTGGGGTCTGCAGATCATAGGTTAAGAACCAATGGTATAAGTAAAACCTGCCAATAATAGTCCAAGTGAAAGAGTTTTACCTTTGTTAGGGAGTAAAAACCTCAAAGAGTTAAGTCCAGTCCATTACTTCCCTCTTCTTAACATTTCCCCTGTTGCAGCAAATTCAGTATCTTCACATCCAGAGTAATTACTCCTGTTTCTACCACAAGTTCATATTGCGTTAACCGTGCTGCACTCTGCTTAATATAGGTCTTGTCTATGTGGTCAAAATAATACGAACAGGATGTGAACGTACAGCAATCTGTTCATATGGACATGTGCATAAATACGTGTTATTCAGAAGGGAGCAGCCAAATCCACCGCAAAGTCCGTGTGCATTGTGTCCAAGGCTTTATCCAGATTTTTTAAAAAGCTCCATGCGACATGCAAATGTGTGATCATTTGAATACTCCCATTCACACAGATAGAAACAGGCAGCATCATTCGATTGGCTGGATGAGCATGGGGGGGTGGGGCTAGCAAACAGGGAAAGCGCCTGTGGCCGCCATGTTAGATTTTCAGCTAAGCGAGGGTCTGGTAAGTCAAGAACATGGTGATCTTATACTCTTTTCTCTCTCTTTTTTTGTAAAGACAAACTATCACTTGTGTGCACCATGGGAAACTATTTTTCTTTTTAAATGGCGGCAGCAGATTTAAAATCATGAATAAATCACTCATGGCCGCCATCTTGGCTAGGGAGTTATGCTGAGTTTAAGGGGGCTCTTTTGGCTGTGAAGACAGGTTGCATCTTTGCAAATGGCTGCTTTTTCAGATGTGTTCGTATTCCCCCCCCCCCTCGTATAGACAAAACCATATTCCTACAGATCCTACATGTGTGCCTTGCTCCACACATGCAGTTCCACATCCTCCCACCACCTGGCAGCTCTCAAGCCCCAGAAGGGGGGCCTGGCCTGCTGCTATCACTTACTGGTAGAGATGAGAGGGAGGGGGAGGCAATTCAGAGCATGGAGAAGCTGCTGGTCTCAGCTTGGTCATGGAGGGAAGAAATGAAAAGTGTGCTCTCAAATGGAGTGCACCAACTTTTCTTTCCCCTGGGAGCCAAGATCAGCCATATATTCATGGTCTAAATTGTTTCTCCCTTCCCTCTGGTAAGAAGCAGAAGCCTCTCCTAGGTCCTGACAGGTTTTTTTAACGGTGAATTTTAAATTGTTTTAATAGACATTGGTTTTATTTTTTAAAAAACTGATATTATGTGTTTTAATGGGTCAATGTATTTTAATCAATATGTATTTTAACTGATATTGGTTATGTGCAAATCTGTTCCCCATCTCAATCCATGGGGAGAGGTGGGTAAGAAATAATGCTAATACTAATACTAATACTAATACTAATACTAATACTAATACTAGGATGTGGGAGGTTTTTGGACAGACTGCAAAAGCCAGAGACTAGCCTTTGTACCCATCCAAAACTTTACTTGCACAGAAGCCTGACTGGCAATCTCCTCATTCTTTTCCCATCCACAACTGTAGGTTGGGAGGAGATTTTTGTGAGGGCCATGGTCTCTCTCTCTCTGTATGGGGTAAAGGGTCATACATTACTCCCCCCCCCACATTCCTGTATGATAAGCATACAACTGACTGTGCTTCAGAGCAGAGTTGTTTCTCGGCTCATGTCCATTCGTATGCCACTCAAGATTCTTACTGCAGCTATACTGAAATCCCAGATATCTTTAGGATGCTGCAGATCAGCTCTGCATTGAGTCATCTTCAGCTTAGCAGCGACCCAAAACCAAATTGATCATGAAGATGAGACATAGGCAAAATGAAAACCAGACATAGTTGGAATGCGCCAAACAGGTATAAGGAAAACAAGGGAAAAGACAGGTTTCACCTTAAAAACAAAACAAGAAAAACCCCAACCCTAATTGAAGCAAACTCCATAAATTTGGCACTGTTTCAAAAAAAAAAAAAATCTAATATAAATACATCCCTGACCATAATTGGTAACAGCTGGATTCTCTTTGTTCAGGTTCAGTTAACTGAAAGTTTACAGTATGGAACAGGAAACATATGTGAACTACGGACCTTGTTAAATGAGCCATGTGCAGCCTTTCCCGTTTCTGATGTGGTAGAATTTTATACAGCATTTCATGTTTGCATAAGTCCTGCTTGATAGGACTGCTCCCATTTTTATTTTTATTTTTAGCCTGGACACTCAAAGGAGAAAGATGCCCAGAAGGAGTTCATAAACAGATGGTATCATCAGTACAATGCTATGTATTAAAAAGGTAGTGTGCAGCTGAGCCTCACATTCTTCCTTACTGCAGAGTAAGAAGAAGTAGGGCCCGTTACAGATCAGGAACACCACAGCCAAGACCTTGCAGCATGGGCTGCAATGCTCAACTTTAGGATGATGAACTTATGTTGCTGACATGATATGCAACCAGAGAATTGCAATGAAGTGCAGCACCCACTGCACAAGATATCCTGTTGTGCGATGGGGGCTCCCACTGCATAACAGGGCACTATAAATGTGGGGACATTTTTCCAGCCAGGTTCAGAGTAGCCATGATCTTCCACTGCCCTCTGATCTGGATTACCTGTGCTCCATGGCTCTATTAGGAGCTATTACCCTCCCTCTCCTTGCTCTGTCATTATGCAAGGATAACCTTTCCCACAAAGTGCCATGCTGTTGTTCATTGTGACCATTGTGCAATGGTCCTGATGGTGCATCTATGACAACACTCCCTTCTTGGCATATAATCATTATGCAATGCCACAAGTCTAAACTTTTGCAATCATAAGTTGCTTATAAATTCCCAACAGGTTGCCAGCCCGTGTGTGGGTACAGGAGGCTTAAACCTTCATTACATAACCAGACAGACAGGCAGATACACAAATGCATCTGCTTTTGAGGGCCCAAGAAGAAAACTCAATTGCATGGGAGAAAATGACATGGGGGTGGGGGAGATCAGTGGGGTTGATCTAGATCTGGCTGCACGTGCCAAACTATTATGGAGAGTGAGGTGACCGCATTAAGTAGCAGATTTTGAGCATGAAATGGCAGCAAATTCTTTGTTATTTAATTTATTTGGATTGTATTGTTATGATGAGGAAGGAAGGAGTTAGTTGTGAGATTTTTCTGCCTCAGATGACAAAATAACATGACTCTCCAAGGGTACTATGTACTGTCATTTTGGGAATTCATGTGGGAATGCTGTTTGCTGCTCCTCAGGCAACCAAGGAAATTATCAGATGGGGAAAAAAAAGGTGTTCCCATCTCGCAGTCCCCTCTCCCGCTCCTCTCCCATCACTGTAATGGAAAAAAAAGTTTTCAGACCTACCTTAATCACACATCGTTCCCTTGGCAGGGCAGCCCAGGAGTGAATGGAGCTCAAATGGAGCTCCTTTCACTTCCCAGTTTCAAATCCCAGCTGTTCTCACAAGAAGATGAGAGCACAGGAAATTCAAACATAAAAAGTAAAATAAAAGACAAAAAGTAACACCAAGCACCTAAATTTATTTAAAACATAACAAGTAACCCAGGGAGGGTAAAAAAAAGTGTATCACTTACCTTGATGTCCTGATCTCACCTGGAAGTATAGATTTTCCTTTGGTTTTTTTCAGGCTGTGAGGCTGTGTTCTGGAATAGTTTCTTTCTGACGTTTCGCCTGCATCTGCGGCTGGCATCCTCTGGCATTCTCTGCCCCCCCCCAAAAAAAACCCAAAGGAAAATCTATGGATGCCGGTCGTGAAAGCCTTTGACTTCACTCACCTGGAAGTGTTCTGGCATGAAACTCCCATTGATTCTGGCATTGCACCAGCATAATAGGGCACCTTTTCAGACGCAGGACATTCTGTTACAGAAACAGAACAGGGGTCTATTGATGGCTTAGCCCATCAATAAAAAGCAGCAGCGGCGGAACAGCAACAGCACAGGTGCATGACGAGATGGGAATGTCATTGTCTGAAAAGGAAGCCTTTTAGCAATCTCCAGGTGGTGGGATAACACCATATTTAGCACGTCTGATAATCTACCAAATGTTTTGGAAGGTCATTGCTGCAAGTAAGCCTTTGTGATAGCCATGAGACTTTCCTCCCCAAATAGATTGTCCAATATTTTAATACATCTGTCAAAAAAGCATAAGTAACATTCAAGAGCAGTCTCTCAAAGGGTGCTTCATCACCCCCAGTGTTTCAAAGATGAAAACAGAGACAAGTTTATGACACCCATACTTGTATAACACCATTGACTGCCTGATATCCCTGCGACCTTTACCCATTGTTGAGGCCTGTAGCCCATCTGCTCTATGTAGCATTAATCTGCCCAGGCATACCTGTTTTGAAACAATGAAGTTTATTTTATCTTCAGTTACTAAAGATATCTTGGAGACCCATCATTCTCTAAGCAACAGTTGAGACGCTGGCCTTTAAGATGGCTGGTGTCTTGGTTTTTATGTGCAGCTATTTCATGGATGAATGCTGCAGACAAGATGAATCCTCCCCTCCTACCCTGAGATTCAGGTTTTAGAAACCTGGGCAACAGAGTTCAGTACAGCTTTGGAAACAACTCTGCCTGCTCATTGATATGGAATTAAGACCTCTGAACAGGGCTGTAGTGGTATATTTTGAACCGTTGATGTCCATTATGGCAGAGCAACCATAGCTATACCACCAAGGAGAATCCAAAATGGAGGCAACTGCATAAATCCATATCTACACATCAAAGCTCAGCAGTACATACAGTAATTATTGTTGTCGTCATGTAACTTCAAGTTGACTCAAATGTATGGTTACTCTATCATAGGATTTTCTTGGCAAGATTCAGAGGAGGTTTGCTATGGCCTTCCTCTAAGGCTGAAAGAGTGTGACGTGCCTGAAGTCACCCAGTGGGATTCAACCGTGGCCTCCCAAAGTCCTAGTTGAACACTGAAACAACCACAACACGCTAAATCTTGTACAGCATATTGTGGTATCATACATAAGATATAACTCAGTTTATAAGCATCAGTTGAAAGCAGGGCCGGTTTAAGGAATTTTGGGGCCCCCTGCAATGCTTTATTTTGGGTCCCCCATATGTTTATCTCAGGTCAATGTAATCTAACCTATTCACAATACAGGATGCTCAGATTACAGTAGGACCCCTGTATCCATGGATTCATTATCCATGGGACACAAAACAGCACAACTACCATAGAGTCTTCCTAGAAAACCTTTGTCAGATAAGGAGGTCAGCAGGGGGCCCCCTTGACCTTGGGGCCCCCTGCCAATGCTGATTTGGCAGACTGGTTAAACCGGCCCTGGTTGAAAGTCATGGAATAGTGAATTGGCAAAAGCATGGTAGCTCTGGCCAATGAAGTCTTCATCCTAACTAATTAAAAAGTCCAGCGCTTTGGCTCTGAGGGATCTAATTCATTTACAACACTGTCTCTGAAAGTACATGGTTCATACCAAGAATTTGTTTTCATTATCAGATCTGAGACTGCAGTCCTGTCACACCAAATCTGCTTCTTTTCCCACAAGCTATCTTCATTTCAGTAGCTTTGTTTCAGAGTAGTGTTTGGAAGGCAGTTTTGTTATTTTTGTGACTGTTATCAAACCATTGGGAGACAGAAGCCTTTTATGCTAAAATACACTGCACAGTTATACCACTATGATTCCACTGTAACTGTAATGATTCTATTCTATGGAATCCTGGAATTTGCAGTTTAGGGAGGGGTACTTAGAATTTTCCGCCAGAGAACATTAGTGCCTCACCAAATGAAAAACCCCAGGCTTCCATAGGATGCAGCCAGAGGGTATAAAGAGGAATCATAGTGTTATGATTGTTTAGTGTGACAGGGCTCTTAGTCTTGAAGGTGTCACAAGATTTCTTTTCTTTTCTTTTTTTGTCCTTCACCTTTCTCCCCTTTCTGTCCAAGTCATTCAGTGAGCTTCTAGTTGATTCCGACTGATCTTCTGCCCACTGTGATCTAGAGCTTAGGATACCAATCCTTTGTATATTTAAATAGAGGTAAACCCCATTAAACACTGCAGGGCTTAAGTCTAAATAAACACATGAAGATTGTGCTATTGCAAGGGTGGGAATTATGTGGCTCTCCAGATGTTGCTGGACTTCATTTTTAGTGAGCTGCCCTAGCCAGCATAACTAATAGTGAGGTATGCTGGGAATTCCATTTCAGCAGAGTCAGAAAGCCATGCACTTCTCATCACTGTGTTATTAGTTTCTCTAGTTTGTCCTTAAATCCAGGACTGGTCCTATTGAATAAGCCATAGATAAGCAAAGTGCAGCCCTCTGGATGTTGTTGGACTGCAACTCTTATCAACCTTAGCCAGCAAATTTGTTGGTGGAATCTTTGGCCCAACTTCTGGAAGGCCACACATTACCCACAAGGTACCACAATTCCAGGGATACCTCCTTACTTCCTGCTTGCAAAATATTTAGAAGAAGAAAACAACATGTTCCTCATTCTGGAGCCATGGGGTCTCCAAAAGCCTGCTGAACCATCAAGACTGAATATTCTGGAGCAGTTAACCTGAATTAGTAACTGCTTTGTAGCCTGAGAAGAGAGCTTATGAAGTGTATGTGCAAAATGTTAACCAATGGACGAGGGAGCACCTTGAGCCAACCATGACTAAACCAAATATTTCCACTTCCCTTTCCCCTCCCCCTTGGATTCTTCACAAAAGACCTACTAGGCTCCATCAGCTCAGCTGCTTCTTAAACTTGATCCAATTAGAAGAGTTCGCCTGGGAGGAATTAGCACTTTTAAGCTTTGCAGAGAAGCTCAGATAGTAATTAGTTTTCCATTCTTCTTGCTTTCCTTTAGTGCAAGGGATGCAGAAACTGACAGCCCTAGAGAATTCCTGAATGAATGATTTTCTCTTCTGCAGCAGAACAGGTGAAGGACTCTGTTCCTCCTCATTCATATTTATAGGGTTGGGGGTACTCCTGCAGGCCCAGAGCCTAAAGGCAAAATGCCCCAGGTTCCACATGATGTTTGTGGGCACACTCTTGCATTTATGTTGGAGACTGTACAGTTTCCTAAGAATTTAAAATAAAATTGAGTACATTTGTGTGTTAATGATTCACAAAATGAGGTGAAGATGGTATATCTGGGACATATCTAAACTACACATCTACATGTCCTCCAACTGTCTCCGTTTGGCAGAGACAGACCCAATTTTCCCTCTATTGTCCCACTTTTTCAGCTACTTTTAAAATGTCCCAGTTTTTCTCTCCCCCTACTCCCCCCTTGTCCTCAAATTACTTTCATTGCTGCAAACTGAATTCAAAGTTCTAAAGTAGTTTGCATTCAATTAATTGCCCTTTCCTGTAGACTGAGGCAAAAGTGAACTGTTGCATCTTCTTCTAGTTTGTGTGTTCTTCCTCTTGCCATCTTGACCACAGTCTGATGTTAATTGGCCACCTGCGTCCTGGTTTTCATCTGTTAAATGTTGGCAGGCATGCATCAGGAAACGTGGGTCATCTATCGCCAACATTTACGACTCCTTGAATGCTTTCATCAGCACTGTCTACGCACAATCCTAAATATACACTGGACTGACTATGTGACAAATGTTGCTGTCCTTGAGCAAGCAGGGATCAGCAGCACTGAGGCCATGATATTGAGAACACAGCTGCGCTGGGCAGGGCACGTTTCTAGGATGGAGGACCATCGCCTCCCCAAAATAGTACTCTACGGTGAACTCGCCACGGGTCAGCGTAAGAGGGGCGCTCCAAAAAAGTGATACAAGGACTCCCTGAAACAACATCTCAGGCTCGGCCAAATTGATCACCAACAATGGTCTGCCCTGGCCTCACATCGGGAGGCATGGAGAGGTATTGTCCACAATGCTGCAGCCTTATTTGAGAACTCACGCCGAACAAGTCTTGAAGAGAAACGACAATGCAGAAAGAATCACAACCCAGAAACATCACCTAAGGAGGCCTGCTGTGCTTTCTGCAACCGAACATGTTTATCTCAGATTGGCCTTTTCAGTCATCAGCGGGCTTGCAGAAAGTGCAGGATGAGTCCTTCCTGAATCTTTGTTTGCGAAGAAAAGCCAGGGATGCATCAGGAAATGAAAATCTAAGAAGAGCTGGGGTGGCATTTATAGTGAGGAGAGATGTAGCAAAAGCAGTCAAAGGATATAATGCAAAGTCTGACCGAATCATGTCAATAAGACTTCAGGAAAAATTCATCAATATAACCTTCATCCAAGTTTATGCTCCAACTACAGAGGCAGAAGAAGAAGAAATTGAAATATTTTGTGCTGGAATCCAGAAGGAAATTTATCACACACCTAAACAGGACCTCTTGTTAATCATAGGTGATTGGAATGCAAAAACATAGGCAATGGGAATGCAGATTGTAGGAAAATTTGGCCTAGGATCAAGAAATGAAGCAAGAGACTGACTTAATTAGGTGAAGCCAATGCTTTGTTCATTGCAAACACATTCTTCAAGCATCCCAAGTAGAAACTGTATACATGGACATCACCTGATGGCCAATATAGAAATCAAATAGACTACATACTTGGAAGCAGAAGATGGTGAAGCTCCATTCTCTCTGCAAAAACAAGACTATGAGCAGATTGTGATACAGACCATGAACTACTAATATAAAAAATGGAGTAAAACTAAAGAACACTAAACCAACCATCATGCCAAAATACAACCTGGGGAACATCCCTGTAGAATTTAAAGGTAATGTGAAAAATAGATTTGCCCTATTAAGCCTAATCAACCAGGAGCCAGAAGAACTCTGGACTGAAGCCAGGGGCATTATCAATGAGGAATGCAAAAAGATACTATCTGTAGCCAAAAAGAAAGAGAAGCCTCAATGGATGACAGATGAAACTCTTCAAGCAGTTAAGGACAATCAAGAAGCAAAAGTAAAAGGTGACAGAAATAGAGTCAGAACCCTGAATGCAACTGTGTGCATGGACAAGGAGAATGACTATAATAATCAATGCAGAGAAATAGAAGGTGACAACAAAAAAGGAAGACCAAGAAATCAAAGGGAAATTTAAACCAAAAGTGGGGATGCTCTATGACCAGCAGGGAAACACATTACATGACCAAGTAGAAATTAAAAGATGATAGAAACAATGCACTGAAGAACTATATAAAAAAGAGGAAAGGATGACAGATTCATTCAAGGAATATGAACCTTCAATTTTAGAAAGTGAAGTGGAATCTGCACTCAGAGCACTTGGAAGAAATAACTCACCAGTAACAGATGGCATACCAATAGAGCTGTTTCAAACTACAGAGACAGAATGTACTCTAGTTCTAACGAAAACCTGTCAACAAATATGGAAAACAAAACAATAGCCCACAGATTGGAGACACTCACTCTAGTCCCCAAGAAAGGGAATACCAGGGATTGCAGTAACCACAGGACCATTGCCTTAATTTCCCATGCAAGCAAAGTGATGCTCAAAATTCTACAACAAAGACTTTGCCATATATGGAGTGAGAAATGCCAGATGTCCAAGTTGGGTTGAGGAAAGAAAGAGGCATTAGGTATTGCAAACATACATTGGATAATGGAGCACACCAAAGAATTTAAAAAGAAAATCAGCCTGTGCTATATAGATTATAGCAAAGCCTTTGATTGTATAGTTAATGAAAAACTATGGATTGCTCTTAAAGAAATGGGTGTTCTACAACATTTGATTGTCCTGATGTGTAATCTATACTCAGGATAAGAGGCCACTGTTAGGACAGAATACATAGATATGAAGTGGTTTTTCATTGGTAAGGGTCAGGCAAGGCTGCATTTTATTACCCTATCTGTTTAACTTGTATGCTGAACATATTATACATAAAACAGGATTAGACTCAGAGGAAGGAGGTATGAAAATTGGAGGAAGGAATATTAACAGTTTAAGGTATGCAGATGACACCATACTACTAGCAGAAAATAGCAAAAGACTTGGAACAATTACTGAAGGAAATCAATGAAGAAAGTGCAAAGGCAGGTTTACAGTTGAACATTAAGAAAAAAAAAAATAATGACCACAGATGATTTTTAAAATCTTTAAAGGAGAAAATGAAGGCATTGAAGTAATTCAAGATTTTCCATCCCTTGGCTCAGTCATTAATCAGAATGGAGTCTGCAGTCAAGAAATCAGAAGAAGACTAGGGACATTTTCAGACGATCCTTGCCGTGCAAGGATCACCCGGGGGAGGTTTGTCGCAGCAGCGCGGCAGAGGGTCGATTTCGGACGCCGCCATCCGTGAATAAAATCTTGCTGAATATGGTGCAGCAGTCTCCAAGCCTAAGAGCAAGAGGGACAGACAATCTTGCAGCAGGGACGGCATCATCCAAAATTGACCCCCTGCTGCGCTGCTGCGACGAACCTCTCCCGGGTGATCCTTGCACGGCAAGGATCGTCTGAAAATGTCCTAGGACTTGGAAGGGCAGCTGTGAAGGAATTGGACAAGATCCCAAATTGTTAAGATATATCACTGAATACTAAAGTTAGGATTGTCCATGCCATTGTATTTCCCATTTCTATGTATGGTTGTGAAAACTGGACAGTGAAGAAAGCTGATAGGAAGAAAACTCATTTGAAATGTGGTGCTGGAGAAGAGTTCTATGGATATTGTGGACTGCTAAAAAGATAAATAAATGGGTCCTAGAGCAAATCAAGCCTGAACTCTCCCTAGAAGCCAAGATGTTTAACTGAGGATGTCATACTTTGAGAAGACAGGAGTAACTAGAAAAGATAATGATGCTTGGTAAAGTAGAAGGCAGTAGGAGAAGAGGAAGACCGCATCCCAGATGGATATTTTCAATCAAGGAAGCCTCGGCCCTGAGTCTGCAAGACCTGAGCAGGGCTGTTGAAAACAGGGTGAGTTGGAGGTCCCTCATTCATGGGGTCACCATAAGTTGAAGTCAACTTGACAGCAGTTAATAACAACAACAATGCATCTGTTGTTGTGGTGGTGATAGTGGTGGTGTGCCTTCAAGTCAGTTCTGACTTATGGTGACCCTAAGGCAACCCTACCAGGGGTTTTCCTGAGGCTGAGAGAGTTTGACTTGCCCTAGGTCACCCAGTGCTTTCATGGCTGAGTGGAGATTTGAACCCTGGTCTCTAGAGTTGTAGTCCACCACTCAAATCACTACGCCACACTGGCTCCTATGCATCTGTTCCTCCCCTTTAAATACTCTCTGGAATCATAGGATCACAAGGGAAGAGCTCAAATTCCCTGAGTCCCCCTCCATAACAGATCTGTAGTTCCCAGGATTCCCCGGTACAAGAAACATTTATTAAAACTAGTTTCAGTCTGGCAATAAAATGAGCAATATAAGTGCAAATTGAGGAAACACATGTGGAATGAGTACAACTAAAACACATGAGTGTATCTGTGACAGAAAAACTGATACATGAAGGAAACATGTTTTCCCCCCTCCCCCCGGTTACAATGAGATGTGATGTTAGGTATGATGAGGTGGGTAGGAACCATATCAGTTGCAGAAGCAATGGAGGCAAATACAAGGAAAGGAAGAATGTTTAATTGTGGGGGTGTAAATCCATTCTTAATCCTCCATTAATTACACTATCAGCCACCACAAGACATCAATGCTGAGGTGGCTGTTTGTTGCAATATGCCTCCACTTTGATGAGGGAAGCAGTAGCTGCTGGTGAGGATACAAAACTGTACTGTGGTCCAGGGAAATATTCTGCTGAGGCAGCAGGGAGGGAAACACTCCATTTTGTGCATCAGGCTTCCTCACCATAGCAGCTGTCAAGCCCGACTGACGGCATTTACATTGGCTGTAGTTCGCTTGTAATTACTATCATTTTTATTATTGATTTCCCTGTCTTCTCTCCCTGGCTTGTTTCGAGATGTGTGCAGCGAGGCAGTCTCTTGGCACTGGAGAGAATTACATTCATCTTTCAGTTGCTTCCCTGCTTTCTGGCTTCAGAGTTTGTCTAGTGTTGCAGCCATGCTCCACATACAACTGCATTTAGAACACACACACACACCAAGGCTCATAGTCCAAGAGAGTTCCTCATGCAGTCCATTTTTCAATGCGAAATACAAAAATAAATATTGTGGCAGAAGATTACAACTGACAGAGAACTCTCCCCTCAACCCCCAGAACAGATCCTGATCCTTTCCATAGTACCTTATAAACTCAAAGGATAAAATTAGAAACGAATTCATCACTCCTCATGCCCAAGAAGAAATGAGCATGCTAAAAATAGCCACTTTGAACAAGTAGAGAAACTCAGTACATGATAGATATAGATAGATAGATAGATAGATAGATAGATAGATAGATAGATAGATATAGAGAGAGAGTTTAGTGATGTGGCCAAAGTCATAAAATGGCATACTGGTGGGGGCAGGGATAAGGTTATTGGCTTGTAAAAAGCACAAAGGATTTCTTTTTGATGTTTGTGTGGGTAGGGTGTAGGGGGAATGCTGCCTTTACGTTAGTTGGTGCAATGAGAGGGAGCACATCCCTGGAGTTGCTCATAGGCAGGAAAGGGGAGGGTCCCACTCCTATCAATAGGGTGTTGAAAGGTGGCCCCCTCAGGACAAGTAGGTTTTTAGCTCCTATCAAGCTATATCATTGCAAAGTGGCCAGCGACACTCCCTATGGCTATAAGAAGAGCCCTGCTGATTCACACCAAACATCCATTCAAGTCTAGCACCCTTCTTCTCATAGTGGCCAACCCCATCATGGGGCAGAGTGAGATGTCTGACTCAGGCACTAGATGAGGGCTGCAGAATGGATTGACTTGTGTGATCTGATCTGCCTGCCCAATGCAACCCTGCTGTCCTCAGATGCTGTGGAGGACCCTGCGCCATCAGCAGCATTGAAATAAGTTTTAACTGCCAGCCTAGCCACAGGGTAGGAAAAAGGGGGTGGTACTGTCTTGGCCTTTGCCTCAGACTGC
This sequence comes from Gambelia wislizenii, assembly GCA_030847615.1. Lineage (NCBI taxonomy): Eukaryota > Metazoa > Chordata > Lepidosauria > Squamata > Crotaphytidae > Gambelia > Gambelia wislizenii. Next base: position 60,056,929 of record JAUMIR010000001.1, read on the forward strand.
AAAACATTTTGGGCTGGCAGCAAGGTAAACAAATGCCTTCAAGAAGCCCATGAGCATAGCAAGCAGACTACAATTCCTTTCCCTGATAGTTGCCCAGGGTGCTCAGGGCCATCTTTTCTCTCCAGTCTGGGCCTAACAGCTTGGCTCTCAACAAGTTAAGCATGGGAGCCCTGGTGGTGCAGTGGTTAAATGCCAGTACTGCACCCACAACATTGCAAGTTTGATCCCAAGTCTCCAAGGTTCACTCAGCCTTCCATTCTTTCATAGGTCGGTAAAATGAATACCCAGCTTGTGGGAGCAATTAGCTAACACACATTGGAAACTGCTTAATATGGAGTAGATGTGTAAACTGCTGTTGTTTAACAATTTGTAATCTGCTCTGAGAGCTTTTGTGGATGAACAGCAGGGTAGAAATACCATAAATAAATAAATAAATAAATAAATAAATAAATAAATAAATAAATGTGGAGGTTCCTGCTACAAGGAACAGATGTGCTTGTGATAAGAACTTTTTTCCCTTTTGTGGCTTGCTCCCCACAAGTATTTCCAGGTTCAATAAGTATGTGATTTCAGGGGGCATTGTGTCCTCTTCCTAATGGATGGGGCCTGGATCCCATGCCACTTCAGTAGGATTTGAAAGGTGGAGTCATATGCAACAGGTAGAGCATGTGGATAAACCCAGCAACATTTTTCTGCTGACATAGGGCTGGGGATTACCTACATTGCTTTCTCTCCCTGGTTTGTTTCAAAATAATCCTCACCACATGTGATGGGGATTTCCTACATGGTGTCATGTGGCTTCCTCATCAAAGTGTATTGGAAAAAGCACGAGATCAACCCCTGGGGTGAGTCAATGGCAAGTAGGCCCCTGCAGTACCATGTGTGTTTTGCATATAGAAGGTCCCGGTCTAGTTCCTTGCACTTTCAGGTTGAATTAGAAAAGACTCCCATCTGAAAATTTAGGAAGACATTATCAGTCTGTGTAGACAATATTAAGCAAAAAAGAAACAATGGAGTGACATGGTATCACGTGCTGTGTAATCCGACCTTACAGAACGGTCCTAGTATTGTGTGGGAGCAGTGTTTGACAAATCTGTCTCCTCATCGCTAGCCCTGCCAGTATGTATCAGTCACAGCAAAAGATATATGTGGGGGTTCACTGGGTCTTTCAGCCTAGCAGATCCACACATGCCTGATCTGCAGCCCTTTTGCAAGCAACAGTGTGATAGTGGTGGGAGTAAGGCTGGTTCCAGGTTTGCCCTAGCTAGGAGACTTGAGTTGCGCCTGTCTGGGGCAATGGAGTGGCTTTGGATTCAGCAGATCCAATGCCAGCTCCTCTCAAATTCCATCCCATGATGGAATGCCCTGTTCTGGACTGTTCTACCTGCCACCACCAGCAGTAGCAGAGGGGGACCTGTGCTGTACAAACCCTGTTCAGTCATCAGTGTTTGCTCTATTAGTTGTGTCTTTAAAAGTGTATATCAAAAGGTCAGGATTTGAATTTAAAATTTAAATTAAAATTACATTTTAAATTTAAAAATTAAAATTTAACAGAATTTTAATCAACAAATGCCAGCAGGTAGGAGCTAATGTTTATCTCCATATCATGAAAAGCCTCCCTGGTTTTGCTGTGATTTTGGACACAGGTGAGGCTAGTGTTTCTTTTCAAACAAAGCCTGGGAAAGTTAGGTTTTTTGTATTACAGCTCCCAGAATTTCTCAGCAGACCTGGCCACTGGGACTTGTAATCCCAGACAATAATTGTAGCCCTATTTGTGTGTGTGTGTGTGTTGATTTTATTTGTTTGTGCTCAGCTGCCAGCCTAGCCAGATTTTGTTTAGGAAAGGAAAATCCCTCCCCATTTCTGTATGGGGAGGATGGTGCAGGGGATGATGAGCTTGCCTTTTCCTTCCACCTTGCCTTTTTGCAGGTCAGCTACGCCTACAGTTCACTACATGTACAAAAATAGGATAAATCTGGCTGGTCTGTCGGCAGGCTTCCGTGTTTTCAAAGAACTAACATAGGTTACTAATGCCATTTTGATTTCAAAGAGACAGAAAATGTAATGAGCCTTTCTGTCTTTTCTCCCCTGAACCCTAACCCTGGAATACAGAAAATGTCTAAGTAAGGGTAGAGGGCTGAAAAAAAATCTTTGTGCAATGAAGTGCTGCTTCATAGAAGCTGACGTCAGCATGCGTTCCTAGGGAGGCGGCAGGCAGCTTCTCCTTTATCCTCTCCTTCTTTGTATTCTTTCTGGATGTATTCCAAGAGGCAGGCAGGCAGGGAGTGTGATGGAGGGAGAAAGAGGAGGGAGAGGAATGGATGCATTTCCAATCACTTCTTCTGACACCTCTGGCCTCATGCAAGCAAACTGACCAGACTGACCTAACTTTCAATTATCCAGTTCAATTAAAAAAGGGTACCGAAGACAGCCTTCACTTGCTGTCAGGCTGAATATTTCTATAATTAGCATCTCATAATGAATGAGAAAGTGGTATGACTCCAGGAATGACTACGCAAGAGGACTCTAGCGCATAACAGAAGCTTGGGGATTTAATAATTTACACAAGCTGGGATGGCTCTGGGGACTGACATTTCACATGACAAATGAACCACAGTAGTATATTTTTCTGTATTTTCCATAAGCATTAGGTTTCTGCAAGGCAGACCCACATAAAAATGCTATGGTGGAGATTGTTTCTGTTTGACGTTCCAGGCAGCCATGCCCTTTGCCAGGATATTCCATTCTGTCCTCTTTTCCTACAACCTTGTGTTTTCCCATTCTCATCCCCCAACAGCCAGTCAGCATTATGTAGCCTGAGGGCATGCTCAGTTCTCTTTGTCCTGTTTTGAGGGCTCCTCCCACCTCTCTCAGGGGTTTTGACCCTAAAATATTTTTTGTGATTCTACAAATGTTGGGTTGTTGCTGTTTTTGCAAAGGTCCTGGTACCTCCTTCTTGGATATGGTAAAAGTGCTGCTTTAACTACATAAGAGAATGAGTTCACTATTGGTATACAGGGTAAAGCAGCACTTGAGATGTTACTTTAAAAGTAATTAGCTATACTGTAGTTGTACCTCCAAGACTGCCCAAATTCCTCTTTGCATAAATGGTAGTAATGCCCACAAGTAGCAAACTACTTATGGTATTCTTCTCTCTCTCTCTCTCTCTCTCTCTCTCTCTCTCTCTCTCTCTCTCTCTCTGGCTTTTCTTCGCAAACAAAGAAGGAAGGACTCATCCCACGCTTTCTGCAAGTGTGATGATGTCTAAAAAGGCCAATCTGAGATAAAGAAGTCCGGTTGCAAAAAGCACAGCAGAAGGTATCCTTGGGTGATATTTCCGGGTTGTGATTCTTTCTGCATTGTCATTTTTCTTCAAGACCTGTTTGGTGTGAGTTCTCAAATAAGGCTGCAGCATTGTGGATAGTGTGTCTCCATGCCTCCCGATGTGAGGCCAGGGCAAAACATTGTTGGTGATCAATTTGGCCGAGCCTGAGATGTTGTTTCAGGGAGTCCTTGTATCGCTTTTTTGGAGCGTCTCTCTTACGCTGACCCATGGCGAGTTCACCGTAAAGTACTATTTTTGGGAGGCGATGGTCCTCCATCCTAGAAACGTGCCCTGCCTAGCGCAGCTGTGTTCTCAATATCATGGCCTCAATGCTGGTGATCCCTGCTTGCTCAAGGACAGCAACATTCGTCACGTAGTCAGTCCAGTGTATATTTAGGACAGTGCTGATGAAAGTGTTCGAGGAGTCATAAGTGGTGGCGATAGGTCACCCATGTTTCAGATCCGGAGAATAGACAGTACAATGGCTCTATACACATTGATTTTTGTGCTTCGCCTCAGGTGTTTATTACTCCAGACTCTTGTAAAATCTTCCAAATGCACTATATGGCTTTGCTAATCTGTGATTGATCTCTTTGTCAATCTTGGCATCTGAGGAGATGATGCTTCCCAGGTAGGTGAACTGCTGAACGGACTTGAGCACAGATTTGCTGATGGCAATGTGGGGATGATGGTGTTTGTCCTGTGGTGCAGGCTGGTAAAGAACTTCCGTTTTCTTCAGGTTGACTTCCAGCCCAAACAGCTGTTGCGAAGCAGGATGTTAGGCGCTGCAGAGCTGCTTCTGTGTGGGCAACAAGGGCAGCATCATCAGCGAAGAGCAGCTTATGGACCAGATAGTCTAGAGTCTTAGTGTGAGCCCTCAGATGGCTTAAGTTAAACAACCTACCATCAGTACGGTAACGTATATAGACGCCGTTGTCTTCTTCAAGCTCTGCCGTAGCCCTTTGGAGCATCTTGCTGAAGAAGATTGTAAATAAAGTTGGTGCAAGAACACAACCTTGCTTCACTCCATTAGTTATTAGAAAGGGCTCTGAAAGAGCATCGCCATATCTGACTTAACCGCGCTGGCCTTCGTGTAGCAAGATAATCATTTTAAGGAATTTGGGGGAACATCCTAGTCTTTCCAGGATCTGCCACAGACCTTTTCTACTCACAGTGTCGAAGGCTTTGGTGAGGTCGACAAATGTTACATAGAGACCCTTGTTCTGCTCTCTACATTTCTCTTGCAGTTGTCTAAGGGCAAATACCATATCTGTAGTACTCCTATTGGCTCTGAAGCCACATTGGCTTTCAGGAAGAAGTTCTTCTGCAATATCAGGAACTAATCTGTTCAGGAGTATCCTTGCAAGGATTTTTCCAGCAATAGAGAACAGTGTTATGCCTCGATAGTTTGAGCAATTGGTATTCTTAATGATAGACAAAATCACTATATGTTTCCTTTCGACCTTTACTGAACAACGTAAAAACTTAGGTCATAAGAAACAGACTGTTTTCTAATGTGTGGCTGTGTGTTTCTAAATCTTTCTCCCCTGGAAAAACATTAATAAAGTTTCCATTAGAAAACTGGGTGAAACAAATGTGGAACTTAGAATTGATGGAAAAGTTAACATCCAGCATACGGGATGCAAGAAATTATCAGACTGGGACAAAGTTTTATGTCATGTGACATCCCTTTATTGACTACATTAACTATAATCTGGATTTTGCTTCCCTACCTGGTATGTAAGTCAACGTTTGGAAAGACAATTCTTAAAAAAAAAAAAAAATGAGAATACCACATAAATCAAAGTCAATTTTAGCTCTCTATTTCTGTTCAAATCTGAATACCAAAAAACCCCTGCATAATGATTATATAATACTGCCTTGAATCCCATCTTGGGAGAAAGGCAGGATATAAATAAAATAAATAAATAAATAAAATAAATAATGCTTATATTGGCTAGTATCCTGTTGGTTATAGTAGACCCATAGAGTAGACCGTTTTAATCAATTATTCAATGCTGGATCAACATGTAGAAAATTCCAATTGCACCAATGGGTTGATTCTAGTCAGAACTAACAACAAGATTTAGGGCCATTTTTATGTTATTATCTTAATAAATGACTTTAAAAAAATAAATCCATGTTACAGGGCAGTGGTGCAAAACTTACTCTCCTCCCATGCACTGTGTTGTCACCTCAGCATTCACAACAGAGTTTGAGATAGCTGCAGAAAACGCAACATGAGCCATCACTTGAAATGTGGTTTTCCTCCTCCACTATTTAGTGAGGCAACACCCCCATGCAGTGCTGGATGATGGCTTCCATAACAGTGGGGAGTTGAATCTTCTCTGGACTATAGTCAGAACTTTAAAGGAACTATTCAAGGAGCTAAACCTGTTTTGGTGCTAGGGTTCAGCACCCTGATAGCTCTTTTAAAGCTCTTTCATGGTTTGGACTAAACCTCAGAGCAGATCTACTACCCTACGGACAAAGAAGCCACCAGCTGTCACTGCCCACATAACTATGAAAGTAACTTAAAGTTATAACACAAAAAGAGTGAAGTACAGTTGTCCCTCCATATTCACGGATTTCACATTCACAGTTTTAAGTATTCACAGCTTGAAAAAATTCTTAAAATAATAATAATCCAAAAAGCAAACCTTGATTTTGCCATCTTATATGAGGAGCACAATTTTGCTATGCCATTGCATATCATGGGACTTGAGTATTCACGGATTTGAGTATTCATGGGGGTCCTGGAACCAACCCCCAGTGAATGTGAAGGGACAACTGTAATTGCTAATAGGTCAGATTCATTAATTTATTCATTCACATCCATCTTTCCCTGAATACTGGACCCCAAATACTGGATTTGTAAAGTGGCTTACAAATTATCAAAACGACTACAGATTAAAATATAAAAAACATGTGTGTGTGTGTGTGCATGTGCAATTAAACTATAATAATTAAAACCATTTAAAATTTGCTTAACGAGAGAATATAAAAAACACAACAAAACAGCACACCATTAAAAGCCTATCACAATCAATTCCTAAAAGCCTGGCAGAATAGGAAAGTTTTCACTTGCAGGAAGAAAGAAGGAAAGAAAGGAAATATTCTAGCCTCTTTAGAGAGAGTGTCTGGGAACAGCCACCAAGAATGCCCTCTCCCTTGCTGCCACTAAACTTGTCTGGGTAAGTAGTGGGACAGAGGGAAGGGCCTTTTCTAAAGACCTGGGGGCCATTTATGCGGGGGGGGAACTGGGAAGAATTCGGGTTCAACTCTATTGGTTTACACACTCATCGGGACAGACACACACTATTCAGAAGGAGGGATAGCAAAAACAAACAACAACAAAACCAAAAAACAAAAAAACAAAAACCAGTAAACCCATGACTTTCCATCCCTCTATTTTCCAGCGACTTTTTTGGAAAGTCCGGGAAATCCTACACTGTTGGTTGTCTGAACAGTCAGCAACCATCCTGGGGAAAGGGGCTGAATTTTGATTGGTCGGACTTTGAAGGGGGCGGCTTGCAAGTGAAGCCTTGCAATTCTGGATGAGTCATTTTTGTATGGCCCTGCGCAGGGTCCTCCACTGCCTCCAAAGCCCAGCTGGCAGAAGCTGCAGCCAGCTGAGAGCCTGGCGAGGGCCAAGCAGCCCACGCCTCTCTCCCGTCCCCTAGCTGGCCCTTTCTCCCAGTTCACTGCCGGCTGTGGAGCTTATTCCACCAAGGGACCATTCCCTTGGTGATGGAAGCCGTCATAGTCAATGGTGAGGCGGGCAAGGGCTGAGCGGGCCAGACGTTCCCCCTCCCCTAGCCCCATTTTGCCCAGCGCCACTGCTGCTCCTGCAGCCAGGGGGGCTTTCTCCATGACTGACCATCACGGAGAAATGTCCCCAGCCATGGCAGTTCTTCCCTCCTGGCACTGCTGCTGCTGCCGCAGCCAGGGGAAAACTTTCTCTGTGACTGACAGTCATGGAGAAAGCACTTCTATCTGTGGCAGCTCTTTCCGCCCTGTGCCACTGCTGCTGCCACAGCTTTCTCATGGAGAAAGCTCCCCCCACGGTTATGGCGGCTGCGGCAGCAGCAGCGGTGCTGGGTGGAATGAGGTGCCTCCACGTGGGGCACTCTCTCCATGACTGACAGTCATGGAGAAAGTGTTTCCCAGCTGCGGCAGCGGCACCGGGCAAAATGGGCTAGGGGAGGGAGAATGTCTGGCCTGCTTGGCCCTCATCCGTCCACCGCTGACTACGACGGTTTCTGTCACTGAGGGAATAGTCCCTAGATGAAAGAAGTCTCCGCAGCCAGCGGTGAGCCGGAAGAAAGGGCCAGCTAGGGGAGGGGAGAGAGTTCCGGGCCGCTTGGCCCTCACCAGGCTCTCAGCTGGCTGCAGCTTCTGCCAATCAGGCTTTAGAGGCAGTGGAGGACCCTGCACAGGGCCATACAAAGATGATGGCTCAAGAATTGCAAAGCTTCCCTTGCAAGCCCACATCCTCCAAAGTCTGACCAATCAAAATTCAGGTCTGCTGTGTGCTCCTTTCCTGGATGGAGGTACGTGTAAACAACAAATAAAAAACAAAGAGAGACTTTTGCTGCTCACGACAAATTGTGGGAACAGTGAGGAACAGATTCAAGATCATGATTTTTCGAATCTCCCCAGGATAAAAACTGCTGTGTAACTGAGCCCCTTAGCTCAAACAGGCTCATAAAGGGAGATACAGTCACAATGCAACTCAAGTATGCTTTTTTATTGGAGAAAAGCGATTAGTTACAAAATTACAAGCAGCTAGTTTTTTAATTGATTACTCTCTGGAATAGAGTGTACTGCAGGTGGAATATTGTTGGAAGGAGAAGCAGGACTCCTGACTAAAACAGAGGTTAAAGGACAATTTGGCTCAGCAAAGACAGGCAGCAGTAAACAGTTGACATTTCTGGCTTCCTCAGTGCAGGATTACCTTCTGGAGGCATCTTTAAATAGGTCATTCAAGCAGCTTGTTGGGAGAGCCGAGGGTGCCAAGAGTTTCCTAATGAGATACAGATGGGCAGGATTTGGGGCCTTACACAGAGAAGCACTGTGTAGTGTCCTCTGGTGCTGCTGAGATGCTGAAGAATATAAATGCCCCCCAACATTACATTTTTCAGTGGAATCAGCACAAGCATTTCCCAATCAAACAATGACACATTAGAAATTACAAATATCCACCCCATGATGCATTTTCACCAACATTTGCAACTTGGTAAAAGGAATGTGAATCAGTTAATTGTATAAGACTTAACAAGTGATCATTTCATTGTTGATTAAGCATTCAGAAATTTGTGTATGGGTAAAAAGATTGGGTTGGATCCAGAAGTAATAGGTGGGAAGTAGCAGATGGCTGTGGACATGTTCTAGGGGATGAAGGGCCATTTTCAGTATCTCTAGTTCCTCTGGAAGGCCTCAGCACTCAGTGGCATCAAGGTGCTTTGGACTCTTCCCTCCCCCTGTTTTTGGGATGTGCCTTCATCTTGAAACAGGGTATAGTGGATAAAACAGGTTATTAGGAAACAATTTGCTGCCAAAAAACCCTAGCGTTAGGGTGTCTGTGGGGGTTCAGTGGGGCAAGAGCCACATAAGACCTCCTCTAAAGGACTACATGTGGTCAGTAGGCCACACAGTTCCCACCCATTAACTGGCTAACCTAAATCTTCTTGATTGCAGTGGGTCCCTCTCTCTCTCTTTGGCTTTTTTTCGCAAATGAAGATTCAGGAAGGACTCTGCGCTTTCTGCAAGTGCGCTGATGACTGAAAAGGTCAATCTGAGATAAACAAGTCCAGTTGCAGAAAGCACAGCAGGCTCCACTGCTCAGTATAAAACAGCCTGTATCCAATTCACTGTTTCTGATGCAGGAAGCATACTTCTTCGAAGGGATCACCATCCCTTCTGCATGTGAGAGAGATACTAGCATCCTGTTCATGAATTATCATGGCAGTAAGACTGAATTATTATGTTATCACAGTTCACTTTTACAGTCATTGCACAGGTCAATATCCTGAAGCCCCCTCCCTCACAAATCTACCTTTTAAGCAGTGCAGCCCCCACCAACACACATGGCCAGAAATAAACATTTATCATTATTGCTGTTGTTGTTTTAATCCTATGTGTTTTAACCTATGGTGTTATCTAAACAGTGAAAATATTCCTCATAGAATTCAAGAAGAATACCTTTTGTCCCAATGAGATCCCATGGTGATTCACATTATTCAAAAGGAGCCCCCCCCCCAAAAAAAACTCCAGTACCACAGGGGAAAAGCCTTCATAGCTTTCCCCAAAGTTTTTGTTAAAAATGCACAAAAATGCACATTATCGCTCATTAGGACAACCAATTCGAATAGCAGAGCATTCTCAGTGAGGCTGGAACTGGAAATCTGAATGGGCAGATGAGCACAGGTGGCAGGCTTTCCGGCAAGAAAGCAGACGGAAGTGCCATTTTCGAGTTTCACAGTATCAGTCATGCACTTTTTTTGCTTTTTTAAGCAAAAGGTCATGCATTGCACACCTTTAATTTACTGTTAAAAAGGAATACTGTGGGGTGGCTGCAACTTGTGGAGAATAACAATGCAAGTAATCAAATAATTCACTTGTGGCCGCCATATTGTTTCTCAGGCATGGCAGTGTGTGAACTTCAAATATGGATAGTTTTGCATCCTAGTGATTTTACCAAAGGACTGTAGAGACAAATGAATGCTGCTGAGAATTTGCATTAACGAGCAGCAATCCACATTATATCGCCTCATCTAGACAAGCCCTATGTGTTTACATGGTTTTATGTTTCTGTTATATATTGTATTTTAATGCATGTTGTGGCCTGACTCGAGCCTTGGGGAGAGGCAGACAGCAAATAAATAAATAAATAAATAAATAAATAATTTCAGTGTTGCTGGAGAATGAGGGGAAGAGTGGGGACCTGTCCAGCTCTTTGCCTGTAGGTGGACATACTGCGAGAGTCCTGCCTGTCACAGTGTGTCCAGCTCATAGAAAAGAGTGGATGCATCCCTGCTCACCTCCCGTTCTTCAGCCATATGGAAGTGGCTATGTTGGGGGAAGGGGGGCTTTACTGCTTTCACGGTATGTTTTGGTATCAGGGGATAGCTTTTGGAGGTGTAGCTATGTCTCCCAATTCAGGATCTTGGCCAGAGAGAAAACAGAGGCAATATCTTTTTTAGGACACTGTTTTCATTAGTACAGGGTACTTTCATTAAAACAACATATTCTTTTTTAAAAAAAAAATCTGTCAGTTAATTAATCATGGCAGTTCTTTAGTCAATGAAAAGTTTAACTTGCTGAATGCATTGGTTAAGCACTGCAGCCCCACTTTCTAGAAGTGGTGCTAGTAACCTAACGCATGAAGTGGTCACATACTTCTGTTTCATGATGAGGATACAGCTAGCATAAAGCCCTGATGAGCTGCATCTTCCTGTCTTCCAGATCTTTTGCACTATAACTTCTGTAGTCCTGTATCAGTGGTCATGCTGGTTGCAGCTGGTAGGAGTTGTGGTCCAAAACACCTGGAGGCCACCTGGCTGCTTACCTTGGAATATGAGGTCACATATCCTGTGTAGGGTAAAATCAAACAGTTTTACAATGTCTAAACTGGAAATGGGGGAGTGAAGTTTATTGTTTTTGTGTCCCCAAGTTCCTACAAGGGACCAAACGTTTTTGTATTGTTGGGGGGAAGCCCCTAACTCCCTTTCAAACCTCCTTAGGAGCAGTAGGATACAATTTTGGAATATCCCACCAGTTATTATAGGCTCAGGAATGTCAATTTTTGTAGCAGGAAGTGAACCAGAAGTAAGCTTTTTTTCTTGTTGTTTTTCTTTCTTAGAGAGCTTTGGGGAGCAAAAATACAGTATTTTTCAACTGGGAGGGCAGCCCTCCAAGAACCCTTGGGGACCAATGTGCCCCCCCCCCCGCCAGATCCCTCACAATCTAAACCAAGTTTACATTCCTTACATTCCTAAGATTTGGCACCAGGTTCCCTGCAAACATGTGAGCTGTCATTCTGTTAGTGACATATGCAGCAGTCTCTCAATCAGAGCTTAGAAACCGTACTTCAGGATGGGGGACTACAACTACCAGAATCCCATAGTTACCTGTGGACTTCACCAGGACTGAGGGGTTGGCATGGTGGGGCTGGCAAAGTGAGTGCTGGAAATAGGTAGGAGCCATGCTAAAGGCAGTACAAGAGGAGACTAATGTATCTCCCTGGTGCATGTCCTAGGAGATCATTGTAATGAAGCTGGAGTCAGCTGCCAAACCTCCAGGAGTGTAGCAAGAACATTGGCAGCTGTGCTGTCCCTGATGCTTGACAAAATACAGATAGTACATGACTGTCCTTTTCTATCCTTGCACCACTCAGTGAAAGCAAGTGGAAATGTATGTTTATGATGGAAGCAAGTCATGCACAGAGTTTATGCCATCATTGATCACACAAGCCTAATAAGAGGTTGATCATGCTTGTGACTAGTTTCTTAGCGTTGGCACAGTTTACAGTTCCAGAAAGAACCAGGAGAACAGGCTGCTATTTAGGGATTAATAATATGTACCCTAGTCCCTAAACACAGTGGGCCCTCCCTGTGGATACCAAAATTCATGGATTCTCTAGTCAAAATATAGAAAGTGGCGTAGTAAAATGGTATACCTTGTATAAAATGCCAAAATCAAGGTCTGGTTTTTTTTGGATATTTTTGAATATTTTCAAGCCATAGATGGCAAAATCCATCGATGCAGAATCTGTGGATATAGAGGGCTAACTGTAGCCTAAAGACACCAGATCCTGTCTGATCTTGGAAGCTAAGTAGGTGAGCTTTGGTTAGTACCTGGATGGAAGACCACCAATGAATACCAGGTGCTATAGGCTATATTTCAGAGGAAGGAACTTGTAAAACCATTTCTGAATATTCCTTGCCTAAGAAAACCCTATGAAATTCATGGGGTCACCATAAGTCGACAGGTGACTTGAAAGCACATACATATACCATATGTACCCTAGTGCTGAATGGAAAAGGAGCCATTTTAGATTTGGGTTGGGGGCTGCAATATGATTCAGAGGAGGGCAAAGAGTCTCAGCAGTATTTAAATCAGAGTTTGGAAATGTTATCATTTTGGATTATAACTTCCAGAACCCCTCTGGCCAGCATGACCAGTGGTCATGCTAGTTAGGGGGATATTGAGAGTTGTAGTCCTAAAAATATATTTTCCAAGGCTTGCCTTTGACCATATGCAAGATGTGGAGTGCAATCCTATGCCAGTTTACGTAGAAGCAATCCCCAATGTGCTCAATTGGGTTTTTACCACCACCCCATGTTTGTGGAGGATTGCAACCCTAAGTGGACAAAAATGGTGTATCTGAAGAGCATTTATGTGAGCTATTTTTTATAACTCATTAAAAAAAATCTGCTAAAATGCTGTAAAATGTTGCAGTGTGGAATACTGTACCCCTCCTGTTCAAGGCTCCTGCTGGCCAGCCATGTCCTTTTCCATGACACTCCATTCTCTACCCCACCCCACCCCAATCAGGGATTTCTGCTTGTGGCATGTATTTATAGATAGGACCATGTAAGAATTTATTATTATTATCACCCAGTGGCATTGAACCAGTGAGTTAGCCAGAAATGTAGAAGCTCCAGAAGAAGCAGCTCATAACATCTGAACTCAAGGATCTAGGTGGGGCTCTGGCCTAGCCCATCCTCTCTAAATGGCACCATTACTACTGGATGCCTTTACTACAGAGATTGGCAGAGGGGAAGAAATCCAAACTCAGCTGCCCTTGAAATGTTTTACCAGCCAGCTGGGAGCCACTTACACATATAAATGTAATATATGACAAGCAGAATGTATGTCAATTCTTCTTAAGCTATCTGATACGGGTGATTGGTATACACCCCCTCCCATGAGCTAGGGACTGTTACCTCATTTATGCCCACTGGCTACAATTGGCTACAGGAAAAACATACAACAGTCTTTGTCCATGCAGTTTAAAGGCTACCCCTCTTACAGGGCCTGAAAGCTATCACTGTCACATGTTCTGTGGATGCTACTAGGAGTATCACTTGTGCTTCTACATGGCAAAAATTATGTGAGTCTAGGGGCTTGACTGTATGGTGGGTAAAAATTCAGATGAAATTCAAACTATTCTGGCCCAGATTTTAGTGTGGCACCTGCTAAAGCCTGAATCTGCATTGGGTTTTTACTTTTACCTTTCAAAGCTGTTACTCACACTTGACTCTGAGCTCCGGGAAAAGCAAAGCACTCTCTGAAACCAGAACAGGTGTTTAGATTTACGATGGTGGAGAGTTGCCCATTCTAACTTCATAGAGGGCGACTACCATTGGTGCTTTGTTTTTCCCAGAGCTCAGAGGGGCAATTGTGCACCAGAAAATCAAAGTGCCAGCAGTAGTTGCCCTCTCTGAAGCCAGAACAGGTGGCTAGACTTGCAATGGAGGGACAGGCGCCCATTCTGACTTCAGAGAGGGTGACTACTGCTGGCGCTTTGCTTTCCCCAGAGTTCAGAGGGATGATTGTGCACTGGAAAATCAAAGCCCCAGTGGTAGTCCCCCTCTTTGAAGCCAGAACAGGCAGCTAGCCTCATGATGGCAGGGCTTGCCAGAGGTTCTGACCTCAGAGAGAGTGACTACCACTGGGGCTCTGTCTTTGGAATGAGAAGTGGTGCTGAGGAGGGGGGAAATGGTGGCACCTCAGGCAGTGCTTGTCCTTCCTCTTCTCCCCACCCCCTCCACTCCAAATCCAGTGTGGATGGATTGTTCACATGGCAGTTTTCTCTGGAGTTTTAAGCAAACTTCAGAGAAAACTACAAGTTTTCTAAAGCTCAGATTAAGGGGGTATTTCCCGAGTCTGGTGTGAATACCAGCTCTACTGGCCATACATCATGTGTCACTAGTGCACCAGATTCAGGGAAATGGCCTCATATCATGTGTAATTATCGGGCCGGATTTGGAGTTTGTCACTGATATAGACAAGCCCTAGGAAACAGGAAAGACATAGCTCTCCTGGACACCAGGGGCAAGATTTCCATGTGACAGCACAGTGAACGTAGTTTACAGCCACAGCATACAATTGCACCAAGCACTGCCTTGCATCTCTTAATGAGGGACAGAAATCTGAGCACGAACATTTTGCATTAGTAGGTGCATAAGAAGCTACCTTCTACGGAGCCACACCATTGGCCCATCAAGTTTTATTGTAACTCCAGAGCTTCAGACAGGGTGCTCTACAAGTCTTAACTGGAGATGCCAAGGGTTGAACCTGCAATGTTCTGCATGCTAAGTGTATGCTCTGTTGTTGAGCCACCTGTATTCTCAGTTCACAACAGAGATAAGCAAAGAAGCAAACACTACTTTCTAAATGGAGTTCCTCAATATGATGCCTCCCATGCACATGCATAATGTCTGCTCATGCATATGCACCAGCAACAACAGCAACAAAATCCCTGGCCCATCTGGAAGTTATTTTCATTTAGGGGGGGGGGGATATCTGCTTTGCAACCTCCAGTTTTGGCAACTGATCAGGAAAAGTCTCATTCCGTTCAGGCCTATAAAATTCTGTGCTTAATGACAGTGCTTGCACAAAAGCATGTATGTTGAAAACCACAAGACTGCTCACAAATAGCATGTGAGTTCAAAAGGGTGCAATTAATCTATCCCTGTGATTTCTGGTTTAGTGAGTGCCAGCAGAACATGTGATGCAATGGATTGAAAGAACCATGTATGATACTTTCTCCTGGGGAACGGACTCCACTTTTGAGCCTGGCTGTACTAGATGGCTGGATGCCAGGGACCCTTCAAGCTAATGATCAGTCATCCCAGGTCTCTCTGGCAGGAGTTGAAGAGCTACTGCAGGTCTTGCTATGGGCTACAGCCATGGAGCTGCTTGCCCCTCATTCATTCCAAGCCCCTCATTCATTCCAAGCCTACACTCTAAACTGGCAACTAATCATTCTCACACAGTAATGAAATGAGTCAGCCTGGCAATTAGGCTGCATAGCTGAGGCACATTCCTTTGCCTGCCTCTTGTTTACATTAAACAGCTAACAATTTAATCACACTTTGCCCTTCTATCCAGCCTTTGTTACAGCCTCTCCAAAACACAGTTGCAAATGTTGTTGACATTTCTGTAATGTTTCTCAACACCCTTCAGAATGCACTGATAATAGTAGCTACAAGCGTTGTCTTGCTATAGAATTATAGTTGCAGAGTAAAGCTAGACTCCTCACAATGACCCTTGCTGCTTTGTGCTTCAAAAACTACTGTGAAATTTACTTTGTTACAGAGGTCATGTTCACCTGAAGTCCTAAGCAAAAGAAAGGGGTATGAGCTTCTTCTTCCAAAGGGAAGAGAGTATTTGAGAGGGCATGCTTCACTTCTTTACAACCTGATATGCTCCAGATGCCATTATACAATATTTATTTATATCTTGCCCCTTTTTCCAGTTCGGGACTCAAGGTAGTGTACAACTGTTAAAACAAACTTTAAAAATTCTAAGCGTACAAAAGTTAAAAAGTAATTACACTATCAAATAACCCATTTAAAAAAATGAAAAACAAAAATGAAGTCCAGCACATTATGCAAAGCCAGTTTCCTCTTAATAAAGCAATCAACCAGTTTTTAAAAACCTAACGGAATAAAAAGGTCTATGGAAAGATAGTAAGGAGGGTGCCAGTTTAGCCTCTCTGGGAAGGGAATTCTGGAGCCCTGGGGGCAGCCACCGAGAAGAACCTCTCTCATATTCCCAGAAGATATACCTCTAAGGGTGGTGGAACAGAAAGAGGGGCCACCTCAGAAGATCTCAAAACACGGGCAGGTTTGTATGGGAGACTACCATCCATCAAATAACCTGAACATGAGCTTCAACAGTGTAGTACTGTACATTTGAGATGTAATGTTTGCTAGTGGCTGGTGTTTCATTGAAGATGTTTAATTCCCAAAGTCAATAAGTTGTACTAGAAGAGACTCCCCCAAATCTGATTACACTACAGATATATTGGCATATAATTTGTATCATGTGCAGTCTTGCTGGGAGCCATCAAGCATAGAAGTTGATGGCATGGTGCCATCAAGCATAGAAGTTGTAATCCAACACATCTGGAGGGTTGTAGGCTGGGGAAAAGTATACCAGAAAGAGAGAAGTTGGCTTTAAAAGAGCTTTTCACAGTTGTTTCTTGCAAATTTCATTGTCCCTCCCATCATCTTGCAGTCTTAGCAAACAATTTAATGCACACTTTAGCATAATTAGGATTCCCCCCCCCCCCCCGCACACACCTTTCCTTTCCTAGAGGCATCTAAGCATTCTCTGGTTATAGTTGGGCAGCTGAGAAAAAGGAGGCTGCCCTCCTGGATCTCCAGTGTTATGCTGGATACATTAAGCTGAAGGTCTAGGAGGGTAACCTTGGCCTCCCCCACCCCTGCTACCCTACTGTAGCCAGATGGTGCCTACATGGCTCCCTGTTCCCACCAACCGCTATTTGGTCATGGTGCCATCAAGCTGTGCTACACCAATGAAGTAGGTGTTGCACAAGGAAATAGAGTTTACCTCCTTGCACAGTATCCATCAAAGTACATACACCAACAACTATGTCAGTGTATGTCACAAAGACAACCCTGACCTAATTAGTATTTATGCTTGGAAAATTAAATTATCTCCATTCTAGAATAATATTTTTGAATACAGTCAGACCTCAGTATCCACGAAACCAATATCTGCGGTTTCAGTTATCTGTAGGACACAAAACAGGACACCTACCATAGAGTTTTCCTAGAAAATGCCTAGATAAGTGTCCTCTCTAGACATTTTCTTGGTCCTCCAAGGCAACCCTATGTTATTTGTAACCAGAAGTCCCATTATTTCAATAGTGTTTGCTGTTATCTGCAGTTTCCGGTACCTGCAGTAAATCCAGAACCTGAACCCCCACGGATACAGGGGTCTGACTGTATTAAGAATAAATCTCCTCCATACTTGTTTGTTATTTGCATTTTAATTCATTGAAGATTACATCGAGGTGGCTTAGGCACACAATCAAGAAGTATGAACTTGGTTGGCCTTAAGAAATGGCTCTTTTCAGTGGCAGTCCCACATTTATGAAATTCTTTTCTCCCAATGCAAGAGCCTCTCATATTTTTTAAATGGGCCTTGAAGACTTTTCTTATTCAAGCTGCTTTTAACTGATGTTTTTCTATTTTAATAGCTCCTGGTTTTCCATTTCTCTACTACCTGATCTTTTACATATACTGGTTTATATTACTATTGATACTGTTTTAACAGTTGCTGTTGTATTTTTAGATTCTGGTTCTATAGATGAAATTATACTGGCCTGTTGGGCGGTTAGGAATATGCAACCTATGGGTTGTTGTTGTTGTTGTTGTTGTTGTTGTGTGCCTTCAAGCCATTTCCAACTTATGGCAACCCTAAGGTGTACCTATCATGGGGTTTTCTTGGCAAGATTTTTTCAGAGGAGGTTTGCTATTACCTTCCTCTGAGGCTGAGAGAGTGTGACTTTCCAAGGTCACCCAGTGGGCTTCATGGCTGAGTGGGGATTCAAACACTGATCTCTAGAGTCATAGTCCAATGCTTAAACCACTACTCCATGCTTACGCACTTGTAACTGTCTTGTATTCACAATCCCTATGTAGCTGGTGGTTTAGGGGATACATAGGAACCTGAAAGTCCCTGAATCTCCACTTACCAGGAAGCAGACACTGCAGTCAACAGGGGTCTGTTCCCTGTCAGTAAGGAAGTAGCTGGTTGACGGGCCCACCTATCTCTGGTGTGAGGGGGAATCGCAACAGGGGCCCTGCTTCTGCCTGTTGCACTGGAGGCTGCTCATGGGAGAGGATGGGAATGTCAGTCAGCTGCTTCCAGATCAAGGGGACAGTAAGTGGGGTTTATGGGGATCAGGATGGGATTCATTGTGTAGCATCATAACTACGGTGTTTATGAATATGTAAAACCCCCAAAGGAGTCCAGCCAATATAATTAAATCTGTGTTTTTCCTATGTAGTGAGCTGCCTTGCGAAGGTTAGTTTTGGCATGTGGCTAGATGTAGCATACGAATTCTCAAAAACAAACAAACAAATGGACATTTATTTGTCTTCTTCTTTGTTTTGACATCTTCAATTTTTTATTTACCTTCATGGTTTTCATGCCTGTAGTTGTTCCAGAGTAAATGGGATCTAACACTAGTTTGCTTGGAATAAGTGATCCCTTCTAAGCAGGTTTGAAATGATTCCTTTACATTTATTAGCTCTACACCAGCACGGGCAAGTATTTAGAGTCCAAGGCTGGCTCCAGGCTTTAGTCCCTCCTGTGCATTGCCCCCTGTCCCCTGCAAGCAGGTTTACCTAACAGTGTTATTCTGATCATATTAGGGGAAGCGGGCTGCCCTTCCAATAGGTTCTGGGTGTCCACCATTTTACATTTCCCACAATTTTTCAAAAAGCTTGACATAATGGTATAATTCCAAGACACTATGGGGAACTCAAAACAGTGCTTTGCAGCTACCTATCGAACAGAGACAGGGCAAGCTTGACTGTCACTGGGTTCCACTCTGGTGCTGGGGCCCAACAGTTGTCCGAGGATGCCGAGTAATGGTTTAGAGCAGTGATACCCAAACTTTGGTCCTCAAGGTGTTTTTTACCATCTACCAGAAGCCCTAGCCACCTTGGTCAACAGTCAGGAATTCTGGGAGATTAAGTCTAAAACACCCAGAGAACCAAAGTTTGGGAAGCACTAATTTATAGTAACAAGTTGGGCAAGAGCTGAAGCAATCACATGCCTGCTTGACCACATGCTGAATTCTGCACACATCCTTTCAATTTATATTCACAAATGTCCAATGGAAAGACTAGGATGTCCCACCAAATTCCTTAAAATGATTATCTTGCTACACGAGGGCCAGCGTGGTCAAGTTAGATATGGCGATGCTCTTTCAGAGTCCTTTCTAATAACTAATGGAGTGAACCAAGGTTGTATTCTTGCGCCAACTTTATTTACAATCTTCTTCAGCATGATGCTCCAAAGGGCTACGGCAGAGCTTGAAGAAGACGATGGCATCTATATACGTTACCATACTGATGTTAGCTTGTTCAACTTAAGCTGTCTGAGGGCTCACACTAACTAGATTTTCAGACAACACTGTTATAATGTTACTATTCCACTATATTTGCTATTGCTGCCTCCTGTTGAATCCTGGGATTTGCAGTTTAGGGAAGGGCATTTGCAACTCTCAGCCAGAGAGCTCTTAGGCCTCACTAAACTACAAACCCCAGAATTCCACAGCAGGAAGCCAGAGCAGTTAAAGTGGAATAGTAACACTATAACAGTATAGTCTGAAAATCTCCTTAGACTCTAAACTATCTGGTCCGTGAGCTGCTCTTTACAGATGGTGCTGTCCTTGTTGCCCACACAGAAGCAGCTCTGCAGTGCCTAACATCCTGCTTCGCAAGAGCTGCAGAGCTATTTCGGCTGGAAGTCAACCTGAAGAAAACGGAAGTTCTCTACCAGCCTGACCCACAGGACGAACACCATCATCCCCACATTGCCGTCGGCAAATCTGTGCTCAAGTCCGTTCAGCAGTTCACCTACCTGGGAAGCATCATCTCCTCAGATGCCAAGATTGACAAAGAGATCGATCACAGATTAGCAAAGGCATATAGTGCATTTGGAAGACTTCACAAAAGAGTCTGGAGTAATAAACACCTGAGGCGAAGCACAAAAATCAGTGTGTATAGAGCCATTGTACTGTCTATTCTCCTTTATGGATCTGAAACATGGATTATGTATCGCTACCACCTATGACTCCTCGAACACTTTCATCAGCACTGTATACACAGAATCCTAAATATACACTGGACTGACTATGTGACAAATGTTGCTGTCCTTGAGCAAGCAGGGATCATCAGCATTGAGGCTATGATATTGAGAACACAGCTGCACCGGGCAGGGCACATTTCTAGGATGGAGAACCATCGCCTCCCAAAAATAGTACTCTACGGTGAACTTGCCACAGGTCAGCGTAAGAGGGGAGCTCCAAAAAAGCAATACAAGGATTCCCTGAAACAACATCTCAGGCTTGGCAAAATTGATCACTAACAATGTTCTGCCCTGGCCTCACATCGGGAAGCATGGAGACGCACCATCCACAATGCTGCAGCCTTATTTGAGAACTCACGCCAAACAAGTCTTGAAGAGAAACGACAACGCAGAAAGAATCACAACCCAAAAACATCACCCAAGGAGACCTTCTGCTGTGCTTTTTGCAACCGGACTTGTTTATCTCAGATTGGCCTTTTTAGTCATCAGCACGCTTACAGAAAGCGCGGGATGAGTCCTTCCTGAATCTTCGCTTGCGAAGAAAAGCCAGAGAGAGATATTCTCAAATGTCCAATGGATATATTGACTCCTCTCTCACATCATAATTCTCCCTGTGAGAAGTTTAACCTTAAAGAATACTATCTGTGTTTATATAAACGGACAGGGAGAACTTAACTTTTTGAACAGTATTTATTTCAATCACTCCAGCCTGTTTGGCAATCAGATGGATTCTTCTTTATTCTTGAACACTGGTGGTTATTGTATTCATTAAATCCTTTCCAGAGGTGGTTGCTTAGGTTTTGTCTTTCTTTCAAGTGTATCTGCTTCTACAAAAAAAGATCAGCATTCATAGCCATGATTCTCAGTATTGGTGTGTGTGTGTGTGGAAATACTGAGCGGGTTGCTTTACAGTAGGGCATAGATTCATCTGAGTATTGACCCGCTCTGTAGTGTGCCATCATAGACTACTGTATATGGAGCACAGTATTGCAAACAATTATATTCCAACATTAGGGAAACGTTGATATTCAGATACTGTAATAGATGTATAAGATGCTCACTTACACATGTTGATTTAAATTTATACAAAGAATGTCACTTAATTAGTCCTGATCCTGTAAATGGCCACTTAATCACTGTATAGAATCTTAGAATCTCCATTCCATTAACAAATATCTACGGTAGATTGAAGTCCGCTAATGCTACCAGTCAAAAGGCACTGTGCATCTATTTCATTGTTTCCTTCTTAATTGATTTTCTGTGGTTTAAAAAAAGGATGAAAGAAATGGTAGGGAAACATAGGTAGTCTAGATGCCCTGTAATGATTCATTAATGAGTTAGGGCAATTGTACAATGAAAATATCAGCTGGCTTTCACTTAAACCAGAGAAGTCAGATTAAATTTTAAATGTTCTTGATTTAATTTTCCACCCTGTGCATCATATCTTCTAAATTCTAGTCTGTTATCCATGACCATGATGGCTGGGCTGATTGATCTTCTTCCAGTTTGAGACAGAAAAAGTTCATTTAAAAATAGCATGGGCAAAGCTGCAATTTAGCCCTTAATACCACTGGAGGTAGATGTTTTGCTCTATCTCCTTGGTGCAGCAGGTACATATTTAAAATGCTGTTGCTTTCTCTTTGGTTGCCGGGACTCCTGACCTTTGGTATTTGTTTCTTCTCTGAGTCATCAAAACCCAAACAAGGAAGGATCCTGCCAAAGTTCCAACTGTTGCTGCCACTATTACGACCCAGTAAGGCACTGTGCTTCTGCTATTCTCTGGCTCATTTTCTGAACTCTGTAGTTTGCTGTTTCTTGATGTGAAAAGAAAGGGATTTTCCTGCAACAGAAAAAGAATCTCAGAATACTTATAGGAAGATGCATTCAGCCTGTATTTCCCCATGCATCTCTTCCTCATGCCATGAAAGAGGCACACATTCTGCCAGTTCAGAAACAATGATGGCGGGGGGGGGGGCATTTTTCAGTGCTGTATTCCCTGCTTTGGGAACAGATCTAGGCAGTAATTTTAGAACTACTTTTTCCAGTTTTTGGAATCCCCAAACCACCTGGACTAGGGGATTCTAGCCACTGCAGTCCAGAAAAGAGTAACTTTTCCAAGTTTTGTTTTACAGTCAGAGGCCAGTGGTAGGTAGAGCCAGAAAAAATGTGATGAAGATTATCCCAGGCCCTTTCACACTACACAATTATAGCACCATATTTCACTTTAACTGCTATGGTAACATCCTATGGAATTTCAGGATTTGGAGTTTAGGGTGGGTTATTTAGAATTCTCAGCCAGAGAGCTCCAATGCCTCACTAGATGACAAACCCCAGGATTACATAGGATGCTGCCATGGCACTTAAAGTGGAATCACAGTGTTATTACTGTGTAGTGTGAAAGCTCCTTTCTGCTATCATCTTTTCCCCTCCCCCTCTCTGTTTCTATCACCCCTTTTTAACTTCCTCCCTCTTTATCCCTCCCTGAGAAAGGGGTAGTTTGCATTTGTCAAAGGTCTGAACTGACTGCTTCCACAAGGCTTTTGAAATTAGGCCAAGAACTGCATTAAATAAGGATGAAGTTAACCACCCCAGCAATAACACTGTAAAAAAATTTCCCCATTTGATATAAGAAAAAAACATTCAACATTACTCTTAACACTTTCATGAGCCATCAACTTATTTATTCCCTTCAAGTCTTTGCATTTGGCCTCTGCTGGATCAGCACTGCTTTTAGCACGTTTATTTTAAACCTCAAACTGGGAATATGCAGCGACTCAAATCAACTTCAGTGAAATGAAACTTTTTTTTCCTTTTTAACAACGAAGATGGGGAGTTTAGGGATTAAATCCAGGTTAACCGGCTTTTCCAAATACATGTACTTTTGTCAGCATAACAGGATACAAAACTGCTTAAAATCTCTATGAGGTGATGATCCCATTCTTTACCTGCCTTAACAAACTGTGGCAAAACCTCCCATTCTCTTCACTCATTAGGCAAGCAAAACTCATTTTTCCTCTCATTAGCTAGCCTCAGGGAGCAACTGATTCCCATTATTCTGTGACTTTCCTTCCTCTTTTTACATTTTACCTCTTGAAAAGTATTGCCATTTGTCACTCTGTCCTAGAGCTTAGAAATATTACTAGTTTGGACTTCAGCTCTCAGGGTTCCAAAGCCAGCATAAACACTGGGGATCTCATACCCTCCAACTGCAGGGACCGTCTCAATCCTCTGCCATCTGACTTTTTCAGCTACTTTTAAAATGTCCCAGATTCTCTTTCCACCTCCCACTTTCCCCTTTTTTTCCTCTGTTTACTTCAATTGCTGTAAAAGGAGTTCAAAATGCAAAAGCAGTTTGCACTCAATAAATTCAGCAGTGTAGGAGAGGACAGGAGCGGGAGTAATCCTGCCCTTCCCCATCAGTTCAGGCAAAACCAAATGGCTGTAGCCTCTCCTAGCTTGTGTGTTCTTCCACATTAGTAACTTTTGCCATGCTGACTGCACTCTGATGTTGCTTGGTCACAAGTGTCTCAGTTTTCATCTGTGAAACATTGGAGGGTGTGGGATCTAACAGATAAGCTGGTTTCATATACTCTTGCCTCTGCTGTTTTAGGCAACCAGGTGGTTTTTTGTATTACATAAACCTCATGAGGAGATGACATTATTTTAATGTGTTCAAAATGCATTTAAGAGGGAATGAAATATATCAGAATTAACAAGAGCTTCCTTTATTGCAGCATGGTCCAATCTCCTGCCCGCTGTCCTAAACATGAGTACTACTATTGTTCTCCTTGTCTGCCTCTGGCAAGGTCAGATGCTCGCCTCTGATCATGCCAAAACTCCTTGATTTTCTTCAAAAGCTTCCTCTGTTATGTCATTCCTCTCCTTAGAACCTGTTTTTGTGGTATCTTAATACAGTCTGCCCTCTTGTTATCAATCCTTTAACTACTCTTTGCTTCAATAAGAAAAACATATAGGGCTACATATAAGCCTTCTCTTCGGGACAAACAATACTTTAGAGGATGGTTGGGAAGATGCATGTTAATAGTCTGGGGGGAAAAGTATTGTTCCAATCTCTGCTCACTGGAAAAATAGTATAATGGGGGGAGGGAAGTTTATCCCCAAGTGGGCCCAATTCATCAAGTCCTTATTGCTTTTTTTGGGCGGGGGGGGGGTTGAACACAGAAAGAGATAAGAGATTTGATTTTGGATATTGGCATCTCATCTAATTGAGCCTCCAGTTAAGCTTTCCCCCCATTGTGAACAGCAGGTGTATGGGAAGCAATTCTGATTGGGACCATAATGCTTTGCAGCCACGCTGGCTGAGGATTTATGGGAGCTGTAGTTCAAAAATTTCTGGATCCAGGACAGTTCTTCTAAATGGCCATATGTTTATGCAGTGGGCTTAGGATGTTACTTTTGTTACTTACTGTGGTTGGACACTTGATTTTCGACCTTTCATATGTGAAGTTATTGTAGGACTGTTTATGACCAACTGGCTCCAGCTAAAAGGAAGAGACACACAATGGTTTACTATTCAAACTGAATTCTATGATCTTCATGTAAATTGGCACATTGTCATCACTCTGTTCAATCACACTTAGAAAACCCATGGTATTTCAGGACTTCTGTATTACTACAGTAGTCTATAAATATATCAGTTTTATCTATTAATATTATTATGGCTTGGAAAATGTTAGCTCTTATTTATAGGAATAGAACTTTGTAGAAATCGAGTAACATGTCAAAGGCCATGAAAGTAGAATGGAATCTGTATTTAAACCTCCAAGGTATAAAAATTACCTGTTAGGATATCAATATTACAGAGTAATCATTACATGGCAAATAAAAAGAACAAAGTAGCAAATGTATGCTGTAGGGCCAAAATAAATGGTTAAGTTTGCATACTGATCCGTCTCTGTGACCGGAAAGGGGTGTCTGCAGATTGAACCTGCTGACCTCAAGAGAGTGGGAAGGAAATTTGACCTGTGCAACTTGATCCACATTTCAACGTAAGTACATGATAGGACTTCAGGATTAGTCCTAACTTCCCAGAGCTACCCAGAAATATGGGAATGAGCTGGTTGTCATCCAGAACGTGATTCAGCATCACACTTGATCTTGGTTCCTTCTCTTCCCAAAAGGGGTGCAATGTAAAGGAGAAATGAAATTTATTTTCTCAACTGGAGTTATTGCCCATTTCATCAAGCTTTATTAGGAAGCAAGTAGACCTGCCAGTGTAGATTCCCTGAGAGAGAATAGCCAGAGTGTTGCCACAAACACTGGCAAATAAAGGCGAGAAGAACTAGAACCAGGTTGCCTCTTCGCAGCCCACTCAGGGATGGGCTTTTATTCCTAACCCTCCTCACTTTCCCCAACTACTCGGAATCCATTATTGGTGTCTGCCTCTTAAAGAGAAAACAATCCTGCCCCACTTCCTATTAGGCCCTAATGAGTGAGACTTCAGCTTGGTGTGATGACAAACTCCACAGCCATGCATCATTTTGCCCTTCCTTCCCCATTATGTTCTACCATAGTTTTCTCTGATTGGATTCCCATCATCCCCAGCCATTTGTAGTCCAACACATCTGGAGCATGCCAATTGACATCTTGTATACTGCAAAAGGGCTTTGGGGGAAGGTTGTTAGGCACACAGCTCATGATTCAATGTGCATGAAATGTACCCTAGTTTAACCAAGCAAGCACTCTCATGCCTGGTTTGGGCAACACTGCATTCTTGACTTTGCATCTGTTCAGGTTGTTTCATGATGTGTGTGTGTGTGTGAGAGAGAGAGAGAGAGAGAGAGAGAGAGAGAGAGAGAGAACGAACGAACTGGCTCTGGAATTTTGAAGTGTGGGGTATTAAATATCTAAATAAATGAATAAGCAAACATAACATCAGGGCCGGCTTAACCATACCGCCAAATCAGCATCTGTGGGCGGCCCCACACCGGCAGGGGGCCCCATCTGGACCTAACCCTCCTCCTGGAAAACCCCCCTGCTGGCTTTAAAAAACAACAAGGAGCGCCTCCCAAACTAGAAAGCCAAAGCAAAAGCGAAAGAGAAAAATGGAGCTTTCTTTGGGTGGCTGATCCTGGAGGCAGTTTGTTGTCCCCCCCCCCCAGGATCATCGTCAAAGGCAAGTCGGAGAGGGGTGTGTGTGTGTGTGAGTGAGAGAGATAGGTGGGGAGGGGCGTCATCTCTTGTTCTCCCCTGCTCTATCTTCAGAAAAGGCTTCTTTCTTTCTTTCTTTCTTTCTTTCTTTCTTTCTTTCTTTCCACCCTCTCTTTCTGTCTTGCCTTTCCTAACTTCCACATAAATTGCCTCCAGTCTTTCCAGCTGCTCTTAACCTGCCCTTCTCTCCCATCTCTTCCTCCCTCCCTTTCCCCCTTGGTCTTCTTCAGCTTCCTCTCCTTGCTGCCAACTGAGTTCAACCTGCAAAAGGAAATTGTGTGTTTGCTCATGTGCCCTGAAGTCATTTCTGACTAAGGCAAGCTTATCATGGGGTTTTCTAGGCAAGGTTTGTTCAAAGGGGGGGGGGTCTGCCTTTGACTTCATTTGAGGTTGAGAGAGTGTGACTTGCCCAAGGTCAGCCAGTGGGTATTCATGGCTGAGTAAGGATTCAAACCCTGGTCTCCACAGTCATAGGGCAATGCTGAAACTTCTACAACACTCTGGTTCTTTTAACAGAAGAATATAAAAAATATAAATAAAAATTTGGAGTAATATTACTGGGAACAATGGTTCTATTGTTGTCACTAAAACACCAGTATCCCATTAGTGCTATGTGAGAGCCATTGGGCTAAGCAGTGGTTCTTAACTTTTTCTTTACCAGGGACCCCCTTTAAATATCTTTTGTTGCCCCAAGACTTAATTCAAGATTTAAAACCCTAATAATAATAGCTAACAACAACAACAACAACAACAACAACAACATAATTACACCATCCATTCAACTTTCCCTTAGAGGCACTCTTGCTTCTTTCTGCATGTTTGTGGCTGGAGTGGATTGAATGGCAATGTGCAGGCCAAGCCAGCCAGCCTTTGCCTTGGTTCCTGTCACATGGCTGTTCCACTACAGGGAGGAAGTGGGCCAAACAGCCTTCAAGCCTTTGTGGATCCCCTGTGAGGATATCAATAGAATCATAGAATTGTAGAGTTGGAAGAGACCACAAGGGCCATCCAGTCCAACCCCCTGCCATGCAGAAAATCACGATCAAAGCATCCCTGACAGATGGCCATCCAGCCTCTGTTTAAAGACCACTGGGCTAGAGAATGCTGGAAAAGGAACAATGCAACCAGACCTTGAGAAGGGTGCTGGCAGGGTGATTCTGAGAGGTGTAATCCAAAAGTAACTTTCCCAGGCTCTGAATGCAGCCTAGAATCATAGAATCATAGGGCTGGAAGGGACCCCAACAGCCATCCCATCCAATCAGCTTCTGCCCTGAAGGAACACACAATCAAAGCCCTCACGACAGATGGCCATCCGGCCTCTCTTAAAAACCTCCAAAGAAGGAGACTCCACCACACTCCCAGGCAGCGTATCCCACTACAGAAACAGCTCTTACCATCAGGAACTTCTTCCTAATGTTTAGGTGGAATCTCTTTTCCTGGAGTTTGAACCCTTTGCTAGTCTCTGGAGCAGCAGAAAACAAGCTTGCTCCATCCTCAGTATGACATCCCTTCAAATATTTAAACATGGCTCTCATGTCACCTCTCAACCTTCTCTTCTCCAGACTAAACATACCTAGTTCCCTAAGTTGCTCCTCATAGGGCATAATGGCTTCCAGACCTCCCACCATTTTGGTTGCCCTCCTCTGGACACATTCCAGCTTTTCAATACCCTTCCTGAAATGTGGTGCCCAGAACTATTAATTCCCTTGATCTAGACACTATACTCCTATTAATGCAGCCTAGAATCGCATTGGCATTTTTTGCTGCTGCATCACACTGCTAACTCATGTTTAGCTTGTAGTCTACTTTCTTTTTTTTTAAGGAAATCTACACCATTATGTTAATTGCTAATTAACAAAAAATATTTTGTTAGTGCCTATAATACTGTTTTTAAATTAAATTATTGGTGGCAAATTATGTAATACAGTAGCCCCCCCCCTTATCCACTGGGGATTGGTTTTGTGCGGGCATGGATTCTGAAAACTGTGGATAATAGTGAACACCACTGAAAATAATGGGACTTTATGGTTTAAAATACCATAAAGTTGCCTTGGAGGACCTAGAAAATGGCTAGGGAGGACACATTTTCTAGGAAGACTCTATGGTAGGTGTGCTGTTTTGTGTCCCATGGATAATGAATCCGTGGATACGGGGGTCCTCTGTAATCTGAACATCCTGTACTGTGAATAGGTTAGGTTACATTGACCTGAAATAAACATATGGGCCCCCCAAAATAAAGCATTGCAGGGGACCCCAAAATTCCTTAAACCGGCCCTGCATAATATACAAAGGTCTGTTAGAGAATTGCAAATTGTGATACAGTATATAGCACACAAATACTAAAAAGCATTTGTTTTTTTAAAAGCTCACGGTTTCAAATGTCTTTAAATTTTTCATCCTCAAGCCTTCTGAATAAGGATGGGAGTTAAGGCTATCAACAGCTACTAGTCATGATGGGCATATATTATCCTGGGCATCGGATGCAATACAAATACCAATTGCTGGAAAACATGAGCTGAGGGGTGCTGTTAAGCACACATCCTGCTTGTGGGCTTCTTATAGACCAACAGGTTGGGTTGGGTTGGTCATTGTGAGGACAGAATTTCTTAGACGAGTAGGGACTTAGCTCAGCAGTAAAAGGTCATGGAAGGTATGGAAAAGATAAAAATATTTATCACAATAAAGTCAAGAACTAACAGTTTGCTACCTTTTCATGACATCGCAAACACTACCCTGGGATAGCTTTTTCGATGGGGTTTATCTGTCTGAGTACGAACCAGCTTCCTAATGCAGATTTCCTAGCTTCTGTACCCACTAGATCACACTAGTTCTCCTCTTTATTTTGATTATTACTAAAGAAGACAAGCTGGCTCAGAGGACTTCTGCATGCACAAGCCTTTCCCAGGAGGGAGGACGTGATGCTTTGACAGAGAACAGAACAGCTTTTAAAATCCTGGGAAGGCCAGAAAAGTGGCTGGCTCGAGCAGCTGAGAATGCGCTGATTTGGCATAGTCCCTCTGCAGCTTTTACTGGCAGAGCAACAGCAAGAATTCCACTAGAGATTCCAGTGTTGCTTGACCCAGAAAAACCTCAGGAGAGGAGGCAGAAAAGCTCCCTCTGCCTTCATCCCTTTATTTTAGCAGAGAAGGCCCGTGTGTGTGTGTGTGTGTGTGTGTGTGTGTGTGTGCGCACGTGGAGTCTAGGAAGCTGGTGTTTTAATCCCTCTAGTTAATCAGGAGCAACAAAAGTAAAACGGTTCAAAACAGACAGAGATCAGCACAACCTTTCTGACCTAAGAACAGAGCTTCAGGAACTATTTGTGGCACTGAAAGCCTCAGGTTTGACAGGAAAATGCACTCAATTTCTGGCAAAAAACAGGATAACCTCTGATAATTTTTTTTACAGGCTTGTTGCAGCTTCTTGCATTTTTGCTTTGTGCAACAACCTCCCCCAATTATTTGGCCATTGACCTGGAATACGTCCCAGTGAACGGAATGGGACTTATTTCTGAGCTGACACATATAGGTGTGTGCTATTATTTGTGTTATTGTAATATGGCAGACTGAGAGCCAGCGTAGTGTAGTGGTTTGATCATTGGACTACGACTCTGGAGACCAGGGTTGAAATCCCCACTCAGCCATGGAAACCCACTGCGTAACCTTGTGCAAGTCGCACACTCTCAGCCTCAGAGGAAGACAAAGGCAAACCCCCTCTGAACAAATCTTGCCAGGAAAACACCATGATAAATTTGCCTTAGGATTGGCATAATTTGGAAAGGACTTGAAGGCACACAACAACAGTATGGCAGGCTGCATTACAAGTGTACGTG
The DNA here is from genome assembly GCA_030847615.1 of Gambelia wislizenii. Classification (NCBI taxonomy): domain Eukaryota; kingdom Metazoa; phylum Chordata; class Lepidosauria; order Squamata; family Crotaphytidae; genus Gambelia; species Gambelia wislizenii. The sequence continues at coordinate 60,087,117 of JAUMIR010000001.1, forward strand.
AAGGTAGCTTTAAAAGGCAGCAGTATTAAAAAAAAAACCTTTAAAAGTAAGCAAATGCCCTTAAAACATTTTAAAGAGTTTCACAGGGGCTTACCACACTCACTCTGAAGTTTCGCTTTCCGTACTGCCTTACCACATAACGTTGTTGTTCTTCCGGTGTTCTGCCATTCTGGTCCCGTGGGAATCAGAGGTTTTTCTGGTTAGCAAAATTATGTGGGTTTTCTCTCAGTCTTCCATGGGATCAGAATGAAAGAATGACAATGTCGTGCAGTAAGGTAGCATGGAAGACAGAACCTTCCTGCTGTGCTGCTACTTTATTGCACAGTCGCACAGACCTAAATCCAATTTGTAGTGCAAATTATAGTAGATCCATTGAAGCAATGGGATTTATGTACATGTTGACTTACCATTCTGTGGTTGATTCAGTGGGCCTGCTCTAGTGGGACTCCCAACTGGATTCAGACCATAGTCTATGTTTCCCTTGGATGGAGTGATGATGCAGAATGCTTACCTCTGGCTGCTGACACACTGCAGAAATAATGCAGTTTGATACCACTTTTACTATCATGGCTCCATCCTATGGAATCCTGGGATTTGTAGTTTGCTGTGGCACTACAGCTCTCTGACGGAGAAGGCTAAATATCTCACAAAACTACAAATCCGAGAATCCCATACCATGGATCCACGGCAGTTAAAGTGGCATAAAAGTGCATTATTTCTGCAGTGTGTCAACAGCCATTGTGCCTTAAGTGTCCTACAAGGACAAGGGCAACTGAAACTGAGTCTCCTTACTAGGGAGGGAAAGGGAAAGAAGGGCTACAATGAGGTCAGCATGCAGGGGGTGTAACCAGATTGGCTTGTGGACCAATTAGGCCCCACGTACTGGCCAAAGAGATGATTTATTTACCACTGTATCTACTGTAAACCACCCTGAGATCTTTAGATAGATGACAGGATATAAATATTTTAATAAACAAATAATGGCAGCCAAGTCTTCTGCCTTAGAACATAAAGAGTGGGGTGAGCTAATGCAAGAGGAAGATGAAAGTGGACACTTTTAGAGCATTCAGTGGTTTGTGTGCTGGACTAGCACTCTGGAGACTAGGGTTCAAATCCCCACTCAACTATTGAAACCCACTGGGTAACTTGGGCAAGTCATGCCCTCTCAGCCTCAGAGGAAACCCTCTCTGAATGAATCTTGACAAGAAGACCCCATGACAGTTTTGTCTTAGGGTCTCCATAAGTTGGTACAACACAACAACTACAAATACTACAATGACTATCTAGTCACTTAGGGCAGAAAAGCAAAACATAGGGCCTTCCAGAAATTGTTGAACTACAGCTCCCTCATCCATCACCTTTGGCTATGCTGGCTAAGGCTAATGGGAGCTGCAGCCCAACACTGTTTGGAGAACCACACATTCTGCTGCTCTGATATAAGGTCTTACGAACTAATGGTCCCATCAGCATAACCCCACCTCCTCATCTGCAGAGTTATTTTGGTGGCTTGGTTAGGGAACAATGTAGGGATAGGACAAGCAGTAGATTTACCATAATAGCGGGTATTTGGAAAGAACAAAAAAGTAAGTGCAATTAAAACATCTGATTGTGTGGATTATAGGGGAGAGGCTTGGAGCAGGTTGGAATATTGAAGCGCCCCTGCAATACGAAGCTAGTAGCCTTTGATCTTATCCTGTTTGGCTGATTTCTCTGTACTCATTTGTTTGTCTCTGGGGTTCTTAAAAATTGTAATGATCAAGGATTGTTTTGTTGCTGTAGTAGAGGAGGATGTAAGATGCTGCCACCTACTGAAGAGGCTGACACAGGCACTAATTCATACTGAGGAGTCTGTGTTTGTTGTAGCTGCCTTGCCTTTTATACAGCCATTAACATAATCTTGCTAAATTGGATATTGAAGTCTTATAGTGCTGCCTTTAAGGGGTATCACTAGCAGCCATTTGATATCCAATATTTTTAAGGGGCCTGTCATGGAACAGTCTGACCCTCTTCCAATGCTTACCTGGAGTAGTTCAGTCCCTCCAGGTGTAGTTTAGGCAAGGCTAGTGCTATGACTAGTTAAAGTGAAATGGCCAGCTCAGGCAGCAGATAATGGGGAGCCAGAAGGTACTGGGATGGATTGTTCTGCTCTGTGCTCCCTAAAACAGCCTACTGTCTTCAGGTGCAGTGGGACATGCTGTCACACCATCAGTGTTGGAAGAATCTTATTTGCTGTTTCAGGCAGCAGATGTGGTGGAACATGCTAAACTCTAGTTTTGTTCCATTTCTCTGTATAGACATTAGCAGTGGTTCTCTGCCTTTTACCCTTCAGATCACCTTACCTGCCTCTTCTGAGTACTGAACCTAAATGAGCTGCTGAGAGCCACCAGCAAAGAGGAAATGTTATATCCAGTAGCAGCTCATGGCTAAATGCCACTGAGGCAGTGAATTCACTCCATTCCAAACTTTAAATGAACTATCCAAGATACTGAACTATATTCCCCGAGTACCACTGGAGAGCATCTTTAAAATTCAGACTAAAACCTGGAACAGATTCACCATCCCCACTGAAGCCACCAGCCACCACCTCTTAAACCCAGGAAAATGTTGTGATGTGCCTGAAGCAGAGCACTGTATGCTCTAATAACAGCAACTTTATAATCAAGCCAATATTAAAGTGAGGACTAACAAATCTTTCAGGGTTGTCTGACAAGTTCTAGCTTGTGTAGAGTGACAGCTTGAATCTAGGCCCTTCTTTTTAAAAAACAACAACCAGGAAGTGATCCAAAAGTGACTTGTTAAAAAAGGCCTCTGTTGGGCCTAAAATGGCCCAGGGGGACCTAAAAACATGATGAAAAAGGCTCCCCACGCCTCCTAGAAGGCATTGAGGGCAATTTTTGTTCTGTTTTGTAATGAAGGTTGTGTTCTTCCAAGGTTTGCTGGACCTATAGCCTTCCTCTAGACTTGGGGTAGGGATCTGAATTAGAACCATTCTAGGTAATAGTACACTGGGAAACATGGAGTCAAGGCTTCTAAACATTTCACCACATCAGGAGGTTGATCTCTTCCTGCCAGGAAAAACTGCCTTGCAAGACATCTGGTTCTATTACGGCTTGAATCTAAAGTCATACTGCTGTGGACAGAAGGGCTCCTTCTACCCATGGAAGGCTTCTGATCCAAGAAAGCATGTTCACTGCTGACACTCAATGATTTCTGCTCCTCCTGTTCCTTCTCTCCCCCCTCCCCATCTGTTCCCAAGGTTTGGGAAATAGTGGGAAAGATAGATAGTGCTGGAGACTTCTGAGGGAGAGGAAATTATTTAAAATTGTGTGATGCCTCCCCTTTTTCTCTCAAGGAATGCTCTCACAGAAGAAAAATAGCTTGATCCAACTTTGTGCTCATACATTTATGATTGGTGGTTTATGACAAGTAAAATAGGAAGATGGCCATTGTTGCTACTGCAATTACATAATTTGTAAACTCGTTATAGTGAGTGCCTTGAAGCATGTTAAGAGAGCATTCCATACTGACTAAAGGGATTACCACACTCCAAAGAAAAAGGGCAGTGCAGCATCTTCCATGTTGCTTTACTGCATGACATCATTGTTCTTTTGTTCTGGTCCTGTGGAGAACTGAGGTAAAAGTGTGTCATTTTGCTAACCGGAAAGACCTGGTAGCAAAAAGACACTGTTCTATCTTGGTCCCCCATGGGACCAGAATGAAAGAACGCTGGAAAAATGGCAATGTCCTGCACAAAGCAGCATGGAAGTTGGAACATTCCTACTGCACTGCTGCTTTTCTTTGGAGTGCAGTAAGCCCCTAAATCACCACAGCCAATCTCTACATATGAGATTACAGTGAAGTGCTTCCAGTGAGGAAGACAGCTCAAACCTATATAACCACGCTCTTACCATGTTATTCCAGAGTGCTATGGCCATCTCAGCGTGGCCTCTCTCTGAGAAATGAAAGCAATCCACTGCAAAGAAACTCAGGTCTGGTTTCCCATCCTGTAATTTAACATAAAATATAATTGTTCAGTTTCAGAAGATCTTTTATGCCTTGTTAGCAAGGCTCTGGCATTTCTTGTGTATTTTTTGGCCCCTTGTCTCCTGGTGCTGAGCCAGTCATCAGTCAAATATTGTTTCCTAAGAGTAGTTACATGATTATTCTGTATAAATTCAACTCCTGCAGCAGCCATTAGCTCAGCAGAATCATTTTGCATAATGTGTAAACATCATGGTGAAAGATCTGTAGGGCAGATGATGCACTCTTTTTTTTCAACTTCAAATGCTCTTAGATTGAGAGGACGCTATAAGCCATGGTCTTTTCCAATTGGTATTTAAGACAAATGGTTACTTTTATTGTGCATAAAAGCAGCAATCAGAAGCATCTCATCTCCTGGTCCTTTCTATACACTAAGGCCCCAATTTGGCAATCTAAGGAGGACACAGTGACTCTGATGCACTGACGGAATTCTCCAACTGGCAAAGAAGCTACCGTATTTATTTCAGTCAAGGTAGATCATCCGTTCTGCATAGAACATGACTGTGCACTGTGATTCACACAGAGTTCTGAATTGGAGAACTTGAATCGTTATCAATGAAATTTGAATTTGAATCATTCTTGTTGAAACATTAGATAATTGATGATGCCTGTTTCTTTCTTTCCCTCCCTCCCTCCCATTTCCCTTTCTTTCCCTTTGTTTCAGCTTGTTCCATTTATAGTTGTTTGATTCTTACCTATAGCTAGACAGCCATGTTGGTATTATCAATGGTATAAACATATATTACTTCTCTCTCTCTCTGGCTTTTCTTTGCAAATGAAGATTAAGGAATGACTCATCCCGCGCTTTCTGCAAGCTCGCTGATGACTAAAAAGGCCAATCCAAGATAAACAAGTCTGGTTGCAGAAAGCACAGCAGAAGGTCTCCTTGGGTGATGTTTCTGGGTTGTGATTCTTTCTGCATTGTCGTTTCTCTTCAAGACTTGTTCGGCGTGAGTTCTCAAATAAGGCTGCAGCATTGTGGATAATGCGTCTCCACAGATCCCAATGTGAGGCCAGGGCGGACCATTGTTGGTGATCAATTTTGCCGAGCCTGAGATGTTGTTTCAGGGAGTCCTTGTATCGCTTTTTTGGAGCACTCCTCTTACGCTGACCCGTGGTGAGTTCACCGTAGAGTACTAAAATAGTAGAGTACTATTTTTGGGAGGTGATGGTCCTTCATCCTAGAAACGTGCCCTGCCCAGCGCAGCTGTGTTCTCAATATCATGGCCTCAATGCTTGTGATCCCTGCTTGCTGAAGGACAGCAACATTCGTCACATAGTCAGTCCAGTGTATGTTTAGGATTGTGCGTGGACAGCGCTGATGAAAGCGTTCGAGGAGTCGTAAGTGGTGGCGATAGGTGACCCATGCACGTGACAAATGTCCCATAGATATTTTTCCCTGTCCAGGGATATAGCTACAAGGTGGAGGGTGGTATTGCCCCACAAGTGAAAATTCTGCTGTCCCCAACTGCAATTTTCCTACAGTCCCCAAATTGGGAGTTGGACTAGATGGCTCTTGTGGTTTCTTCCAGCTCTATGATGCTAGCATTGTTCATGCCTAGAACTCTGTTCACATTCCCTTGGTGACTTTGCCTGCCCCTTTTCTTTAGATGCCTAAAGTATATTTCCAAATACTCAGCTCAAATTTTAAGGTAATGCATCAAAAATTCATTTGTGAGGGACAATGCCACCCCCCGCCCCATCCCTGTTCCTGGTATGTTGCATCAGATCTTCTGTGCATTCTGGAGACTAGAGGCCCAGTTCCTCCATTCATACACGTTCAGGACAGGAGTCCTTAATCTGGTAAACAGAACTGGATACCACTATCACTGGCCACATTGAAAGAGTCTTACGAATGCTAGAAACTTGCTATTCTATCCCTCTGTCTGTTTGTCTATTTATGATAATTTTTGATAATTCCAAGAATGCTGCCAGTGCAAATAGGTATAAGCTTGATGCAACCCTCACCCTTTACATCTTACCAGCTAAAGGAAATCATGCAATGCTGATATGATGGCTGCTGGCAACAAAAAGTGACTCACGATGTTTAGTGGCATGATGGTGTTTCGGAAAAATGGCTGTATGACAACAGCAAAGTCTTCCCGTTGGGCATAGCGACCACTGTGGATCAACATGGCACTTCTATCCTGTTTTGGAGTGGGAAGGACAACACAAGAACTTCAATGTTGGTCTGAGGCTTCTAGAAATGCTAGAAGTGATGGACTAAAGGAGGCTAAGAACAGGGGCAGGAGCATGTCAGGGGAGGACAGTGTGATGACAAGATCACACCCAGATCTGTAGGACTACACTTCTCATAGTCCCCAGTCAGCCCATCCAATGCCCTGGTAGCTTGGGATGATGGGAGTTGCAGTCTAATACATTTGGAGGCCACTAGATTGGCTGGGGCATGAAATAACCACGCAAAGATGACAACATCATATGATAACCATGCCCATTAGCACTACCATGACATCATAACCCACAATTTTTGCCGCATCTGATAAAATCCGTTATCACCAGCACCTTGAATTTGAATTTGCTGATTATCATCAGAATGAGAGTACGTAGACTGATGTCTTGTTTCAACAGTTATAGGGGATGTCACTACTTTCCCCACATAGATCTAACCTGTGAGTTTCACATTGTAGCAAAACGGGGGAGGGTGGAAAACTAATTGAGAAATCTGAAGCATACTTGATGCTGGCTCCTCAGTTATTCAAATCCTAGCTCTGCGTCTTCTCTTTCCATTTTTAGCAGAATGGTAAAGAGAACTCTCTTCTGGAAGGCATTTGTCATTCTGGATACTTATTATAGCTAGAGATAATTACTACTGCATAGAATTGGAATTGCTTGTAGTTGTTAGCTTATTTTTATTGATTGTTTTAACCACTGATAGTGCTATGATTTTACTTTTTAAAAAATAAAGAATGGTTTAATGGTTTTATTGTAATCTGTTTTGGGAGCCTTGCTGGGAACCAGTACAGAAATCTGAGAAATAATTAGGGCAACAATAAATTAGGTTCCATATCTAGCCACATATGCTTAAAGGACCTAGTGAGACAGCTTGCAGATGGAAGGTTCATAGTGCTACCAGTCAAAAGACAAAAATGCAGCAACTCCACCTTTTCCTCCTTAAGAAAAAGTACCTGGTAAGAAAAGAGAGATAGAAGAAGTGGTGGGGAAAACAGGGGAAGTTTATAAATGGAAGACCATGTTGTCTGGTCTCCCTATAAAATTTGATGCATGAGGCAAGGTGCATGCACAGTAAAGGCTTCATCTAGAAGCACTCACTGTTCCATGTTCTACATTATCCTTGTAGTGTCCCTGTGAAACAGGTCACACAGATATTCCTGCATGACAGACAAATGACAGAAACTGAGACAGTATAGACTTTTTCAAATGGGAGGGTTTTATTGAGGTTTTCCATCAATAAAAAGTGGCACCTGCAGCATGGAGGAAACATGGGGGAAGGTCGGGAGGAGGATGGCGGCATCTGAAACGGGCACTGTAAGCGCAACAGCCCCGTTCTTCTCCTGGCCTCCTTGGGTTTCCCCTCTCCCCCATTTGAAAAAGTCCTATGATTTCCTCAACCAAATGCCACGAAGTCGCTGCATTGTTCTTGTCTAGTCATCCCCAATCTAGTAGCCTCCAAATGTATTAGACTGCAACTCCCATCATCTGGGAGAACTGCCAAAATCTTGCCCATATAAAATTGTGGAAGTAAATGCCCGTTCTTACACCACTTGTGGTCATCATGCGATGATTCTGTGGTGGTTCTTTTGTGTGATTACAGCAACATGCGATAGTAAGTGTAATAATGCCATGATGTTTCCGTTTTCTTTACTTGTGGAATTATAGCATTTTTACATGCTAGTCTGATAACGTCCAACATTTAAAGCCATAAAAAGGCTTAAGACTTCAATACTTAAGGGAGCCCCCCCTCTCTCTATATATATAAGCACCTGCCTGAGACCTATTGAGTCTATTGAAGTGACCCTCCTCTGTGTTCCATCAGTAGGGGAAATACATTGTGGGAGTACATGGGAGAGGGCCTTCTCTGTGGTAGCACCCCAGTTTTGGAATTCCTTCTCTTTGGAGGCCTGATTGGCACCAATGTTGTGATCCTTTAGGTGCCGAGGCAAAACTTGGCTTTTTATTAAAGCCTTCAGGACTAATTGATTTTATCCAGGCAGCAAATGTGCTATGATTGTACTATTTCAAATTGTATTACCTGTTTTTAAATTGCCTGGTCTTTAATTTATATATTAAATCATTTATTTTTAGTCTTTCAAAATTATTGTTATTTTGTATTTTTTAAATTGATTTTATTGTAAACTGCCCTGGGATTTTCAGATATAGTGTGGGATATAAATATTTTAATAAAATCAACCAATCAATCACATTAAAGATTGAAAATGGGATCTACAACAAAATGCTTGCTTAGGATTCCAGCCAGCCCTGCCCTTTTCTAGGATATTGTGCTCCACCAGTATCTGTTCTGCCATCCTGTAAGAGTCAGTCAGCATTCTCTGGTCATAGGAGATGTTCAAGCCTCATCAAATTCTTTGATTTCTCCCCTACCCTGCCATATTTGGGTTTGTTTCCTAAATATTTTTGTACTTATGCAAACCCAGTGTTTTCCATGATTTGGCTGATAACACCCTTTCATGTATGGATGGTGTTGCTTTTGGCTATGTAATATCCCACAAATGAGAGTAAGTACAAATTGACTTCTCTAGGAGGGATGCAGAGGTCTTGAATTCAATAAGAAAAGTGCTTGCTTTACCTGAAAATCTCTGTTTGTCCTTTGAATTTCTTGTAGTTCCGGGGAGTTTTCTGGAGGGTTTAGAACACAGGGACAAAGGCTCCTGAAAGAGAACAATGGTGAAATCAATGCTTATCCAAGATGGCTTTGATTTCAAATAGCTTAGGAAAATAAAGCAAAGCACCATGTTCCTCTCAACATCAGTTACTGTGCTCTTGTGACAGTTAGAGAATCATAGGATACATGAAGCCCACCCACCCACCCCCTCTCTCATTTTTTAACCAGATCTCTGTTTTCTCCATGGCTAAAGAACAGTTTCCTCAGAAGAAAGTGCTAGAGCACTAAGTACTGTATTGCCATCTTAGACATGGCTTTCAAATCTCACTCACACATGAAAAGTATGGGCTTTATTAGACATCTGCTGCTCCCACTACTGAGTGGTTAGCATTTGCACTCAAATACTTTCTACTACCATGTGGTGAGATTTTTGACAGGCTTGTGGGGTCTAGAGCAGCTGTCTCTAACTTGTTGCCTGCCAGATGTTTTGGACTTCAATTTCCATGATCCCTCACCAGCGCTCATGTTAACTGGGGCTGATAAGAATTGCAATCTGAAATATGTACAGGTTGGGGAAGTCTTATCTAGGAGTATGATTCTTATTTAGGGTGCAAGATGCCATGAGACACTAGACAAGCCCTTCCAAAAGAGAGAAGGTGACTGATCTCTTGGGATGTTAGAGTTCCAAAGTATGTCTATCTTTGTCTCTTCAAAGACAGTGAAACTCAGAGAAGGTGCTTGTAGTTTCCCACAGTGTGAAGTAATGCAATATGCTTGCTGTTAGAAAGAAATAGGAGATACCTTTGCTAATGAGGCTCTAGAACCTATGTTTATGTGTTTTAACTAAAACGAGAGACACCGCATCCTTCTGACTTTGTGGATTGCACTCTACTCTGTTATTAATATCTGGGGAGAAAACAAGGAGCCCAAAGCAACTCCCTCTTAAATGGACACAACTCTAATGGAAATCAATGAAGGCTGCTCCCATGTGAGTAAAGGAAAAACAGAAGCCAATATCCTCGTTATAATTAGAGCATCTGCTGCCTCACAGCTCCCTGGTCCAATAGCATCTGACAGGGCACAGGTTTTTAAGCCCTTTGCGGCTGCCTTATGAATAACAAAGATATAGATTAGCCCTAAAAATAGCATTCAGTACAGATTGCTGTGCGATCTGCTCACTTACGCCCCTGAAAGAACACATCCGGATGCTTCCCTTTCTATCTGACGCAGTCCAGTGAGTTCCATTATCTCTACCATGTTGACAAAGGCCCGGGGGAGCTGCAGGAATTACAGTAACCAGGTATATTGATGCACAGAGCACAAGACAGTTGAATAACAACACAGAGAGGTTATGCAGTGATCACTACTCAGGACAACCAATCTTACCAGGCAATAAATAGGCAGAGAACCGTACAGAAGTTAGTGTAATGGACCAATGGACATTGCTAAGGCTGTATACACAATATTAAATTATAGCTAAAAATGAGCCAGTGAGAGTATGTGCACAGCTAGATGGAATGCTCTTTGTTCAGTAATTATTAATGCTGAGCAAAGAAAGACACTTAGCTTTGTCAGAGGCCTCTAGAATAAAACCCTGACCAGGAAACTTTTGCCCATAGATTTTCACAGCTAACAGCCCCAAACAGAACTACAGGAATGCATCAGTGGGAGAGTTTTCTTAAAAGATGATGATACTCAGGCAGAATCCCAGGTTGTTTTCATTTTCAGAATCCAATAGTCCAGACTTCTTTTTGTTTTGTAGGGTTTTTTTTTCAGTGATGGCTTTACCATTAAGCATAATAAGGCAATTGCTTCAGGCAGCAGAAGCTTGGCTTGTAAAGAATTCAGTGTGTCTGGCATGGTGGCATAACTTCCCCATTATATAACTACAGTCGTTCCTCCACATTCACGGGGGTTAGGGGTGCAAGAACCCCGCAAATGTGAAAAAAAACACGAATAAAATACACCTATCCCCCTGCCCGCCCGTAACCCCCCCTTCCAAAGTGGTGATGGGGCTTTTGAAGCCTCCTAGACACCTCTCAGCCACCACACCCGCCCTCTCAAAGCTGCTCTCCAAACAGAGCCAAGCCCCGAGAGAGCAGGGAGATTGGGTCTAAGGCACCCACCTCCCTGCTCTCTCAGGGCTTTGGCTCTCCAGTTCAAACAGAGGCAAGCCCCAGGAGAGTGGGGGGGGATTTTAGACCCAATCTCCCCCCTCTTCCTGGGCTTGGCTCTGTTCGGAGTGGACAGCCAAAGCCCCCAGAGAGTAGGGAGATCGGGTCTAAACCACCCACTTCCCTGCTCTCTTGGGGCTTTGGCTCTCCAGTTCAAATGGAGGCATGCCCCTGAGGTGGATGGAGTTCCTTCCCAGAGAGGGGGAGGAGGAGGAGGAGGAGAAACCGCGAATACTCAAAATCGCAAAAGACAAAGCTGAGAATGTGGAGGGATGACTGTACTTGTCAGGTTTCAAACATCCTCTGTACATACAGGCCAGAAATTCCTCCTTCTGCTGGCCAGTTCTTCCAATATTCTACCATAGAGTAGACTGGCCAGCTCACCCACCATTCATTTCCCCAGGTACCTTTCTTTGCCTACAGGTCAACACCCATATCCGTGAGGGGTACTTTCCAGGACACCCCCCCCCAGTAGATATTGAAACCATGGATAATAGGGAACACTACCATTTTCAATGAGATGAACACCAGAGGTTGACCATAGGATCACACTGGAGGACCTAGAAATACCTAGAGAGAACGTATTTTTCCGATGTGGATGAGTTAAACCGTGGCTACCAAATCCATGGATATGGGGGTCAACCTGTACTTTGTTTGACATGCCTTGTCATAAGTGTCAGAATGCTTCCCTTCGGGATATACCAAAGCTCACCTGGCCATACCAGTTGGAGAATCCACTTCCCTACATCAATCCTCTTCCACCAATTCCACAAAGTTAAACCATGGGTATTATGATATTTTCTCTCTTTTTATACTATCTACTTTATTCCTCATCCCTTATACAGTATTGCTCCTAATTTCAATAAAGCTTCTTAATTTGGAACCTGAAAGTTGTGCTGTATTCTTCTGGCAATCCAGTCATGTATCTTTCCCATGTGTGCCAGACCACACTTTCACACTATCTGCTTTGACTAAAGAGAGAGGGGGGAAGCCTGACTAAAATTATTCATCTGTGCTCTGCAGACTCAGGTGGTAGTAGATATGCCTTCCCAGGTTGGTCATTTTCCTACAGCTCTTAGAGGAGTTCTCTGGAGTGATCTGTACTTCCTGCATTGCAGGCTGTCCATCAGCCTCTTCATTCAAAAGTGCTGTCATACTTGGCTTGGATATGTGGGCATCTATACTCTTGCTCAAGGTGAGCTGAGAGACGGCAGCAGAATAGTTGGCTATGATGCCATGGGTAAACTCATCTTTTTGTCCACTCATCCCCTTTCATCAACTGCTGTACAAATAAAAAGAAATGAGTAGACTGGAAACTATGCAGAATTTGCATGGTGGATAGAAGCTGCCAGCCTGAGGTGGAAGCTCCTTCAAGAAAAATCAGGCATGACTCATGTGTTGTCACTTTTCCTATATTAGAATCTCACCAATTTCTTGGACACTAGCTTTCAAGGTCATTGGAATACCCTTCAAGTATAGCTGTATCCATGCTGGCTATCTGAAAGAAGGGATTGAATGAAACATGATCATGGAAACTCTGTGAGAGGTGAGAAATATGTAAGTGTGGTTGCCAAGAACTTAGCCTTCTAGAGTATCTTAAAAACCTTACCTCCTTGTAAAGGATATCAAGAGCATCCTGGAGGTGTTCTACATATTTTCCCACTGAATAGGTTTCCTGCAGGGAACACAACACCAGTTTATCCAGAAAGACATAGAATGGTTGGACTTGCAAGCAATCTATAGAAGACGAGGACATAATTTATACTATGAAGATCTGATGTATTTCAAAGAAAATCTGTAAGCATGGGATACAGTAGTCATTAGAGACCCTGCTTTTTGCATTACTGGGTTCATTGGGTGGGAACCTGAGACAGGGCCTTCTCTGTGGCAGCACCCAAATTGTGGAATTTCTCCCTGAAATAATATTTTAGGCAAGCAGTAAAAAAAGGATTTAACTACTGAAGGGTTAATTCTCTTATCACTTTGTTTTTAACTGTTAATTTTATTCTTTTGGTGTGGCCCTTTCCAACTTTGCACCCTCACTCCCAAATTGTGTTGGGCTACAGTTCCCATTATTGTCACTGGTATGGCTGGTCACGATGGGGGTCTGTGATTAACACATCTGGAGGGTAGATTGTAAACTGCTTTTGCGGATCCATAGAAGTTCTTATAAATGGTATTTATATACCGCTTGATGTAACAAAACCTCTAAGTGTTTTACATTTGAGAAAAATCAATCAATAAAAAGAAAATGTTACAGAATTGTTCTCCAGTTGCAACATATGCATTGATTACCCACCATATATACTGTTTGCATGTAACCCTTAGATGACTTTACTCATCCAGTGGAATTAAAAGAAATGATATGGATGCAATCTACCCAGCATTGTCACTGGCTGTGCTGGCTAAAAGATTCTTGGGGTTGTCTAGACAGTGAAAATACTCCTCAGAAAATACCTTTTGTCCCAATGAGATCCCGCAGTGATTCACTGTATTCAGAAGGGGGGAGCAAAAAAAATCCAAAAGCTACATGTGAAAAGCCTTTGAAGCTTTCCCTGAAGTTTTAAAAATAATGTGCAGGAATGCACATACCACACATTTGGACAACTGATTTGAATCACAGCACATTCTTGGTGAGAGTGGAAGTGGGAAGCTGATTGGTTGGACGTGCGTGGGGGGTAGGCTTACTGGCAATGAAGTGGCTGGAAGAGCCATTTTGGAATTTCACATTGCCAATCATGCACTTTTTTTTTTTTTTTTTGCTGTACGGAGGTGACCAAACAGCTTCTTAAAATGGAAAGTCACACTTGCACACCTTTGCTTTGCAGGTAATAAAAAAATTACTGTGAAGTGGCGACAAATTGTTGAGAATAATAATACGCTAATTCACTCAGCCACCATCTTGATTCATGGGTGTGTGCACTTCAAACGCAGATAGCTTCACATACTATCAATTTTGCCACAAGATGGTGGAGACAAATGAACACTGCTGTGAATTTGCAATAATGCGCAGGAATCAGCATTATATCCTCTCGTCTAGACAAGACCCTTTCACTATTCTCCAAAAAAGTAACATCTCCAGCCTTTGAGATGGACAGCCTGATGACTGAATCAGTTTAGCAGAAATGGCTGGATATAAGCTGATTTGGGCCCTTATGTTCCAACATTAGATATGAATATAATTCAAGTGCTTAAATGGTCTGTGGCAGGATTCATAATTTGAATTCATACCAGGTTCTCCCCGTACTGCCTTTGCTAGAATTAATTAAACAGTGCAGAACTGTAGGTTGGTTGTGTATAATATTTATGTCTGATTGCATACACAGAAAGAAATTAAACCTTTAAAACTTTATACTGTCCCAAGGATCTACAAGCCTGCCAATTATGAATTTGTGTGGGAGTGGCATATCTGTAAGCAGAGCATTCTTACCCAACCTCTCCATTGATGCCCCCTTGTCGTGGGAGAGAGGCTTGTGTACCCTAATGATGTTTTGAGCTATTCTGGCGGTGGCACAATAGCCACCAGTAGGGTCTCCCATGCCAGACAGGTCAAAACCGAAGGGTCTGACAAAGAGTGTCAAAGGGCAGGATGGGCTCTCTAGCCTTATGGCAACCATCCTAGGAGAAGGAAAACTCTAATCCCAAACCCGGGCAGATGGTGCTCGTCCAGCCCTGTAAGGTCAACCATCTAAGAGAAGGAAACTCTAATCAAACCTATGGCCCGAGGACCTCACTGCTACCGTCCATGCTTGCAAGCCAGCAGATGAACCTTTGGTTTAAAGGGTGAGGCCAGTTCTGTGCACGCTGCACTCCACCAGACAAATCCATTGCACAGGCTCAAAGGACAAATCCAATTCCAAAAAAAAAAAAAAAAAAAGCCCTGTAGCGATAGGCAAGGGACGAAATGGCAGGTGTAAAGATGCACTGGAAGCCGCAGACCCAACCCTGCATGCAGGCGTTTCAGGACTTTGGTCGCTTGAGGCTGACCCGACAGTCTTGTTTGGCAGCATCCTGAATGACCAAGCAGTCTTTTTTAGGGAGAGCACTGCTTGCTCCATATGGAGAGGGGCCTAGAAAAGGTGGCCTAACAAAAGCTCATCCCCAACTACCTGGTTGGCTAGCTGCAGCCAACGGGAATCTTCTGATGCGGTCAAACCAAGACAAAGAAACAAAGGCACACACCGGCCTCCAAAGGTGTAAATAAACTGACGCTTGCATGCTGGAACATCAGAACCATGCGAGACTCTGCAGATAGTGGACAGCCTGAGCATCATTCTGCTCTAATAGCCCATGAACTATCATGACTTAATATTGACATCGCTGCTCTTAGTGAAGTTTGTCTCCAAGAGGAAGGCAGCCTTAAAGAACACGGCGCCGGCTACACACTTTACTGGTCTGGCAAACCCAAAACTGAAAAACATCTTTCAAGAGTAGGCTTCATGATTAAAAACTCCATTGCCTCCAAACTCAAAACCTTGCCAACAGGACACTCTGATCGCATTATTTCCTTCCACCTCCCACATGTTGTTCTCTTTAGTATATATGCCCCAACTATGCAAGCCGACCCTGTAGAGAAAGACAAATTCTACACAGACCTACGCCAACTCATACAAAAAGTCCCTGTAGAAGATAAAATTATTATCCTTGGTGATTTCAATGCCAGAGCAGGAAAGAACTCTGAAGCCTGGAAAGGTGTCTTAGGCAAGCATGGTGTTGGAAATTGCAATGATAACGGACGCCTCTTGCTAGACTTCTGTGCAGAACAACAGCTGACTATTATAAACACTATCTTTCAGCAGAAAGACAGCTTGAAGACAACCTGGATGCATCCCCGATCCAAACATTGGCACCTCATTGACTATGTTCTAGTCCACCAGAGAAACATTTGTGATGTCCGCCATACACGAGTGATGCCCAGTGCAGAATGCCAAACAGATAATCGCTTCGTCAGATGTGAACTAAATCTTCAGCTTAAGTTCAAACCTAAGAGGGGTGGCATCTTAAAGAAGAGACTCCAAGTCAACAATCTTCAACAAGCTACCATGAGAGACAACTTCCAGGCAAACCTGCAAACAAAACTTGAAGACCATCCTATAGATCCTTCTCCTACAGTGCTTTGGCAACATATCAAAACAGTATCCTCCAGTCTGCGGAAGAATCCCTCGGGTTCTCCCACAAGAAAAATCAAGACTGGTTTGATAAAAACAACCAAGAGATCCAGGAGCTGTTGGCAAAGAAGAGAACTGCTCACCAGGCATACCTCGCCCAGCCAACTTGCCATGTAAGAAAAGCAGCTTTCCGCCTCACATGTAGTAAACTTCAACAAAAACTCCGAGACATGCAGAACAAGTGGTGGATCAATATAGTAGAAAAGACACAACACTGTGCAGATCTGGGGGATTCTACAGGATTTTGTGAAGCTCTTAAGGCAGTGTTTGGACCTACTTATCAGGTCCAAAGCTCCTTATACAGTACAGATGGTCAAACATTAATTACTGATAAAGCCTCCATCCTGAATTGATGGGCTGAACACTTTCAAAGTCTCTTCAGTGCCAACGGAGTAGTCCAAGGCTCAGCTATCCAACATATAATACAAAAACTGATGAAAAATGAATTGAACATAGCTCCCACTTTGGAAGAGACCCTTAAGACCACACAGCAGATGAAAAACGGCAAGGCAGCTGGGATTGATGGAATCCCACCTGAAGTTTGGAAACACAGAGGTCATGTACACCATGATAAATTCCACGAACTCCTTGTGAATTGCTGGGAAAAGGGGGAACTGCCATCAGATCTCCAAGATGCAGTCATCATCACCCTGTACAAGAAAAAAGGAGCAAAATCAAATTGCTCAAACTATTGAGGTATAAGACTGCTCTCTATTGCTGGAAAAATCCTTGCAAGGATACTCCTGAACAGATTAGTTCCTGCCATTGCAGAAGAACTTCTCCCTGAAAGCCAATGTGGCTTCAGAGCCAATGGGAGTACTACAGACATGGTATTTGCCCTTAGACAAGTGCAAGAGAAATGTAGAGAGCAGAACAAGCCTTCGACACTGTGAGTAGGAAAGGTCTGTGGCAGATCCTGGAAAGACTAGGATGTCCCCCCAAATTCCTTAAAATGATTATCTTGCTACATGAGGGGCAGTGTGGTCAAGTCAGATATGGTGATGCTCTTTCAGAGCCCTTTCTAATAACTAATGGAGTGAAGCAAGGTTGTGTTCTTGTGCCAACTTTATTTACAATCTTCTTCAGCATGATGCTCCAAAGGGCTATGGCAGAGCTCGAAGAAGACGACGGCATCTATGTTCGTTACCGTTCTGATGGTAGCTTTTTAACTTAAGATGTCTGAGGGCTCACACTAAGACTCTATCTAGTCCGTGAGCTGCTCTTCGCTGATGATGCTGCCCTTGTTGCCCACACAGAAGCAGCTCTGCAGCGCCTAACATCCTGCTTCACAACAGCTGCAGAGCTCTTTGGGCTGGAAGTCAACCTGAATAAAACGGAAGTTCTTTACCAGCCTGCACCACAGGACGAACACCACCATCCCCACATTGCCGTAGGCAACTCTGTGCTTAAGTCCGTTCAGCAGTTCACCTACCTGGGAATCATCATCTCCTCAGATGCCAAGATTGACAAAGAGATCGATCACAGATTAGCAAAGACACATAGCGCATTTGGAAGACTTTACAGAAGAGTCTGGAGTAATAAACACCTCAGGCGAAACACAAAAATCAGTGTGTATAGAGCCATTGTACTGTCTATTCTCCTTTATGGGTCTGAAACATGGGTCACCTATCGCCACCACTTACGACTCCTCGAACGCTTCCATCAGCGCTGTTTACACACAATCCTAAATATACACTGGACTGACTATGTGACGAATGTTGCTGTCCTTGAGCAAGCAGGGATCACCAGCATTGAGGCCATGATATTGAGAACACAGCTGCACTGGGCAGGGCATGTTTCTAGGATGGAGGACCATCACCTCCCCCAAATAGTATTCTACGGTGATATCGCCACAGGTCAGCGTAAGAGGGGCGCTGTAAAAAAAGCGATACAAGGACTCCCTGAAACAACACCTCAGGCTTGGCCAGATTGATCACCAACAATGGTCCGCCCTGGCCTCACATCGGGAGGCATGGAGACACACTATCCACAATGCTGCAGACTTATTTGAGAACTCACGCCGAACAAGTCTTGAAGAGAAATGACAATGCAGAAAGAATCACAACCCAGAAACATCACCCAAGGAGACCTTCTGCTGTGCTTTCTGCAACTGGACTTGTCTATATTGGATTAGCCTTTTTAGTCATCAGCGAGCTTGCAGAAAGCATGGGATGAGTCCTTCCTGAATCTTCGTTTGCGAAGAGAAGCCAGAGAGGTCTTACCCAAAGCCATTCAGGGATATAAAAAATACCACTAGTGCCATCACTTCTAACAACATTGCAGGAAGGACTTCATTGTCTTGGCTATTTGGTTTGTTAACATTGGGGACATGAGCCCTGTTTAGGTATTCAGGAAATGCATTCAAAGGACCAGAGGGAGCAGGCTAGTCCTGCCCCCACTGCTGTCACTCTGTTTATGTAGATCACATGATAAGGAAGGGCAGTCTGTGCTATCCACAGAGGCTCTCTACCCAATCCAGAACTCTGAAAAATTAATGGCTGTGATGTGTAGAGAAGCTACACATGTAGAGGATGCTGTCTTTTTCAGGCTATGACTCTCCATGTGAAGGCAACAACAATGGAGGGGGGCAAGTCAAGCTTGCTTCTCATGCTCACATGTTCAGATCAACTCTATCTTGCATACCTGAATGGGGTAGAGATGCACGGAGAGGCAGCAAACCTTTTACTATCTGCCCCTCCCTCATCCCCATTTTAAAGAAATAGATGAGCATCCCTGCTAGAGCAGACCTTGAAAACATTAATGTTGGCCCTAGTGTGTCAGCAGTAATTCACCCCCAAATTATAAAAAATCATCATGGATTAGAATAAGGCTGTAGTACACTGATAACAAGCAATCAGACACTTAAAATGGAAAGGAGTGTAAAGAGGCCCTAAGCTGTGAGGATTGTTACCTGTTACTGACATCATATGTGCCCTCAGTTCAAAATGGGCTTGATCTTTTTATTATTTTTATATATAAAAAAAACCATCAGGAAAAGACTTGCTTTTTGTGACTTTGGTTTCCCTCTTCCCCTTCTTTCCCCAAATTTATCTTGCCAAAAATTGTGAAGGAGAGGCAGGGAATGTAGGGGAGAGCCACATGACCCATCCCACTCACAGCACAAAAACAAAACAGTGGACCAGATTCACCAGATTTGAGGGATGAAGCCAGAGAAAGAATGTTCACTTGATTAAAAATAAAATTGATTAATGTGGTTTAAATGGATTATATATTGACTAAATCTGAAAGGAAAATAAATTTTGTTGCTTTTAAATCAAACCAGCCACACTTTTCAGCTCGCCTACCTTGTCTAAGCAATACTGACACAGGTCATTGCCTCCAATCAAAATGGTGACTAACTTCCAGTCCTCCTTATAGTTGATGTCCTAGTGAGGAACAAAAGAAATAGACTCTCATATTATAGCTGTCTAGAGATGCTTGGAAGAGCCTATGGAAAGTAATGAGTGATGAGGTCAAATGGGCTTTTGTTGGGGAGGGGAGGGGAGGGACATTGATTCTGCTCTCAAAAACTGCAGGGATTTTTCTCTGTTGAGCAGTTGGCAGAGACAATGCTGCTAGAGACAATGTCTGGGGTTGCAGAATGCCAGGGAGAAACACTTGCATAAGTAAGTCATCTCCATGGAAAGTAGCCATACAGAGTGGATTCCCAAGCTCAAATTTCTCATGTCACACATATGATGACTGACTGCAATCAAATGCTGGGCTTGTTGCTTCAACTTTGCTCTCTTTGTGACAACCTTTGCAAGGACATGCAAGCATTCCTATATGAAAGGAGTGAATTAGATAAGAGCTAATCTTGTTCTATAATCATTGCCATATTGAGAGAATAGCAACCATCAACAACAACCCCCCCAACAGATATTACTTTCCACAACCACTTAAAATTTCACAAAACACAACCTTTATGATTTTTGGTTTTGTTAAAATGCAACACTGGTTTCTCCGACATCCACCTATCCACTCCTATGGCCACAACCACAAATGATAGCCATGAGCCAATCCAGTATCTGCACATACAATCAAGAAAATCTGCAACATTTCATTAATTTTACATAATACATCTGATGGTGGAATTGTAGATATCTGTGTGGTAGAAGCTAATGAGAAGGAAGGCTCTGGTTACATCAAAATCAAATCAAATCTGAGAATGGCTGTGATGGGCTAACCAGTGAAATAGAAAGCTCTGTGTTGATTGTAGTGGAAATAAACAGGCAGAAATCCAAATCCTTTCATTTGTGGGTCAAGCTAGGTTTTGGGCTCAAGGGTAAGATGGTACCAAAAGAGAGAAAACAAAAGCCAGGGTTTATTTTAGCTTTCCCTTCCCGCCTGCCCCCCAGCAATGCAAACAGCTTTTCATTTGAAGGGAGAGGTTGACAGCTGTTCTGGAGCTTGATCATATAAGCTGCTCTATGGGGTTCTGTTACATTGGAGGCTTCAATTCCAAATGGATTTGGGAGATGGGAGTTGTAACCTGTTTCCACAAGTATACAGGCAAGCCAAGCTGGACACAGAATTCTTAGATGACACACTAATACCAGTCCTGAGTATCTGGACTTGCTGAGAATTCTTGTCAGCTGCTGGCTCATTACCAGGAATCTTGAAAAGAAAGGGGAATACCCAAAAGAGTGAAAGGTTTGAGGTTCTCGTTCTCTCTCTCTCTTTGTTGTTTTTTTTTTAAGTCCCAAGATAGGTGACTTAGTTGTACTTAGCTAAGGGCAGCAGCTGCTAAAACTACGTCATTGTCAGCCAACAATAGGAGCTGCTCAGAGCTGTAATTGAGTGGAAAACATTCTGTAACATGCTGTACAAAGAAAGGAATGGATGGCGGCTATTTTTAGAGCAGCAAGTTTACATAACAAGCATTGGTGACTCTGTCCTAAAGAAACCAAAGGCCTGGGAATCACTAACAGGGCTGGATCCTTTCTTTTTCATTAATAGGATTTTGTTTTCCTGGCCTGCCACTTCACATTTACTTCAAAGGATTGCCCGGGGTGTTCAATCAACATCATTGCCCTTGGTTTCGTAAGGCCACCATCATGGTTCCCAACAGCAACTTGACTTCCATTCAAATGTCAGTGTTTCCACCCAGTTGCTCCCTGAGAAAAAGGGGTGGAGGGAAGGACTGGGGAAAACACAGAGAGGGAAATGGATTTTTCTTTTTCTGTTTACCATCACACTATCAAAGACAACTTCTAATACACAAAAATTGACAGCAAGGGCAGCACCTGTTACTACAAGGCCTTGGATTGTGGAAAGCTCTGCCTTTTATGCCAGAGCTGCACAATATGCTCTGTCAATCCTTTGGCAGTACTGTATTAGGTTCACTTGCTCAGAGCCTGGGGAAGTAACTTTTTGGACTACAGGTCTCGGGAACTCCCAGCCAGTATGACCAGCTGGCTAGAGGTTCAAGAAGTTGTGCCCTCCCCCACCAAGTGACTTCTCCAAGGACTGCTTTCAAATGCCTCCATTGGCTCCTATTCCGAGGCCAAAGGACTGGGGTAGATTCAGAATACATCATTCCCACCTCAAATTTAGAAAAATAAAGTAAAAGGCCAGTCAGTTCTTCTATAAGACATTGTTGTCAGCATTATCTTCATTCTCACCAACAGAAACTTTATTTACATCCTGCCTTTCCCCCCCAAAGCTGGCCCTTAAGGAAGCTTATAAACTAAAATAAATATAGTAGAGCTGAAACATACACAAGGTTAACATTAACATGTAATTAAACTGTAAATAAGATTTTAAAAAAATTAAAACATACAATTAACAATCACAAAAAGCATTTTAAAAACAATACACTTAAAAACAGTACAACACCCTAATAAATGCCCTTTCTTTAAAAACACTTAGTTGTTAGGGAGCAGCAACTAAGAAAGCCCTGTTTTGTGTCCCCACTAGACATGCTTATTAAGGTGATGGGACTGAGAGAATGGCGTCTCCTGAAGATCTCGAGGTCCAGGCAGCCTCATATGGGACAATATGCTCAGTTAGATAGCATGGACATTTCAGCAGATCTCTTAGAAAAGCAAGCTGTACAAATGTTGCATGGCCACTAACAATGCCTGTTTTTACAAGGTGTTCATGCCCTTATTTGGTGTATACATGTTTTTGTTGTTAAAAGGTTGTTCTATATCATTTTGAGAAATCATCATGGACAGAGGCAATCTCTGAGGTCTATTGAGCCCCAAACCAGGTGGCCATCACCAGTTACCATATCCTGAATTGCATGGGAGGATATTTGGAAGCAAAAGGAGATGCTAAAGAAGTGCACTTTAATGTCTTTGTGGTACCTTGCTCTTAGGGTTAACCAACTCAATTTGCAAGCTGATGAACCCTCATCAGATCTGACTGCTACCCATCCCAAAATCTAGCCTCAAGGAGCCAAATCCCTTGTTAACAAAAGCATGCATCTTCCTTATAAGCACCAGCACTATAGAGAACCTCTTTATGGGCAGGTCTGTTTTTTTCCCCCCCCCCTCTCTCTTCCTATTTCTCTCTCTCTCCCCCTTATCCTTTATTTATTCTCATATATTAAACATAGTTTTATCTTTTTCTTTATGGTTTATAGCTTATGCTGTTGCTATCCCAAACAAACACACTACCCTATTGTTATTCTAGCCCCCCATCTCTGTTCGCACACAAATCAAAGTTTGAACAGTAATTTTTTTTTAGATTAACTGGGAAAAACACATTTCTAGCATAGCATAAACTTTCATGGACATAGTCCACATCATCAGATGCATGGAATAAAATATTTGTAGACAGACATATATAGAAGCTGGAGGGGTGTGTGTGGACCATAAAAATTAATGGAAATGCAAGACATGTTGGAGTGGTGGCAAGTATCAATTTAATGATGGTCATACAGAGCAGTTAAAAGGACAAAAGTGGGGCACAGCTTTTTCATACAAGCTCAGATAAGCAGATAAACATATGTACAGTGGAAGAAAGTCTTTGTCTAGTGCATTGGGATGGATGCAGGACTAGTAAAATAAAGTGGGCATGAGGAGAATCCTTTTGTATGTGTGTGGCTGTACTGAACACAAGTGTTTTAATATACCTAGGGTGCCAAGGAACTGTTGTCTCTGTTCAAACCACTGCTAATGGACTGGAATTTGTGGATAGATCTTAATTCAAAGTTCAGATTCTGAGGTGTCTTCCATTAGAATGACACTACTCATTTCTCATCTGAACTGACAAAGTACTGGGTACAGAGTTCTTGGCAGACAGTTGGCAGACACTTGGGAATCAGCATGTCATTGACCTACTTAAGGCGAGACATGAGAAAGGGTAAAGAGTCCTGGTACAATCTTGTTTTTGTTTTTTCCTGTTGGCATCAGGAACAACTGGAGACATGGGCTTTGAACTAAAGTGCGAGTGGAAGGCATTTGGTTTTGGCGCTGCTCTAGACTGGAATGTATACAGTGACCTTTAGAGGGAAAGCACTGGCTGCCAGTGATATAAAGATCTTCACCAGGAACTTTTTTAAAAATTCAGCAGTAGTATGGAAGTCTGTATTACATATTGACTGCTGTTGGGTTCTCCATTGATTATTGTTACATGTCTTCAAGTAGATTTATGTTGACCCTGACATAGTTTTTTCTTTGCATGATTTCTTCTAAGGTGGGGTTGCCTTCTTCTTAAGCTGAGAAAGTATGACTTGCACAAGATCACCCAGGGGGTTTCCATGGCTGAGTGGGATTTGAACCCAGGTGTTCTGAAATACGACACTCAAACCACTACCCCACAATGACCCTCTGTTGCTCCTTAGTCTTCCATAATGCACACACTTACCGGGCTGCTTTTCATTCGCTCTATCAGTTCATAAGCTTGGGCTGGGAGGTGCCTAAGAAGACAGAAAAAGAGAGCCATCAAATAGGGACCTTAAGGTGGCACTGCAGCCAAACAACAGGAGAAGGATTGTCAAGGGAAAGAATTTGTATCTCAGAGGACCGAGCTGATATCTCTGTTCTTACAAGCAATGCAATTCTGATGATTCTCCAGTGACCAAACAAAAAACCCATCTTCCCACTCAGCCAGTTTATTTACAAAAGTAAAGTAATCAGAGCTTGACACTTGTGAAAGATTGTGGCTTGTCTTGCATGAAATGAAAAACCGTAGGTAACTATTTTTCTTTTAACCAAATATGAGCTCCAGTGTTACATGAGCAGTCAGCTTTAACCATACATGTCTTGTGCAATAAGATCACTTGCATGACCTGTCTTCTGCACTTGTTAGCAGCTAGTACATCATCAAAACTATCTCTATGGCTCCCACTGAAAATTCAGTCAAGCTCTGTGTCACATTCTCTCTCTCTCTCTCCCCTTCCCTCCATCCCTCCCTCCTTTTATGAGCAAGGGCAGACAAAGAGATAATGACTGGCCCAAAGTCACCTAGTGGGCTTCATGGCTAAGTGTGGATTCAAACTTAAGTCTCCCTGGACCAAATCTAATGATTACTTTTCCCTGGCTCTCAGTTTGAAAAAAAGACTGCCAGCATCAGGTCAATGCAGTAATAATAATTTAAAAACCCACCTTGCTCCACTAGTCAATAATGCCATTTTAATGGAAAGTTTAGAAAACAATACTGAAGTGTAGTAAAGATGTTTCTGTCAGTTTTGCATATCTTAATTTATAATTCCATTTCCCTACAAATCTGCAATTTTCAGAAATTCTTGAAAATGTTATTTAAATGTATTAATTCATCTTTAAATCTATGCTGTTTCTCAAAACCTTTAATAGCTTACTGTGTATTTTCACTTAAAATACAGATATGCCTATGTATAAAGGATATATGTGAATGAATGCCTTGTTATCTTTAAAGTGCCAAGAAATGTACCGCAACATTCTGAGATGGGTGGAATCTGATCCATCAGTAAATTCTACTCTGTGCATTAATCCAAAAGGTATATGTCATTTTGTACCAAGTGAATCAAATTTCTATAGCATCTTTAACTCAGAATTAAATCTGGATGGCCTGTTTCATCTATAGATATGGGGTAAATCAAGGGATCTAATTTACATTCCTGAACCAATAAGCAAACCAAACCATGCTTTGGAATTTTGTGGTGAATTTTCCAGTTTAAAAATTGCACGTAAAAATGTGTGCGTTAGAAGAAAATGTGTGTGAAATGCTAATAATATTTCAAATAATCTAAATATTAGGTTAAAATGCTTGCAAAAAACATGCACAAAATGAGTATGCATTTTCATTCAGATTTTTAAAAAAATCAAAAACTGATACTGAAATGGGATGAAACAAATTTAAAATGGGAAACAATTAGAAACCAAGAGAAACCAAAACAGGTAGATTAATCCATCCCTATTCTCACCTTTTCCTGACTTGCCATTCCAGGAGCAATAAGAATTGTAGAAGGTAAGAAGTACTACCTAAGCAATTATAGTATGTTCAATAAACAGTGGCTGCACATGTGACTAGTGAAAGTTGCAAAACACCACCAGTCTGCCTGCCAGCAACCAGCCTCTTTGCCAATAAGCAGAGAAGTTCCAATCAATTATTTCTGTTGAAAGATTGGCTGCACTTGGAAGCTTGGTGCTACTTCACAGCCATGCCGTCTAACCTCTAACTCCCTCTGCAGTCAATTTAGTGCTGTGTGAAAGGTGATCGATGGAGGACCTCAGTGTCTAGAGTTGCCAAATGCATTTAGGCAGGTACAATATTGTAAAAGATTTTCTAAGCAAGAATTTATCCTTAGATCCATATCACCCAGAAGGAAATGAAGTAAAACTAATATGGTGAATTGAACCAGCAAATTATCTATGGAAGCCTCAAGCAAAAGTGAATTTAACTGGGCATGGGTCACTTCTTAAAACGAATGCAGTACTGGAAGTCATGAGATATCGTGGTATGAGGTCTGCTCAGAATGAATGCCACTTTCAGGGCTAGAAAGAGTACACAAGGAATGGCTGTCACCTGTTATCGCTGTGTATTAGGAGAGATCCACAAACAGTTTCAAAAGAGTGATATACTGTATTACTGGAGGAGGTGAGATCATGGGGAGAGCTCCAAAGCTGGGAGTTAAAAGGATGGCACATGACATGAGACATCTCTTGCTCAACTCCTATAGCAGCTTCCCTCAACCTTGTAATAACCTCCATTATTGCCAAACATTGGCCATGCTGGCTGGAACCAATAGGACATGCTTTCAATAACCTCTCACAGGTACCAGGTTGGGAGTACAGGTTGAATATCACTTATCCAAAATGCTTGGGACCACAGGTGTTTTGGATTTCAGTTTTTTTTAAAATTTTGAAATACAATTGGCCCTCCACATTCACTGGGGGTAGGGGTGTAGGACCCCTGTGAAAGTGGAAAATGTGGACAACTTTAGATTTCAGAATTCTGGAGAAGGGATACTCAGCCTGTAGCTCTCCTAGACCTTCACCTGTTCATCCATTTCAAAACAAGCCACAAACATTCTTAAAACATTACTTCCATTTTAAAATTAGACCTTCCTTTAGGAAGATAAAAGAGGTAGTCAGTCAGCAACCCTGGTTATGTTCCTTATGGCCAAACATTCAGGTAAACACATAGCATGGTGAGCAAATGACTTGTTGAACAGACTGATCAAAAACTGTATATGGTACAGTCTGCTATATAAATATAATTTAAATATTTATATACTGTACCACCCTCCATCAAAGCTTTTAGGATGATTTACAAATCCTGACATACAAATCACCTCAAAAGTATCTAGAGAAATTAATACAACAAATAGGCAATGGAATAGTTACTAATAACAAAGTCCTTGGCTTTGGGATACAGTTTAATTAGGATGAACATAATATTTTACAGTTTCTTCATTTCACCCCTTTTTTTTTTTTTTTTTTTGCCCACATGTCTTGATGAAACTTACTGTGCTACAGCCCCTGCTTCTGCCACATTGAGTCCGGCAGTTTCCTTCTGGGTTCCAGTGGAGAAGCCCACAAGATTTGGATTAAACTTTTTCAAAATATCTGAAAGAGAAAGAGAAATCCAAGGTTAGTTTCCACGTAATGAACAAGAACTGCCAGTGACTCTTACAGGTCATTGCTGTAGCAGAGGCACAGGTTCTTGAATGTTGTGGCCAAATCACTAAAAAGGATGCTTCACATTTTACAAATGTTCCCATAACTGCAGTTGGTAACTTAGTGGTAGGGATAGTCTAGAAAAGAGCATAGAATCTTCTCTATCAAGTTCCTTGCTTGTGTTCTCTTTCACTGCTGCAAACCCAAATGTCCATGTTCAAATAATAACTTAACTTGATTTTGAGATTTCTAGCTGGCCGGAATGAATCCTCCAGGTCATCAATGAACACACTGCATGGTGACATTGAAAACCATCATTTCATTCATTATTTCCCTTTTACACTTGAATTCCTCCCCCCCCCCGCACCCGCCATAAATAATTTTTGTTTAGGACTGCTGAGTGCAATCTCTACTGTTTGAAGTGTGAGGAGGGACTTTCACTGCTGAGGCAGCCACCACTGCCTAATCAGCAAACTGTGATCAAGATGGAACATACCCACTGCATTCCAAATGATAAACAGCACAAATTTTACTACACAAGGGTTGTATACTACACAGGAAGAACACAGTATGCAAAGGTGCCCTAAGACATGTATGGAATTCTGTATTGGGGAAGGCCACAGGCGAGCTCATGGTCTGAGCAAGGAAACACCACATTCCTTCACTGTGGGGTAAAATGAATACTGTGTGTGTGTGCGTGTGTGCGAGTGCACACATACACACAGACAGATTATAGGCTGCTGGCAGTTCTGGCCCAGTTTTGCTGCTGTAACATAACAACAACGCATTAAAAAGTCAAGAGATGGTTGGCTTAGTAGTTTCTTTTCGTTTTTAATCTCAGCAATTTAACTCTCACCCTATTGTGTTCCCCAAGAAATAATCAATAATAAATCCAGAACTTTATCTCCTCCCTTCTTCCTGCTCATGAACTATTGCTAACAGTTTAGAATTCCCATGCAGTGGGAAACTGAGCAACTTCCAAAATGCAGGAATCGTCTTGGAGCTAACTGGGGGCCCGTCTAAATGGTGAAAACACCCCTCATGGAATTTGCTGGGAATCCTATCAGTTTAAACATGATCCAGTGCCAATCCACACTATTCAGAAGGAGGGGGGCCCAAAACAGCAAAAACAACGGGGTAAAAGCCTTCTCAAATTTCCCCATACTTTTTCACAAAACCGCAAGGTGGATGCACATTTTTGCTTATTTGGACTATTGAACAATAAAAAAAAACTTGTAAGGAAGCACAAAGCTGATTAGCTGTGTGAGAGTGGGGGCAGCGCTTGCTAGGAGGGCAAGTACCCACTGCCGCCATGTTGGATTTTTGCCTTAGCAATCGGTTGCTAAGACATAAAAAGGATAACTATTCTCTGTTTTGCTTTCTTATACATTTGGAGAATCACTTTATTGTACCAGCGAACCTTGGGACAACTTTAAAACTAACGCAAGTAAATCACTCACCACCACCATTAGGAATGTGAGGCTTCTGGGGGCTTCTGGGGCCAGAAGAACCGTTTGGACATGTCGCTGCTGCTGCTGTGAGATGCCAATACTAAAAGATATTTGGGATTTTTTTCCCTTCATGCAGATGGGCCCTGGGGCTTATATTACTGCAGTTTCCCCAACATTCAATAAGGAGATAGCCAGTACCTCCTCACACAGTGTTTCTTGCAGGCTGCCCAATAGTTGCTGGAGAGTCCCTGGGTGTTGTTCGACCTCCCCAACCCAATGGCCACCAATTGGCTATGAGGAATGCTCCCATGATGTAGTCACCCAGCTGCCAGCAGCCGCTGTTCCAGACCTTTCTATAAGTATACAAAGATGGAACTTTATACTCCACCAGTGTCAAATAGGATCTCAGCCACAGATTCTCTACAAGAATTAATATAGCAAACAAGGCAATTCTGTCAATGATCTCAGACAGTGCTAATGTCAGAACCTCCAAGATATTTGGCTCCCTGCTGGGGTTAAGGCAGAAGTGAGGGAGGGATTGATTTTTTTTTATTTCCTTCTTTCCTTGATGTTCCCACCCCAACTTTAACCAATTCCCTGTCATTAAAATAAATAGGAGAAAATTAACCTATACTAGGCTCATGACCTGTCACAGATGTCTGGTCAATGTGTGAGCGTGTTTGGGATTAAGAGACCGTTTGCAAGCACTGACGGGGGATATGAATCTGGATCCCCTCATCTGAAGGTGGACTTCTCTCTAGGCCTTGGAGCAGAAGATTAATTCCTATGGCCCTAGGATGCTGCCCCAAGGGCCGCAGGGTTACAGCCTAAGGCACACAACCTGGAATTTCTGACATTTCTGGTTGTGCTGTATAGGTAGGCTAGCTCTGTGTAAGTCAGCTCTGTGTCATGTGTGTTTTCTTGATACAGAAGTAGGCAAAGTGTGGATCTTGAGTTGCATGTGGCCTCCAAGACTGTATTTGCAGCCCCAAACTTGCCAATACTGCCCTTTTTATTGGGGAAAAAAGGGTGAATCACCTCTCCTGGAAGCCTCCAGGAAATGATGCTTCACTTTTAAAACAGATGCAGGAGCTCCTTTGCATGGTTTTAACAGAAAAACAGGTGAGTTTCCCCCCTTGTTACGCCACCTATTTTTCCAAAATCAGAAGCAGACAAAAATGGTCACTTCCATTTTTTGCTTTTGCTTTTGGGATTTTTGCCAGCTTGTTTTGCACCTTCTGGAGCTCCCAGAGGCAAAAAATTGGTCTGAGATCTGCTGAAGTAGCTCATCCTTGTCTTTACACTTGTTCCCAGGTAGGATCACACAGGTTTGAGCTGTACTGGGATTGTGAGCAATTATGGTACTAGCACACAGCCTCCTCTCATGCAGGCCTCAGTTGTTTACTTCCTGTTGGAATCAAATCAGTTTGCAGTGATAGCCAGACTGGCAAACATTGAATTACATTCCATGATCATTTCCAAACCAGGACTGCAAACCAGTATCAAACCATGGCACTCACTCACTCAAAGAACAATTTGGTAGTATGGATGGCATAGAATCACAGAGTTGAAAGAGACCACCAGGACCATCTAGTCCAACCCCCTGCCTTGTAGGAATACACA
Organism: Gambelia wislizenii; assembly: GCA_030847615.1. Lineage (NCBI taxonomy): Eukaryota > Metazoa > Chordata > Lepidosauria > Squamata > Crotaphytidae > Gambelia > Gambelia wislizenii. The sequence goes on from JAUMIR010000001.1 coordinate 60,117,444, forward strand.
ATCAAAGCTATCCTGACAGATGGTCATCCAGCCTCTGTTTAAAAACATCCAAAGAAGGAGACTCCACCACACTACGAGACAGTGCATTCCACTGCTGAATAGCTCTTACTTTTAGGAAGTTCTTCCTAATGTTTATGTGATCTCTTTTCCTGTAGTTTGGAGTCCATTGCTCCGTGTCCTTGTCTCTGGAGCAACAGAAACAAGCTTGCTCCATCCTCAATATGAAATCCCTTCAAATATTTAAACATGGCTATCATATCACCTCTTAGTCTTCTCTTCTTCAGGCTAAACATACCCAGGTCCCTAAGCTGTGCCTCATAGGGCATGGCTTCCAGACTTCTCACCATTTTGGTTGCCCTCCTCTGGACATGTTCCAGTTTGTCAATATCTTTCATGAATTGTGGTGCCCAGAACTTGACATAATATTCCAGGTGAGGTCTGACCAAAGCAGAATAGAGTGGCACTATTACTTCCCTCAATCTAGACACTATACTCCTATTGATGAAGCCTAGAATCACATTTGCTTTTTTAGCTGCCGCATTACACTGCTGATTCATGTTCAGCTTTTGGTCCACTAAGACTCCTAGATCCCTTTCGTGTGTACTGCCATCAAGCCCAGTGTCACCGATCCTATATCTGTGCATTGAAATTCATTTTGTTACTTTGGGCCCAACTTTCTAATCTGTTAAGGTCATTTTGAATTCTGATCCTTTTCTCTGGGGTATTAGCTACCCCTCCTAATTTGGAGTCCATCTGCAAACTGTATACTCTATTATTCTATACACACAGACAGAACTTCAAAACATATGTCCCTCACCCTCTTTTAAGCTGCTCCAGCCCCCTCATAGCCATTTACTGGCTGATGGAATGGGGGGCATAGAAGCAGCATCCAGCTACAGTATGTTTCTATATCAGGATGCACATTTACAGGTTTCCTCCAGATCCTTCTGGACTCTTTTTGAGGTCCCAGAGGATGATGATGCCATTGCTGTGGATCCAATTATAGAAACATAGCTGGATGCTGTTCCACTCCTACCCACCATTCTTTAATAGCCCTATTGGTGTGAGGAGGCTGCAGCAGTGGGTTTGGAGGAGAGTTTGGTCACTGAGCAGTTAGTAGAGAACTCTGACCTCAGCAACAACAGAAAAGTGAGCTATGCAGGTGTAGGTTGGACATATGCCTTCATAAATCACTAACAGGATGCCATCCCATGGTGTTTCTTTAAAAGACAATTGTCAGAAAGAATCCATGAGCTTTCCTTTTTCAAGCTTTGTTATGTCCCAGGCTACTCACTAGGTAACGTTGTGTGAGTCTCCAAGTTTCCATCACTTCCAGAGCTAAGAAAAGGATAACACAAAATTAGTGAGTAGCATTAACACCATATCAAAGACCTACCATCTGTCCTAGAAATGTAGTTGTATTAGCAAGGTTGTAAGGTAGATTTGGAACAAAAGGGGGCGGGAACCTTTTTAGATAAAAGGGTAAATGATGGAACACATGTAAATTAAAAGACAGTTGCTTATCTTAGTTTCTGAAGAACAAGGTAATTTAAAGCTCTCTACAATAAGCCTCAGACTTCAACATCCAGGGTTGCTCACTTTTATGCGTTGGTGGCACACAAAGCAAGACAATGACAGGGTGAATGTCCGAAGGTGACATTGCTCAAGATGTTAGTAAAATAAATAGCCAGTGCCTCCATAGCAATGACCACTACCTTTATTGAGTTATTTTTGGTTTAGTTAAATGTTTGCTATTATACAAACATCTATGTAAAGAAGAAAATCTTCAGCTCACACCTGAGCCTGACAGATCCAGGGCATCAAAGGCAGGTAGTGTTATGTCAAGATATTTTATTTGATTAATTAACCAATTAATTAATTAATTAATATCCCACCTTTCTCCCAGAAAAGGAGAAGAAGCATTATGCAAGCTGCTGGTTATTATTTCATAACCACCCACTCCATTGTCCCACTTCTAGTGGAAGTGTTGATGGCTTAGGATAGTGGCCAATTTGGTCAACTGAGAAATTATTTTTTAAAATTTATTTTATTTCATTCTTTTTGTTCTTAAAATATTTATATTCTGCCTTATATCAAAAGATCTCAGGTGTATTGTATTGATGTACAATACAAACAATTTTAGCAGTTTAAAACAATTTAAAACAGTGACAGTAATTTTAATATGCTAAAATTATATTATCATGGCAATTTTAAACAAAACAGTTTAAAACTAGTTAAAACAGTGTGGGACAAGTTAAAGTACATGTACAAATTTGGATTAAATCAATTGACCCCAAAGGTTCCAGCAAAAATCCATGTTTCCACCTGGCACAAGACTAATCATAGCATTGGCTCCAATTGGGCCTCAAAGGGGAGAATATTCCAAACTGGGGTGCCACAGCAGAGTAGGCCCTCTCTCATATCTGCCCATGGTATATTGCTCCAAGTGGTGGGACACTGCAGACAGCCCGACCAACACACTTCAGTTCTCAGGAAATGACATATAGGAAGATGTACTTCTATGCAGGCCAAAGCCATTTAGAGCAGTGGTTTTTAACCTGTGGTCCACAGACCCCCAGGGGGCCACGCCATCCTCACAAGGGGTTCATGAAGGCTTGAAGGCTGCTCAGCCCAAATCACAGGAGCCAAGGAAAAGGCTGTTTGGCTTGACCTGCGCATTGCTGTTCAATCTGTCCCAGCCACAAATTTGCAGGAAGAAGCAGGAGAAAAGTCTTTCCTCCCCTCCAGTGCTTCTGAGGGAAGAGTTATTAGATGGTGTAATTGTACTGTGTTGTTGTTGTTGTTGTTAGGGTTTTAAATCTTGAGTTAAGTCTTGGGGGTCGATAGCAAATATATATATATATATATATATATATATATATATTTAAAGGGGGTCCCTGGTGAAGAAAAGGTTAAGAGCCATTGGGTTAGAGCTTTTAAATGTTAAATTCAGCTTGTAACAGAAGTCCGGTAATGTCATCTGCATTAAAGACTCTTTGGTAAAAGCATATTGTCAGAAGCGGACGAATATGGCCTTTGTTCCCGGAAAAAGGTACAAGCTGTCTTTTTGGGCATTAGAATATGCTCAAAGATGTAATCTTCCCATACACACGCTGCTCTCAGTTTTATCGCTGGCAGCCTCAACCCTACAATATGATGCCTTAAATTCACTGCTCTACTAGAACTTGGGAGAAATTCTAGAAAAAGTCCTACCTCCAGGAAAGCCCTCTCCACGCTGTTTGCAGATCATTTAGACCAGTTGCTTTGACTCCTACAGCACTCTGCAAAGGGGAAAAACGTGTCAACAGGTAACTTATGGGTGAGAAAACAATGGAGTACTCTGTTGTCTCTCCAAAGAGACAGAAGTTGAACATCTGTATTATTTTTGCTGACACGGCCCTGATTCATAAGTGTAAAATTTGGTAAGGGGCCGTGGGATTCAAACCTTTCCTGGGTCTCCCAGAGGGGGACTTAACAGCCACACACAGCCAGCAGTAGCAGGCATATTGACAGGCACATATAATGGCCTCAGCTGCAAGAGCAGCTGAAGCTCAGGAGGGTCCCATCTCTCTGTTGTGTTGTACTACAGTTTCCTTGGCTTTGTTCCTGTTTGCTTGTCTCTTTAGGGCACAGTTTACACAATGAAAATGTAGTGAGATGAATTCATGTTGTTGATCCTTGGTAGTTCACACATCCTGCAAGACGGTTTCGAGCTTTTCGGAAGGGGCCCCCACCTTTTATTCCTCAACCTGTGGGACCTTCCATCCCGCGGTTTGTCCCATGTTTTTAAAAAAGTCACGGGAGGATGAGGAAAATCGGATTATGTGAACAGGTTGGGACAAAATATCTCAGGAGCAGGTGGTGGCCAGAAATTGAGTTGGGCAGGGGCGGGCACATAGTCCTGAGAAGGAGGGGTCAGTCACCCTCCCCATCCCCTGCTTTTAAAAAAAAATGGATTCTCTAACTGGCAATCTCAACTGAGGCTTGTGCTTTTTTTAAAGGCTTGTGTCCCTGTCTTGTGTCCCTGTGCCAGCAATCTCCATTTAAAGGGACATGTTCTCTTTAAATGGATTCTCTTTCCTGCATAAACGAGGCTTGTGTCCCTATTCTTTCCCCCGCCCCATCTTCCCTCTAGGCTGAAAGCAAAGCATGCAGTGTGTGTGTGTGTGTGTGTGTGTGTGCGTGCACACCTGCCTCAGTAGATTGCCGACCACTCTGCTTCTTGGCTGAAAGTAAAACAGGGGAGCACGCGCATGTGTGTCTTCAAGCCTTGCAAGTTCCTTCCTCTGAAATATAGCCTACAGCTCCTGGTATTCAAGAGTGATTCTTGTGGGTTAAGGCAAAAGTTTTATTTTGCAGTAACCTCTGTAGATTTACAGCCAAGGCAAGCCCATCAGGTGTTTAAAAAAAAAAAAAAACAGGAATTGTGCAGAGGGGGTTGCCTTCACCTTCCTTCTCTGACCAATGCAGACGCTTGAGCAAACATATGTGGCAGCCAATAGCATCGCTCATGGTGGGAAACTCCACAGGAAATACGTCACCAAGGTTGTGAAAAAACGAGTAATCGCATCCTTGACTGACAGCTAAAATAAAATAATAATATCCTGGAACCTTTTCCCATGTAAACAAACAAACAAATAAACAAAAAACATGGGATACTATGTCTCAGGATCTTGCTTTTGTCATGGAAAAGGTTGTCGTGTAAATAGCTATCCCGGGATATTGCCCATCCAGGGACAAATAATTTAAACAACAAGGGACGAACTTGGGATCAGGAAATCCTGTTTCTTCCCGTGATAAAAACTGTCGTGTAACTGGCACCTATGTGTTGTTTGGGTTAGGAACATGTATACCCTGCCTCAAAAGGGCCCATGGTGCTAATGAGGTGGCTTAGCTCTTAACCCTGTGGCTCTACCCACTTTCTTTGGACAAAAGATGGAAAGATCTCAGTTGGGCCCAACAGACTGCAAATGCAGTTGCAAAGAAGACTGAATTAGGTAAGTCAAGAGCCTTCATAACATATTTTATAGGGCCATGAATAAAGTAAACCAGACTTAATCAAGTAAATCAGCTAAGAGGCAACACAAAGGAGTGTTCTAGAAAACTTTTGATCCACTAAAAAAACAGACAAGTGTAATGTTTGCAACAGATCCATTCTTTGATCCAAGACAGTTTGTTAGAATGTCCTGGACATCGTATAGATGGTTCACCTCAGGTTTTCTTGGGTGTGTCTGGGAAAGCTACGGGCCTGTCTATACGAGGTAAAAAAACAACGAAACGAATCAGAGTGACTCGCAGTAATGGCATTTTGCAGCAGCAGCAACTTGTCTTCTTAACAGTGTTTTTGCCCCCATAAGCTTCACATGTGAGATGGTGGCTGTGAGTGAGTTACTCAGTTTGTACTTACCTCAATTTGCCACCGCTGAACTTTTAAAAAATGTCTAAGGTGTGCTAGAATTGTTTTTTTATTTAACAGGAAACACCCCCCCCGTAACCCCACCCTGTTTTATCACTTGCTAAGGCGAAAATCCAACATGGTGATGCCTGGTGTATGTTCTGTTAGCAAGCCCCCCCCACACACAATTACCCAGCCAATCAGCTTTTATCAAATCACTTGTCCCTATGAGCAGGAATGTGCACCCCCCTCACTATTAAAAAAAAATACGGGAAAAGCTGTGAAGGCTTTTCCTGTTGTGTTTTTGCTGTTTTGGGTCCCCCTCCTTCTGAATGCAGTGGATTAATGCAGGATCCCATTTAGTCAGGCCTTATTCCCAGTGAATTCCACGAGGGGTATTACTGTGAAGTTGAAGGCTTTCACGGCTGGCATCCATAGATTTTCCTTGGTTTTTTTCCGGGCTGTGAGGCCGTGTTCTGGAATAGTTTCTTTCTGACATTTTGCCTGCATCTGTGGCTGGCATCCTCAGATAATCATTGGGTAGGTGTGTGTGGGGAGTTTATATGCTGTGAACCCCTGTTGGCAAGTATATGTAAATTGGTGTAATTGAATGGTTAGTTTCTGGGTATAGAAATGCAAGGCTCATTAGTGTCTGTTCGGCTAATGGTTGGTTGATGGGCCATTATCTGCTGGGAATCCTCCTGTCCCTGGGTGGAATTCTTTTAAGTGTTGAGTTTTGATTCTATTGTATTTCAAAACTGGGAGCCAGATTTTGTTTACTTTTAAGGTTTCTTCTTTCCTGTTGAAGTTGTCCAGATGTTTGTAGATTTCAACAGCTTCTCTGTGCATTCTGACATGATAGTTGTTGGCCTGGTCTAGAATTTCTGTGTTTTCAAATAGCATTTTGTGTCCAGGTTGGTTTATAACATGTTCTGTTATGGCTGATTTTTCTGGCTGGCCCAGTCTGCAGTGTCTCTCATGTTCCTTGATTCGTGTTTGCACACTGCGTTTAGTGGTCCCTATGTAAATTTGCCCACAGCTGCATGGTATGCTGTAAACAGGGGTTCACAGCATATAAACTCCACACACACACCTACCCAACCATTCTCTGAGGATGCCAGCCACAAATGCAGGAGAAACGTCAGAAAGAAACTATTCCAGAACATGGCCTCACAGCCCAGAAAAAAAACAAGGAAAATCTATAGATATTTTGACTGTTTAGACAACCCCTAAGATAGTTGGCCTGTGGCCTTGGACAAGAAAGGAACTACAGAAAAATAAAGCCTGTTAATTATCTGAGTTCTACCTTCTTGCTTTCAAAAACTCCAGGCCTCTAAACAGAGCAAAAAGATAGAGGCTCCTGCCCAACTCAGACAGTATATCATGCCTATACAGTATCACTGTCCGACATTATATGTATTCCATTTGCAGCATGAGACACATGAAAAAAAATCATACACATTTCCTAATCTTCAATGCATTTCTGTACCTGTTCAGAGTGAAATTACAAAATGTTGAGGTCTGGAAACAAAGTCTTGTAATAGGGCAAAACCTGCATTGAAATACCACTTTTTATAGGAATCCTGTTGCAAGTTGGCATGTTCATTTGAACCAATGGCATCCCAAACTGTGTAGCTCATACCTTTTATTGGACCAACTGTGGTGGTCATGAATTCTCCTTTGCTAAGCCACCAGCATTAACTTTCCTCTGGATGTCAACTGACACCATAGCCTCCTTGGGGAGAAGAGAATTTCCCAGTATGATGCATGGACTTACCGTCAATGAGTCACCCAAGGCTGCTACTACTTGTATGTCAGCTGGCTTCAGCCTGTGCACTAGGCGGGGGTGGGGAGGGGGCAAAAACATCAGTGGTCACTGGCATGAATGATACATTGATCAGGATGCACTTTGAAAATAAGAGTCAAGGAAAGAGAAGTTCAACAGTCTTTTAAACCTGTAAACCTATGAAAATTTATCTGACAGTATACCATATTAAACAAATACATTTCCAAGTAGGCAAGCATAGGATTGAAGAAATCTAACATGCAAATCAACAATACTGAACGTTAAGAATAACAATAACATACAGTACATATGCCTTATGAGACATGTTTTCCAAACCCTTCATTATCTTTATTGCCATATTCTTAATTTAATTCCCTCTTTGGGGGGCAATCCTTCATATCGTTAGGCAGCTTAAATTCCACTGAAGTCAATGGGATTTAAGCTGCCTCACTGTGTGCAATATTTTCACCCTTATCTATAACCATGGCAGCCTTAAAGGCACTTTGGTTATGATAACGGGCTTTTTCAGAGCTCTGAGAATCCCAGGTTTAATTTCCAAGTATGTTTACATCCTTCATAGCTGGAGGAATATGTTTTGAAAATGCAATATCCAAAAGTGCTAATAGATCAGAGAAAACAACAATAAGACAACCATATTTCTTTCCTAACTTTCACTCCACACTTTGCTAAAGTTTGCAGTAACACAACATCAAGTCAAAGCAAAGAACAGAAGGCTACATTACTTATTTTTCATATGACTTATTCCTTACCTGATGTTGGGACATTTTTTGATGCAGTCTGTCTAGGGCACAACAGGTTGCTACCCCAGTTCTGGAGAGAAATAAAATCAGCATAATTACCCTTTATTCTTATGCACTGGCATACACAGCGTATATGAGGAAACACAGGAGTGATTACTGCTTTAGAGGAAGTCTTGCCTCCAGCCTTCAGTACCTGTGGTAGTCAGCCTTGAGTTATTGCCTTCGTCCCCAGGTTTCATCAGAGACAGCATAATGGTATGTTCTCCTAGTTGATGTTGCTTATCCATTATAATATCCATTATATCAGACTTGCATCATTTACAATCTCTCTTTTGTTTGGTCTTCCAACAGCCCATAGGAGAAGCACTCTATCCTTCTTGAAGGTTTTTTGGAAGGCAAAACCCCAGGCTGAAAGATAATTGTGCCCAAGTTTCCTCATATACAGAGTCAACTCTCTTCCTCCCTGAAACAGGGTATTCTACACCAGACTGTTCTTCGCTTTAAAATGAGCAAAGTAATAACCTTTCCTATGTTGTATATTTAATGAGACTAGCTGACTGCTGTATGAGCATTTGCAGTGTGTTTTTGCCATGCTACCCAATAATTGCACCCAGCGAGTCCCTTCCAGCACCAAAGCTCAATGCCATAACCAAGCCCCTTTTATATTACATTGGTCTTTACTCTCAAAGTCCCCTGTTTATCCACTCATGTTGCCTCATAGAATCACTTGCTTGGGCATGATAAGAATGCCTCCTTTGGAAAGTTGCAGGATTGTGGATACTTTGTGTGTGACTCATCATGGTTTAAATGCTCCACTGCATATCTCACCACCATGGCACTATGCTAGGGAGTGCTCACCAAACATGCCAAACGCTTTCCCAAGAAGCAGATAAGCTGCTCTGTCTTTCCAGATCAAATGCTGAATCTGCACATTTTATATAATGTAAAATGCACATTCCAAATCCATATGATTTGGGGTCAAATCCATATGTGGTATGCCTTGTTAAAGAGAGTTTTTATCCTGGCAGGGGGAGAGCTGGAAGAAGTAGCAGCCTGTGTGTCACCCTCTAGGACTGAATGAGGCAAGCCCTTTTTTCCTGGGCCATTTGGAACACCTGGTCCTGGAGACCTCTTAAAGGGTTGATGAAGTATTTCCCCCAGGCCTTTTGGTGGTGGTGGGCTGAGGTGTTAGGCTTGCCCCCTTGAAATAGCCCCTTTGTTCAAAGAACAAGGCTTAGGGTGAGTCCCATTTATGCCTGGAAAGAGGAAATGAGACTTTGTAATCTTGAGTCTTTGGGGAAGGCACAGTGGCCCTTGAAGTATAAGAAGATGGGCTTAGTATTTTTTTAAATTTTTTTTGCTGTGTTCCCTTTCTAGCCCATCTCCAGCACTGTATCCTCTCAGTGCTGCCCAACAGAACTTTTCTGGCGATATGTGGTCTTTGAAGTTCTAGCCTTTGTTAGCACCCCGTGACTTGCTTTCTAAACATTTTGAGGGCAAGTCAGTGATACATTCTTTACAACTGATATTCTGTCCTTCAGAGAGTTCAGTTTGGGTAGGGTCTAAGGCGCCATCTGGTCTTAGGTCCTGCTGGATGATTGAAGATGTAGATAACAACCACCTCATGATTCAAAACCTGAGTCTTGTAGCCAATTACATCTAGTAGGGAAGGGATGGCAGGCTGCATCCAAGAGTTTATACATTTCTCTTCACAAGACAGAATGGTCCCAATTTACTTAAATGAGATGACAGGGAGACTATGATTGAAAAAGAAACACTTGGGTCTGGAACGTCTGAAGAATTGTAAGCTGGTGGTTAACTTTCCCTTCCTGGACAAGGTGGTCAGAAGGATGGTAGACAATTAGATCCAGACAATCTTAGATGAGATGGATATTCTGGATCCTGTATAGGTTGAAGCCTAGTTTTGGAGCTGAAACGGCCTTGGTTGCCCTGTAGTGTAATCTTTGCAGGGAAAGCAGTAAAAGGTATACAAGCTTGGTGATTCTTCTGAACCTCTAGCAGCTTTTGGTATCTTTGTGGAGAGACTGTCTGAACTGGGATAGAGTTTTACATAGTAGTTCAATTCCTACTCAGTTGGTCAATTTTAAAAGATAGTGCTGAAGAAATTCTGCTCAGTCATAGCATTTATGCTTTTGGGTCCTGCAGCATTTTATCTTATCCCACCTAATATTTAATATTTCAGTAGTGGGAATTTCCAGGTATGGTGGGGGGCTGCACAGGACTGGAGGCTACATGGCTGCAATACCACTGGATTTGATATTGTGCTGATGTTGGTAGAATCAAACTCTGTGGCAGTTTCCTTTTAAAACAAAATGCATGGAACACACACCGGGTTTTTAAGCTGAACTGTGCTTCCAGCAGCATTATTTGCCTGGAAAACAAGGCATCATCATCATCATCATCATCATCATTGTTGATGTTATATTAATTGATATCCTTCCATTCTCTCAGTAATGAGACTCAAGGCTAAAATATACAAAGCTTTCCATAAAGGTATAAATATAAAAAAAAAACCAATTAAGCAACAGGTAAAGTTAAAAATGTTAAACATTAAAAGCATTAGCATTCATCAAAAGACAATATGCAAACTTTAAAAACAGCCCTGCATAAAATAGTCCATCCCAGTCAGTTTCTAAAAGCCTAACAGTATAATTTTGTTTTAGCTTGCTGATGTAAGGAGAGCAAGGATGGGACCTTTCTGGCCTTCCTAGAGAGGGAGATCCAGAGTCTGGGAGCAGCCAGTAGGAAAGCCCTCTCCCTTGTTCCCACCAAACAAAAGTGATGGAGCAGAGAGAAGGGCCTCTCCAGATGATCTTAGAGCTCTGGTGGGCTCATAAAGGGAGATACAATCTTTCAAATAGGCTGGACCCAAGCCCTATAGAGCTGGTATCTGCTCCCTATTTGCACTATGGCTGCCAATCAGATTTTTAAAAACTGTAGATAAACTCAGGGATCTCCTATGATAATTTCTATTTGCTCTGCAACTTTTCAATCACTACCAATGGGGATAAGCCTGGAAGCAAATAGTCCATGGAGCGAGGCAGAGTAATGATTTTGTACAGTTTTCTTACAGTACATTAAATATCCATTTATGGGAAGAGTATCTCAATTGTGGCTTAAAATGAAATGGGAACATTTGCATCCACTTGCAAATGTACACATATGAAATGGGTCCAATTCAAATTGTTTCTGCAGGTCTCTAAAGTGATATGTGAAAACATCCTGTCAATAGCAGAAATTTTGAACTAGGCACACATATGAATTACACTGTCAAAATAATCACCTGGTTTGGCTGGTTGGTGGGATCCAGAGATGAATGACTCTCATTGCTGTTCTTGTAGGTTCCCAGGAAGGGTTGGTGCTAATGGAGAGAGAATACATCAAGCTCCCAAAATCAAGCATGGAAGCATGTAAGAGGTCTTGATATGACCACCAGAATAGTAAGTTTACTAGCTTTGAGGCTGTGATGCTAACTGATGTGAATTGAAGTTTTGCAATCACTGCTGTTTCACAAAGAAAAACGTGCCCGGTCTTGTGATCTGGGATCATTCTGCTTGAGAAAGAAGGGCAGGCTGTGAAATTTGGATGCAGAAAAGTATTTCGACATTCCTTTCTATTAAATATTCAGGTTAATTCAAACAGCTGTCCAATATTATAATGTTGCCTTCTGTAGACTGTGGTGCATGAAGCAATTCTTTTTCTCTTGGTACTGCCACTGTCAGTCAACCCAGGCTATCGCAACACTGCAACATTAACTGGTGCAATGCTGCAGGTTGGCATGTTAGCCACCATCATCCTGTGATACGGCACAGCAGTAATGCCAAACAAGATGCTTGTCCAGCACATAAATAGACAGCAAAGCTGGAGGAAGGAGGGGGGAGACTAGAGACCATCTGACACAATTCTAGCAACATTTTTGGATGCCTACAGCAGGGCTTGCTATAATTTTTCTTTCCTTTGTGATCTTCAGCATCAACAAAGAGTGTCCTCATAGCAGTATCCTCTGCATTTCAAGCTGTACACAGTGGGATATTCAACTCTGAACCTCCCATTTCCCTCCAGATTTGACAAAGTCCAAGCCTGAGAATGCTTCATGTCAAACTATGACATATTCTTGCCTTGTGCATCAGATCTTTTTGCAATGCTACAGAAGATGTTGGAGCTCACTTTGTGGGCAGTGTACAACTGTACAGGATCTGACATATTCACTCCAATCTCATCTAAACATTTACAAGGGATCCTGGGATACCTGTCGAATCTGCATTGCTTTACTATTCCTCCCACAAAAGATTGCAACCAAAATCATTCACTTATTTTGTTTGGTGATCACATGGGCCCTATCCCGTTTTGGGAGAAAGGTGGGATATAAATCCAATAAATAAATAAATAAATAAATAATCTTAGAGCCTTATCACACAAGGGAAGTGGCAGTAAAGCCCAAGAACAGTGTGTCTCCCACATTGCCTTACCACAAAATGTCGGCATGCTTCAGCTGTTCTTCAGTTCCGATCCCATGGGAGACAGTGGTAAACATAAGTCTTTTTGCTAACTGGAAAAATCTGTTAGCAAAAAGACTTGCCTTTCCTATGGGACTGGAACAGGAGAATAGCTGAAGCATGCAGATGTTGTGTGATAAGGCAAGGTGAGACACGCTACTCTAAGGCTTTACTTCCACTTCCACTTCCCTTCCCTTGTGTGATAATTCTCTTAGTGTGTCTGGCCTAGGCAATACTATGATAGCTGTTCTACATGTTGAAAATTTTAATGTTGACCCTTGGTAATAAACAAGAAAATTAAATCAGGGTAATGATTTGAACATCTGGCTTGTATGTGTAGGCATGCACACGATTTAGGCTGGAAAAATCCATGCATATTTCCCCCCAACTCTAAGCTGGCCCTTAACATAGTTTGACATATTCATTCATTCATTCATTAGAATATTTATATCCCACCCTATATCCAAGCAATAAAACAATATTCAACAATTTAAACCAAACCAAAACAATTTTAAAATTGTTGTTGTATGCCTTCAAATTGTTACTGACTTACAGCAACTCTAAGGCAAACCCATCATGGGGTTTTCTTGGCAAGATTTGGTCAGAGGAGGTTTGCCATTGCATTCCTCTGAGGCTGAGAGAGTATGGCTTGCCCAAGTCACCCAGTGGGTTTCCATGGCTGAGTGGAGATTTGAACCCTGGTCTCCCAGAGTCCTAGTCCAGCACTCAAACCACTACGCTGTTATGCCCTGCTGATTTAAAAATAATGTACACTAAAACAGAAATCCACAATCAAGATAACGTAGTAGTAAAAGCTTTAATGGCAAGCCATGTTTTAACTTGATGCCAAAATGAGATTGATGTTGGTGCCAGTTGGGGCCCAAGAGGCAGGCATTCCATAGCCAAGGCACCAGAGCAAAAAAGCTCCAGTGCGTAATTCTGCAGGTTAATTTGTAAGAATACATGGAGAGGGGTGGCTGAACATTGCAATTCTCTACATGTCTACTCAGTCATAATGCGCAGTCAGTTGAGTGGGACTTAATTCCACGTATAGGATTGGAGGTTCTGTGTTTCAGAAGTGAACAGAGGATTTACACAATAATGTAAGACCCTTGCACATGCATTAATAGTCTCAACAATTAAATTGCTGGCACCAACATTTTCAGATACTTTCAACCTCACTTAGATACCCAAACTATTACTTCCCACAAAATTCTTAATGGAAGACAATAAAGTGTTTACCAGAGTTGGACAGCTCAGAGTTATATTATCCATAAGACTGAAGGAAATGGCTTTTTTCCCTAAAGGCTGAAGCTGAGAAACAAACAAACAGGAATGATTAAGTAACTTTTTAAAAAATCCTTAAAAATACTAATAGTTAATAAACACTGTGATGTGTTTATCACACAATTTGATCCATAAGACACCTTGCAAGCATGCTGTTTTTCCATACTCAAAATAACCACTGCCATTTCATTAAAATTCTAAGTGAGGAATGCAGTGACTGTCTAACAGGATGAAATAACAGAGCAGTTAGAGCAAGTGTTGTCAATAAACAACAAAAATGGAGAATAGAAAATATGCCATAAAAGAATATGATCAGAAAATGTGGACCAAATCGTGTAGGTTTGTTTCCAGATGGATGACTCATAGTGCTAAAAGTCAAAAGAGACTGTACAGCTATTCTGTCCTTTCCCCATTACCAGATTGGCATGGTGTGGAAAAAGATGGAGGTAGTAATAGGAAACACAGGACGATTACCAATGAAAGATGATGTCATCTAAAATCCCATGCAGGAAACAGGGTGAGTATGGAATAGAAGCCTTATGAAGGACTAGAAGCATCCCATGTGTAACAAGGGCTAGCAGAAGAGTGAGTTCAGTTGAGGTGGAAGAAAATTCATTTTGTTCTGGAGCTGCCACAGCATTGTACTTCCCCTTTCATGTGTTCTGCCAATGCTACCAAAACATGAATGGGATACAAAGGGTCTTTGGCCATATCCACACTACACAAACAATCCAGTTTGCAACTGGATTATTTCATGTCTCCTTCCAATGGAATCTTTAGATTTGCAGTTGGGTGAGGCACCAGCATTCTTTGGCAGAGATGGCTAAAGACCTTGTAAAACGACAAATCCCAGGATTCCATAGCAAGGAGCCATAGCAAATAATCCAATTTCAAACTGGATGTAGTGTAGATTTGGCACCTGCTACAGGGAACATATATAACAGCCAAACCAGAGAATATGGATGAATTTTAGCAAAATTCTTATATCCTAGAGTGAATGTTAGTGTCCTACCATATTGTTCCAGAGGGCCTTGGCAAGCTGGGAATGTGATTTTTGACTCATGTGAAAACAATCAGGTGCAAAGAAGGAAGTATCGGGACGTCCATCCTGAAAATGAAGCATGGTACATATATATGTATGTATGTATGTATGTATATGTATGAATGACATACATATTATCAACAATAACAAAACCAGTGGGCACCTTGAAAGTAGGGCTCATATTTAATTTTTAGCAGAGAGTTACATTTTAACAAGAAACATAGTTATCCTAAGCAACTGTCTCATAACACTATGGTCTGGCCCATCCATTGAAGCAGGGTAGTGGGGAATTCAGGACAGAAAAAAGAAAATAAGAGCCTTACTGCATTCTGAGGAAAAGTGTCAAAGCAGCAGGAACATTCCATCTTTCCTGCTGCCTTCCTGCATGGTGTAATTGTTCTTTTGTTCTGAGGTAAAACCGTGCTTTTTGCTAACCAGGAAAACCCAGATTGTAAAAAGTTTAAACTGACCAATGAATGAAAGCCACGGCAGGCTTGACTGTTCGTAAATACTTTTATATCTCTGTATTTCCTTTTGTTCCTCATTCTAAGCAACAACTTTGAACTAGTAACTCTGTAGAAACTCTATCTACTAATAAAGCTTACTGTTTTAAATCTGAAGGTGTTTGCTTGTGGAGTTTAAAGAAGACAGTTCATGACAGGTGGATTCTCCTCAATGATAAAGCATTTGCTATGCTTCATTGCCCTGAAGCAGTTGGGGCAGTGGGGTGGCTTCTCCCCAGTGACAAAACACTTGCTGTATTTCGCTGCGCAGAAGTCAAGGCAGCTTCTCCCCGGTGATGAAGCATCAGTAGTGGAGGTGATTCCTCCTGCTTCCACCCCCAAAGCCTGAGGCTGTTGTGTAAATAGTGGGTAAGTAAAACCCCTGATATGGGAGCCTTGGATATGGGGGCCTTACTGCAGTTTCAAAAATGCTACAGGATTCCTTTTTGTCTTATTTACAGAACAGATTCTCCAACTTTTCTCGAAGCATAAATATGTTTTTCAAAAGCAGTCACTTCAAACCTAAAAGAATTATGAAGTTGTTATATAATGCAAAGTATGTAAATTACTGAAATTAACTTGATATGTGCAAAACTGTACAGCTTTGTTGGCATTTTTTTAAGAGTGAAAAATGAAACAGCTACCCATCAAGATGAATACAGTCTTCATTCACAATTTTGACAAGCCCTGGTCATTTCAGATTCAGGTGTATTAACAAAGTTGTACAAATGCTGACTTTAAAAGACTTCATTTATAATACGATATGGATTCTTTGCTGCTGGTCTGGTTATGTTGTCAGAGTTTCTTTTTTGACAGATGTGTTTCCAATGCTAAATAAATCAAACAATGCAGATACAAGGTCTCAGGCATCTGTAAGCTCACATTGTGCTGGTGGTTGATGTGTGTGAAATTCTTTTTAGCTCAACAGACTACTCTCTGTTATTTAAGACTGCAGCTAGAACTGGTCATGAATATGGCCCAGAGTCTGAAGCTTGAGGCATGTGGCATCACAATAGTCATACATACAAAGGTCCTCAAACCATCATACATGCACAAGTCTTCAAGGCTGAAAGCTCTTCAAGGGGAAGTGAAAATGGCCTAACCTAGCAGAATGTTTTTGTATTGCCTTGGTGTTCCTCCAGAAGAACAACCTGACACTATGAAGTTTACATGGCATATTTTATTCCCTATGATGCCCAGAGACTGGGAAATGGGTTATGTAAGCAAGGACTGGGGAATAGTTGTTTACCTTACAGGAGGCTATACATAACCAACTGATGCCTAGAAGTTTTGACTTCTATTGCATTTGTTTAGCTTCATGGAATTTTCATAGCATATGTAATTTACAGTAATGATTTGGCAACCTTAGCAAACTATATTAGAATGTAAGAGCTCGTGGCTCAGGGCTCCCATATTTTCAGATTCTGGTCTGTAAGGATGGGATATAGAAAGGCATTTCTTTCCCTAAATAAAGTTGGATCCTTGATTCACCAGCCTTGGTCTTCTAATTCCTCCAAAAGTTACAAGAGAAGAAAAATCTCCTTCACTCTTCAAGACATCATAGAAAATGAATAAGGTAAACACCCATATTAAATGCACAACATACCTGTAGAAGACGTAATTCAGTGGTCTGGAGGAAAGGCTGTAATACAACTGTAAAGTCCTCTCGAGTGTCATACCTGCCATTCTCCACCAGATTTTGTAGGCTGCTCTGTTGAAGAAAACACCATCCTTCAAACCATCCTTAGGGGCCCAAGTGCTAAGGGTGTTAACCATACTTGCAAATACTCTCATCCTGTATTTCGACAAGAGAAAGTGTATCTTGACACATTGAGATGTCCCACCCCCACCCCACAACACACACTGGTTTTTAAAGGGCAACCACTATTTGTTTGTTTGGTTTTTTGCATTTTGCATTTTGTGTGTGTGTGAAAATTTCATTTGTGTGCAAAAAGATAATGTTGTTTCTCAAAAGATACACATGCATGTTGCCCTTGCATCTTCATTCAAAATGCCAGAAATTTTCTCAGACATTTTCTGAAACTGTCAAGCCTGTATATTGCTTGTGAAGCCAAAGATTTTAAAGTCAGAGAAGTTTTATTGTTTAGAAAGATAACTGGAAATGTTCACCTACTGATTAAAATCAGTGCTGGGTCTATTGTGTGCAAAGATCTCTCCAAACTTCTGAAGCAAAGGCTGGAATCTTGTTGGTACATTACACTAGTGCATTGCACTTTTTCCGGCATTATGCAGTGGCAAGGGAAAGCAGTGAAATTGAGCAATCTATTTCTCCAAAACCTTACTAACTTGAAAGTTGTAGCACTCAGAACATTTTCCCTCTTGGTACCATTGTCTATGACAGCAGAACAGAATTCTAGCTATAGAGTCACAAATGTTATACTAATGTTATCAAGGATATGCAAGTCTGTTTATCAAAGCACGTTAATGGATATAGACACAGACCTGTTTGTTATTCTGTTTTCTTTCATGGAACTGAGATTTTGTTTTGTCTTGTCTTGTTTTGTTTTCTAAGGACTGGAGAAGAGCAGTAGCAACAGAGTTTGCACAGAGTAGGTCCAAAAGCAAGGGAAGGATACAAATTAGTATCTGTATCCTCTCCTTGCTTTGGGCAGGATACAGATTGTTCACTTCCAATCCATATGAAACACAAACCCAGGTAACTCTCAGATGCATGATAGTTTAAGAATTCAATTCATGTACATTCCTAGAAGAGTCAATGAAGAACCTATGCATTTTTAAAATTTCATATCTTTTTTCTGCACCCATGCAAGCTGGCAACTTGCTTTTTTTTATTTTACATGAAAACCAAGATTAAGCCAATTTGTGTGACATTCCAGCTTCTGCACCAGGTGGTAACAGAACCACAAATAATATATATCTTTTAGATTGTAATGAGTCATGAAATGTGTATAGCATTCTGCTATGCAACATATACCATTCTTGTTTATAATGCATGGCAATCTAGGGAGGCATTCAGATGCAAATTTATGCAATACAGAAATAAACAGTATTCATTGCTGATATACCTGATAGGCTTTGACTGCTTCCTTCATCATCACCATTTCAGACGAGCCCTCTTGAATGTGGAGAACACAGCTACAGAGATCTCTACATATGAAATCAAGGGTGGGGGACAGGTAAAAAAGCTATTGAGCATCCACGAGGTATACACACAGTTCCCCAAACTAGAAGCCACAACCAGATACTTAGGTGCTTCATTCCTAATAAGGGTGTGCAAAGTTTTGTCACTGTTACATGTTTACTGAGGAGTGCAGATAAAACTGCATAAAGTTCCATTCCTATCAATTTTTCACTACTATTAGTAGTAAAAAAGAAGTGTTCTACTAAATAAGGAAGCAGAAATGTAGGTCTGCTTACTAAATGATTGTTGCAATGAAAGTAGCACTCTGTAGCAGCTGACAGATGTCATGACAAGTGGGGTGGCAAATCCACTTGAGGGTTTGTTCCAAAAAATAAAGTTGCTATCCACACTTCTGAATCTATTTTGGAGATGGGGTTCAGCACTTTGGATAGCTCCTGTAAAGTTCAGACTCAACTCTGGAGTGATTTAAATCCACTGAAATGGAAGCCACCAGCCACATCTAGCAACACTGTCTTAGAAGGCATTTTAATAATTTTGTTGATGCAGTTTGGTGGATACTTTCCAGTGGAGATATATGCACAAAACCCATCCCCCCAGGCTGCAATATTGTGACACAGCAAGAAACCTCACACTAACCACTTTCTCCATACATGCATAACTTTATACATTTTTCAGGCTTTTAAAAAATGCAATGCTAAACATTTTTATTATGTCTTAGATTCTATCATGTCTTAGTCTCAAACTTTATAACACTTCCTCAGAGGAGGGTTGTTTGAGGTCCTTGAAAACTCTGATTGTCCCTTTCTGTACCCCTACTAGCATTACAATACCTATTTTGAGGAGTACTAGCACAAACCATCCACAATATTCTAAGTGTGGTATAGAATGCTCATCCTGAAGAATGATTTCTAGAGGCTGCTACCCTATACATATTGCTGAGAGAGCACCTGCTGATTTGTAATTAGCTTTCTTAAAATGCCTAAAACAATCGTTTGGGAAAGTTTTCACATGTTTCTGCATTCATAGGTGCTTGCCTCATTCTCGTCTATTTGCAGCTTGCCAGGGATTTCCCTTGTACTTTTTTTTTTATGCTGGGAAGAAGTCATTGCCACACAATACTACAAGTCCTTACAAAATTTCCAGTGCAAAGGTCACATGGCTTCATATAAATGAATGGATACAAATAGACCTTTTGGTGCCTGAAGTAAGGGACAAGATGGTCACACACATATGATTCCATGTATGGAAGGATCTTACTTTGACATCAAGGAAGAGACAGTGCCCTCCCCTGCACCTGAGGGCAGCAGGCATATTTCTGGAATGTTTGGTGGGCTACTACCAAATACACAGCATTGCCTAAGACACTGTGTTGTTGCTCTTTCTCAGCATCTGTTGCTTGAGGTCGCTGTCTCACTCTGCTTTACAAGTAGGACTAGGTCAGGACACAAAAAAGATAAAAGTTGTCTTACTCTGCTAGATGTGTGGGGCACGGTAGCCTGCTATCGAGAAACAGCTGTCTCAGGGGGAAAAGGTCCATTACATCCACCAGGTTAACAAAAGCTTTAGGCACCTTTTAAGAAAATGAAGCATTCCCATTCAGTCAACAATATAAGATGCACATACTTTGTATCTCTTCCGAAGCAGCTGTCAAATTTGATTAATTTATCATCTTGTTTGACCTTAACTCCCCTGTCCCCCAATATCCATACCCCTCCATGGGGAAGCTTTCACACTACTATAGTTGCATACCCTCTAGAATGCCAAACCAGAACCACAGTCCTCTCTTCTCTCCTTGGTGTGGCAGCTAGGGTTGCCAGAGTGAAAACTTGAGCAGGCTCCTGTAATGTTAATGTCTGTGTAGAGGGGGGGATTTCAACAGGTGTTGCTTGTCACACAACTAGGTGGCAGGCAGCACCTGCTGAAATTTCCCACTTCTTACAACCATCTAAAGATACAGGAGCCATCTCCAGTTTTTATTCTGGCAAGCCTTGTGTCAGCTGCCATCGAAGCACCACTACTGTTTCTGTTGTGGTCCTGTGTGTACTGCCACTATTTCCTCATTCCCCACCCTCCAAACCCTGCCCAAACACTGGATATTGCTGCTCCACCATACAGTTGCCCATTCAGGGGAGTGACATGGGACTGAGCTGGAGCACCAGCAGCACCGGCTTGAATGTCTCTTCCTGAGGTGCTAGTTGGCATTAGGTGAAGGCTTAGCTACGCCAGGTGGAGGCTGTGGCAGTGGCGGCAGCAAAGAGGATGATAATAACCTCCCACCCTTTCTTTTTTACCAGCTAGCTTGATGAAATGCCCTAGAGAACTCCAGAAAATGTACACCATTCTGTAATTATAATTGCTTCACAGAAACCTGGCTGGGAGAGGATAGCACTGTCATGTGGATGCAAGCCTTCCCAGCCGGGTATATTGTCAGTGAGCAGGTGAGGGGAAGCGGGCGGAGGGGGGGGCGTAGTGGCTGTGGTTTATAAGGACAATCTGACTTTGACCAGGATACCTGTCCAGAACACAGTCCACTTCGAGTGTATGTACCTTAGCCTGAGGACCAGGGATAGTTGCGGGATTCTAGCAGACTCTCTAACCGAACTGACACAGCTGGTCACAGAGTTGCTGTTGGAGTCGCCTAGACTTTTAGTTTTGGACGACTTCAACATTCCACTCGAGACCAGTTTGACAAATCTGACTGGTGCGGCTCGGGAGTTCATGGAAACCATGACAAACATGGGCCTATCCCAATTGGTCGATGGGCCCACACATTGTGCAGGTCATACCCTCGATCTGGTCTTCAGTACAGAACAGGAATATCTGTGGGTGGAGGTTATTAAAACCACCGCATTGTCATGGATGGATCATTTCCTGGTCAAGACTGAACTAAGACTCACTTCCCGCCCTGCCGGGGATGGTGGATCCATTAGAATGGTCCGCCCCCGAAGGCTAATGGAACCAATAGGATTCCAGAAAGCCTTGGAGGGGTTAATGGTTGGTAATGCCAGTGACCCTGTCGAAGCTTTGGTTAATACCTGGAACACTGACATTACCAAGGCTATCGACACGATCGCTCCCAAGCGTCCTTTCCAACCTGCTCCAAACCGTAAGCCATGGTATACATCAGAGCTTAGGAAAATGAAGCGGGTTGGACAATGATGAGAGCGCAACTGGCAGAAAACTCGACTCTTATCCGACAGGACTCGTCATAGGAACTTTCTTTGGTCCTATCGAGAGGCAATATATGCAGTGCAGAGATCCTTCTCCTCTGCACGTATTGCGTCTGCAGAGTCCTGTCCAGCAGAGCTGTTTAGGGTGGTAAGGGAGATGACGCAGGTTATACCTGCACAGAATTTGTTCCTTAACCTAACAATAGCCTACTGTGACGCATATAACAACTTCTTTGCAGATAAAATCTCTCAGATAAGAGCCAACTTAGATGCCAGTATTTTGACAAGGTGTCCAGCAACTCCGTTGATATAAGTTTACTGGATCAGTTTCAATCCGTGAGTACCGAGGACGTGGACAAGCTACTTGGTAGGGTAAGGAAGACGACCTGCCCTCTCGACCCTTGCCCTTCATGGCTGGCCATCCGGGGGGTGTGTGTGCCTTGATGGTGTTACTTAAGGACATCATCAATGCATCCCTCAGGGAAGGGTGCGTTCCATCCTGTTTAAAGGAAGCGGTGGTTAGGCCGCTCCTGAAAAAACCTTCCCTGGACCCCCTGGACATAAACAACTATATGCCAGTTTCTATGTTACCACTCTTGAGCAAAGTAATCGAGAGTGCAGTTGCTCTTCAACTCCAAGTGGTCTTGGATAAACCGATTATCTAGACCCATGTCAAACTGGCTTTAGGAAGTGATTTGGAGTTGAGACTGCCATGGTTGCCTTGACTGACGACCTGCGTCTAAGAATCGACAGGGGTAGTGTGACCCTGTTGGTGCTTCTAGACCTCTCAGCAGCTTTTGATACGATAGATCATAGCATCCTCTTGGATCGCCTGAGTGGGTTAGGAATCGGAGGCACTGCGCTCCAGTTGTTCCGGTCCTTCCTCTCGGGCAGGTCCCAGAGGGTGCTGCTTGGGGACAGCTGCTCCAGCAGAAAGGAGCTTACTTGTGGCATTCTGCAAGGTGCCATCCTGTCCCCGATGCTGTTTAACATCTATATGAAGCTGCTGGGTGAGATTTTTCAGAGTTATGGGGCTGGGTGTTATCAGTATCCTGATGACACCCAGATCTATTTCTCCTTGTCCTGATCATCCGCCTCGAATTCCGTTGGTGTCTCTCCTTTTAATGACTGTCTTAAAGCAGTAATGGGCTGGATGAGGGAAAACAGATTGAGATTAAATCTGGACAAAACAGAGGTGCTCACGGTAGCAGCCCCAAAATCAGGAGTTGGGTTACAACCTCCAGTCCTGGGCGGGATCATGCTCTCCATTAAGGACTGTGTTCGCAGTCTAGGGGTGCTCCTTAATTCATCGCTTCAGATGACTAGTCAGGTGAATGCGACGGTCAGGAGCACTTGTTATCAGCTTTGGCGGATACGCCAGCCGCACCCTTTCCTATAAGTAAGGGACCTCGAAACTGTGGTGCAATGCACTGGTAACCTCTCGTCTAGATTTCTGTAATGTGCTCTACATGGGGCTGCCCTCATACTTGGTCCTGAAACTTTAGTTGGTACAAAATATGGCAGCCAGAGTGGTCTTGGGAACATCACGGAGAGACCATATAACTCCAGTATTAAAATCTCTCCACTGGCTGCCTATCAGTTTCCAGGCCCAGTATAAGGTGTTGGTAATTACCTTTAAAGCCCTAAATGACTTGGGTCCAACTTATCTTTGGAACCGCCTCCTCCCATACAATCCTCCCCGTGCGCTCTGGTCCTCTGGGAGGAATTTGCTTCAGCCACAAAAATCTAGGCTGTCTGCAACCTCCCAGAGGGCCTTTTCGGTAATCACCCCCAAATTATGGAATCGACTCCTGAATGAGATCCGTGAGATGACGAGGTTGAGTAGCTTTTAAAAAGCACTAAAGGCGACTCTCTTTCGACAGGCCTTTCCTGATTAGATCCCGGCCTCAGGAGCTCCTGTCCTCTTTTAGTTTTGCTGGCTATCAATTTTTTAAAATGTGATTTTAGATTTGCTGTTTTTTTAAATTTTGTACTGGTTTAATATCTTTTTATGGGGAGGGTGGGGGTGGGTGGTGTTTAGGGATTTTAATCTGCATTTGTATTTTAATTGTTGTAAGCTGCCCCGATTGTTTTTAACAGAGGGGCGGGTAAAAAGTAATTAATTTTATTGTTATTATTATTATTATTAATTGATCTTAAAAAGATGTCATGTGCTTGTGAGTATGGGATTTTGTTTTTTTTCTTATGGATCCACATGGCTACTTTCTTTTTGTATTTGCTTTGGAAAATTTATTATTGTATTTATTATGCATCTGATGAAGAGGACTCTAGTTCTTCTATGTTAGTGCCAAAATAAACTTGTTGGTCCTTAAGGTGCCACAAGAGTGTTGGTTGTATTTGTTGAATCATATTACCATGGGTATCTCTGGAAACGTTATCTGGAAGAAAGTGGTAGGCAACAATTCAAGTACCGGAAAAAAAACAAGGGAAATCTATGGATGCTGTCCATGAAAGCCTTCGACTTCACATTGAACGTTTCTATGGGGAGAAACTGTTCCAATACACCCAGAGAGTGGAAAAACTCAGGACCAGGAGAGTACATCTACTCTGTTAACTTTCTTGTTACAATGCAGAGACACAGAAACCACAGCACACTTTCTCACAGCAAAGAGAACATTAATATTCCTTGGAGGTCTTTAAACAGAGGCTGGATGGCCATCTGTCGGGGATGCTTTGATCGTGATTTCCTGCGTGGCAGGGGGTTGGACTGGATGGCCCTTGTGGTCTCTTCCAACTCTACAATTCTATGATTCTATGATTCTATGATTCTATAGGGAGAAGGGTCATTAATGTTGCTGTGAGTGTGTCAGTTACTTACTAGATATAGCAGCTGCCAATAATTACTAATACCATGAAGCCACTCTACCCTTCTCCTCCATCATATTCTATGACTTGTTTAAGCAAGGGGCTCCCTTGGCTTTACATCTGGGTGGCATGATTTTGTTGCTGAAAAAGTCCTTTCTCAGAGTTTCATATTATTACTAGGGGCTTTTCCACACAAACAAGGAAAAAGCATGTCAAATATAAGTTATTATTTGCATAAAATTTCCACTGCTACTACAGGGTGAGAAGAATACTTTCCCATTCAGTAGGCTACAGGCAAGGGAAGATGGAGGAGATGGGTAGTCTTGGTGCAAAAATAGGGCATTGGAGGAGGTAAAGAGGAATGCATTGTTTACTGTTAAAAATGATATTTTAAAGGCTAAATTATGAACCGAGAGAGGAAGCACTCCTTCTTCATAGAGAGAATGGGACTGACTGACTAGGGCTAAAAGGGGCTTCTCTTGAGAAACATTGTGTGGAAACATGGCTAAACAAATGTCTGAAGCCCCCTTTTAGCTAGTGAATGTGACATGGCTACTGGATAGTGAAATGTGACACACACAATTTATCTGTATCCTTATCAGCACTTCCAAAGGCATTTCCAGATTCATCTGCAAGGCTTTGCTAGTTCTGTCTCACCAGTGAGTCTCAAAATATATTTGTTAGTCCATACAGTTGGCCAAATTACCCTTAAATATAGTGTGAAACACAAATAACTACAATACTTCTGTGTGTCAGAGGTGCTTCTGGAGGTTGTGTTTTTGTGGACAGAAATAGTAACAAAGAGCCTGATGAACCCTTTCCCCTCTGTAATGTTTTTTTTAAAATGCTTTATAACATACCCTCAGCTACTTCTACTGCAACCCTGATCATATCCTAGGTATGGTGTCTACTCTCATTAAAATACCTCTAGACCCTCAGGTTTTCCACAGGGCATGGTTGAGTACCTTGCAGAGTGGGGGCGGGGGGGGGATGAAGCTACTCCAGAAATTGTTTTGCATCTTCCACTCTCCTAGTTATCTGCTGAAAATAGTCTCTGTCAGAAGTGGCTCTGATTAGAAGACACCACTGTTGGGATTCTAATTCCTGCACTTCCATGAAGAATGTAGTTTGGCTCTGACCTGGGCTGACAAGAATCTTCTCCAGACCTTGCACTGAGGTAAAAATGGTAAAAGCTTCCAGATCAAATTTCTGAATCAGCTGACTTGTAGACAATATCAGCTCATAGAAATCTAGCATCTGAAAATTGGAGAGGATTGCAAGAGCCATGTAGTCCAATCCCCTGCCATACAGGAATACAGTTGTACCTTCATATTCGCTGGGGTTTGGTTCCTGGACCCCCCATGGATACCAAAATCGATGAATACTCAAGTCCCATTATATGGAATGGCATAGCAAAATGGTGTCTCTTATATAAGATGGCAAAATCAAGGTTTGCTTTTTGAATTATTATTTTTTAAAGAATATTTTCAAACTGTGAATACTTAAATCCGTGGATACCAAATCCGTGAATACAGAGGGACAACTGTACACAACTAAAACACTGCTGAGAGATGGTCATCCAACCTCTGTTTAAAAACCTCCAGTGAAGGAGAGTCCATATACCACTGTTGTTTATTCCACTGCTGAATAGCTCTTATGGGCTCATCATATAAGTGGAACATAGAAAAGGACTCACAATATTGAATGGGCAGGTGGAGGTGGAGGTGGAGGTAGCAGCGAAGGGACTAGTTGTGTGCCCCACACAAGACATTGTGGCACCAATATTCCAGCTAGCAAAACTAGATTTTCAGTAGAACAATATGCACTTACTTTGGGGGAAGGGCAATGAGGGAGTCCTGCATTTTCTCACCGTATAATCAGAGCTTGGAAACATTAAGTTTTTGGGACTACAGCTCCTAGAATCTTCATGCCCGCAAGGCCTCTATAACTTTTTCAGGGTCTATATGAAATGCAGTTTTAATGCTGAGAAAATGCATTATCTCCGCAAATATGATAGAATGTGATCACAATTAAAGTTGAGCCAAAGTATGTTCCTTCAAGTCTCCTGTCGACAGGATCTGGTGCTTTTAGGGTATTTAGGCCCTCTGAGTCAATGGCACATAGTATATAATGTGTTTGAGTTGTGCTGTTGAACAGTGGTCTGGATATGTCCAAAAATATGGCTGCATTGTGTTTGAGTGATTGCACAGCAAGGCACAATCCCAGATAAAATGAAAATACCTTCTTGCACCAGCTCCCAACCTACCTCTGTATGAAGAAGATCAAGCGCTTCTTGAACACGACTTGAAAAGTTTACAGCTGAATAATGATTCTAATAAAAACAGGCGAATGAAAGAGGTTACTGATTCTACAAGAGACAATGTGAAAAGAATTGCTACACATATGGCATTTCATAATGATGTGAGACTACTCCTGCTTTTCATTCCCTTATTGGGAAACTTAACATGGACTACATATTACAAAAGCAGAAACAGAACAGGTACTACTGAGTTTTTGTATCAGAGTTGCAGTATGAGGAGAACACATGGCATTATGAGCAGAGCTTGGAAAAGTTACTTTGCTGGATTACAGCTCCCAGAATGTCTGAGCAAAGATGTCTATTCTGAGAGTCTTAGCCCAAAAGAGTAACTTTTCTAAATGCTGTTTCTATCTGTCTTGATTATTGTGAATGGAAATATAATTATTTTCCTAGGAAAGTATATAAACATATAAGAGACTTCCCATTTCAGAAGTATGCCCCAGATTTGAGGAGGGAACAAAACGGGTGGAACTTGTGTGCTCATTTTCATCACCCCTCCTTATGTGCTGATGCAAGTAATTTTAGAGTACTTGAAAAGGGATTATGTTTTCACATAACCTGTCATCTGAGCTAATAGTCCTTGATAGGCAGAAACTTCTCTGATCTTTGGTATGTCACAACCTTCAGTTCATGGGGGTGCATAGAAATAGAAAGTTAACAGTTCTTAATTAAGACAAAGAAGGTGCAAGAGAGTGGGTAGTGTAAAGGATGGGGATTATTTTTAGCTGGATTTGGCTGAAACTGGCATGCAGCTGTCACACTTTGGAAATGTGATGGGTGATCAGTGATTACAAGTCTATGGGTTTTTTTAATGCTCTGTTTATGTATTTGTACAAGCAAAGACAGTAAATGTTCTCTTTCATCACAAAGAAATAGACTTCATAAGAAGGTCACTCTTCAAATATCATAGTACTTGGGGAAATGAGTTGGGTCATTCTCTTTTCATAACAATATTGAATAATAAATTCCATTGTTCCAAGAATTACTTAGGCACCCAAACTGCTAATTAACCTTCTCTCTTGCCAGAATGTTCTTGTTCTAGTAGTTCCAAAACTAAGAGTGGAGGGATGCTAAGCCTGTCCAGACAGTTTTTTCTATGTGTTTCTAGGGCTTTTGAAATTATTGATTAGCCCCCAAAAATTGCATAAAATAAGGTGATTTATTGCTATGTGTTTCACAGCTCCACAGCCAGGAGAGGTGGGAAGGAGAACTTATCTTCTTCAACCTCTACCTAAAACTGTGTTCTCACCCCAGAATTACTATATTTCAGGCAGAAGCAGAGGAAATTCCCTCCCTCTGTCCCAACTTCCACTGCCCTAGCTTTGGAGGGAGAGAAGAAGCAAGCACAGCTTCATAATGCCTAGGCCCAGAAGCATATGAAAGACCTTCCCACCATCCCAACTGCCACTGCCCTGGCCTTGGAGGGAGATAGGAAGAGGCATGCATAGCTCCATCATGCCCAGGCCCAGAAGCAGAGGAAAGGCCCTCCCTCCACCCCAACTGTCATTGCCCTAGCCTCAGAGGGAGAGAAGAAAAATCTGGCATAATTCCATCATGCCTAGGTCCAGAAGCCCTCCATCCATCCCATCTGCACCAGCCCTGCCCTTGGAGAGAGAGAAGAAGAGGCCATATCTGCTGGATTTAATCCCCTCCCACACTAACACCCTGTTTTACTTTTGTGTCATCTTTCGTAAGCCTGAGGGCAGGGAACTGTTTTACTGTTCTTTTACTTGTAAAGCACCATGTACAGTGATGGGACTATATAAATAAATGATGATAATAATAATAATAACAACAGCAATAACTTTTTTCCTATGGAGTAGAACCTCCAGCCAAGCATTTCAGACTGCACTAGGCACATTGGCTGTAGATGTTTGTCTTTTTATAATCAAAAAGAAAAGTCTTTAAAGATTCCCTACGAAGCTCCATCCTGGCCTTCATTCAGTATGAGAGCTTTTCCAGAACATTTCCATAGCTCACCACATCTTTGCAATAGTTGCACAGATCATGGACTCCAATGAATACAGTTATGACTTTCCAGTCGGTGTCAAATTTGATTCTCTAATAAAGAAGAGGAAAAAAATATATATGTGATTTCTGACTTATTGATACAGACATATAAACACATGGCCATCCAACTATAACTTCACAAAAGCAAAGTGTGTGATTATTCATACAGTGAGAAATAAACAACTTTCCTGATTGTCTGCCAACCTACCGAGTCATTTTTCATTAATTTCATAAGGCGTTTCACTTGGTCTGGCAAATCCCTGGAAAAGTGGACAAACAGTGAATCAATAAGATATGCTGATATGCTTGTGCACACCTACAGACTCATAGTTTTAAAAAATCTGTAAAGTTAGAAATACATATTCCACTTTTACTAACAGAGAACAGTGGCTCCAAACAGGTTACTTCACAATCGGACATAATAAGCCAGCTCTCCCAAACTGGTGCCCGCCAGATATTTTGGACTACAATCAGGTAGGTGAGAATGTCTGGGACTTGTTTTTAAACATATTTGAAGGGATTTGGATTGGGGAAGACTGCAGTAAACAACTGACAAATATAAAACTTAGGCCTAGAGATCCAATCTTCATACAGAACCATCTAAACTACATTGCTGCTGTTTACAACTGGGTTGGAAAAATAGTGATGAAAAAAGACGTAAGGCAGTGATTCATCACTGGTGAAAAAAAGCCACCAGTGGCTCATTTTTAACATTGAAGGAACCCACCAAGCCCTGTCACACAATCAGACCCAGTGAAAATGTGCAATCTGAATACTTGAGGAAGCGATTGTTGCTTTTCAGTGTCAAGTGCAGAACTGGACAGTGTATCTCTCTTTGTGGGCAACATCTTTCTGAAAGATGTAAAAATTGTCACAGAAATTATAGCTTCTGCTGGGCCTTTTAGTGACAATTTTAAAAATGAGGGAAAGAAAGAAAGAACTGTTTGAACTTTTTTTTTCAAACCCCGATTGAAGCCAGAAACAAAATGACAATGGTGGCTCAAACTCATATGCTAAGGATACCTCAGTTTGACACTACAGTAGCTGACTGAAGCAACTGTATGAAAATGTGAAGTTGAAGGCTGTCATGGTTGCCACCCATAGGTTTTCTCTGCCCCCCCCCCCCCCAGGCTGTTAGGCTGTGTTCTGGGAGAGTTTATTCCTGTCTTTTTGCCTGCATCTGTGGCTGGTATCGTCAGAGATGATTCTGAAGATGCCAGCCACAGATGCAAGTGAAATGTCAGGAATAAACTCTTCCAGAACAGTGCCTCACAGCCCGGACTGCCCCCCCCCACAGAAAACCTATGTACAAAAATGCCACAGCAGCCATGGAAAACAGAAGAGGAGTAAAAACTTGTGGCTTTTTATGAAGTCCAGAGCTTGGGGTGAGCTGAAATCTCTTTTATGAGATACATTCCATGGTTTCCACAACATCAGGGATAGTGTGACATTTCAAATGCTCCCTTGATAATATTGATTTACATTATTTGAAAAATGGGTTTATATCATCAGAGATAAATAGGGAAATTAGGTGAGATAATTCCTTTCTTCCTGTGGCTTCTAGGGATCATATCAAGTTTACTTTATCTCTACCAGATAAGGCCTGAAATGAAATGTGGTTGAAATGACTTCTAATATGTGTGTCTTTGAGAGTTCAGGGACGTCACCATAGCATCTGTGTACATAAAGCAACAAATAAGCCAGAGAAGGAAGCACCAGCTTTCTCTCACTGTGCTAGATCACAGTGAACAAACCTTAAGAAAGACCCGGGAAAGGTCCTTTCGTACTTCTCTGAAATAGCTGCAGGACATAAAATACTGAGGATCCCATTTCTTTTACACTGAGCCCTAGTATGAGAGACACATTCCATCCATCTAGCCATTAGTGGAGAAGTGATACCAAAACCCATAAGTTACAGCAAAACTGTACAGATTTCAGCGTTGCCAGAGCCATGGTGTGGAAGTAATAGAAATAACAGTGTCACACGTAGTATATTACTTTTTGGAGTAACAAGGGCATAACATGCTTTCCCTCATCTTTTAATGTTAATGTTAAAATGGGGGGAGCAGGGTGGAATTCATTACTCCTAAAATGGAGTAACTTTTATTCATTGTTTCCAAAAAGGTGCTTTTTAAAGGGTCACAGTGGAGGGAAGGTTGGTAATTTGGGGCCATTTTTATATTTTTGAGGCTTTTTAAACAAAAACATAGTTTTAATAAATGCATCACTCACTTAACATTGTTAAATAATGAGCAATGCCAATTCTAATTCTCCATGCACACAAAACATACATGCTAAAGTGTTAGTGGTTTGTCTGTTTTTTAAAGTAACATTCCAAACTCTGTTCAAAACTTCCCAGTTTGTAAAGGAAATAACAACTGACCTGAACAAAAGTGCTTTCCACATATGACAATTTGAATAATATTTTAGGAGTCTGAAAATGTTTACTCATATCACCATGCACACCCCAAGCATGCATGCAATGACTCAGCTTCAGCTCTAACCACATCTAATGCTTAGATTAAAACAAAGTAAGAATTCAGTATCTTACCAGCAGGGTTGAAAAGGTCCTGAATAATTCTGAACAACCTGCTTAGATGCTTTGCATATAAATCAGTGTATAGTATAATGAATGAACACGAATGCTAATGCATTTGCTGTATGGATATTCTGATGATTTGCCCCAAGGTACCATTCCCATTGCGGATATCTCATTTTCCCTGGGCTTAAGCTGTGATATCTTATAGCCAGAAATAAAAGCCACCCTTCTCTGCAACTACTATGTGTCAGTTGCTAATCCCAGCCGTGTGTAATTTGACTGCACAAATTTCATAGGTCCCTATAGGCCAGTGATAGTGGCATCACTACTAATAGCACAGAAAAATTTCACTCCACCATGCCCCTGCCTTTTAATGCACTTTGAATACAAATTTTATGGTTTATCTATGGTCTTGGTGTTAGTGTGTGCCTTCATTTATAATTTATATATTAGTTTAAATGCCTATATCCCAACCTTTAGCCAAAGATTTCAGGGTCAGGTGAAGACAATGTCAGCATTGGATGACAAATCAATTCATTCTACATTGCCAAAAAGATATTAAAATCAGCAAGGCCACCCAGTCACGCCTACATTAGCCGGCTGGGTAAAGTGCAGCCATCCAGATGTTGTTGGATTCCAACCTCCATCAACCCTAGCCTTCATAGTTAATAGTGAGGAATGTTGGAAATTGGAGTCCAATATCTACAGAGCTGCACTTCGCCTATCCTTGTCCTACATTGTCATCTCAGAGTATTAGATGTTTCCATAAGAGGACTTGTTCCCAGTGTGCTTACCTGTGTCTGCAATATGCTAAGCATAGTCAGCACTGGATCAATGAGCCCTATTTGCTACAATGAACCACATCTACTAGCACACCGACACCTTTTTCACATGACACAATTGTAGCACTGTGACCCCACTTTAACTGCTATGGTTCTACCTTTTGGAATCCTTGGATTTGCAATTTAGGGAGTAGTGTTTAGAATTCTCAGCCAGAGAGCTGTAGTACCTCACCAAATGACAAACACCAGGATTTCATAAGATAGAGCCATGGCAATTAAAGTGAAATATACAAATGCTATAGTGTAGTGTGGATGAGCTCCTGAAGACTTTTCTCTTAGTCACTATGTGCAGATTTGGACAGATAATGGCTAGGGGTCAGTATATTCTGGGCACATTGTTAATGCTTCTAGTGGTTATCTGGCAATATCCTTGGGTTTACCTCCACCCCCAGATCCTTCCCAGTCCTGTTATTTTACGGAAATGGCTTCCAGACTACAACATCAGTAAGTCCCATTGAGGCAGTGTACAGATGAGCGTGAAGAAAAACATACTCAGCCTTTGTTCCTGGAACAGCTTGATTAAGAAAGGCATTCATCTCACTTGGGCCACCTATGCCAGTCGAGTAACCTGTGAGGTTAGTGTTGAACTCCCTCAAGATATCTGAAAGAAAAGAATAACAACATAAAGAAACATAAAGACCTATGGGAGAAAAATACAAGTACCTACATCAATGCCTAAATACAGTAAAGGCACCCAATCCCACCTGATCTTGGAAGCTAAGGAGGGATCAGGTCTGTTTAGTACTTGGATGGCAGACTCCCAGTCAATACCAAGGGCTGTGGGCTATATTTCAGAGGAAGGCAATGGCACCTCCAAGTACTCCTTGTCTAAGAAAACCCTATAAAATTCATGGGTCCCAACTTGAAGGCATATATGCACACGCGTGCGCATGCAGGAAAACTTACTTCCTAATTACCAGGTAGCTTCTAAGTTTTCTGCAAACCTTTTGTGTCCCTAATATGCACACCCCTCAAAGGCCAGGCCTTGTACAAGAGGCTCAGTGAGCTCACTATGAAACATGTGCCCTGTCACATTCTTTTACAGCGAACCCTAATTGCCAGAGCAATGCAGAGTCAACACTCAGCACGCGATCATTACATCAACAATTGACTGGTTCTATGGCAACTTGAAGTGCTCGGCTGCATTAAACGAAGCAAATCCTGGTTCACAGGACACTTGTTTAAAAAAAATAATAATTGAAAGGTAAAAGAAACCCCACCCTTTGACCACTCCATAAGGTAAATGAAATGTCAACTCCCCTCATCTTCCAAAATCTGTAATGCATGAAAGGTACTATTTGTAGGGCAGGATCAGACAACTCAAAAGCAACAATCCTAACTGTAACAAACTACTTCTAAACATAGCCTGGAAGTAAGCCCCATTAAACACAAAGAGATTTACATCTATGAATCAACAGGATTGTACTTTGATCTCTGCAAGACCACAAACACATACACCTTTCTCTGAGGGGATATTTTCTGTGGCTTCAACCAAGCTGTGGAACCCTTTCCCCAGGAGCTTCAACCCCACCCTCCCCGATTTCGTAGCTTCTGCCATCAGGTGGAGAAACTTTTTCAAAGGCAGCCTTTTTATTAACATTGGCATTTTCAGGTGGTTCTGATATTTTAATTATCTGCTACTGTGTGTCTGGTTTTTATTTTAGTTTTCAATTGTTTTAATTATTGATGAATTGTTTTGTTATTTTTATAAGTTGTTAGACCAAATTAGGAGGAGTAGCTAATACCCTAGAGGACAGGATCAACATTCAAAATGACCTGGATAGACTGGAGAGCTAGGCCAAAGCTAACAAAATGAAATTCAATATGGAGAAATGTAAGGTACTGCACTTTGGGCGAAAAAATGAAATGCATAGATATAGGATGGGAGAGACCTGGCTGAACAAGACTACATGCGAAAGGGATCTAGGAGTCCTAGCAGACCACAAGTTGAACATGAGTCAACAGTGTGGTGCGGCAGCTAAAAAGGCCAATGCGATTTTGGCCTGCTTCAATAGAAGTATAGTGTCCAGATCAAGGGAAGTAATAGTGCCCCTCTATTCTGCCTTGGTCAGACCTCACCTAGAATACTGTGTCCAGTTCTGGGCACCACAATTCAAAAAGGATATGGACAAATTGGAGCATGTCCAAAGAAGGGTGACTAAAATGGTGAAAGGTCTGGAAATGATGCCTTATGAGGAGAGACTTAGGGAGCTGGGCATGTTTAACCTGGAAAAAAGACTGTTAAGAGGCAAAATGATTGCCCTGTTTAAGTATTTGAAGGGGTGTCACGCTGAGGATGGAGCGGGCTTGTTTTCTGCTGCTCCAGAGACTGGAACACAGAGCAATGGATGCAAGCTCCAGGAACAGAGATTCCACCTCAACATTAGGAGGAACTTTTTGACAGTAAGAGCTGTTCGGCAGTGGAACACACTCCCTCGGAGCGTGGTGGGGTCTCCTTCCTTGGAGGTCTTTAAACAGAGGCTGGATGGCCATCTGTCGGGGATGCTTTGATCAAGATTTCCTGCATGGCAGGGGGTTGAACTGGATGGCCCTCGTGGTCTCTTCCAACTCTGCAATTCTATGATTCTATGATTCTAGACACTACTCCAATAAGTGGGAAAACAGCATATAAATTATTATAATACCAAAACAAATAAATGCACTAGAAATCTATGGATGAGACATACAGTGATGGAGAGTAGAGGACACAAAGAAGGCCTTGAGTGGATGAAGGAAGCATACAGCAGGGCAAGTGCTCGCAGATATTTAAGTAAAACAGAAATATATATGATACCTTATGAAATATCTACTGTGCCTTATCATTAATAGCCTTGAAGGAGTTTGACAGTACAGCATATGTCTTGATAACACAAACATTACCCTGTTCCCAGCCTTAGGGGCTTATCACACAAGGAAAGGAAGTGGCAATAAACCCTGATAACAGCGCCACCCACCTTGCTTTATCGCACAACATCAATGTGTTTCAGCTGTTCTCCCATTCTGATCCCATGGGAGACATTAATAAAAGTGAGTCTTTTTGCTAACTGGAAAACCTCATTAGCAAAAAGATCCGCCTTTGTTACTGTCTTCCATGGGATTGGAACAGAAGAACAGCAGAAACATGCCAACATTTTTGCGATAAGGCAAGGTGGGACGCGATACTCTCAGGCTTCAGTGCCACTTCCCTTCCTTTGCGCGATAAGTCCCAAAGTTGCTATTCAAGCAGTTATTTTGTCTTGACCAAAAAAACCTTGCAGTCAGCAAACAATTGTTGTGTTTTTCTGTCAAGTTCACTTTAACGTACGGTGACCCTATAAATGAAAGGCCTCCAAGAGCCCCCGTCAATTGTCCTCCCCAGGTCTTGCAAACTCAGGGCTGTTGCTTTCTTGATTGACTCAACCCACCTGTACTGCTGTGCCTTATTTTCCTACAGCAAACAGTACCTCCCCATAGAAAGAGATAAGATGTCCTAGAGCCAGCCCAAGATATTTTACTATCCTAAGGCAAAGGGGAAAAAATGTAATCCCCACTCCAATTCTATGTAGAGAAATGAACTAGACTGGCAGCTTAATTTGACTTTGGTGCTGATGCTGGTGCTGTGTTCTCTGCTGGCAGGCTAGCTGAGGGGCACAGCTCTGTCCCACAACAGAAGGGAATGGCTGGAAGGCTTAGAAGAAATAACCGGGCATCTGCAGCCTGAGGCAGGTGACTCACTCACTACCACTAGGGCCGGCCCTATCATAGATTCTTTATCTGTACTGATCTGGTAGCAGGTGCATGAGAAGATCTGTGTGGATTTATTAAAAATATATAACAGCATATGGTGGTCACAGCTCCCAGTGCTTCTTGACTCATTACTCTTTATGCCAATCCACAGTGGGAAAACCTTTTATTTTTATGCTCCATGACTGCAGGGGCAAAGCTTTTACTTACTAGGCAAAGTTGTGACACTCTGTAATGAAGCATCTCCTCCAATGCTGCAGTAAGTAAAGAAACAAACAAAAAGAAAGAAGGAAAAGAAACAGGCAGTGAGTTGCCTTTTAGTTAACCATGACCCCAAAGGGAACTAATGGCCACCATCAAAAGATAGATTCTATACTTCTCCAAGGAAAATACATCACATGCATTTTGGTATTAGAAATACAGAAACACTGAATAGTTTTGGGGAAAGAGGAAGGGGTGGTAGTAAGGATGGAGGATGGAAATGTTACATTTTGGACTACAACTCCCAGAATCCCCCAGCCATAATAATCATCAAAGTGTTTATGTTAGGACTGGGGAACCTGTGGCCCACCAGATATTGTTGGACTCCAGTTTCCATTAGCCTGATCCAACCTGGCAAATCGTGGGAGATGATGGGAGGAGTAATTCATCAAACATCTGAAGGACCACATGTTTCATACACCCCTTACTTATGCAATGTGAATGCATATAGGATATAAGTGAGAACACATATTTGCTGATGTTACTTTGGAAATTGGAGCCTCCACAGAACACAAGGGGAGCCTTTTACTCCAGAGCACACCAGATCTTCAGTGCTCTAACAGAACAAAGAAAGGGAAGGGAAAAGGACTCTTGTGGACCTTCAGAACAAATTCATTTATTTCAGCATAAGCTTTTGTGGCCTATAACCCACCTATATTGCTTGCAAGTTGACTATAGCCAAGGAAAGCGTGTGCTGAAATAGATTGGATAGACTTAAGCTGCCACAAGACTGCTCTTTCCTCCCCTCTAATTATACTGAGACAGACTGACACTCCATATAATAACTATCATGGTTCCAGAGCAATGCTTATTTCTAAAAGCTTGGTCTGGTAATTCTGAAAAAAGCAGAAGACTTTACATGAAAGAAACGGGGGACTTATTCTGACTTTCCTTCTTGATGTAGAGCCAGACCATAAACTTTAAACAAGTTTAAGTTACTCTCCTTTGCCAGAAACCCTGGCATTACATATCTACAGCAGCCATGGCTATGCTAGCTGGGAATAATGGGACTTGTACTTGGACCTATCTACAGGGTGCTAAGTTGAGAAAGATTGCTGTTGAAGAGAGGTGGGCAACTGGAATTTTTAAAGTAGAAAATGTATGAACTGACAGCTTCATTAAGAAGAACAGTGGAGTTCCTTTTTGTTGTTCCTATTTCTTTGGCTCTCTCTACACGTAACTCAAGTGTTCTATGAAGCACCTACCTCCAAGCCAGCCCACGATACTGTGTATTCACATCCCACATGTCGTTTGATTTTGATCCAATGCCGTTACCAGCCTTCCTCAGAAAGACCAAAAATATAAAAGAGTTCATGTGTTTTGATTTGTCTTTGTTGTTGTTCCTACAGAAACTGTCCTTTTAAGGCTTAAGCTCCTGGACCGTGGGCACCTGACCTTTCAGTTGGAGGATTACATTATAATTAAAAGGGCTCCTCTGTATGACATTTTGAAATCTCTAAAATAGTTGCAGTGTACACCATGTTCTGTCAACTAGATTTATGACTGTGTGAAGGAGTGTTTAAAAATGTTATCAGCATGGCTCAAGATTAACTGGGCAATAAACTGGGAAATTAATTGAAAAGAGTCACACAATAAGGTGAGTAAACTTATACACTACACTGCCCCACAGTTACTGTGTACAGAGGAAAGTAGAGAATGCAATATGGGATTGATGCATGCGTATAAATCTGCAGCTATATCAGAAGACAATCTTAGTGGAAGCTGACTGGATGTGGAGATAAAAGGAAAGAATTATGCAACAATTCAGTTGTGCATACTAATATCTGGACAAATGCGTGCAAAACCACTTTATGCAAAATACAGTGGCCATTTTGTCTTCAGCCAGTGAACACACACAGAGATTCATACTCATATGCTGGTGGTGGCAAACAGCTGGCGTAGCTATAAAAACGAGAGTCCTGCATGTCACACATCAGTCAAATGACCCAGTTGCCATAATCTGGGAGATGCCACAAGGAGCAGACAACTGGCATTAAAATACAATGGGTGGGCAGCTGCAGTGGGTCTGGGGCTAATATTCTGCCCCCGGGATTTCCTTGGGGCTGCATGGACTGCCAAATTTGTCAAAAAGAAAACAAAACTGGAAGGTGACAGCAGTTTGTTTCTGATTTTGAAAAATTGGATGTTTAAAATGTTGAACAATTCAGAGGCGCCCTGAAACCTATTTAAAAAGCAATACACATGGGGGGGGGGCAGAGAAAAAAAAAAGGAAGTCTGGGGAGTCTGGAGATGTCAAGAGTCACAAAAAGAGCCTTGAGGCTACATGTAGTACTGGTGTCACATATTGCCCACCCATAATCTAAGACAGGGGTGAGCAACTATGGAAGGCTAGAGGACCACATTACCGCCCACCCCCCACACGGTGCCTCAGATACCATCTGGAAAGAAAGAAAAAAGCCCCCAAATATCCCCAAACATCCTCTGGGATCAGGGTTTTTTGTTTGTTTCTTTGTTTGTTTTGGTTTTTTGCCTTGTTTTTTAGCCACCCCCCTAGGCCTAGGAGAGGCCTTTCTTAATAACAGGAAGTGAGCAGAAGTCGCTTCCTGTTCACTTTATGTTTCAAAAAAAGATTTCTTCTGGCTGTAAATTGGCTGGGGGGGCATGTCAAAAATGCCAAAATGCCCCATAGAGGACATTTGGGGGCAATTATTTTGACCCCTATGAAGCTCTGGAACCCACAAAATGTCATGAGGGCTCACGTTATCAACTCCTGCTCCAATATAACAAAGTGACCTTGTTTGTCAAAATTATTACAGTCTGCTGTGCATTCTTGAAATGGGCTGGGCTAAGCTGCAAACCGAGACACAAACTATGACAGTTTAACTTTTTAGATATTGCTTTTGCAAAAATCTAGCATTTGTTGTCTTTCTCCTACATTGCCATGCACCACCACAACATGCTTACATTGTAATTGCTTCTCCCACTCAAATCAAGACCATGTCTTTGGCCAAGCTGAAAAGAGTGAGTTTATACGATTATAGTATTTTCTCTACCAGGATCGAAGCAATGCTTGGAAAAGTTACTTCTGGCCTATAATTTCCAGAATTTCCCAACCATTACAGCCACTAGTTCAAAAACCTATTCAAGCTTTGGGTGAAAGCATCTTCTTGTATTGTACTATGCCCTTCATGCTGTGACCTTCACACTGTATTAACAGCTTATGATCATCCTCTCATAGACCAGCACATAAGCCCAGTGTCCTCTGTTTAAGCAAGCAAATTGTGACTCAGCAAGTGGGGGGGGGTAGCAAAAGAACAGTGCTTCTTACAGTCAAGGAATCCCCCAAGGCAGCTATTACTTGCACATCAGCTGGTTTCAGGCCATGTACTGTAAGACACAAAAAAAAGGTTGTTAAACTTAAAATAGGAAGAAGAATTGTGCTGTTTGCATCCTTGTATAATGTATGAAGACTGTATATTAAATACTGAGACTGATACAATAACCCATCTTTATTTATATATATTACAGTTCTAATGTTTCAATATACTCCCTGTTCACACTTGCACACTGATGCAGTCTTGTTTTCCACTGGTTGAAGGTGTGGAGCAGATCAGTTTCT
Organism: Gambelia wislizenii; assembly: GCA_030847615.1. NCBI lineage: Eukaryota > Metazoa > Chordata > Lepidosauria > Squamata > Crotaphytidae > Gambelia > Gambelia wislizenii. The sequence goes on from JAUMIR010000001.1 coordinate 60,157,130, forward strand.
GTCAGCTGCTTCAACACATCTGCTGTTTTCTTCTTTACTGCATCAATTGACTCAAAATGTGTTCCTTTAAGGACTGATTTCACTTTAGGGAAAAGAAAAATTTCCTTGTTGCACTCTTTTTGCTTTGGTGTGAGAACTCTAGGGGCCATCTTGGCACAAACTTTTCTCATGTTGAGATCCTCATCCAAAAATTTCCATGCAGTGTCCTTGTCAATGTCAATGTTGTCAATGTTCATGGCTTCAGCTATCATTTGGACACTGAGTCAGCAGTCTTCTCAAACAATCTGGATGATTTTTTTTCTACAATTTCTTCGGTTCTTGAAGTAGAATATCGTCCTTCATTGTCTTCCACATTCTCATGTCCATCTCTGAATCTTTTGTGCCACTCAAACACACACACATGAGACATGCAGTCTTCCCTGTAGGCCTCAGTAAACATTTGAAAAGATTCTGTTGATGTTTTGTTCAATTTTACAAAAAAATTCAAATTGGCATGTTGCTTGATTTTTAAACTTAGCATTTTTCTGGCCCACAATAGACAATGCAGCTGCTTTAAATGATGACTAACAATTAACTGAATGGCTGAGAGCACTGATGTTTGTCATGCAGGTTCAGACATGTTCAAGGTCACCACTCAAGCATTTACAAACAGTTCTCCCTGATTCGTCTGAAAGGTAGAAACACAGTCTCATTATTTAATAGACAGACCTTGATCTCCAGTGAATTTTTGTCTCACTAATGAGAGATAATGAACTTGCTCTATTTCAGGGGTTGGCAGGAGGGATCGACTGGTGACTCTTTGGGTGATTTGGAGTACATTGGCAAAGATTTCTGACTGTTTAAAAACAGCAACAAAATGACACTCATCCACCTGCCTCCTTCCTGCCCTAATTTTTTCTGAAACAAAGAAAGGTTAAGAGTAGATTTTTGTGTGGAAGAGCTATCAGATGCTTATGATCAGTTCTGGTACTTCAATCAAATTCTCAGGTTCCTGGTTTCTTTAATTCTAAGGACATGTCTTTTCTGCCAGCCCCAGTTGATGGATTTCAGGGTACTCGTAAAAAAAAGCCAAGTAATTCCTGCAAGCCAAAAAAGTTGGCCCCTCCTTGCTGTTATTCACTCACCAACTTAAGCATTTTCAATAGATTAAAACAAGGAAGGTCTGTGGCAGCAAGGCCAGGGCAGGATGTAAACATATTATTAATGAAGAAGCTGAATGCTTAAACACCATTTTTAAATCTTGACTGCCAGGCTTCAGTTCTAAAGGGTAGGATCAGGCAATTTAAATTATGTCTGGTGCTGACATGTTGAACAGTGCAGCGAGTTGGTGTTTGATATTTTTTTGGCACCCATATGCATTTTCAGATGCCAGTGCTATAAATGGAATAATGTTAAAAGTACTACATCATAGTTGAGTAAGTGTGTGTGTGTGTGTGTGTGTGTTTCAGCAGGGGAGTCACCAGGACTGCAGAGAACTGGCACTGGGTCTGGGGTCTGACTGGGTCCTGGGTCCTAAATTTGACAACAGACCACATACCCTGCAACTTTCCACAGATGAAAACTGGGACTTGTGTGGCCAAGCAACGTAAGAGTGTGGTCAAAATAGCAAAAGTTATTAATGAAAAAGAACAAACAAGCTAGGAGAGGCTACAGCAGTTTCCTTTTGCCTGAGCCAACTGGGAAGAGCAAAATTCTACCCCCTCCTCTCCTCTCCTCTCCTCCCTGCTTAGGAGATTATCAGATGCAGCTAATGTGGTGCCATAACAAATGCCAGTGGAATGCAAAAGGATGGCAATATCAGACAACTATATTTTTACTATACTGTTCTATTTAATTGACATGCCAAGCCATCAATAGATGGCCTGTTCTGTTTCTGTGCCAGCATTGTCAGTGTTCGCAACCTTGCACCATTGTCCTGCCATAAAAACAGCGTCAATGGGCAGTCCTGCCAGAACACTTCTGGGTGGGATCATGAAAACAAGGTAGGCTACCCTCTTTTTAGGAACCTCCCCTGGTTACTTGTTATTTTTTTTTAGTGTGTTTCTGTGCTTGGTGTAACTTTGTGTGTGTTCTTTTTCTTTTTCTTTTTAAATTTCCCATGCTTGCGTCTTCTTGCGAGAATGGGTGGGATTTTGATCCAGGAAGTGAACAGAGAGCTCCGTTAGAGCTCCGTTCATGCCTGGGCTGCCTTTGGATGTAAGAGAAGGTAAGTCTAATGGGGAGGGCTATTGTGCCAGGCAGGGATGGGATTGGAGATTGTGGGACAGGAACTAATCTCCTTAGTTAATTGAATGAAAACTACTTTTGCTCTTTGAACACAGTTTGCAGCAACTGAAGTAAGGGAGGACATAGGGGGAATGTAGGAGAAGGAGAGATAAAGTGGGACATTTTGAACACAGCTAAAGAAGTGAGATGACAGAGGATTACTTGCTAAAATGGGACAGTTGGAGGGTATAAAATCTTATAGCCACTCTGGACTGCCGAGATTCCAAAATTGGTTTAGAAATGTGTTTTGTTTTGTTTTCATTCTTAAGGCACTTAAAGGCCTAGGCACTAAGGATTTCCCCCCTACTACCTCCCCTCCTGAGTGTTTGGTCAGTTCACTGCTTCACAGCCAAAAGCTGATGTTATGTGTTGATATTCTATGTGACTACATCCTATGGTTGACTTCCGTGTCAATAGCTCTTCACTGAAAACAATGTCTCCAACCTGGATTAGTAGCTGAGAATGATACCATACTTTTTCTGCTTTAGAGGAAGTTTCACACAAGACCTATACACGTGTAGTTTCATATAGGATTATTACACTTTCAAGAACACACTTAGGTAGAGCCAAATTTTTATGTGTGGTACATTGCATACCCTCCAACTGTCCTGATTTGGCAAGAACATTCCTGATCAATCCTTTCCCCACTTTTTCAGCTGCTTTTAAGACATGCCATTTTCGCTTTCTCTCCTCCCACTTTCTTCCTTTGCTTACTTTAGTTGCTCTCAACTGAGTTCAAACTACAAAAGTAGTTTGTAGTCAACTCAGTGGAGGAAGAGGAGAGGAGGGGCAGAATCTTGCCTTTCCCAGTAGATTAAGGCAAAAGCAAATTGCTGCAGCCCTCTCCTAGCTCATCTGTTCTTCCACATGTGCCCCATTTTATATCTGTTAAATGTAGAACAGTATGGTACATGGTCATGTTTGAAGAGAAAGGATGAAATTTGGGGTGGGAAAATCTAGAAAATGTAAACCATGCAAGCTAATGCAGAGAAAGAAAAGGGCTCCCTTGGGGTATCCCAAATGGTTAAGGTATTTCCAGGTCCAACCTGATATCTAATACAGGTTGAGTATCCATTATCCAGAATTCTGAAATACTCCAAAATCCAAAATTGTCAACATGGATGGCTAAGATAGTGACACCTATACTTTCTGATGTTTCAACATACACAAACTTTGTTTCATGCACAAAATTATTTTTAAAATATTGTATTTAAAATTACCTTCAGGCTATGTGTATAAGGTGTATATGAAGCCTAAATTAATTTTGTGTTTAGACTGGGGTCCCATCTCCAATTTATCTCATTATGAATATGTAAGTATTCCAAAATCCAAAAAAATTCCAAAATACAGATTTCAGATCCTCTCCCCTCACCCAACACCACCCACTGAGTTAATTCGGTGCAAACTATCTTTGCAGTTTGAACTCAATTTGCAGCAATGGAAGTAAGCTTGAATACAAAGGACAACATGGAGAAATTGGGACACTTTAAAAGCAGCTGAAGAAGTAGGACAACAGAGGCAGGGGGCTGGACTAGATGGCCTTTGTGGTCTCTTCCAACTCTATGATTCTATTATTCTAGGATGAATTGGGTCTGTCCCTGCCAAATTAGGATAGTTGGAAGGTATGCATTCCAACACAAAGCAAGTGAAACTGTGAGGTAGAAATCCCACTGCCCCAATTGAGATAGACAACCATTTGGACAGAATGGGGCTTCTAGTACTATTTGCAATCATTTACCTGTACTAACAAGTTGGAAGCTTCATTTATTAGCAATAGTATTTTTAAAAGTACAGTCAATAACAGTACATGAAGTCTTGAAGTTACAGCTAATTATTTATAGCAGCTTAGTCCACAAATTACCTGAATGGGGTTTTTTTTACAAGCTGAGCAAGCATACCAATGAACTAGCTGAGCAAGTGTTGTGTCATCATATTTCATGGAAATATGCAAACGAATTCCAGAAAGTAAGCAAATGTTCTCACACGTTGCAGGGAATTAAGGACATTGGATTGTAGTTTCTTAAAAGACTAATTTATTGTAACAAAAATTTGTAGTTAGGGTCTACTTCCATCAAATATGTAAATGCGCAAAACAGACTTTTGCCTACAAAAGCTCTCCTGCAATAAATTAGACTAAGATCCTATACCAGGGATATAAATCTTTGCTTATTTCATTCTTGCTTACAAGCACAAAGCATTTCAAAACTTTCTCTCTACTGGACAGCTTTATGAGAATTTTTGCATATTTCTGGGTGGGTTTTTTTAATGTTTCATGACTTTTTTATGAAAAAAATGTTTGTGCAAAAACTATTGATTTTATGGGGGGGGGATGCCAGTGTTTTCTGCAAAAAGGAAACCATTCTGCAGAGAATTGTAATGGGGATTTTTGGAAATGAAATTTTCCCAAAAAGTCATGAAATACAAAAAATCTCATGCCACTAGACCATTTTTTCCTAGGGCTCAGCTAGATGGGAGAAAATACCATAGTGGGACACACATTGCCTGCAGTTTGCAGCAGCTTCCCTTTGTCTCCGTGGTTTTCCCAAAAAAGAAGTTACCAGCAAAGTGATGTGCGGCAAAGTTCAGACCCCATCCCATGAATCAAGATGGAGGCTATGAATGCAGGCCTCTATCCCCCCCCCAAAAAAAATAATCCCTGCACATTGAAAAAAAAAACACCCTCTTTTGTTAAAGGGGCGAAAAGGAGACCTTTCACTTTAAAAAAATATTTTCCCATCCTTGTCCTGTGATGAGTGCACACTTGAGCTCTAGGCAAACCCATGGTCCTCTGGAAGGCCAAAATAGTGCCGCCCCTGCTTGCACTACAGACCAATTGCCTTTCAACTGCCTCTGGTCTCTGAATGCACAGTGCTACAAATCATTCGTTCAGATGATTGGTAATGTGCAGCACTGTGCTGTAAAAAAAAACTTTGTAGAAAACTGCAAAGTCCCCTAACATGCGGTAAACTGAGGTTTTTAGCCTCCTCCCTCTGAAAACACCAAATCTCCAGCATAGCTCGTTGGGATGACAGATATTCCCTGAGAATTTTATGAGGGGTATTTTCATCCCTAAGTTTTTCATGGTTTTTTTCCGGGCTGTGAGGCCGTGTTCTGGAAGAGTTCATTCCTGGCATTTCACCTGCATCATTAAGACAACACCCTAGAAGGTCTTAATCCATCAAGACATCCTTTTGGTCAAGGATGGGAACATTTGTGACTATTCTTGACATCCCTATCCTACACATGTTTATCTCTTGTCCCACTGATCTTAGTGAGAACTTCTCCTGAACCAGCATGCACAAGAAGAGGCTCCACATGTTTAACATATATTCTTATTCCACATGAACCCTACAAGGCTGTTTTTAAGTGTGCCTTTGACCCTGCCCCTGTCCTATTTTTGAAACTAACTTCTGGAGACTACCAGAAGGTGCAGTTTAAGGCCAGAAATGGTAGACAGGAATCCCCAAATCTTGAATCTGCCATCAACCAAAAATAAGACCAGTAGTGGACCAGAAGCCACTTACAAGAAGTCCAGCTAATTACTAGTTAAAGAGTTAACCTAGTGAGTGGTGTATCATTTTCAGTTTGTCCCAGGTGTGCAACCCAAGTTGTTTTAATCACCAGTGGTACAGATAAAAACTGTAACATTGTACATACAGCTTATGTAGTTTGCTGCTAAGATCTAATTCACATGTTACTTTTATTACAAACTGGGTTAATTTCCATACATGAAAACATATATTGTACTACTATTGAAAATGCATCAAAACTGTTATTTTACCACATGAATAGCTTAGCAAACTGATGTATATTTTCTCTATGGAGGGGTAAGGAGAAGTAAGATTCAAATTAGCCCTGAGTAAAGTCTTTTCCTGTTGCTGACTTAGATGTCAAGAAACAGTTTAGATTACCTGAAGTAGGATTGTTGATGGAGGGAACTCTATCGTCACATAGCAACTGGCTTCCATAACCTATGGTGATCTCGCTGTGGTAAGTATAGTTGCTGTTTCTGTATGTCATCAAATACGGCTGGTCCTATGGAATAGGGATACCCAAGGCAAAATGAAGAGATGGCCCCAAGGAACCCTCTACAGGCAACTCAGTCTTAGAAATAAGACTAATAATATTTTAGATCTCTGTCTATCTAATAAGGGCCAAACTGGAAAAGAAAGCAGAAGACTTGTAATGGGACTTCCCATAAGAAGATAAAAGCAGCCATTGTGGATTGGATTAGAACAGAGATGTGTGTTGGGTGGCGGGGGGGGGGAGCTTTCATTCTTCAGCCCCAACCTCACCACATTGTTTTCACAATCCAAATTACCACCCCAAACTGCTCTTTGTCCCACAGAGAGAACCACACAGGTATCCTGTGAGATAAAACAGCAATTTCAGAGTGGGATTTAGACCGGAGAAGTGGCATCGTTCTCCTCTAGCACCACAGGGCTGCTTTAATTAATCCCCTTAAAGGAGAGCCTTCTAAATTACAAAAACTAAAACTAAACCATAGTAGGTCCCAGCATCTTATCTAGTTGAACCCTGGTTCATTCCCTTTCTTGGTCAAGGATCCAAGGAACAGAAGAAGCATAGTACCTTCCCATAACCACCTTCTAAGCTATCCCTTTCTGTACATAAGGGGAGGACTTACATGGATCAGCCAATTTAGAAAGCTATAAAATGTCAGTCAGTCAGTCATGGATTTGACCCCTAAGATGGAGGAAAACCAAACCACCTCCCAATGCACATGATTGCAGGAGACTAGATAAGGCACTGAGGTTAGAGATGTGTTAGGGGACTCACCTTGGAAGAAGTGAGATATTCTAATGAACTATTAGGGAGCTACCTCTGCACCCACAAGTCCCTCTCCCCCTCAAGATCCAGCTGCACAACATGGATGTGCAACTTCATTAATCCTTCTTTGGGGGAGTGAATGCCTCTCACTTCCTCTAGAAGGATCCCTTTTCAAGCCTCCTCCACTGCTCTGCAACCTGTCAGGAGTAGCAGGAAGACTTGGGCATCTCATTTTGCTTGGAAAAGAGAGAGCACCGTTCCCCATGCCCTCCAGTACTCCAGTCTATCAATTTGTGGCAGCACCCCTTTGGAGCCTGTTCTGCTACCTAGTTCGGGCAGCATTCACCATACATACATGGACCAGACTGGCACTTTGCTCCTTAACAGTAGCAATAATACCACATCCTTCACCTTAGGGCAGTAGGCTAATTCTAGGAGCTCAGAACAGGCTGTGTGGACAGGTTAAGAACAAGAAAGTTCATCTTGCCCACTTCTGTTCCACAAATACACAGCATCTCCTACTTAACATAGCCAGCTCTTCTGCCTAATAGTAGACCTGCCTGCTTTTTGCATGGATTAGGCCACTGCTTCATATATGATATGATCCATCAGAGCTCAGGAAAACTCCCATTGTTCTATATGATCATCCAGAACTTGAGAAATCTCAGCTGGGATATTCTTGGGGTAGTCGTTCAAAAAAAGTATTCCCCCCAAGTTCTGGAACAGTTGCCAGATGGGAGAAGGGAGCATTTTGTTCCCAATTGTGTGATTTCTGCCTTTCAGAGGCCCCAGAAGAGGAAAGGGGTGTGATGGTGGCAGCAATTGAGATTTTTTTCCTCCAACAATCAGGTAGGGGAAGGAAGAGATAGGAAACAGGCCTGTGAAATTGTGACAGGCATCAGTTAGATAATAATAGTAACTTTTTGTTGTATATTCCTTAAGAAGGCTCACTTTACCTGATTTGTACATTTGAGGATTATCTCAGTTTCAAGTGTTTGCAGTTTTGTCTTTTCCCCAACAGGTTCCAACTGTAACAGAGAACAATAAGAAAAGTCCAGTGTTGGTGGATAAAACATGAGGGGGGGAAACCACTGTAAGCTGAAAAACCTTGAGGGAAATGCATAATTGCAGATTCATTGTTATGGTCTGCCTTCCAGCACCACATTTGAGCTCACTGCTGACAACTGTTTCTGTCTTTCCAAGAAACTTGCTGTGGACCAACATCCAATGTCTTCCAGACCAGTACAGGCCCACAGATCACCATTTAGAGTAGCACTGATATAAAGTACATGGGAGACAATTGTGCAATATACAGTGTTATATAATATAAGACAGTGTTATTTTGACTACACAGAGATCTTGAAGCAAAAAGAGCCTGGCCTGAGGGTGGGTTCCAACTTAGTGAGATAGATGGCCTGGAACCCTGTGTACTAAAGTCTCAGAGTGATACTACAAACCGCATCAGGTTTGGGTCATGTGTTTGTTTGCTTGTTTAATAGCCAATGTGTGGATTTTTTAATTGAGATTATAGTGCACAGGGAGAGTAAGATTTACCCTTCATTCACTCAGCCCAGATCTTCAAAATTTCCGCCGCCCCCCCCCCGTGCATTTAGCAATAGGTGCAATTAGATCCCATTAGCACCAATGGGAAAAGCCAAGTTGCCCCAGAATAATCCAAATGAATTCTCATCTGGGAGGCAAGCACCAGATATAAATTCACTGTAAAATTACAGATGTGATTAATTTGAAAAACCATGATCTCCACAGTCAGAAACAAGTCTACCTGCAGGGCAGACATGGCCTATTAGTCTACTGCTGTGGACGTTTTATGTTTCAGTGCCTTTAAAATACTGCAGATGTTCTACACATAATTTTCTTAGCTTTGATGCCCAAAGTAAGAGGCTAAATCCAATCAGGCTCTCTAGGCATATATCAGGAGCTGACTTGGCTCACTCCTCTCCAACATCTTTCTCTCCCCTACCCCACCACAAACCACTCCATTATTTTAGAAAAAAAAACTTGTGCAATGTAAAACAAAAACAATTTTGGTGTCTGCTAGAGAAAAACAACCTATCTGCAAATGGAACATTGAATTACAGCCACCACATAAAATTCTTGGGTTACAACAACAACCATTTAAAGCAGGGGTGGCTGCTTATAACCTCACAGAGACTGCTGGACTACCTCCCATCAGCTCAAACCAATGGTGTGGGATAACAGGACTTGCAGGCCAGCAACATGTGGAGGGTCACATATTGCCCATGCCTGACTTAATGATAATTAAGAGAAATTTATCTAGAACAGCCTCTTACCATGTTGTTCCACAGAGCCCGAGCAACCTGGGAGTGAGTCTTCTGCTGAAAATGGAAGCAGTCTGGGGCAAAATATGAGGAATCTGGCAACCCGTCCTAAGGAAAGAAATGGGCACACTTACTCCCAGAGGTGTAGCCATGTTGTGTGTGTGGGGGGGGTGAGTATTGTGGTACCTGAAAGACAAACATAGTGCCTTTCATGTCAAATGGATGGTGAATCTACTGAAGGTTTTAGTCTGAACTATCCAATGTGCTGAAGCTACTTGAGGGGATAAGGTTCAATCCCTTGGGTGTCTCCTTTAGATTAAAGCACGGAGAGGATTCATCATCCCACTGGTATGGAAGCCAATAGCTGCCACTGGACTAAAAAAAAATTCTTGTTGCCTAAACATTCAGGGACCAGAACCCAGCCCACCTGAAACACACAAATGCAGTAAATGGAGGAATCAAATGATCACAAAATTCAAGTTGTACAACCTGTGACATTATAAATGTATATGAGGTAGTTGGCACAGTGGCCAAATGCAGTAATAACCACCTAGAATGAGACCAAAAGGGCATGAACATAACATCCTCTCCCAATTATCTTCTCAGTTAATGAGGGGTGAGGATAGATAAATGTGCTGTTTAAAAAGAGAAGTTCTTTATTTAAGGGCTAAAAGTAGATAGTTTGAACATGCATTTAAAAATGTATTCACTGTAAAGTCTTATTTGGCCTGAATAGAGCCAAAACAAAGATACAGGAATAAAGCGGGCCCTAGAGAAGAACTGAATAGCCCTTCAACATTTTGTGTATGTGTTCAATCACCTGCTTATGAACTAAATTCTGGCAGTTTCATTCCACTGTTTTTCTCTATACTTTCAATGTAGCACTCAGGAGTGAAAGCCAGATGGACTGTAGTCAAATCCAATGAAATATCCTTATGCTCAACCCACTTTTCTAAGCAGTTAGCTTTTCCAGGGGTCAGAATTTACTTGGGTTCATTTCCCTTTGTATGGTAAGCCTTGGAAGCTTATGCCATCTTGCATAATTGAACAGATTTGGAAATAAACGAATTTTAGCACAGGTGGGACAAGCTTAACATCCTAACAAAGTTCACTGCTTCCACCATCACTGCAGTGGTAGATGTCTCTGTGCTCTAAAAATGTTTTGGACCACAGATTCCAAATGCCTCAGCCAGCATGGCCAACCATCTAAAAGGATGGGAAGTGTACCTGAAAATGTCTGAAGGCACCAGGCTGCCTAACCATGATCTGAGGCATACATATGTAAAGTGGGTCTTACCAAAGGTGTTTGTAGACATTTGAAACATTTGTAAATCTGCAATTTTGTACTTTACCGGAGTCATGGGCATTGTTGTTTCTTCCAAAAATGGCTGCACAACTACTGTGAAATCTTCCCTTGTGTAATATCTTCCACTGTTGACTAAGCTGTGAGTCCCCTCCTAACAAAGCAAAAAGTTAAAAAATAATAACTAAAATATTAAATCTATATTCCACCTTTCTTTCTGGATGAGGACCCAAAAATACAGTCATTGCCCCCTTTCTAATGTGCCACATTAGGGCTGATAAACCTGAAATGGGACACAAATATTTGAAAGACAAGACAGTGCTATAGTCCCAGCCTTGGCTCATGCAGGAAAGTATGAATGAGCCTCCACATGGCCTCAAAGCTTTGGGTGACTGCAACACCTAAAAATCTGACAGCTACAAAAGCTTGCTTCCAGTTCCTTCTTAGCACTGCTCACTTGCTTTTTTCTGCATGTAATAGAGAAGAACAAGAGCATTATAGGTAGCAGTGGAAACAGCTGTGCAATCACTTGGAGGCTTCTTCTAATTTACATACTCCTGCATAAACCAAAATATAATAAAACTCCAAATCCACAAAACAGCAATACCTTTATTGGGCCAACTAAAAAGCACAAAATACATCATGCAAGCTGGCTTATTCATTCAGCAAAACTGTTCAACCATTTTAAAATCATGCAGGAGAAGAAAAGTGATGATAGTAGAGTCATAGGCCTACAGTTTGTCTCAGATATTACTTCTGTTGTCAGCTAAGATGTTGTCTGGAGGGAGGTGTATCAATGCAGGAAGAGGGCACTGTTTTTGTTGGCCATGTGGGGACTGGAGACAAAGGGCAGTAAGGACATTTTCAGACAATCCTTGTAGAGCAAGGATTGAGCGGGAGAGCTTCGTAGCTGCAGCGTGGCAGGGGGTCCATTTCAGACGACGCTGTCCCTGCAGCGAAATTGTCTGTGTCTCTTCCATTTAGCATTGGAACCTGCCGTGCCATATTCAGCCAGATTTTATTCACGGAAGTTGTCTGTGAATAAAATCTGGCTGAATATGGCGTGGCAGGCTCCAATGCTAAACGGAAGAGACATGGACGATTTCGCCGCAGGGACAGCATCGTCCGAAATGGACCCCCTGCCGCACTGCAGCTATGAAGCTCTCCTGCTCGATCCTTGCACTGCAAGGATCCTCTGAAAAAGTCCTCTAAGTCAGGTAATAAAATTTCAGCTCTATTAGCAGCAACAAAGTAACTTCCCTTGAGATCCAGGCTCTCTCTGTCCTGTTCCCAGGATGGGCTAGCAAATGGGATGGGATAGACAAGATGTAGGAAATATTATAGGGGACTACTGCTGGCTGGAGGGTCTTGGGAACTGTAATTCAAAAGAGTAAGTCTAATCAAAGTATGGTACTGTAAACATTATAAGGAATGATACTGACATTTGTGGGGAAAAACTCAGACAAGTAGAATCTATGGTACTAGCTATAGATGGTAGATTGTGGTACCTCTTTATTTGGAGCACAATTATTTTAGCTGTTTACATATCCCTCAAAAGCCTATAATTTAAAATCTCTGTTTGCTGGTATAATATGTTCCCAGGACAGAGATAGCCTGAAAACAGAAGTAACATCTGAGATAATATGTAGGCCTGCGACTCCAACATTGTCACTTTTCTTCTCCTGTATGATTTTTAACATCTTTGCCTGATGAACAAGCCAGCATACATTCAAAAGCTTAGTTGGCTCAATAAAGATATCATTGTTTTCTGGGGTTTGGATTTTGTTGTATTTTGCTGCATAGCCAATACAGCTACCCCTGAATATGTTGCATAAACCAGGGCAGTCTTTTCAAGAGGACTATAGCCACCACGGGGAAAACATCAGCTTGGGACAATCAGTGCATATTTAATTGCTATATAATCAAGGGATACCATTTTTCTCACCTTTGCATGGTAAACTACACCAACCATGATTATTATAATAGAGGTTAGGAGGTTTTTCATCTTTACTATGATGGAAAGATGGTTTTAAAATGAAGATTATATTATTTTATTTCTATATTATAGTTTGGGGCAATTTTGATTTGAAGAGGGGTAGGAAGAAAGAGTTGTGTTGAAAAAACTGTGAAACTCCCTCCCCAGTCATACCTTAGTTGTTGTTGTGTGTTTTTTTAAAAAAAAAAACTCACAACTTATAGTTTGGCTTTCGGGCTCACCACTCAAAACATTACCATACCAACCGTATAGGCCTCCCTAACATTGCTACTAAAGAAGTAGCTTTTCCTCAACTGGATCTTTGGGAAAGTCACCATCTTTCAGACTGTGCTAGTCCAGTTCCACTGCTGCTACTGTTCCTCACGCTGCCTCTCTCTCTCTCTCTCTCTCTCTCTCTCCCTGGCTTTTCTTCGCGAAGATTCAGGAAGGACTCATCCCATGCTTTCTGCAAGCACGCTGATGACTAAAAAGGCCAATCCAAGATAAACAAGTCCGGTTGCAGAAAGCACAGCAGAAGGTCTCCTTGGGTGATGTTTTTGGGTTGTGATTCTTTCTGCATTGTCATTTCTCTTCAAGACTTGTTCAGCGTGAGTTCTCAAATAAGGCTGCAGCATTGTGGATCCCTGTCCTACTGAACTACATTTCAAAGCTCAAAGATGTGTCCTTCCTGAATCCTCTGTTTAATCCTTATTTGCCTCTAACCAGGTCACTTAATACTTAGCAGGCACAAGGCAGCTCCTCTGTCTCTTCAAGTCTATTTGTCCTTTCCGCCTGCATTCAGTAGAGAAGCTGCTACACAATTCTTTTTACATACTATACCAGCAAATCGAGATTTTAGTTTGTAGGCTTTTGAAAGATGTATAATTGTGCTCCAAATAAAAAGGTACCACAATCTACAATCTAGGATAAGTAGATTCTACTTGTTTGGGTATTTTTCACCAGGGTCAATATTATTCCTTATAATGTTTACAGTACTTTGCTAAGACTTATTCTTTTGAAGTACAATTCCCAGAATATCCCAGCCAGCAGTAGTCTCTGATAACATTTCCTACATCTTGTCTATCCCACATCCTACTAGTCCATCCCATTTGCACCACAAACACAATTACTCAAATATTAAGTCCCAGTGGGCTGGATAGGTAGAGAATATGCCTTTACAAAGGAAGGTTTCCCCACTCAATTTGGGGGGATCCCACCTCCATGGATGGCTGCTAAGGGAAAGAAGGCATGGGGAGTACTGCTTTGCTAGCCCAGTTGCAGACCCCCTGAATCTCAATCTAACCCACTGAGTTCACAGGGACTTAATTCCTGGTAAGTAATGACAGAACAACAGACTTCATTCCTAATCTCACTCAATGTAATTATGCTGAAAGCCTCATGAACATGTGAAGAGCCTTATATATGCAGGATTGGGCTGCATCTACCACTGAAGGCAACTGGAGTTAAATCTGGTGTGTATTACCTAATACCTACTACATTAATGAGGCTTCAGTCTAAAATAATCCTAGCTGGATGTAGGCTTTAGTACTAATGATGTGTTTATTTATTAATTTATTTTACAAAAATCTTTATATTCCACCCCATCTCTTAGAATCTGAGGGTGGTTTACAAGTAAAATCAATTAAACAGTTTTAAACCAATTAAATTAAAAAAAACAGAAATAAATTGAACAGACTAAGAACATATTACACAATTTAACAGGCTAAAACAGGTTTAAAACATTTAAAGTTTAAAACCATGTGTGTGTGCTTTTTGGAATAAATAAATTAGGTCCTGAAGGTGTTAATAAAAAGCCATGTTTTTATTTGGAATCAGAATGAAGCCAGTGCTGGTGCCAATCGAGTCACCCTGGGGAGGGCATTCCACAAACAAGAAGGCTATCTCTAAAGTGTAGTGCTCCCAATGGCAAGACACAGAGGAGCCCCCTGCTATCCAACAGAGCTCAAATAGGGAGAGGCACTCCCACAAGTATCAAGGTCCCCAGCTGTTTAGTCTGCTAAGTCCCTTTGTATTCAGTAGGTTGTTGCTTTACATCTTCAAGTCAACTCCAACTTATGGCAATCCTATCCCAATGTTTTCTTGGCAAAGAGGAGTTTGCCATTGCCTTCTTCTGAGGCAGAGATAGTGTGACTTTCACAGTGGTTTTCCATTTCTGAGCAGGGGTTTAAACCTTGGTTTTCCAGAGTCCAAGTCCAGCACTCAAACCACTACACCACACTGGCTCTCAGTATGTACTGTACTTCTACAGACTCTATGTACTGTTACAATAGGCCATTGTGCATGGATGCCAACAGGTAAGCATTCAAACAAGGATAAGCAAAAAAAGCAAATGTAGTTCTGAAATTTTAAAAAAAAACATAATTGCCTATGCAAATATGCTTCTGCACAAAGTGCTTCACTGTGCTCCTACTTGTTTTAACATAAGAGATAGATATGAATTTTGTTCAGAAAATGTCACTGCATAGCTCAGAGCTCAGAATTCAGAGCTCAGAAGCCTCCACTTAACATAGGTTTGTGAAGGTCACCTGTCAAGCATTTCTTCCACTCATCCTGGATTTTTCTGTAGAACTACAGTAATATGTTGATACCAGTCATACCTTAGGCAGGTCAGAAAACCCAAAGACACTGAGCCTGTAGACCAGGTATTTCATAAATTTTAATATTGGCACTTGTTATTGTGTGCATTCAAGTCGTATCTGACTTATGGCAACCCTAAGACAAACCTATCACAGGGTTTTCTTGACAAGATATGTTCAGAGGAAGTTTGCCATTGCTTTCCTCTGAGGTTGATAAAGTGTAACTTGCCCAAGGCTATTCAGTAGGTTTCAGCAGGGATTCAAACCTGAGTCTTCCAGAGTCCTAGTCCAACACTCAAACCACTACACCATGCTGGATTTCTAGTGTCAGCAATACCACCATCTCTCTCTATATAATTCCCTTGGGTATGCTGCCTTTCCCACTGTTCTGACTGGCTGCTCAGGAAACATACCCGACCAATCACCACCCACATGCAAATTCCCTCTCCACTTCACAGTCCACTCCTGCCACTCAGTCTGTGGCCTAGATTTCTGTCACTCAGTCTGTGGCCCACATTGGGACCCAGATAGTCAACTGGTGGCAGCGACAGGCTGCCTGCAATGGGACCCAGACAGTCAACTGGTGGTGGCGGCAGGCCACCTGCGACAGGACCCAGGCAGTCAACTGGTGGTGGTGTCGGCGGTGGCAGTGGCAGCAGGGCAACAGAACAAGTCACCCTCAGCAATTCTGGGGAAAGTGTGGAACCCTGAGAAAAATTTAAAAAATCTATTGCCCTACCTTACAAGGTTGTCATGAGTTCTACTGGGTGTTTTGGGGGGAGTTTTTTAATGGCATATGTTATGCTGGTTACAGCTAGTTTATTTAAATTCATGTCTTTTGAATGCCAACCCATGACATAACATTCTCTGGGTAGCTTACAACAAACAAACATAAAAACAATTTAAATGAGAAATAGAATATAAAACTATAAAATAAAAAGCAGCATGAAATATTTCACCAATCCCAAACTCACATTACCCCCATTTTAACCATACATATTTTAAAACAGAGAGGGTTTCACCTCTTAAAGCAGGCGTGGATAACTTGTGTCCTGTGCTAGCTCTAGAACTATTGTCTGAATCGATTGTTAACAATTTCTTGAAAAAACTGAGGCACTGTAAAAACTGTGTACCCAGTTCATCTTGCAAGAACTGAAAAAAGTTGGAAGGAATACTAAATCTTTGTTTAAAATATAAGTTAATGACTAATACAATTAAAAGCAGTTAAAAGTATAACCATTTAAAATGATATTATTATTATATTTATTTAAAACATTTAATTTATGTATACTTATTTAATCTGCATGTAAATTCTTCAGTCCCCTTTTGCTGGGAAGCACTGCTAGATGGGACCATGTCTATTATGGAGACTGGACACTCATGAAAGGGGTAGTTCATGAAGCAAAATGCATATCTTGCCCTTGGAACATTGTCTAGAGGGTGGAACAATCACCAAATAGAGGGAACGTTTCCATTTATTATTTCTAGTATCTAGGACGAATTCACATGACCAGTTCACATAGTAGTCACCAAAAGATAAGTTTCTCATTGGACAGTTTGTCTTCTATTCGCAAAGTGGGGGGGAAAAAGTGAAGTCGAAGGCTTTCATGGCTGGCATCCATAGATTTTCCTTGGTTTTTTGCCAGGTTGTGAGACCATGTTCTGGAATTGTTTCTTTCTGATGTTTCACCTGCATCTGTGGCTGGCATCCTCAGAGAATATTTGTGTACAAGTGTGTGTGGAGTTTATATGCTGTGAACCCCTGTTGGCGAGTATATGTAAATTTGTGTAATTGAACGGTTAGTTTCTGGGTATAGAAATGCAATGCTCGTTAGTGTCTGTTTGGCTAATGGTTGGTTGATGGGCCATTATCTGCTGGAACTCCCTGTGTCCCTGGCTGGAATTCTTTTGTAAGTGTTGAGTTTTGATTCTATTGTTCTTCAAAACTGGGAGCCCGATTTTGTTTACTTTTGTTTACTTTTCTTCTTTCCTGTTGAACTTGTCTAGGTTTTGAAGATGCCAGCCACAGATGCAGGCAAAACATCAGAAAGAAACTATTCCAGAACATGGCCTCACAGCCCGGAAAAAAAACCTAAGGAAAATCTATGGGGGGGAAATGCTTATTTCATGTAACAAAGCTACCTTGCAATTGTCACTTGAGAAGATGGGTTTGGCAAACTAGTTCCAAGGACAATAAACTGGAACATTATTACACCTTTTTCACTACATTTCCATCTCCTTACCTGGTACCTTTTGTTGAAGGACTCTAGCACCTCTATTTCACTGGAATTATCATCAGGGTTCAAAACACAAGAACACAGAGATCTAGGCGGGAGGTAATATAATATGTGGTTTAAGTTAGTCACATATCCCTCTTCTTTCTTTTTCCCCCCCTAACAGGTATAAGAAAAGCTAAAAGTTCTGAAACAGTTGCATTGAAACTAAAATTACAATTGCATTTTCGCTAGCTGTTCAGTGCAGGAATAAATGCATCCAATCTTCTTACAACTATAACTACTCCACTGAGGAATGAATGAGATGCTATACTTCCCATTACAAATTAAGTTTGTAGACCTCACCTAGAATACTGCATCCAGTTCTGGGCACCACAATTCGAAAAGGATATTGACAAATTGGAGTGTGTCCAGAGAAGGGCGACTAAAATGGTGAAAGGTCTGGAAACAATGCCTTATGAGGAGAGACTTAGGGAGCTGGGTATGTTTAGCCTGGAAAAAAGATGGTTAAGAGGCGATATGATAGCCCTGTTTAAGTATTTGAAGGGGTGTCACGTTGAGGATGGAGCAAGCTTGTTTTCTGCTCCTCCAGAGATTGGAACACGGAGCAATGGATGCAAGCTCCAGGAACAGAGATTCCACCCCAACATTAGGAGGAACTTTTTGACAGTCAGAGCTGTTCGGCAGTGGAACACACTCCCTCGGAGCGTGGTGGGGTCTCCTTCCTTGGAGGTCTTTAAACAGAGGCTGGATGGCCATCTGTCGGGGATGCTTTGATCATGATTTCCTGCATGGCAGGAGGTTGGACTGGATGGCCCTTGTGGTCTCTTCCAACTCTGCAATTCTATGATTCTATGAAGTTACCATGGAGGGAAATTCTAGTACCAATTACTTTCACTGGGGGAAATTTGCAATCAATGATAAAGAAGAAAAGGGAGGAATATTCTGCACTTATTTTCCCTCTCTTGGAATCAAACTGCTCCACAGCAATAATGAAAAGAGTCCAACACTGAGTTTCTGTCCTTTTTTGCTATAGTAGAAAGTACTTCAAGTCTATCCCAACCTTGAAAGATTGAGAAAAGAAACCCTCTCCTTCCAGGAAAGGGCACCAGTTCGGCCAACCATCTCATGCATGACCCTACCCAAATTAAAATTGACACTGAAGGCTTGGTGTAGTTGGGTGGGGGATATAATTAGCTTTCTGGTAGTGGCACCTAGATTTTGGGACACCCCTCCAAGTGAAGGACTTTTTGACTCCATGTTTGTTAGATGTGCAAATAAGACAGTTTGATTTTCAAGAACCATAGAATCATAGAGTTGGAAGATACTATAAGAGCCATCCAGTCCAACCCCCTGCCATGCAGGAATACACAATCAAAGCCCTCCCAACAGATGGCCATCCAGCCTCTGTTTAAAAACCTCCAAAGAAGGAGACTCCACCACACTCCAAGGCAGCGCATTCCACACCCACACAGCTCTTATTGTTAGGAAGTTCTTCCTAATGTTTAGATGGAATCTCTTTTCCTGCAGTTTGAGTCCATTGCTCCTTGTCCTAGTCTCTGGAGCAGCAGAAAACAAGCTTGCTCCATCCTCAGTATGACATCCCTTCAAATATTTAAACATGGCTATCATGTCACCTCTCAACCTTCTCTTCTCCAGGCTAAACATGACCAGCTCCCTAAGCTGCTCCTCATAGGGCATGGCTTTCAGTCCTCCCACCATCCTGGTTGCCCTCCTCTGGACATGTTCCAGCTTGTCAATATCCTTTCTGAATTGTGGTGCCCAGAACTGGACACAATATTCCAGGTGAGGTCTGACAAAAGCAGAATAGAATGGCACTATTACTTCCCTTAATCTAGACACAATATGTCTATTGATGCAGCCTAGAATCACATTTGCTTTTTTAGCTACTGCATCACACTGCTGACTTTTGGCTCTTCCTATTGATGTATTTAACTACTTGGCTGTATCATTCTGTTCAGTGGCAATTTGCCATTTTTATATTATACTAATGTTATTATAAGGTATTTATATTACTTCTGTACCCATGTTAAACTATTGCAAGATTTTCTGATTGTCTTGCAAACAGCAGAGAAGAACAAAAATTCTCAGAAATAAATATATCCTGGTTCAGAAGGGGAAGTTGCCTCCTTTCTCGGATGCAATTTTCACATGTATCTGTAAAAATGAATTTGTTCATTTATATATATTCATTGCACACAGTGTTGTGGATACCGTTGTTTCTCGATGCAAGCGCTGTGCCCTAGCATGTGCTGAACAAATAAACAATTAACTGACTAGAAACAATGGTGAGATCCAAATCTCTCATTGTGACCCAGAAACCTCAGCCCATTTCCCCATCTTTGGAATGTCGAGGTCAATAATTTTCAAGTCAGAAGACCTGACTTTAGGAAAGTCGAGAACCAGAACTCTATGTTTAAAATCCATAACTGTACTTTCTACAGACTTCTAGACTACCAAAATACCTATTCCCATTTTTACATGATCAGATACCACATTGATTGGAAGGACTGTGCCTGCTGCCCCCATGTCTTTAGTTCCATTTGTCACATGTAAATTCTGTGGACAGAGAGGGCATGATGCTCCTACCATTCCACTTCTTCAGCATTCATGGTTTCTGACCATGTGAAAAGAGCTTACATTGTAGATGGATATTCATAGAATCATAGAATTGTAGAGTTGGAAGAGACCCCAAGGGCCATCCAGTCCAACCCCATTCTGCCACGCAGGAAATCACGATCAAAGCATGGCCATCCAGCCTCTGTTTAAAGACCGCCAAGGAAAGAGACCCCACCACGCTCCGAGGGAGTGTGTTCCACTGCCGAACAGCTCTTACTGTCAAAAAGTTCCTCCTCATGTTGAGGTGGAATCTCTGTTCCTGGAGCTTGCATCCATTGCTCCATGTTCTAGTCTCTGGAGCAGCAGAAAACAAGCTAGCTCCATCCTCAATGTGACACCCCTTCAAATACTTAAACAGGGCTATCATATCGCCTCTTAACCATCTTTTTTCCAGGCTAAACATACCCAGCTCCCTAAGTCTTTCCTCATGGTTTCCAGACCTTTCACCATTTTAGTCACCCTCCTCTGGACATGCTCCAATTTGTCAATATCCTTTTTGAATCAAAGCATGGTGGAATGCAGAATATGGAGATGTGAGAAGGCACATGTTAGGAGGAACAGACATGTTTCACCACTTTAGGAAGCACCACATCTACATACAAACAAAGCATCTTGCCTAGTTTGACCCTGAAATCAGCACAATTTTTTTTTTTTTGGGCCACCCCAGAATATTTCCTCAGTTCAAGAAGACTGGATGCTCCTGCTGTGTACTACATTTCTCTGACTTCTTTGCAGTTTCTCTTTAACAAATGTCATGGGCTGTGGGTACAAGCTTATCACAAGATTCTAATAACTAGCCAAGGGCTGGGGTGAGAGCCTAAGAGATTAGATACCAGTTTCTCTGATCCCTTAGCAAAATGGTTATCTCAAGATATCTGTGACCTTTTCTAGCCTTCCCAAATGACTTGATTCATTATGAGTAAGAAGTTAGAAGTTAGGGAGGCAAGAGGAGTAGTCATGTTGGCTTTAAGCCAAGTATACAGTATTTTATACAGACTCTCTGTATGTGCTGGCATTACAGCCATAAAAATGCATTTCGGTCCTCAAAGCAATAAAACTTAACATGTTTCTAGACATGCTGCACCTCAGAACCACCTCTGGCATTAACTATTTCCCTTCTTCATTGGCTTTAGCCCTTATGAACTATGTTCTTGGTGACTGCAGTCTACTTCTTCAGATGTATGGAGTGACGTCTCTACAAGTATAAGCAGTTACCTTGTTTTCATATGAGCCCAAACTATGAGGAGCATTGCATATTTTTCTGAGATGTACAAAACTCAAAATGTCAAATTAATTTCAAACCTCATGATTGCTCTTGGGCAGAAAACGCTCTTCTCCTGATATAGTTTCCTTAGCGTTGTTATCTGAAGAACTGTAACCAGGTTGATAAAGGCTCGAGGGACCTGCCAAAAAGTAAATAGAAAATGAAACAGTAATACCAACTTCCCAATACATGTGGTTCCATGTGTCGATATAACACATGGAACTGTGTGCTGAGTACTTACATAATCCACACAATATATGGTAATTACTGAAACCATGGAAAGGACACCTTAAATTGTAGACCAGGCCTACTATCTCTGTTTTGTCAGCATGGAAGATAATTACAGATAAAGACCTTAGTTATAATCTTTCCCATCCCAAGTTTCCTACTAGCTCTATATACAAGTAAACCAAATTCAGGCTGAAGAGATTTCCTTTGATAAGCAATGCTTAAAAATTTAAGTGTATTGAATTCCCAGGAAAGCTTTGTCTTTTTCTGTTATGACAAGGAACTGGGTCCTTTTTTGGTAAGGACTTAGTAGATATTGTATTTCTTCAGAGAGCCATTTCTTAGGTAAGGATGAGAAGGGCTTCCTTGAAGTGACTTATCTGCTGTTAGACAGGCTCTTAAATTAATGATGCATAGGGAAAGAGCACACACCAAATCTACACTTGTTATGGAAGACCCTCCTTAAAACAACCTGTTAGCCATATGCAGTACCACACTGTCACTCAGTCCGCAGCATAACATGATTGCTTCAGACATTCTCTAGCCAGACCAGACCTCAACAAATTGCCAGTTGCAGCCACCAGGCTGGATGGTAGCTGGCCACCCTCCAGCTTTTGTTACCTATCTGTGAATGGAAAACAAGATGTTTATCACATACCTGGCAAGTCAATGAGTACATGACTGCATTACGGCCTGGGGATTAACAGCTGGACAAGCAAAGTCAATCCAGCAGCAATTCGAAGTACAGGTTTGGATCTTTTAAATCCTTCATGGTTTAGACTCAGGACATCAAAGGATCATTTACCACTACATGTGCCTGTTTATATTCATGTGTACCAGTACAGATTATCAGCAGAAATACTCAGCAGGTATCCCCCCACCATCCGAGGTACGATAGGAAGTTACTGGGGAAATGCCCTTTTCATAACAACATCCTAACTTTCAGATAAAATCCCTGTGGAGGCTGGCATACCTGGCAGCTTGTGTGTGTTCCTTCAAGTCAACCTATAGTAACCCCATGAATTTCACAGGGTTTTCTTAGGCAAAAAATACGCAGAGGTGGTTTGCCATGGTACTCCTCTGATACCCTATAGCACCTGATATTCCTTGGTGGTCTCCCTTCCAAATACTAGTCAGGCCTGATCCTGCTTAACCAAGACCAGATGGCCCTGGCAGCTACCCAGATATTATTTCCATTCCAAAGACAAACTCTTTTTTTAAAAAAAAAACTTCCCAGTCACATTAATCCAAATTGCTTTATCTCTACTGTTTTATTTCTGCTCCACTGATGTCTTTAGACCTGCTGCTTTGTAGAATATATGTAAACAGTGGTATGTAAACCACCCTGGAAATTTGTTGGAAGGAGGAAGTAAGAATTTGATGGAAGAAGGGAAAATAAATATTCCACAGCAAGCTGTTCAAGCACTAGTAATTTAGCATTTCATTATGTTTCAGTCATTGGCCTGGGGCAGCAATATTTCCTTTAATACCTCTTTATGGAGTATGTCCAAAGCTGTCTGTACATTGCTTATGAAATTTTCAGGAGAATAACGTACCTATGAAGAAAAGGAGAGAGTGGTGAAGTTTTTGTGAAATGATTGGCTCACTGTCTGCTCCACCACCACCACCACCCCACAGTAACATTGCTTTTCAAGTGCAGCATTAGGAAGGGGAGAGCTGCAACTGATATGAGCATGCACCCTTTATATAACTGACAAAAGGCTTACATTTTGCACTTAGGAATTGGAATTCAACTCCAAAATACATTGTGAGTAGTGGCCTTGAGGCTTACTGTTACAGCACACAGAATATGGGACTTCTTTTTTTCTATATATAGACCTGCCAACGAACCAGCTCAAAACGTAATGTTGGATTCATACTGTACTGCAAAAATTTAAAGTGAACATTTCGAACCTGACCACAGCTAGTCCCTTACTACGTTTGTAAAATACTTTTTGTCCACTTGATCCTGAGGAAAGATAATGATGATTAACAGTACTTAAAACATATGAAAACTCAGCCAGAGTTTCACATGCACTTTGACATGCACACAGAGCTCCATGTATCAACACTGCCATTGTCTTTATGATTGTGTGTGCATGTGCAACAGAACATGAACATGGAGCTGCCCCAGCCACAAAGTGAATGAAGGAGTCTTTGTACATATAGAGAACAGGAGCCTCATGTATGCATACAGAAGGTATTTTATGCATGCAGCTGATACGTAAAATTATTATTATCTATAAATTACTAATCCTAAAATAACAAATGGTAGGAGCCCTATGAGGAATGGCTTAGGGAGCTGGGTATGTTTAGCTTGGGGAAGAGAAGGTTAAGAGGAGACATGATAGCTATGTTTAAATATTTGAAGGGATGCTATACTGAGGATGGAGCAAGCTTGTTTTCTGCAGCTTCAGAGACAAGGACACAGAGCAATGGACTCAAACTACAGGAAAAGAGATTCCATCTAAACATTAAAGAGAACTCCCTGACAGCAGGCGCTGTTCAGCAGTGGAATGCACTGCCTCGGAGTGTGATGGAGTCTCCTTCTTTGGAGGTTTTAAAAACAGAGGCTGGATAGCCATCTGTTGGGAGGGCTTTGATTGTGTATTCCTGTGTGGCAGGAGGTTGGACTGGATAGCTCTTATGGTCTCTTTCAATTCTATGATTCTATGATTCTAAATGTGGCATAAAATGTAGGTGCCACCAAAAGACCCCATACTTGTAACTCAAACCACCAAAAGCAAGCCTGAAAAGTTATGTTCAAAAACATTTCTCAAGGCTTTGATGAATATAACAAGGGAAGTGAGTTTCATTTCCCTATATACACTTGATAGACTGTGATAAGATAGTGCTCCTCAGTATGTGGCTCTTGGCTGATTTGAAAGACTGAAGAGTATGTAGATAAAGATACAGACTTTCAGATTTCCTGGATCCAAACTTCTATGGTATGTATTAAGTGTACAGGTCTTGCCTGTTTATTATGAGTTATCTAAGTTTATTATGAGTTTATTATTACTTTATCAACAGAAAGTTATCTGTAAAATGAAGTAGCAACAGTAAAGAAATCAGTTTGAGTTCTCAAGATGATTTCATGTGATATCAACCTCAGGTTGAATGACCTCTAGGTTCTGCACAGGTTTATTTATTTATTTAAATATTAATATACCACCCTATATTTGAGGATCTCAATGCTGAGTACAATAAAATTATTTAGAAGAGTTTTAAAGTATAAGAATAAAACTATAAGACTAAACATGCAGTAAATCCTTTAACACTTGAAACAATGTAATGTAAAACCAACTAAAACAATTTAATATACTGCTAACTATTACAGATATCCAAAATGGGATAAAATAACTTAGGCCCCAAAGGTGTTGGTGAAAAGCCATGTTTTGACTTGGTGCTGAAACAACACTGACGTTGGCACCAATCGGGCTTCTATGGGGAAGGCATTTCATAAGTGGGGTGCCATGGCCTTCCCACAGTGTGTGGCCCGCACTGGTTGGACACAGAGCCCCCCACCCTGAAAACTCAATTATCAGGCAAGTGCATACAGGGAGAAGAGCTCCTGAATGAATACATGCTCCCCTTTACTTAAGTTAAACCCATTAACTCATTAAACACCACCATTCCTTTCTCTGATATATCATCAGTTATATGTAAGAATGGCTGCCATCCTCAAACCCACGGGTACATTGGATCAGCCCCAGGGTGTATGATATGAGAGACCCGGTTTAACTACTAAAATGGTTTTAGAGCCAGTCTCAGTGTAACTCTTTCTCTCAGACAAATGGAGCAGTTTCCAGCACATCTTTCCTTTTCTCATATAAACAAAAAGAGCACTTTATATGAATAAGGATATTCCAGGATATTTTGTTAACAGTTCTATTTAAGCAGTTGTTCAGCTTCCTGCAACATGCATATCAAATTCAATTTGTTACGTTTATACTCTGCCTTTTCTTCAAGGGTCTTCCTCTCCATTTGTACCCTCACTTTAACCTTGTGAATAAGGTTAGACTGTGAGTCAAGGTCACTGAGAGCTCATCTATACGAGGGGGGGGGGGACGGAGTACCTTGCAGTAATGGCATTTTGCAGCAGCAGTGACTTGTCTTGATGGTGTTTTTGGCCCCAGAAGCTTTGCATGCTAGATGGCAGCCATGAGTGATTAACTTGCATTAGTACTTTGCAGATACTGAACTTTTTTTTTTAAGTTGTCTAAGGTGTACTGGAGTAACAGAGCAATTTTTCAAGTGAAAAGGACAGCAAAACATTCCACCCCATTTTATCACCTTAGCGATCAATCTCTAAAGCAAAAATTCAACATGGCAGCAGTGGGTGTTTGCCCTGTTAGCAAACCCTGCGCTCACCTGGCCAATCAGCTTTGCTCATCCTCTTGTATGGGAAAGCTAGTCAAACCAAATCACTTGTCCTAACAAGCATGAATGCGCTATTTAAAAAAAAAAAAAAACTATGGAAAGAGCCACATAGGGTTTTCCAGCATTGTTTTTGCCATTGTGGGCCCCCTTCCATCTGAATACTATGGATTGATGTGGGATCCCATTTAGACAGGTCATATTCCCAGTGAATTCCATGAGCTTTATTTTCACCATTTAGACAACCCCTCAGTGACCTTTATGGATGAAAGGGAATTTGGATGCAGAGCTTCCTAATCCTAGTCCAACAGTGTTGGACTAGTCCATGTTGCCTCTCAAGTTCCTTAATTACTAGTGAGGCTTTCTAGAGGCTAAACCTGAACACTTCCCAGCAGGACTCAGGATTATATAGAGCGTTGTTGTTGTTGTTGTTGTTGTTGTGTGCTTTCAAGTCTTTCTGACTCATGGCAACCCTAAGGCAAACCCATCATGGTTTTTTTCTGAGGCTGAGAGTGTATGACTTGCCCAAGGTCACCAACCAACATTACATTAAATAATGTGAAAAGCAGATCCTGTACAGCTATCTTTACATATATGCTGGGTCTTCTGCACAATCACTGCTTGGAAATATATATGGATAAGGTGTGCAAATTATCTTTTTGTGTGTGGTAGAAATAATTTTTAAATGACGACATTAGGTCAGGAATTGAGCAAAAGTCTTTGGTTTGGGACACTTACAGGATCCTTACAATGATCACACAAGTCATTTCCTCCTATGAAAACTGTTATGAGCTTCCAGTCTTCTTGGAAATTTATTTTCTGCAGTTCAGGATGATGAAGAAGAGACATAATGAAAAGCAAGAATGAACAATACTGAAACCCAAAGCTTTGATGGATTAATTAAATGGCTCATTCAGGAACAAAGTCATTTTGTTCTTTCGGACTTGAACAAAACCTAGAGCAGCAATCCTAAATGAGGTCTGTATGTACGACTCAGTTATGTAAAATATGAAGTAACTCAGTGGCCTATTTCTAAACCAATGACTACAAAGCACTCGTGTTACCATGCTGTCATTTACATGCTTGGATATATATACCTTTATGTCACACTTTTGGTTGACCTAATAAAGGTACAGATTGGGCAGTTCCTTTGTTTGGACTTGCCAACTTTTGCAAGCTTTGAATAATAATATCACCCTCATACGGATTTTGGAATTTTCCTTACAGCCAACATATCTACCTCTGCTTTTTCTACTGTCATATCAGGAAATGGGCTCGAGATCTCCTCTCTGTACGCCCACCTGTGCTGAAGAACTGAAGCTTAGCAAATACCAATGGTGATGCTGACTGGAGGATTCTGGGAGTTGTAATCTTTAAAAAGTTATCTTTCCAGATAGCCTTTTGGAGAAAAACCAAAAGGCTATCAGACAAAACACCTTGGCCAGATTTAAAATATAGCTATGAAGAAGCAATTGATGAGATGCAGCCTCAGAAGTGGTTGTAATTATTTGGTTCAGAGTTCAGTGGGTATATTACCCATTCTTTATCCCATGTGTGTTATTAGAATGGTACATGAATGATTTGCAGAAGACACACACCAACTTCAGTGTTGCAATGTGTTCTACCTGGGTGGCCCAGGGGACTTCCCAATTGGCAGCTAGTTGCATTACTTAACAGTATACACTGGATGTCTGTCTACACAGCAGGTTTAGCAGTCACTCCCTTTCTCCTGGTAACTACAGTTCCTTAGAGTCTCAGCTTTCTACCCAATCAAGCTAGAATTACCAGAAAAAACCATATTAATTAAATTGATATATACCAAATCTTAAGTTTGTTGTGTACCAGAGCAGTCCAAAGCGGCCAACCCAGGTCTCAGATCCAAATCTCAAAAATCCAAACAGATTCAGAAATATAGACACTCGTAGCAATTCCTTCCTTCAGCAATCTTCTCCCACATCCCCACTACCAGCTGATAGTGGATATACAGTTTTGTGACTGTTGTTTTCATTTTTGAATTGCACATGACTTATCAGTGTGTAACAAACAGATCTATTCATTTTTTTAAAAAAGAGGTTTCTGCTTCAGTGCCAGGCAGGTGGAAGCAAAGAATCAAACTAAGGCTGTCAGCCCCTTTAAAAAAAATCTGAGTCAGTTAATCAATTTGACTAATCAATGAATGAGTTGGTTAAATCTGCATTCATTTGTATATGATTCAAACAATATTTTAAAAATACTACTGAAAAAAACAACAGTGCTGAAGTCACGAAAAGGCATTTTTTTTCTTTGTTTTTAAATGGTGCATGTATATCTCACAATAGACCCCCTCTTCAAAGAGGCATGCTCTCTTCCATGAGAGTGAAAGCAGGATGCCTCTTCAAAGAAGATTCTTTCCATCTGTAGATTTTTCTAAAATACATATATTACAATAATGGGATTGTGTTGTTGTTGTTTTTTAAAGAATGTGTTGTCCAATTAATATGGGATGTCATTTTAGTCAATTAAAATATTTTAAATCAATTACCTTCTTGATTAATTAATTAAAGATTCTAACCCTCCACTGCATCCTAAAGGCTAGGACTTCCCATTCCTACCCCTGGCATACAGCCTTATAAAACAGAAATCTATTTTTTAAAGGATCAAATCAGCAAAAACTCACAGGATCATTCTTCATCAGTTCTATTAGTCTTCTAGCCTGAGATGGGACATTCCTGAATATAACAAACATAAACATAGAGAAGGTTCTGAGACATTTATGAGCAGCATGGCAATTTGGAATGTAATTCTGAAGAAGATGGGACCAGGGAGACTCATTCAAACAAGACAGGGCTCAGTCCACAGATCAGTTTTGTGAGCACAATGCAATCTGGGGCTTGTCTAGATGGGTAATTTGCACCAGCTTCCCCCTGGCTTGGAGCCCTGCAGTTCAAACGATTTCACCTCTGGGCAGTACTGATGACAGCCAAGGCAAAGCCAAGGGAAAGCTGGAGTAAAACCTTTAAAAATGTATCTTGTAAAATAAATAAATAAGTATGAGAAAACCTGTGTTATGCAGGAAAACTTGGAGGGGTCTGGTGTGGGAATGCAGGATCTGCATGCCGGCCTGCATTGCTGGACATCACTGCTGCTGGAGTCACTCTGCAGCTGGGAAAGAGCCCCCTAGGTACATGATCAAGGCCCCGTTCATGTAACCAGCCTTGCTCATATGCTGAGGGCCTCCTTCTTGGCTTCAGAGAGTACAATGCACAACAATGTGGGGAAGCACCCACCTATGCTGTCCAGTGTGTGCATGCAGACTTCTGCCTGTTTTGTCATAGTAACAGGGGGGCAGCTCTAGAGCCAGAATAGACCGACTCTGGAAGGCAGTGTATTCTGGCTGTTCTAGACAAGCCCCTGGACTGCTATGCCAATGGATGAATATGGCAGCAGGGGGGTTAATACAGACCACACTGGCCTCAGCCCGCAGTGGTTGTTGTTAATTGTTCTCGAGTCAGCCCCAAAGATGACCAACAAAAAGCCTTGCAAGCTGAAATCAGCATTAATGTTCAAACAGCAGGCAGATGGGATGTTTATTTTTTTGCACACAGAACACCTTGCATAGACCAAAGAGCATCTACAGACTTCTCTCAGTGCATGCACACAAAATACTGCTCTCCAATGTATTTATTTGTTTGATTGATTTCCCACTTATCTCCTGAAACTAGCATTCAAGGCAGTTAAAAACAAGTTTACAAACACATCAAATTTTAAAAGTACAGTAGTCACATATAGAAAACCCCTTTCCCAGCAGCCACTTGTTGCCAAAAGCCCACTTACACCTGTTGCCAAAAGCCTACTCCGCATGAAGAATGCATGCAGAGGTTGCAATAAGATCCCATAAAGGGATGTGCACATGAAGCAACAGTTCTATGCAAGCAGTTCTCCTGCCATGTACAAGAAGTGAACCACTGGGCTGGGGTTGGAACAGAAAACAATTGACTCTCATCTTATTCGATTATGGCTTAAATACATGGTTACATGGCATCTGGTGTTGAAATGATTGCTAAAATTCTATATAGTGCTTGCAAAGTGTCAGCTACACTCACACAGTTATATAGTGGTTGCAGTACACTTATCCATCTGCTGAATACCAACTTTCTGCAACCAACTGTGAATCCACCAATGTGCTTGTTTATTTTTTTATTGATTGCTCTGGCCTCTGAGGGAAAGAAGAACAGCCAGGCACAGCTCCATCATACCTTCGTTCAGTGGCTGGTAAAAGGCCCTCCCTCCATTCCAACAGCCATTGTTCTGAAGAGCAACCAGCTTTTGCTAGACTAAATCTCCTCACCCACTGGCAGCCCCTTTTCCTTGGGTGTCTTGTCTTTTTAGATTGTAAGCCTGAGGGCAGGGAACTGTTAAATTAATAATGTGTAAGGACATTATCAGACACACCAAATACGGCATCATAACAATGCCACATAAATGTGAAAGGATGCACATATCAGACAATGTCGCCTTTTTGCATTTATGTAAAGTCCAAAACCATTGTATTTTATTGACAGCTTAAGCTGTCAATAGATCCCCAGTGGCACTTTAGTGCCAGCATTGCCGGAGTTTAAAACTTCACACCATTGTACTCATATGAATGCAGCGATAATGCCCAGTCTGGCTGAGAACACTTTCAAATGAGATCGCAACATCCAGGTAGGTGACACACTTTTTATGACCCTCCCCAGTTTACTTTTTTAGTATGTTTCTGTGCTTAGTGTAACTTTTCTAGTATTATTTTTGTTTTGTTTTTTAAATTTCCCTCGCTATGTATTCTCATGAAAAAATGTGAGATTTTGAACAAGGAAGCTCAACTTCCTCTTTCATTTCTGGGGCTGCCTTTTGCCAGGAAAGGAGGTAAGTGTGGCAGGGTTAGTTCTTTTGGTGGCATAAAAACTGCAAAGTTATGCCAGTAAAACAACGGGGTTTAGGGGTGGTGGTCTGATAAAGTCCTAAGTCTTTCTGGGAACTTTTTTGTCTGAAGAGGATATAAATACTCTAAATAAATACATAATAAATATTGTCTCATTGTGCAATGGGGAATACACAGTGGATGTTATTTGCATGCTGGCAGATAATTATGTGCTATCCAAGAATATGTAACTGTATGGCTGGAATCCTGTTTGTCAGAGTACATCCTCTGAATCAGACTTTTGAATGGTGAACCCCTACATAGGATAGATCTAATTGGTTCTATGGCTCTGCTCTAGTTGGGAGTAATGATATGATTTAGTCCCTTGTGAAATGGTTACACTTGAGGAACTCCGCTGATAACCCAACCAGGTCTGCTTCACAATGGCCAAAGAATACAGCCTCATGTGTGAGGAAACACATCTACAACACCAACAGGATTTGGGCCACTGTCCCCAATTATCAGAATTTAACTGAGCTGTGCAAGGTGGCAATGATCCAAACTTCTTCAAACAACAAGAATTTCTTAATCTTAAAAATTAAGTTCCAGAGGTCCAATTCCAGAAAGAGGTTACCATGTGATCCTGGGTAGGCCTAAAGCTCCCTTAGACCTCAGCAAGCATCAAATTTTAGGCATACCATTCCAAGCAGAGATTTTTCTGAGTTTTACAGAAGCATGGAAATTGTGTATGTAACCACACATGGTATTATTAGCTAGAGATAGTTATGGGAATTGGCCCACAATCATCTCATGCTTCAATATAATTTCACAAAGCTTCTCAGCTCTGTTACAGACTGCCTAGCCTGTTATTGTATCCATTTTGTATTTATGGCTCTGGGGATTTTCTAATATGTAACAGTTCAGACTTGTTCTTAAAAAAACAACAATTAAGTTTCATCTAACAATCTTATAGACTGATGCTCCAGTTTATCAAGGTCATTTTGAATTTCCATCCTGGCTGGCTCCCAAGGCATTTGAAGACCCAGTTTGGTGTAAGTGGCAAATATGATGAGGATTCTATCAGCTTGTTCCTCCAAGTAATTAGTGCAATTCTTGAACAACAATCAAGCCTGTAGTATGCTGTGATAAAGTCTCTCTAAGTATCTGTAGCAACCACTGTGTATGAAGTACAGTTGTCCCTTCACATTTGCTGGGGTTTGGTTTGGTTCCAGGACCCCCTGTAAATACCCAAATCCATGAATACTCAAGTCCCATTATATGCAATGGCATAGTAAAACGGTGTCCCTTATATAAGATGGGGAAATCAAGGTTTGCTTTTTGGGTTATTATTTTTAAATAATACAGTATTTTCAAGCCATGAATACTTAAATCCGTGAATGCCAAATCTGTGAATATGGAGGGACAACTGTACAGTACTTCTGGTTGAGTCTCAAGGAAAAGGCAGGATTGAACTTTCTGTCCTTGTGGAAGGACAGGTTTCATTTTGCCCTGCTTACAGCCTGAGTGCCTCCTCTCTTTATGCAGTTGTATAGAGGCTAAAAGGCTAAAATATGGAAACGGTAACTCTCCTAAAGCCATGGCTGCTCAAACATAGCAATGCTGGGAGTCAGAGCAGATAAGCCCAGTACACCTGGGGACACAGGTGGCAGGATGCAGGTCTCCCTCACCAATTTTAGCCCTCACATATTCAGGAGACTATATTACAGCTGCACAGATGGCCACACTGGCTGGGTGATACTAGGAGTTGTGATCCAGAAAAGTTTTCCAAGCTCTGGGATGCATGAAGTTACCTTTGAAGTTACCTTTCTGATTTATTTGGCAAGATATAATGGTTAAAGCAAAGATGGAAATTGTTTGGCATACAGATTGTACCCCCTAGCTGCCCGTTTTGTAGGCCCTGGAGTCTGCCAGAATCACCCCACCACCACAGAATTTATTACTTAAAAAAGAGGGGGGGATTGTACCTCTAGATAACATGATTCTTCTCTCAAGCAAAGTTTGGCCCCCACATCTTGTTCCTCTTCCCCTCCTGAAGAACAGCGGAGGAGATTGGAAGTACAGTTGTCCCTTCACATTCACTGGGGTTTGGTTCCAGGACCCCCCGTGAATACCCAAATCCATGAATACTCAAGTCCCATTATATGCAATGGCATAGCAAAATGGTGTCCCTTATATAAGATGGCAAAATCAAGGTTTGCTATTCGGATTATTATTTTTTTAAGAATATTTTCAAGCCGTGAATACTTAAGACCGTGAATGCCAAATCCGTGAATGTGGAGGGACACCTGTACACACTTCTTCCTGTATGTCGCTGGGTCCTTACTAAGGATGCAGGATAGGGAGAATATACAGTGTGATTTATTATGTGCTATACGCAAGGCTGGTAGCAGGGGGCCAAGGACACTCAATCACTTGCCAGATTCTTGCTGGAAGTAAAAGGAATACCATCCTCCATCTGATGTCTCTTGTGGCAGCAAGGACCCTTGAGCATCTGGAGAGGTTCTTTCCTTTGCACTGCACCAGTTGCAGCAGCATCTACTTGGATATCCCATCCAGCATGTGGAAATGTTACTTTTGGAACTATAGCTCCCAGAATCCCTCATGCTGGCTGGGAATTCTGGGAGCTATAGTCCCCCAAAGTAATGTTTCCAACCTCTGGTCTCATTTGATGACTTCAAAGGAAGGGCCTCAAGATCCTCCAACCAGCCCATGATATGAGGTCCACTGAGACACAACACTGGGCTGACATGTATTGGTAAGGTTCCTCACTATGCAGAGTTTTTTTTTTTTCTGAATGCTTTCAGCATAGCAGACTGGAGGAAGGGAACGTGCACAGCCTGCTCAGGAGGAACAATTGTGTGTTACTTAATAATTTACCTTCAGGGGAGGAGGGGGGAGCCTTTGATGCATAAAAGTTATTGTGTGCCAATGAAGAGGTAAGTGCAAAGACTCTGCCAGCTGAAATAATGATTTTTTCAAAAAGCCATGATGAAGATAATAACTGTCATAGTGATCAGCCCTGCATTCTGCTATTGTGTGTGATCACCCTAGTAAAAATTACTGTTATTATGTGGTATCAACATGTAGAGAACAAACTATGACAGAAACACGCACGAGAGATCACCATCTTTCAAAAAAGAAGGCAAACCCTCTTATTTTCTGTAGATTAAACTGCTGGAAAAGAGCTAAGTACCCTATTTATATATATATATATATATATATATAAAGAAAGAAAGAAGCAGTGCAGGTGCAATGGAGAATGTATATTTAAAAATACCTGACCGTCTAACCTAAGACAAGTTCCAATGATGACATCCCTAGAATGTAGAGCTGAGAAAACTTTTGAGCCTCCAGACACTGTTGGACTACAAATCCCTACCATCAAAGTAGGTAAAAAGGACTACCGTCAAATTACATAGCTAGCTGAGCAATTTTGGTACCCAAAGCAGAAAGCATACACACCTCCCCCTCTCTGGCAGTAAAAACACAACAACAAATAATTAAATAACAAACCTGCTGCCTTTTTATGATAACCAAAATCAAGCTACCTAACATATCCATCCCACTTGGCTTCATGGAAGATTCAATCCCAAACCTTCATTTCCAGGAAGATCTTAATTTTTAAAGTAGCTTCACTGAAACCAGCTTTACTAGTTTGAACCACTATTATTCAGTTGTTTGTTTTTAAATCAATACCGGGGCTTTGTTTCCTGGCACAACTTAAAGTATTGGCAGTTGTTTTTAAAGCCCAGAATAGCTTGACTATCAGAAGGGTATCCCATACGTGCCTGCCTACTATCTAAAGTAAGGGAGATGCTCTTCTCTGTGTAACACCTAGGTGTGCTCTAGACAATGAAAAGACTCCTCATAGAATGAGAGGAGACTACCTTTTGTCCCAACAAGATCCTGTGCTGATTCGCCATTTTCGGAAGGGGGGGGCAAAAACTCATGAGAAAAGCCTTTACAGCCTTTCCCAAAGTTTTTTTTTTTAATATGCAAAACTGCGCATTACTGCCCATTTGGACAACCGATTCATAGCACAGCACATTCCAGAAGTTGAGTGCTGACTGGTCAGACATGTATGGGAGGCAGGCTTGCTGGTTATGAAGTGGCTGGAACTGCCATTTTTGAGTTTTGCTGTAGCGATTGTGTGCATTTTTGCAGTGGTAAGGTGACCAAACAGCTTTTTTAAGTGGTAGGTTGCACTTAAATGGTAGGTTGCAGCAGCAGCAACTTATGGAAAATAATAAAGCAAATAATTCACTTATTACCACCATCTTGATTTGCAGGCATGCCTCCGTGTGAACTTCAAACACAGATAAGTTCATGTACCAGAAATCTTGCCAAAAAAAAAAAAAAAACCATGGAGACAATTTTGCATTAATGCGCAGCATTCCACATTATATTGTCTCATCTTGACAAGCTCCTAGAATGAAAGCATGGCAGCTTTGACAAGTGACAGCACCTGGCCTCTGGCCCCATCCAAATCATGAGACATCTTGTCCCATGAAGTTCAGATGGCCCCTTTCGAACTATCTTCTCTTGGCTAGCAAAGACTTTTTTGTTGTGGTAGGGTTTTTCCCTGTTGGATAGACAATATTTTACCTGAGACATGGTTTGCTTTTTGTCAGTTCTGCTTACTACCTCTGTATTTAGTTTTTTATCACTGTTTGAGTTCAAATGGGCAACCATGCTTACATGGAGCAGTAGAAACAGGAAGTTGGGGCTCCCTAGATTTTTCCCTCTTTTTCTTATGTGATCTGCTGCTTCATTGCCTAGAGACTGATTTCCTCAGATCTGACTTTTTCTCACACCTTGGGCTCAGCTAGACGGGAGAATTAATAGCGAATAATATTGCCTTACCTCCCTTTTGCTGCAATGCCCATTTGTGCCCATGGCTCATTAGCAGGCTTGGAAGGGAGTATTTCACAGTTTACATCCCCCGGGGGGGGGGAGCTGGCTGGGAGTGAGTTGAGTCTGGAAAATCTCCCTCCATTCACCCCCCTTTTTTTCTTAAAGTGACAGATGTGGAAGAACTGTTTTCCACTTAAAAGAAACGTCTTACTTTTGCTCTGCCACTTTGCTGGCAGATCATGCTGGCAAAAAAAAAAACAACAATGGTGGCTCTGGCCTTACAAGCTTTCCCTTTTGCAAGCCCACCCCCTCCAAGGTCCAACCAATCTGCTTTCAGCTCTGCTGTGTTCCCTTTTTGAATCGGTTGTACAGATGACCTATTATGCGCATTTTCATGCACTTTTTAAAAAAAGACTGCAAGAAACAGTGAAACTGTTATTGCACTATATGTGGAGTTTTCAGCCCCTCTTCTTCTTGATATGGCGAATCCCGGAAGTTGCTCATGTAAACTAAAGGTATTCTGCCCGCATTCTTGCTGGATATTTTTCATCATGTAGATGAGCCCCAGGGTCTTCCTGCTGCCTTTGTGGTCATTTAGCTGTAACCAGCACAACCCCATTTTTCCCTATTGGACATTTGATTTTCATAATAAATATTTCTTCTTGACTTAAAAAAGTCATTGATACTGAATCCAAACAGCAAACCTTGCCATAAAGCCACCCAATTTATGGTGATATAGTGGCACCCACATACTCCTCTCTCTCTCTCTCTCTCTCTCTCTCACACACACACACACACACATACACACACACTCCATATCTGTCCTTACTCTGAGCGTGCTCCTGCCACAGCCTGGTTCAGGTAGGCATTTGTTGTGTTATGTGGTCCTTTGCCAGTGGAAAAGCCTAACAGAGAAGGATTGAACTCCCGAAGAATATCTGAAAAAGAATGAAATGCACCTTCACACACTAGTTTATATTCTTGAATATGGAGCACAACCTCAATTCCAGTGCAGATTTGTGTGTGTGTGTGTGTGTGTGTGTGAGAGAGAGAGAGAGAGAGAGAGAGAGAGATGGTCATATTTAGGAGACTGCACCCAGTTTTTGGCTGCTCCATGAGGCCAACTAAACATATGATAAGGGTGGAACATCTTCCCTGTTAGTCTCAGGAAAAGTTACAGACATTTGGTGAGGAGAAATTCTCGTTATTGTTTTGATTTAAGATTGAGGAAGGCGAAACATGATAGGGTTTCATCAGATTATGAGCAATACAGCTTAGATAAACAGATGTGTCTTTTGTGTCTCTCATAATACTAGCACTCTAGAACTAAGGGTTACCAATAATCCTGGCAGGCAATCAGAGCATGGAAAGTTACTTTTAAGAATTCATATAATGATATGCTGAAGTTATCTGGAGCTAAACAGCAATAGGATGATGCTTTGGTGCACAGATGGATTAAACAGGGAAGATATAATTATCCATGCCATTAGCCAATGGAACAAAATGGACCATCAATATTTTAATGCAATGTAAATTTGAGTACTAGATGTGGGGTTAAACAATGGGAGATGGCTGTTATCTGGATCAGAATTTGGAAATAACAAGTTAAAGCAATACAGTCAACTGTAATGAGACACTTTTTATGGTAACGAGAAGGGAATGAAGTTACAGTACTTATCAAAAACAACAGAATAAGTGGGACTGAAGTCGCTTCATTGTTATAATGACAAGAAATGTTTTCTAAAAGTTTGATTTTTAAAAGCTTTTAACAGTTTTAAAAGTTGCTTTTTAAGGGCATCTTGAGCAGACTGTTTCAAGTTTTACGACAGTCTCGTAGCAAGGTTGTTGTTGTTCTTGTTTAAGCAATGAAATGCAACAGAAAAGTAACAAGTGCTGGGATAAACAGCCAGCAAGAAACTCTTCCAGTGACATTTTTAAGTAATAGCAAGAAATTACTCTTAAAATACAAATGAAAGGAATGGGTTGTTTGTTTGTTTTTTTAAAGTGACTTTCCAAGCTCTGATCCAGGGCTATCAGAATGACTAGTAAAATGCAGAACACTTGCAAGCAAATAAGTACCGTAGCATCGGTAGCAAAGAACTTTAGCAACATGGCATTGCAGGTACTGTGGAAAGATTTCTATCCTACCTCTAATCCTTGTCCTTAAGTGACTGTCTCTAGTTAAACTTGGTTCTAAGTCCCCTGGGCAGCCTGCAGTTTGGTGAATGTTGGTTCACCATTGGAGTTTCTAAAGAACTTTTCTTTAGACGAGGGGGGCAAAAAAAGTTAGGAGCAATAAGAGTTCTATGGAGAGAAATAATAACAGTATTTTTTTTTTTAAAAAAAAAGCCAACAAGATGATTAAACCAACAAAGACTTGAGGGAAATTGCAAAACATATTGTTAAGTCAAATGCAGCCAAAGTCCACTTTCCCCATCCTGATCCATCTGTTTTCGGAATGCAAAGTAGCTTAGTTGTCTTGCCAGCCTGCTAAACTTTTCCTCAACTTCTAGTTCATAAATTGTTAAGTGAGCTTCACACACATGCCACAGTGTAGGGCAGCAGGCACTTACTTGCTAATGTTGTGACTGTGTTTATGTTCTCATTTCCACCAACACTGCAGAATTTGAGAGGGGGGGGGGAGAGAAAAGCAGAAAATGAATAAAGTTAGAGAGCATTCTGGTGGAATAAGTCACAGAGCGCCCCCTAGTGATGTTTCAAATCTTTAAGAAACTCACCCTTTTAACTTCTGGTTTCTAAACTTACCTGTGTATTTATTTATTACACTTCCATCCTGCTCTATGGGGGCCCATCTCCAGACCAACTTAGCTTTAGCAATGGTATAGCATCAAGTACTTCCAGTGATTTCATAATATCCATGATCTGACCTAACCAGGGGCTGCAAACTCCTCATTTTTGATACCAGATCACAAGAACAAAGGGAGCTCCTTTTGCTCTTGGCAGGCTTCTATACATAGCTGACAGGCTTGTGAAGCATAAATTGTATTCACCTGCTACAATGGAAATTATAAAACTTAGGACCCTCACAGTATGATGTATTTATGTATCACCATTTCTCTTGGAACCTCTGAATTATCATCGTCACTACCATCAATCACCATTTATTTATAGCTTGTCTTTCCCCGAGATTGGGAATAAAGGTAGTTTGCAAATTACAATGATTACAATATAATATTATGAAAAATGTACAAAAGGTCAACATAAAATAGAATTAAAATATTAACCACTTTAAAGCAATTCAAAACATACACTTTAAAAAGATCAAAACTGTGAACACAGATATAATACACATTATATCACCTTGTCTAGACAAGCCCCTAGAATTCTCCTACTTCAGCCCAATGATAGCTTGTAATGGTGTTATTCTCTTTAATTCAGCCTTTTCCACCCTGAAATTGGGCTTTTTAAAAAGTCCTGCAGAAGACAAATTGGAGGCATTGCAATAGGAAAAAAGTGGAAGGGGAGATGACAAGCACCTCCTTGTGTCAATTCTCCCTTGAATATTAACACCCCCTCCTCCTGAAATAGCTGTTATCCCAACACAAGGAACAGTCAAAGTTTACTTTTAGTACACAGTATATCTCATGTGCAAACAGTTTGGGATCCTCTACTGGCAACTTATTTTCTAAAAAACCATCCATACCAAACCAAACTAAACAAACATCATCACATGTAGTTTGGTCCTTAAGCCACCAGTGCAGCAACAGGAATGCTAATCCTAGATGAACGAAGGGGTGGAGAAGAGAAACAGAAAGGGGAAAAGACTGTCCTAACTAGTCCATCCCATCTCTCCCTTCCCCCCCCCTTTTTTTTTTAAATCTTAACTCCACTTCGAACTGGGGAGCATTACAGTAGCATACCTATACTTGATAGCTGCTAATGTGCGTGTCTCCCTAGAGTTTAGGCACAGCATGTATTCAGGTCATGTACTGTTTGTTGGCCTTAGTCATACCCCCTCTCTCCCTGCATCAGTTAGTCTGCAGGATGTGTCTGAATGTGTTCATCCTCCATTTTGTAGTTTGCAGTTCTCTCTCTCTCTTCTGTGTCTGAAGCGCACATGTTATAGAACCTCTCACTAGGAAATATTATGAAAACATTAGTACCGTATTTATAAGTAAACCTACTTCATATGTTTTCATAAAAAAGACTAAGCCTGCACTCTCTGCTAGACTGAATATATGGGGCGGTGGTGTGAGACTAAGTGTTGCTTACCTTCTGCTTTCTGAATGATAATAACATGGATTGTGAGATGCACTATTATCTTTCTCTGGTATCTCATCAAAAAATTCAATGGCCACAGAACACAGATTTTCAGTTCCTCAATCTCCAGGTGAAATGTGGATCAATTGCAACCTTATTAGATCCAAATCATATTTTATTTTTAATCAGGATTGGTCCAGGACATTTTCCTGCCTACGGCAAAGAAAAAGTTGGTGTTCCCTCTCCCCTGCCACTATACTGGCTGGATTTTCAGTTGAAACCTGGCCACAGAATTGCACCCTCTACCACACTTGAGAGTAGCAGACCAATTTAGGGTAATTCAGACAGGTTTTGTGGCCCATACAGATCTTCAACAGAGTAAAAGGGCCAGCAGGATCAGGAAGAATTGTCAATGAACTGTTCTTCCTCTCCATTAGCATCTCCTGACAGAATCTGGCACTGTTGTTAACATTCACTGAGGCAACTTAGGAGATTTTCAAATGGGGCTAATATTCCGGCGTAGGCACGGAACAGGGTCAGGAAAAGGGCTCCTTTTTGGACGACGTCAACCCCTTCCATCCTGTTCCCATCCTGCTCCTGGGGTATCCTATTCACAACGAAACATCATAAATAGAATACCCCTTCCATGTCTGTCATGGAATCAGGGACATGGGGAAAGGAGACCCGTCCCTGTTCGAGATTACAGGCATGAGGGAGGAGGTCCGTGCCGAGCACTTCCGGCCACGAATGGGATATCCAAGTAAGTGGCACCCTTCCCCCCACTGGTGTTTTTTTTTTTAATTTATTTTTGCATTTTCTTTCTTCCTTTGACAGCTGGGGT
Source organism: Gambelia wislizenii (assembly GCA_030847615.1). NCBI lineage: Eukaryota > Metazoa > Chordata > Lepidosauria > Squamata > Crotaphytidae > Gambelia > Gambelia wislizenii. The sequence goes on from JAUMIR010000001.1 coordinate 60,197,917, forward strand.
GGGGTTATTTTGAATTTCCCTCCCACCTGTTCTCTCGCGAGAACTAGGGGGATTTCAGCCGGCCGGTCGTAAAAGCAGCCTTACGATGGCTGCATTTACAGCTGGACAGCAAGGAGGGAGCCCATTCCTGCAGCAGAATGGAGGTAAGTGTCCAAACATTTACCTCCATTCCATTGTAGGAACAGGAGAGGAGTTGGCGGGGCAGTAACAGGGCATTTTGGCCCTGTGTGAAAATCTCCTTAGGCTGAGTGACATTAGTTTGGAAATAAGCTATATGGTCCTCTCCAGATATTTATACTACATTTCCCACAAGGCCCAACCAGCAATGAAAATGCACCAGGGATTTGGGGCACTGAAGTGCAGAATGCCTAAAGGTGATCACATCATCTATCCATAGTGGCTTACTGAGAAACATTCTTCTGCAGTGAATGAAAGATGTTTCTCTGATTGTACTCAGTACAGCAGCCTACATGACAAAGTAGCCAAGACTGGTGTCTTCTGAGTGTGTTAACCGATAATTCCCATCTCCCCCAGCTACAATTATAGTCCATACATGCAGATGGCAAAGGCTGGCATAGGGAGTTCTATACATGGGCTCACATATACAGTGGGCCCTCCATATCTGAGGGTTTGGTATCCGCGGATTCCAGTATCCACAGATCATCATGCTGGATACCTAAAATGGTGGCACCCATACATAAAATGACTCTGCCGCATACCTAAATGGCAGTGCCCATATTGAAAATGGCTGTGCCCATAGCAAAAATGGTGGTGTCCATTCATTTATATAGGATTCAAGCATCCACAGTTTTTAGTATCTGCAGGTAGTTTCAGAACTGAACCACCACAGATACAGAAGGCCGACTGTACTGTGACTATGAGAGACAGGAGATTTCTATTTCTATTATTTTGACATACCCAAATGCAGACTGTTGGGAATCACCACACTTATGTGAAAATTCAGTGTTATGCTTGGAACAATGGCATATGCATCTGTCTCAGCTAAAAAGATGTATGGATTCAAGGAGGAGAGAGAGGAGAGGAGAAGGAAGAGATATTATTTCTATCCCACCTTTTCCCCAGTTTGGGATTCAATGCAGTTTACAACAAATTAAAAAACACAAGATACAAAAGTTAAAATAAGATAAAACAATCAAAGAAATAAAACCAGATTAAAACATATATCATTAAATAATAAACACACACAAGCACAACAATTAGCAAGATCCAGCACATTGTTTTGGTGGGACAGCTTTATACAGTCAATCGTCAAAGTCTCTCTAAACAGAAAAGTCCTTACTTGTCTGCAAAAAGAAAGCAAGGAGGGTGGGAGTTCCAGAGCCTGAGGGCAGCCACTGAGAAGGCCCTCTCCCATGTTCCCGCCAGATGTACCCGTGAGGATGTTGGGACAGAGAGAAGGGACTTCCCAGCCAATCTCAAAACATGGGCTTGTTCATAAGGAAAAATACAGTCCTTCAGATAATCTGGACCTAAGCCATATAAGTTTCAAGAATCTTGGTCAAATGCATATTCAGAAGGGAGCCTTAGGTAGAACCCCCAAACATATCAAAAGGATACATGAGGTTGCAAGGACACCATCTACGGAGCCAGTTGTTTACGTCGGCTATTTTCCTCTCCCTTCTTGGACCATGCCCTTCAACTGGCAGAAGAGACGAGATGACCACCTGTGCGTTCATTTCTTTCAGCTTCCTCCCCAGAGCCTCATAATCTCTTCTGATCTTGGGAAGGCTGTGCCTTGCAGTATCATTGGTTCCCACATGGACCAAAAGGAAGGGGTAATGATCTGTAGGCTTGACGAGTCTTGTCAGCCTCTCGGTCACATCACAGATCTTTGCCCCAGGGAGACAACACACCTCCCGAGTCATCTTGTCAGGCCCACATACCACTGCTTCTGTACCCCTCAGCAAGGAGTCCCCCACCACCACCACACGCCTCCGCTGAGGCTTCGCAGCTGCTGTTCCTTGCGGTGGTCCTCTCAAGGTCCCCTGCTCTACCCCTGAAGTCTGTCCATGCTGTTCTTCCTCGTTGTCCTTGATAAGGGAAAGGGCTTCGAATCGATGACAGATTATAAAACAGTCCAGAGAAACCGGAGGAGTTTCTTCATGTTTATATCCTGTTTTCAGTTCTCTCATCCCACTCTGTTTGGATGCTGTTTTAGAGAACTTGCCATCATTAAACAATGGCTGATGAACAAAATCGAAAATGCTGTTTGTTTTGTTAATGGGATGGGAGGGTGAGGAAAGATCTGGCACTTGAAAAGAACCAGACCTTGGAGGAGTTATTTTTAGACTACATCTTTTAGAATTCTCCAGTCTGCATGACCTGGGGATTCTGGGAGCTGTAGTCCAAAAAATAAGGAATCTTTCCACAGTCTGAAAATAACTAAACCATGAATAAGCAAAAGCCTCACAGCAATCTACCAGTGGACATTTTCCTGAGATATAACAACAGCAGGTTGGAGAACATGTCCTTTCTACTGAAGTGACTTCTCCATATTCTAGCACAGCAACTTCAGGTTTGCTCCAAAGTAAGTGCTGGCTGGGATAAAAATCCAGTAAAAAGAAAAGCACAATCAAACAGATTTCAGATTTATCAGAAGGATTTGGTTTATGGCACTCACCTCCATGAAAGGCCTCGGTACTGTGTCAGAACATCTGCAACATTGTATTGTGTAGATCCTGCCCCATTTCCTGCCTTATAGAGAAAAGGACAAAAGGAATCAAGAGTCAGAGAAGTTCCTGCCCAGAGTTTCTGCAGGAAGAAACTGCCTTAAGACTTAGAAAGCATAAATGGCCACCTACAAATATACCCAGCCTTTGGCACTAAGAAGATAAGGAGTACCGTATTTTAAAACTCCTTGCTATCTTGCCTGCTTCATAACAGAATAAAGTAGAAAGGGAAAATACTTTTGCCAAAACTTAATTTTACAAAAAATGAAGAAAGTGGTCAAATACAACATTACATTTGTTTAAAAATATTCTTTGTCACCCATATACTGAAAAATACAGAAACAGGAAATGATGAACCATATTGCACAAAGTGTCACTGGCAGATAACAACAAATGAAAATTCTTTAGAACCCACTGCAAATATTTGTTACAATGATGAAAAAGTAACAGTGTATTACTAATTGCCAGTGGTAGCCAATGGTTCCCATGTCAGTGATTCAGTGAATCCACTTTGGGTTTTAGCCTAAACTTTACAGAAGCTATTCAAGGTGCTGACACAACTTAGGAGATATGGTTCTGCACCTTAGGTGGCTCTTTTAAAGTTCAGACTAAAAGTCAACATGGATTCAGCACCCAAGTGACATCAAAGCCACCAGCTGCCATTGCTTGCTGCACTGCTCATTTTAAAAACAAACAAACCTCATTACTTTCTGCTACTTTGTTAGGAGGTAAAGAAATCTTAGTATTAATACGAGAAAGGCATAAATCTTGAAATACTCCTGAAAAAAATACCTCTGAAATAACCCCTTAAAAGCAATTTTTCAGAATAACTAGAGCCAGTACTCATAATACCAATAAAGTACAGTAACTTCATCCTTACTTGTTACATGGTTTTTTGAATGTAATTAATGTTTCATTGCATCCTCCTCACCTAATAAAAGTAACTTAGTTGCAGGTAGCAATGCTGTTAGTAACTGATTGCTTCTAAGCTCTGGTCTGGAGAGAGAGGGAAGGTCTGTGGGAACATGAGTGAGAAGGCACTAGCATGGACTAGTATACTGTCTCTTTTGCAATATTCCAGAACACTGATGAATTGACTTGCTGTTGTCTGCCAGTACAGGCTGTGCCACTTTGATATAGTTTATCATTTCACGCTTCTCTATCAATCAGTGTTCTTGGGACAAAAGTCCAAATTCAGTTGCTAGTCCCAACTTTATAACATGAGCTGGTTGCTATTTTGCAACATAAAATTGCAAGCATAGGATTGGGACAGGCCGGGAGGGCATTCATGACCTCCTTCCCCATGCTCCTTAACTTCTAAATCAAGGTGGGCAAAGTGCAGAACATGGACTGCATGTGGTCCTTGGAGCCTCATAATGGGTCCACTGAAGACCCTCACCCCCAAAGACCCTCAAAGGCTCAGTTTTGGGGTAGTCATTTTTGCCCCAACAGCTCAAAATCCCTGCAAACGCCCTCATAGCACAAAATGCAAAAAAAAAGGGGGGGGCTGAAAATTGGCAAAATCAAAACCAGATGTGATGCGATGTCCCATTGGTTGTGCCATAGAATCATAGAGCTGGAAAAGACCACAAGGGCCATCTAGTCCAACCCCCTGCTAAGCAAGAATACACAGTCAAAGTATTCCTGACAGATGGCCATCCAGCCTCTGTTTAAAAACCTCCAAAGAAGGAGACTCCCAATGTGGCCCGCTAGGGTGTGTTGCAGGGGTGACAACTGGCCCCCACCCCTGTTCTAGAGTGAAGTAACATCTACTGTGGCTCTCTTAGGACTTTTTCATATGCATGAAATATAACGCAAGCAGCCTCGTCGCGTTGCAAGGCTGCTGCGCTGCAGAGTGTCGGTTTTGGATGACGCTCTCCCCTGCTGGTACTGTTGCGGTACCGCGGGGAGAGTTGAGCGTCATATTTCGTCGATTTTTAAGCACGATCAACTTTCGTGCTTAAAAATCAACGAAATATGACGCTCAACTCTCCCCACGGTAACGCAACAGTACCGGCAGGGGAGAACGTCATCCGAAACCGACGCTGTGCAGTACAGCAGCCTCGCAACACGACGAGGCTGCTTGCATTATATTTCATGCATCTGAAAAAGTCCTTACACTGCAAAGAGAAAGACTCAGTTTCATGTCTCCATTCAGGAAACATCTAAAGTGGCTTTCACCTTTCGGGCAAATTCTTTGCAAATAAACTTCTTTCTAGCACCTACACAGAGCTTTTGCTTGGTTAGTTTAAAATTACCATAGCCAGATTATTTACCACATAGCAAAGCTATTTCTGCTTCATTGCTAGAAAAATGTTTAAATGGTTTCATTTATTAACATATGCAAATAGGCAACTGCCAAGAGAGATAGCATATCTAATCCAAAAAAGATTAAGAACCCAGTATAATGGGAACACAGGAGAAAGAGGAAAAGCATGAAAAATTCTATTAGCTGTGAAGATATTTTGCTCCTCCTTTCTCAAAATTAGAATTCAGAAATGGTTTTTATATCAATCAGTTTAATAGTGCACATTCAGTGATCTGCACTTACTGTTAGTGAGTCCCCAAGGGCACCTATAACTTTTATGTCTCCTGGCCTCAAGTTATGAACTATAAAAAGAAGGAAAGAAAGACAACAATGGAACTTTTAGAAGGTCTTCAGCATGAAGAATATATTTCTTGGGGGAAAGTTGTAAGAACTTGAGATGCTATTTAAAATTCATGTTAAGCCAAATTTCCTTAAACTCAGGGAGTCCCCAGTGACAAGTACATGATATATACCAGAATACTCTCTTTTCTTGTAACTTGGCCTCCCAAGTAATAAGGTACATTGTTCTCCCCATCACCTCCAAAAAGAATGTTTTGCTTTTTTTAAAAAAAAAATGGATACACACACATATAAATTGAAAAACCAGTAAAGGGTCAAGTATTTGCCAAGCTTTAATTTAATGAGAATCAAGTATTTGAGGACTCTTTTTCATGGTAGCCAGGACACCTTCCAAAAGACTAGTATTCATTGTTACCATTCAATTTTTGCAATTCCGTTGTGGGGAAAAGACCAACATAGTCATCTTCTCTATTTACAAAAGTTACACTGATCATGAAAAGGAGACATGTGATGAACATAGTAAAGTCCAGCATGTTGCACGTCTATCAGTTATCTAGAAACAAAAATTCAGATGAAGGCTTAGCTTCCGAACTGGAACTGTATCTAGTAAGCACACAATTTTAGAGAGACATTTATTTCTCACACATACTATCTTGCACGTGTTTCTGTAGTGTAGCTGCTATAAGTTTGAGTAATGAGCTGGATCTTTTCTGTTTCAAATCTCTACCAAGAGATTTAAAACAAATTTTGGTGGGTCACTGTTCTTATCATTTTCAGCCTCTATGTCCCCACCTTACCTCTTAATATAGGAATCTTCATCAAATTACAAAATACTATTTCTCTTCAAGCCATTTCTGAAAAGAAGGACTAGTTTCTTGAAGTTAAATGTGCTTCTGCTTCAGTGTTAGAACAGGAGTGGGCACTTGTGATCCTCCAGATATTGGTGGACTATAGCTCCCGTCAACTCTCACCACTGGCTATGCTAAATCTCTCCCAGTGCAATGCATCAACCTCAGATTTTTAATTCAAGGATTGGAAACATGAGGGCCTTCAGATATTACAGGACTGCAACTCCCTTCACCCTCAACCATTAATTATGTTGTCTAGTCCTTAGACCACACATTGCCCACCACTGAGTTAGATGAAATCCGCATTTCCAGAAGATGCATATTTTATACTTTTTCCAAACCTGACCTTTACACACTTTGGCACCAAGGAGAGTTGAGGCTCATCATTCACAGTATAACTTTTATCTGAGAAGGTGGATAATGGCAATTTAGTGATTCAGTTTTCAGAGTTTATTGCTTCTATGTGCAGTAAACTCATATTGTCCTTGCTACATTAGTATTCTGTAATTACATTTTGCACCCTATTTTCTCCCTCTGCCCATGTTTAGGACTTGTTTGACAATATTGTTATTGTTAGTATTACCGGCAGCAATAATTTGATTGCTAATAGATCATAAGCTTTTCAGCCACTATAAACCATAAATTCTTCCTCATAAAAGCTTAAGATATATCACAATCTACATAAAAACTCAGTTAAAATCACAAATCTAAAATGACAAATTACAAGTGTCTAAAAACACAAATCAAAATTTAAAAAAAAACCCAATATGAACCACCAATAGTCAAAGGCATATTAAACACTTGCTTAATCCCTGAAAGCTTGTATGGATAGATATGGGACTTGTCTAGATGGACTATTTACCCCAGTTCCCCCCTGTCTTGGAGCCCTGAAGTCCAAACGACAAAGGGCTCTTGCCCTGTTTCACCTCCTGGCAATCATTATGATGTCCGAGGCAAAGCCAAGGGGAAGCCAGGGTAAAGCCCTTTAAAACATTTTAATAAAACACCCTGGAAAACATGTGTTATAAGGGGAAACCTGGAGGAGTCTGGCTTGGGAGTCCCTACCTGCACACCAGGCTCCATTGCCAGCCATCGCTGCCATTGCTGGAGTCACCCTGAAGCCAGGAAGGATGGCCCAGCACGTGATCAAGGCCCCCTGCATGTGACCAGCTTTGATCACATGCTGAGGGCCTCCTTCCTGGCTTCAGAGAGTGTGACATTCAACAGCAGGGGATGCACCCACACATACTGGCCAGCATGGGCATGCAAACTCCTGTCCATTTTGTCATGGTAATGGGTGGGAGGTGGGACGAACAGGCCAGCTCTGGGACCAGAATACACCAGCTGAAAGCCTATGGCTTCAACTGGTGCCTGAAAGACAAAAATGTGTAGAACCACAAAATCTCTAACAGAAGGGAATTCCAAAACCAAAGTTCTGCCACCTAGAAAGCCCTGCCATGTGTGGTAGTCCTGTCCTGTCTTCCATGGCTGATCTTATCACATCCTTTACACAGCCTTCTCGCATAATAATTATCAAATTATCATATTAATGCTGAGGTGGACTTTTATGTTAAAATAAAACAGTAAATGAATATACATGAGAATGAAACTGCAGGATGAAAAAAACCACATTCTAATTATATTGGAGTTACTACTGTAGAGGTTTCTGACTATGCAGAAGTCTAAAGATTCTGTACTTTACATTATCTCCAAGCAGTACTTTGATCAAGTTTCTGTGGAAAGAAGCCTTGGTTCAGTGGCAGAGCACATACTTTGCAGGCATCCCTAGGAAGGCTGGGAAAGACCCTGTCTGAAACTCTGGTGAGATACTACCAGTCAATATACTGTATTTGTTATTTGCCATCAAGTTGGCATCAACTTATGGCGATCCTATGAATGGGAGACCTTCATGAGCCCTGGTTGTCAACAACCCTGCTCAGATCTTGCAAACTCAGGGCTGTGATTCCCTTGATTAAGTCCATCCACTGGTAATGTGGTCTTTCTCTTTGCCTATTTCCTTCCTCTTTGTTGAGCATTATCCTCTTTTCCGAAGAATCATGTCATCTCATGTTATGTCCAAAGTAAGATAGCCTTACTTCAATCACCTTGGCTTTTAGCAAAGTTCAAGCCTAGCTTGCTTTAGGACCCATTCATTTGTCAGTGTACACAGTGTACATAGGACTAAATTAGACAGTCCAATGATAGTATATGGATTCCTGAGTTTGTATATTGTTACACTTCTAATTATACTCCCATTCTTACTTCCTAGACATGTTAAAGGGACTAAAAGTCTTCTACCCTTACCTGTAAAAGGTCTGGTATTTTAGACTTGATATCTCAGATAGCATGAATGGGAAACAATTCCTGCTGAAATCTTGGAACGTGTACTGTCTCAGACTTCCCAATACATCCATTTTTCCTACTTATCACAGCTGTAAATACAATTCTGCATCTTAACCGAATTTAATCATGGTCATATTCCACTCTTTCTCTAATGAGCTCAGGTCAGCCCATTCAAAGTGCTATCATATTTTGTCTTAACAACACCACTGTAAGATAGCCTATGATGAGAGACAGTGATGTTCCCAAGACTATCTACTAAAATTTATGTTTGATCAGGCATTTAAATCTGGGTCTTTCTGCTCTAGATCCTACATCTCATGTCTGGTGCACATTGGTTAAAATCTGCATATGATCTGAAGATCCAGCTCACTTACTCTCTCTAAAAGTTGAATGTGATTAATAGGATTCAGAAGTGGTCCATTCTAGGTGAAAAGATGTTCTTATGGTCACATAAGTATCGGAAGTACATTCAGTATGACACGGAGCTTGAAAAAGATTCTTTTTTGAACCTAAATCCAATTGTCAGTCCCAACTAAAGAAGATCTATTTGAATCAATGAGAATTTGGTAAGTTAAAGGTTATGTAGGTTCCATCAATTCAATAAGTCTGTTCTAACCATAATTAACAACTGGATTTAGTACCTGAACTGCAATTCCAGAATCCCATTAGGCTGGAGAATGGCTGAAGGATTCTAGAAGGTATAGTCCAAAGCAGTATCTTTGCTCTAGTATTACCTTGATCCAATTAAAAGAATACTGGCAGCCTCTTGCCCTTGAGATTTAGTCAACAGAAAGCCCAAATATTAACCCTAAATATATACCTGACTCAGGAATTGTGTTTGAGGGTGTGCGGTCAGAACACTGAACGGTAGTCCCAAAGCTCCTTTCCTGAAAAAGAATAATCTATTATAGACAGTCAACATTTCAGTATAAATAAATACAGTTGTCCCTTTACATTTTCAGCTTTGACTTTCATGGTTTTATGTATTCGCAGAAATTCCTCCCCACCTCTGCTCTCCCCAACACAGCCTCTGAGCATTTAAGGAGGAAAATTTCCTGCACACATATACACACAGGGAAGATCCCAGCAAGCAAGCAACCCCCACACCAGCCTCAGAGGGTCTAAGGTGAAAGAAAATCACAGCCCCATGCTGTGAGCACGCAGGCAAAGTCCCCCCCTTGCCACTCCCCTCTCTGTGTTTTAACAAACTGAATTGCTTCTTTAAAACTCACATTTCACCCCATGTCTCCTCATGGCCCAAAGAAAAGCACAGCTGCATGCTTGCCACCCCCTCTCTGTGTCTCAACAAACTGAATTGCTTCTTTAAAACTCACATTTCGAACCTTTCCTACACACATTCACACATAGGGAAGGTGCAGGTGGCATCTCCCAGCAAGCGACTGACCCAGCTTCTGAGCATTTAAGGAGGAAAGCTTGTGTGCTCACAGTATGGGGCTGTGCTTTTCTTTCAACCAGCAGGAAGCTTTCCTCCTTAAATGCTCAGAGGCTGGGTTGCTGGGAGATGCCACCCACACCTTCCCTGTGTGTGAATGTGTGTAGAAAAAGTTCGAAATGTGAGTTTTAAAGAAGCTGAGTTTTAAATTCAGTTTGTTGAGACACAGAGAGGGGGTGGCAAGCATGCAGCTGTGCTTTTCTTTGGGCCATGAGGAGACATGGGGCGAAATGTGAGTTTTAAAGAAGCAATTCAGTTTGTTAAGACACAGAGAGGGGAGTGGCAAGGGGGGGACTTTGCTTGCGTGCTCACAGCATGGGGCGGTGATTTTCATTCCTCCTTAAATGCTCAGAGGCCGGGTCAGTTTCCCTGTGTGTTTGTGTGTGTGTGTTTAAGAAGGGCTCCTCGTTAAACCCTCAGAGGCTGCTTTTATTCCTGTTTTTTTCACTTTCGCGTGGGTCTTGTTCCCGTAACCCTGTGAATATGAAGGGACGACTGTATGCATTTATTTCAAAAGACTGGATGAGTACCCCCTGCCCCAAATAATTTCATGGGATATGCTGCATTTTGTGCCAATTCCCCCTTCCCTAAATTCTGCTCTACACAAAGGCAAGCAATAATAAAATATGATGCAACCAGTTCTTTTCATACTTGAGACACTGCTTCAGTCTGCAGCTCCACAGGAAAAGATGAATAGTTACTGTTCCTATATGTGAAGAAGTATGGATACTCCTGCAGAGATAAGATAAGTGACAGCAATTGAAAAGTCATCTCTTGGCACCATGGTTGAAGTCAGAAAGAGAAGATTCAGCAAGGCAGACACAGACAAGTCATTAAGATTGATTGGGAACTTTTATATTTCTCACAGCCATGCTAGTCTCCAGACAGTCATTCAGGAGCAGAAATACATTAAGCCCAACCTGAGATCTTCATGGATGGTGAAGCTCTATAATAAAGTCAGAACTACTGAAAAGTAAGGGTTTTATAGTGATGGAACAGCTATGATTGGGCATGGCCAGAGCATAAGAGACAAAATTCTAAAATGGGGTCAAAAAGTGTGAACTGGGGCTGCATGCAGTCTCCCAAAAACATTACTGAGGCCATTGTGGCCCCAGACTTTCTGAAACCTACTGCCAAAAAAGTTTTTTTTTTTCCCCTAGCATCTCCCCTAGCAAAAAAGAGATGAATTACTTCTTCTGGGAATTTTTCAAATTCAGAAGTGGACTTAATCATTTTGGGACATATTTGGTAGTTCATGTGACCCTTGAAAATCTTGGAGAGAGAAAAATTGGAACCCAGACCCACCAAAGTGGGTAACACCAGAATGTGGAATATCTTACTTATGAAAACTTTCGTAAAATAAATTTCTTCTCCTTGTGAGTGAAACTGGATGGTGTGTCTTTGTCTTTGTTTTTGTTTTTACCAGATCTTGGATCAAATATCAATCAAGATAAAATCACTATCAAATATCAATCACAATAAAATCACATTATGAGCTGTCTAACCTAAATAGCAAATCATTCCAGGTGATCGCCTAAGGGCATATGATGCAGACATTTTACTGCAGCTAAGCAGATCTGATTTTGGATCGCATGTGGATGGGATACAGCCTGGGAACCCCAAGTGTACCTCCATGATAAACTAAATCATATATTAAATATGATTTTAAAAAATGAACATAGTTCAGGTCATATTCTCTTCACCAATCCCATACAAGATGTATCCACATGTTCATTCTAGCTGTTCTGGGTACACATCATGTATGAGTTGTCATCCACTGCAATCCTGTCTAGAAAATATCTCCTTGGAATGAGGAGGGCATAGGGCCACCCAAGCTAAAGGCCTTCACTTCTGAGTCTGAGGAAAGTCATTCATCTTTATTTATGTAGAGCAACTAATTACTGTGGGCATTCTAGAAACCAATAATGATAAATGCAAACAAGTAAAGTTGGCATATTTTTTTCCCCTGGAAGAAATGGCACCACTAATAACCCTGTTTTCACAAGTCATCTTTGAATCTTGTTTTCCCTGTCCCGTAGCTGAATGTCAGATGGAAAATTTATATTGACTGAAAAGTACATTTGGTCTCAAAATGTCTCCCTTCCATTTTCAATGAAACATTAATGTCACTGAAGTGAAGCACTACGGACAAGCAAATTGTCCTTCGTGTCATTTATAAGAATTGCCCTCAGCCTGCTCTGGGGAAACTTCTCTTCTGTCCTTTTCACACACACACACACACACCCATAAAGCCAACTGCAAAGCTTAAGGCTTGGAAAGTTGAAAAAAATTACATCCAAATCATCACCAGCTAGATTCTCAAAAGGTCTGTGCTTGCAATGCTATGCACCTGTACAAGAGTGAGTCCCCTCATCCAGCACTGCTGCATCCACTGCCCCTTTCCTTGGTCATTCAGTTCTACCGGTACTCAACAGAAGGTAACCCTATCCTGGCATTTGCTTGAATACATACCAGAATGCATACCATGGACATGAGGAGGCATGCACACCAGTCTAGAGCTTGGGAAGTTACTTTTACAAAGTAATCCATTCCCATTACTCATTACAGTTTATGAGAAGTAGCCAGTTGCCATTATCCATTTCAGTGTTGAAAGTAATGAGCATAGCATGGCTCATTGAATTTACATTCCATTCTGTTACTTTTTTGAGCAAGGATTAATAGGATTATTAAAAATATAAAACTTCTTGTTGAAATGCCTATTTTAAAAAACCCTGCAAAAATACCCTTTTAAAGTAACTTTGAAAGTAACTAGGAAATATTCCTTTTTTCCAACAGTAAAAATGAGTAGTTTGCTTCTGTCCGTTGTCTTGTCTTTGAAAACATAACTTCACTGCATCCCTGTTGCCTGAAAAGTAACTAGTTACAGGTAACTGCATTATTTGTAGCCTGTTACTGTCCAGCTTTGTACTGCACTACCTGCCCACCAATCCTTGACCTCCACACATTGAGGTCTGAAGTAGTTCTTGACTTTTACTCATTGACACATTAATAGAATGTTCCACTAGTTTAGGGATGCCTCTTTATCAGGGTTTCTGAGAGCATTGAACATTCTACTCATTTCACAATTGGAATGCCCCTTCATGATGATCGAAACAGCAATGTTGGGTATTGTGCAGGATCAGCCTGTGTGCTCCTGTCCCTCAACTCCATTGTGGGAAATGTGTGGGTCTCCAGATGTTGCTGGACTGCAACTCCTAACATTCCTCACTTTTAATGATGCTGGCTAGTGGCCCCTGGGACTTGCAAGGTCCCAATGTCTAGAGCAGTGGTTCTCAACCTGTGGGTCCCCAGATGTTGTTGGACTACAGTTCCCAGGAACCCTCTGAGGCCTCACGTTGACAGCCAGGTGGTCCTCCCAGTCATTAGTGAGGCTGTGAGTTTGAACAGCAATGGTTTGAATGCTGATTGCAACAACACAGAAATCGTGTGATAAGGAATGGCCACATACACTATTATCCTGCTCTAGTACTGCTGGTAAAGCCTAATCTGATAATCTTCAAAGCTATCCTGGAGGAAGGGATAATGTTTATAAACAGCATGCAAAGAGGAGAATCCTCCTACCTGAGAAGGACATCCTGCTTCAGGCATTTCAGTGAAATGATAGGGTTGCTTCTGCCCAACTGGTTTCATCTAAAAGAGAAAAAGGCTTCTTGTTTGAGACTCAGAACTGAAAACGTTCAAAGTTTGTTCAAAAGGCAGGAGAGGCCTGAAAATCCTAATTTAAGAAGATACAACATTGTATCTGGGCCTAGCTGTCACAAGCAGCTGAACAGCTTGAGATTGTAGGGCAACTGAATCCTCCCCAAATGAAAAATAATGAAACAGAAATAAAGAAATCAGTCCCTGCACACATAAAACTTTTGTCACTGAAAAGGCAAATTCTTCTGTGTGTGTTCAAAGATATTATCATTACTGTTGTTGTTGTGACATTGGAAGGATGAGTCCTGACATGCAACCTCAACTGTCATAGTTGAGAAACAACTCTGTCACATGTATTCCTATTCCTACTTCTATCTGTATTTAAAACCAGGTGTGATTTTATATTTAAAAAGTTCCAGCAAGACTGATATGTTTAAATTGTGCATAAATATTTTGTTTTGTTTTCTCAAACATCCAAAGAAAGAAACATGATTGGGGATTATAGGACAGAATAGCTTTCAGTTCGCTTATGTGTGTGGTTTAGAGAACAGATGAGTGAACAAGACAGTGGAAGTTACATGACTAACATACACAACAGTGGATTAATGGTGTAAAGAGGGGAAACTGTAAATTGAGAAATAAAGACCTGGCAGATTAATGACGTCTTCATGAAGCTATAAGTAAATGGATGATAAGTAAAAGTAATGTATATAAAGGAGGACAGAAGCACAGAAATTGCTTTCAGGTGGTAACTTTGCATATAGCTCCAACTGTCCCAATGCCGCAGGAACAGTTGCAACTAATACTGTATTTTGTTATCCCACTTTTTCAGATACCGATGTCCCAGTTTCTTTTCCTCTTTTCTCCTTTGTTCTCAGCTTACTTCAATTGCTGTAAACTGAGTTCAAAGTGCTAAAGTAGTTTGCACTAAATTACTCTGCAGAGGGGGAAGGAGAGAAGGTGTGCAATCTTGCCCTTCCCAGTAGACTCAAGCAAAAGCAAGTTGCTGCAGCCTTTCCCAGCTTATGTGTTGTCCCTCATTAAGAACCTTCGCTCTCTTGACCACACTGATATTGCAGGGCCACAAGTGTCCTGGTTTTCATCTGTGAAATGTTAGAGAGTATGCAACAGTAGGAGTAAAATCTAAAATACAATAGATAATCCTCAATTACTCAAGATACAGCTTACAAAATAATGAACAGCTGTTATTCGCTGCAAGGTTTGAAAGGTGAGTAACTCCACTCACTGCTCTTTATTTTACTTTTAAAAGAATTTAAGATTGATAAAAGAATTATAATAGTTGGAACATTTATTTGTTTATTTATTTATTTTGTGAGCTGCCTTTCTCCCAGAGTGGGACCCAAGGCATCTCCCAGAGAGAGTCAATTAAAAGACATAAAATCTAAAACAATTTTAAAATTCCATCAAATACCTCTTTAAAGTAACCAGAAAATATTACTTGTTACTCCATTAAAGTTGTTTACGTTTATGGTACCTTTTAAAATGGTTATGGTGCCTTTTGTTATGGTACCTTTTAAAATGGAACTTGTTATGGTACCTTTCAAAATGGAACTCTGTCACAGCCTTGTTACCAAAAAGTAACTAACTGTATCAACTGTACAGTTACAACTAACTTGTTACAGTGAACTGTATCAACTGTAGCTCACTCATTTTAACAATTAAGGAACCAAGACTGAACATGTTTTGCCTTTTAGAGTGAAAATTAGGGTTGCCATATTGAACATTGGAGAGGGTTCTGTACCTTCAATGGTTGTGTAGAAGATGGAATGTCAGGAGGTGCTACTTATTACTGGTTACATGACAAACAGCACCTGCTGAAATTCCCTTTTCTATACAACCATTAAAGGTACTGAAGCCCTCTCTAGTTTTCACTCTGGCAACTCTAGAATATGCATCACTCTTTATCTTAGCTTCCACAACAAGTTTCCAGAACAATAAATCACTTCTTATGGTTTGTGTTAAGACTTCCTCCATTCTCCTACTGAAAAACAGTTCTGGATGCTTCTGCAGACATGTTTATAGTGCAGATGAAGTCTGAGTCACATGAGACAGGATACATCTAGCAATATTACAACTAAACTTTTACAATCAGGTACAGAAAGCATATCAAAATGCCAATTGAGGGTACTGAGATATAAAGCACTTCAGCTGAAATAAAAACTATCGTTCTGGCACTTTCATATCAGCCAGGATCAGTTCAAGCTATAATGCTACCTATATACGAAAATAAATTGTGCTCTTCTTGCAGACTCTGGAAAGTTACATTTCAGATGACTCACTGCAATGAAATGTTATACCCATCAATTGTTCTGCTAACATGTCCCAGATTGTCCCTCCTCATCTTACTTCCCCCCCTTTGTCTTCACCTTACTTCAATTGCTGCAAACTGAGTTCAAAATGCAAAGATAGTTTGTAGTCAATTAACTGAACAGGAGGGAGAGGAGGGAGTAGAATCTGCTCTTCCCAGTAGGCGCAGGCAAAAGCAAAACCGTTGCAGCCTCTCCTCACTTATGTGGGCCTCTCTTCCTTATTAATAATGTTTGTCACCTTGACAACATTCTGATGTTGATTGGCTACCTGTGTCTTCTTTTTTTTTTCATCTGTGAAAACTTGGAGGGTATGAAATTTTGAACAGCACTAGGATAATGCTCTGGTTAAAGATGGCTTCAGCATGTCACTATAATGTATTATCTGTAAAAGTAACTTTCCAAGTTCTGTCTTGAGACTTTATCACACTACACTGTTATAGTGCTATTATTCCACTTTAACTGCTATGGCTGCCTCCTGTGGAATTCTGGGGCTTGTAGTTTAGTGAAGCCTAAGAGCTCTCTGACTGAGTTCTAAATGCCCCTCCCTGAACTGCAAATCCCAGGATTCCACAGGAGGCAGCCAGGGCAGTTAAAGTAGAATAATAGCATTAGAACAGTACAGTGTGATTTTGTCCTTGATGTTTGCAGGGAGGTTTGCATTATCACCTCAAAAGGATTTCTTGATCCTAGCTCTGTCCTTTCCTCCATATGTAAATTAAGTGAGGGGAAAGGACTACAGTTAGAAAAAAAAAATAGCAGCAGAGACATAGCAATACCCAGAATGCATTGGCTCAAGCTTCCTGAATTGGGGTGGGTTGGGGTTCTGCTTTCACTTTGAGGCACTTCTATAGTCACATGATGCCTCTTGAATTCTGATACTCTGGGCAGACAGTTCCATACCCTACTTATTTGGCTGCATGCATCCACTCACCACTCACATTTCAAATACAAATACAAACCTCAATGCAGTGAAACTATAGACCCTGAATGTTTATCATCATCATCATCATCACCATCATCATCATCTCCTTTCTCTTCTTAATTATTTGCTTATTTTAAAATTTTATACCCTACTTTTACACTTCCCCAAAACGAAGTCACTTAAATAAAAGTAGCTTAAATAAAATATAATAAAAACATTAAAACAATCATGTCAAACAGTTACAACAAAGTAAAAGCAAAAACAAAAACCCACAGAACCCACAGAACTAGTCAGTCAATAACATTATGCAACAGCAGTGTCAAACGATTGTTGGGGAATGTTTTCTTTTACAAGTAGAGAGAAGGTTGTACACAAGGACAGACACTTTTTGTTGAAACTGCTTAATAACATGGAAGGCTCACACCTCCAGAGATATTAGCTGAACGTGTTTTGCCAAAGATATACTGAGCTTCCTGCTTTAGATAGACAGCAATGATGTGCTGATGGGTGCTGTACAAATAAATCATCAAGTAAATTTCCTGCAAACATATGCCAAGTTTTAATGAGTCAAAGGCAGTGATCCCCTCACTTCTGACCATTAATGAAATAGGCTGGAATTATCTATGAAGGTAGCTTTTTCTTATCTGCCAATTTTCTTCCTATGCAGGCAATATAATTGATTCTCACAAACAACCTAAACTGGCATTTTGGTTTATTATTATGTAACCTTGGGTGTGTGCAGTGTCCTTTATAGTTTTGTCAGAGTTTGGGAAGAAAATAACTGTAAATCAGGGCCAGAAATATCATTAGACAAACAAAGTTAGGTCACTCTCTCAACCAGCAAAACTAGGAAGCAGCAGTAGGTGTTAAAGGAGTGTGTTTTGGGCCACATAGCCTGTCCTGCAGATCCTAAGTTAATCTGTTGCATTAAAGCAGGGGTTGGCAACACAAATACCCCCATTTTCCTCTGCAGTCTTTCTCAAAATGGTGGCAGGAACTAGAGCTCATCAGTAGTGGGCTAGACAATGTGACTGTTAGGTGGATTTGAAATTGGTTGACCAACTAAACCCAAAGGGTGCTTACCAATGGCTCCTCTCCATCCTGGAGAGAAGTGACTAGGACCACAGGTTGAAAAAAGAATGTGGAAAAGTTACTGTTTGGGACTACAACTTCCAGAATCTCCCAGGCAGCATGGCCATTAGTCAATGACAATGCTGGCCAGTAGTCCAAAACAGTAGCTTTTCCAGAGCTCTGCATTTTGACTGTTCTTAACATTTGCAAAATTTCACATTTGTTAGCTTTAACTTGACACTGTACCAATTGGTAACCATTTAGCCACACATTTTGGCACACATCTACACCTAACGTGTGGTAAAATCCCCCTTACCACTTAGCAGGATGATCCTTAACACCAAGCTATTCCACAGCTTCCCTAGGCTTTGTTCTCTGTAGGATTCGTTATCAGTCCAGTCAAAGGAAAATAGATACCAAGGTTTCAAAAATACAAAGTATAAATGTAGATAATTCATAATGCAAAGTGGTTTTGGACTAATCTTCTAGAATCCCTCAGCCAGCATGGCCAATAGGTTTTTAAAGCACCTTCAATTAAACACAGATATGTACCTATAGCTGGATCAACACCTGCAAATAATTCAACTCCAGGGTGCAATATCCTGGCCTGGTTTGACCCCACACTTATGTTGTCAATGACACACTCATACATTTAAATCCAAATTCAAATTGGTCTTGAAAGCTACACAGTTTCCCCATCTAAAGTCACATCAGTACAAAAGGGAGTTTCTTCAATAAATCACGTGTTGACTGTGTTGAGATTATTTTAGGTCACATCACTATAGCGGCTGCTGGTTATTTTTCTTCCCGCATGCACACAAATATACATACATGCACATATACATGTCAACCAACAGACTTTCTTCTTTTCCTGTCAGTTTTACCACCCACCTGCATGCCCATTGGATGGCTTCCTCACCCTGCTTTCCTTCTCTTTTCCCTCTGTAACCCCATGAGGAGCTCTATGTCCCGTGTGTGTATAAATGTCTGTCTGTCTGTCTGTCTGTCTGTCTGTCTGTCTGTCTGTCTGTCAAATTAAACGCCTCCTTCACTTATCTCCCTCATTGACCCACTTGTCTCCTGCAGCTTTGAAGTTTTCCAAAACAAGAGTGGTGAAAGTTCACAGTGTCTGCTCTGTTCCTGCGCTGTGGAACAGCTGTGGATGCCCACCTGGGAGAGAAAGCACTACACATCTGTCTGCAAATGTGCAGACATGTGCGTGCGCGCATGCACACATACACTTGGAAATCCCTGTAGTTACATGCAGAACATAATGTATAAGCCGGTCTTAGGCCCAGACCTATTAAACCAATGCTGCAAGAGAAGCAGGAATGGACTGTGCAGTTTCTCCTACAGTGGTATCCTCAATAGATCTAGGTTTAATAAGGGGTGCATGAGCCACTCTCAAGCCCAGACCCATTGAGACTAACACTGCAAGGGAAGTGGGAAGGGGCTCTGATGGCTGCTCCTACAGCAGCAGCTCTCTCCTCCTGCTCTGATTTCCTTTGCCTCACCTGCCTGAGTAAGCAAGAAAGCAAGGGAATGTGCATGCAGCCAGGCCTAGTCACCCCACCAGTTTGATTTCCTCCCAGCAACCAAAAATTTGACCACTGACTAAGCCTGACTTAACTGAACCTAGCTGAAGTTGGACACCAGTGTTATCACAGTCCCCATTAAAAATGACAAAGGGGTCGTTTACACGGGCAAATATTCCTCTAAATATACCGCTAAGATAGCTCATAGTTCCCACGGATCGCAGCACAGCATCGCCTCATTCAGAAGGGGGGAAGGTAAAACACCCAAATATAGCGTGCCAGGGGATGTCGCTACTTTTGCTGGCATATTTGCAATGTAGCGCTTTATTGGCAGTGTAAACTAAGGGCTGCATCAGATCTGCATTGTGATTGGTTGCTATGATGTAAGGGGCGGGCTTAAAAGAGAGGGACTGCGTTCAGTAGCATCAGGAAACAAATCCTCTCTGCTATTTTGCAGAAGGTCTGCCAAGAAAAAGGATTCCCAAGACCTTTCAGTCATAAAGTTCCCATCTGTCAGCTGTGCTTGGGGGGAGGGAGGGAGAGAGAGAGAGAGCACGAGAGAGAGAGACGGGGGAGGGAGGGAGGGAGTGGGAGGCTGGAAAAACTTGTGATAGGTTCACCTTATGATCCACGGCATGGCAGCAAGGTCTTTTAGCAGAGAGATTACTGTCCCTCTGCTTCACGGTGTGAGTTCATTTACATGCAGATTTACAGAGACACACAGAGCCACTACTTTGATCTCTCCCCCCCTGCTATTTGGGCAGTCTGTGAGTCTGTCTATGCCCTTCCCCATACAGCCTTTGTCTGTTTGGGAGGCCACGCCCCCCCCAAACTTTTTCAAGTCTGAACGTAAAAGCGGTATAATTAGAAAAAAAAACCTGACTGGCACAGATGCGGAAAAGAATTAAAACGCAAGTTGCCGCAATAAATCTGCTGTGTAAACCAGCCCAAAGGGAAGCAGCCCCTGCATCCCTAACCCATGCAAATGTGGAGGGAC
Source organism: Gambelia wislizenii (assembly GCA_030847615.1). Classification (NCBI taxonomy): domain Eukaryota; kingdom Metazoa; phylum Chordata; class Lepidosauria; order Squamata; family Crotaphytidae; genus Gambelia; species Gambelia wislizenii. Next base: position 60,218,374 of record JAUMIR010000001.1, read on the forward strand.
AGCTGTATTTAATGAAATAATAAATGATTAATACAATGTAACACACACACACCAGCGAGCAGAGAATCTCAGATCTTTGGAGATTTGAATATGCAGACATTCACATAAATACACTGGACATAAATGGGTTTAGAAGTGCAACCTGATACAAGATGTCTTTACTTGTCATAACTCACAGCCTGCTGGAGGAGGAGGAAGAGGAGGCAGAGTGCCAGGAAGCTGCATCACCGGATAGTGGAACTCTTTCTGAGTCCAAAAAGATGGGGGCTGGGGATCCTGTTCCCAAGCAGAATTTGGCAGAGGCTGCAGACACTAAAGATGATATACCCCTGTCTTTCAGTGAGCGAAGGCGGGGGAAATGCCAAGCCCAGCACAGGTTAAGTAGACACTGACCTGATTAGACACTCATTAAGCCCCTGTGGACTTGGAGAAGCTGCCCATAAAAATCCCAGCAGTTCTCTCTCAGCCTCAGTGCTGACAGTTCTCTTATCTGTACTCTCTCATGTTCCTGGTTTTTTCATGACCTTGGATGGGCTACCGTTTGGGCTGCTTTGTTAACTCCTTGATGGCTCATGTACCTGGACTTCTGACCTGCTGATTTGACCTCTTGACCAGCTAATTACCACCCTTGTGCTTCTCCCTTTATCTTGCTCAGATAACCCATGACTGGCCCATGCTCAAAGAAAGCTCCTACGCACCAACCACCTGTTTCCTTGGCACTTGCTGAATCATATTCAGGACATTATTAGAACCTGGATTAAATTCCCATTGAGTTTAATAAATTTTCACACACCCCAGTGAGCAGAGAATTTCTGACCGTCAGATATTTGAATATGCGGTTATCTGCATACGTATATTTAATATTTAAAAAGTCAACACCATGCTTGCCAAATGAAGATGCCAAGGTAACCAGCAACCTGCCCTGCCTTCCAACCACCCCTTCCTCTCAATTCCACCCCACCCCTACCCTCCAATTCAGGGCACATAACACACATTGCAAAAAGCTGTTTTTTCCTAGAAACTGCAGAACAAACAGTTGCTTTAAAAAAAAATCACTTTAAAACCTTTTAAATCCTCAGGTGTCAAAAAGAAGTGCTTTCACTTTGAAACCTGGGAAACATTGTGTGTTCAAATGGTACCAGGATCAAGGTAAAGATCAATTAATTTGCAGGTGAGGATTCAGCCTATATGATGAACTTATTTCCTTCAGTCACCACATTGAGTGTGCCACTGACCTTTATCTTTTATTAGTTCTTATTGTGATGAACTTAGGTCATTTTGTATTAGCTTGTGGAACCTTGTGCTATTCTGAGTGGAGGAAGAACAGATTCCCCTTGTCAGAGATGCTGATCAGATAAACTCGCCCTGTGCTTCTTACCGTCAGACAATATCTAACATGTTATCTGACCTTGCTGAGATTGCAACAAATTAAACAAAAAAAGATTAGAGATCAGGAAAATACTCAAGGGAAATAACTTAATGCAAACATCTGATAATGTCTTCTAGAAGTAGGAGAGCCCGGATATTGGAACAAAGTAACAGAACTCTTGACTTTCCACTTTAAAAGCATGTAGTAAATAGACCCCTGTAACAAACTCCCTGGCTATAGCCTCTTCTGCACAACTTCAAGGTCCCTGAAACACATGGTTCCTCCCAGATATATCCAAAGATTTACAGATATAAGAACAAATACATTATACAGAAGTCTGGGGGTCATCTACATGGTGAAAATGCTCCTCAAGGAATGCGAGGAGAATCCTACCTGTCTCAATAGCATTCTGCATCATTTCACCATACTGGGAAGGAGGGGGGCCCAAAATGTCCAGAACTCCACAGGAAAAGCCTTCATGCTTTTCCCAGAGCTTGTTAAAAACAGCGAGAGGAATGCGCATTCCTGCTCGTTGGGACAAGCGATTCACTATGAATCACTTTCCCATAGGAGAGGAAGTACACAGGTGATTGGCTGAGTGAGTGTAGGGGACAGGACTTGCTAACAGGGCATGTGCCCAACGTCACCATGTTGATTTTTCATCTCATATAAGTTGATAAAATGGGATGTGTGGTTTTGGGGGCGGGGTTGCTTTCCTGTCAAATTGAAAAATTGCTCTATCACACCTTGGACATTGTGGGTTTTTTTCTTACAAGTTTGGTGGCAAATTGGGAAAGTACAAATGCAAGTTAATTGCTCATGGCCACCATCTTGCATGTGAAGCCTATGGGGGCAAAAACATTATTAAGACAAGTTGCAGCTGCTGCGAAATGCCATTACTGCGAGGTACTCTGGGGTTTTTTAGGCTTGCATAGACAAACCCTGGCTCTTCCATTTGACACAGTGAAACAATCTCCTCAGGTGACACTGTGAGGATGCAGTGGTACCTTCCCCCACCTGTTTCTCCTCTTTTATTAAAGAGAGCTGTGTATGCCACACAAGCCTGGCCTGCTCCCTCTAAAGTAGACTCAAGTATTGAGAAGGGTCCTGTGATTCAATTGCCAATCCAGCTGTACATGGAATAGAGGCAGTGCCATCTTGTCTTTTGCCATATGCAACAAAATATCTTTGGCTGGCCTTGATTACATAGTTCCACAACAAATCCTATGTAAACTAATGTTAGATTGTGGCATGCTCCTACACATGCTTATCTAGGTGTAAGCCACACTAATATTAAGATCCTTACTTCAGAGTAAAGATACTCTGCACTGTTCAAAAAGCAAAGAAGTAACAGCCATACAACCATGGGTGTTTTCCTTGATGACTGCAGCTTCAGGTGGTTATTTCCACATATGAATGACCCAGAATTGAACACCACAAAAAATTTACCTCCACATTTACCTCACACAAAATACTTTTCAATGGAGCCTATTCACACATTTAGTATCAAGTCAATAAGTGAAAAGTCATTAGAATTCTTTTCAGGCATTCTCCCTTCACACAGTTTCTAACCCTCAGCTGTTCAAAAAGATGGAAGAGGGGGAAACTAAGTTTGCTTCATACACACAAACTCCCCTGTTATTTAGAAACCTGCATATTCTGGGTTTAGAACAGTGTATAATTAGGTTGTAAGTTTCACTGAAAGCATAGAAGCATATAACAGGTTACAGCCATATAACAAATAGAGAAAACAGCTGAGGGTTACATAATGTGGCCCTAGAACTGACAATCATTCTCTTCTGTGTTAATCAATAAATTTGTTGTTGTTGTTAATTGCTGTCAAGTTGACTTCAATTTATGGTGACCCTATGAATGAGAGACCTCCAAGATCACTGGTCATCACTGCCCTGCTCTGAACTTGAAAATTTAGGGCCATGGCTTCCTTGACTGAGCCTATCCAGATTAAGGACTTTATCAGACAGACTAAATATGGTGTCATAATGATGCCACATAAACACAAAAGGGCACGTGGATCAGACAATGTCGCCCTTTTGTGTTTATGTATAGTGAAAATCATGTAGTTTTTAATTGATGGCTTAAGCTGTCAATACACCCTCCATGCCGCTTTTCTGCCAGCATTGCCCGCGTGCGAAATATCAGGGCTTTTAAATCTTGTACTTATCCCAACAATGGCTAGACTGGCCAGAACACCTCTGGGTCAGATTGGGACATCCAGGTAAGTTTCACTCTTTTTATGACCCTCCCCAGGTTACTTGGGACCTTTAAAGTGTGTTAAGGTGCTTGGTGAAACTTTAAATGTGTTGTTTTTGTTTTTAAATTTCCCGCGTGATGAAGTCTTGCGGGATTTCGAGCAAGGAAGTGAAGGGGGCTCCATTCCTTTCCTCTTTATTCACAGAGCTCCTTTGCTGGGAAAAGAAGGTAAGTGTGTGGGTGGGTGGAACATTCTTTTGCTGGCATAAAAATCGGGTTTTTTTATGCCGGCAAAATAACATTTAAAGGGCAGTGTCTGATAAAGTCCTAAATGTGCCAAACAGCGATTGGGCAGCAACAGTAGTGGGGATTAAACCGCTGATGGGTCTCTGAGAGACAACAGCAGTAGCACCATAGCTAACACTTTTTTTTCAGGTCACAGAAGTTTACTCATTCCCTCTTGATTGCTTAAATCTTTGTCAGGGTTGGCAGGAAACACAGAGTCACTGCCACCCACAACCAGTACACTCAACCTGCTTGACTTCATTCTTGGACCTACATGAGAGGCTGTCCCCCTCTTGCATCATGAGCACCTTGATGGCCAATCAGAGTCAGCCAGGAAATGTTTGGGAGCTGCTTTCGGAGGCAGCTGAGTTGGTGAAGAATTGGGATACCTGCTCACCTGGGCCATGGAGGTGAAGTACTAAGCAGAAGGAGGCCCCAGTATACTACTTTGATAATGAAACAATGCAAAAACAATGCAAAATGAATCAGTCAATTAGTCAACAAATTAAAAGACTCTTTTTTTAAAAAAAATAAGCAATCCTAGTACTACTGTTAAACCTTCCCCAAATGGGCACCCTTCTTCGTTGGAGTACAAATCCTACAATCTCCAACCAGCATGGGTTTAACAGATCGATGGATAAAATAACAGATAGAATGTAAGATTCAACACTTTGCTTTATACTTCGAGCAAACACATACCATGCTTTAAATTAAAATCTCAAGTGCAAGTAGCTCACAAGGAATCTCTCTTTAAAGAAGGTGAGCAGCAAACCTAATAACCCAACAACTGCTGAGTATCTAATCAGAAGATCTGACCTGCAATAAAAGGAAGGCTGAAACAAGAACTTTGACATTATCCTCCTGAGGGTTTATGGATAAATGGAAGAAAGATCAAGATAACTGAATGCAGCTCCTTCCATCCAAGTCTTTAACCTTGAATCAAGTCTTTAATTCTTCTCTGACCATGTACAATGCATGTTGAATTAAAATGAAAGGCTTGTGTAGGCAAACAACAGCTACACCTCAACCTCTTGTGTCAACTGCAACTACCCCTAACATTTTGTGGACCATCATACCTCCCTAAGCACACACGAGTGTATCTGATTTTAGAACTAAGCAGGAGCTTGGTTAGTTGCTGAACGGAAGACCACCAGAGAATACCAGGGACCTCCAGGTCAGGCCAGGAAATCATCTTGCCTGAAACCCTGTAAAACTGCTGCCTATTAGTGTTGCTGATATTGGTTTAGATGGACTAAAAGTAGTGAGTGTGCTGTGTGCTTTACTATGTGATGATGATGTTTTTAATCATTTTAAATCAATGTTTTGATCCAATTGATTGTTTAATGGTTTTCTATCTTTTATACTATACATTGTGTTAGCTCATTTGTTTTAATAAGGTGTGATACTAATTAATTAATTAATTAATTAATTTTTATTTTATTTAGTTAGTTATTTATATCCCACTCTTCAGCAACAAGGCTATCAGAGCAGCTTACAAATTGTTTTAAGCAATAGCAATTTGCACATCTAAACTGCATCAAGCCATTTCCAATGTGTGTTAGCTAATTGCCCCTACAAGCCAGGTACTCATTTTACTGACCTACGAAAGGATGGAAGGCTGAGTGAACCTTGGAGCCTTCTGGAATCGAACTTGCAATGTGGTTACTTGCAGTACTGACATTTAGCCACTGCACCACCAGGGCTCCCTTGGTCTGAGGACAGCTCCCTATATTCTGACAATAATCTGTATCACCAAGTCGATTCCCATACAAAAGGAATCTCCTCCCATTTTGAAAATATGTACTCACGTATGTATTGTTCATCATTTTCAGTTGTTTCTGAGAAAGACAAAGAGGCTTTCCCATTGTAACAGAGTTGCCAGACTCCCATGCCCATTCATTTTATTTGATCAATCATTCTGTACCCATAGGTGCTTGGGAACACTATGATCCAGAAAAGACAGAGGTGCTCTTGGTCAGTCAAAAGGCAGAGCAGGGGATAGGAATTCAGCCTATGCAGGATGGGGTTACACTTGCCCTGAAATCTCAGAGTCATAGCTTGGATGTACTTCTGGACTCAACCCTGAGCCTGACTATATGGGAAAGCCTTTAATGGAGTACATGTGCTGTATTTTTTAAAAAATTGTTCTCATTATTATTTTAAATTATTTTTATTTTGTTTTAAAGTAGGTTTTAATTAATGTACCTTGTTTTAACTCATTGTTAATGAGTCCCATGTGGGAGAAAGGCAAGACAGACAGACAGACAGACAGGGAGGTGGTAGGGGGTGATCCTATGGTTCTTTGGTTTTTATTATCTCTAAGTAGGACTTGCAACAAAATCTTACAATGTGAAGTCTTCCTTTGTACTGTTTCCAGCCAACAAGCCACACCTTCTATTTCCCCTTCCACCACATGGTCAGCAATTTAGAGCCACTGAGCACATTGTCCTCACTGCACTGTTTCAAGGTTTCCCTGCAAAAGTCCACCCATCCCCCCCCGAAAAAAATGTTGTCCTTCTGTATGCATTTAGATCTCCCAACGCTGCTGATAATTCCCTCTGTCAAATAGACAGAGGTGTTTTGATTACATAAACACCGTCACCACACCTGAACATCAGAAATGAGTGAATGGTGGATTAGCTGTCACAGATTATGTAGCCTATGTGGTAGAGAAGACTGATCTTCAGCATTGGACTGGAGAGAGTCAGGTTCAAATTTCTGTTTAGTCATGAAGTTCTCTGGGTTGCCTTTGTCTAGTTACTATCATGTAAGATCATCATAAAGATTAAAAATGAGATATGTCTATGCAAACCTTGGACAAAGGTGATATACAGAGACAAATAGGTATAGTGTTTATAGAGGAGATACAGCTTATTGCTACCTTGTTAGGAGTCTATAACCTCAATAACAGGAACGTTAGACATCTTCCTCACCACTTGGTATGAAGGCAAGAGGACACCTTTGAGCACAACTGATACAAGATGATAACTTCACTCATATCTTCATTAATCATGGACTCATTTATGAACCATTCCCAACCAACTGCTCCTTGTCTGTAAAATTCTGAAAATAATTTATCTTCAAATAATAAACTCCCATTTTCATCAAGGCAAATTAAGAGAGCTTACATGTTCTAATCCCCTTGGAGCAGAACACTTTGAGGAGGCTATTTCTAAACTATTGAGGGCATATACAAATAGTAGCAATAGATTATTTGATAAAAATCAAAGCTCTAAATATAATTCTAATTCCAACTATAATAGTTGCACTAAATCAATGAGAACTTGATAGGTTGACACTTAATGTATGTTCCATTAAGTCAATGGGTTGACTCTACTTGGAACTAACAATTGGATTTAGGCCAAACTGCTAATACTCTCTTGCATGATCTCTCAGATAGAACCAAGATTCTAGTTCAATTAAAATATTGTGGCTGCCATCCTGTTAGTGTCATATCCATGCATAAATTTCCCTTATACCTGTGGAAGTTGGTATTCCCTTTCCCCCTTGCACTATCCACACACACCCCGACTTACTGTACAGACTCAGAAGGCCCACACATGACAGTTCTGTGCCTAATGTGGAGCAGGCAGGATCAGAGAAGCATCTGGCTATGTCTCTGTAGACAGATGCAAAATGATTACACCAGCAATGAGGCTGGAGGTCTCCTCCAGAAAACCCCAGTGGGTCTCAGTGCTGCTATAATCATTTTGCGTCTAGCTACAGAGATGTAGCCAGATGCTCATCTGATCATGCTTACTCCTCATGAGGCACAAAATGGTCGGGTAACCCGAGGGGTTGTACGTAATTCAACCAAGCATAGATCTGGACACAGAACTACTATGCTATGCTGGGCCATATAGGATTACAGCCAAATATTCTGAACAATATTATTTCATATTTATTTTGTGCCAACAGTTGACTTTATAATGCCCAGTGCTTAACTGATACACTTTAAACCTAACCAAGAAAGCTACCCTACAGAAATTGTGGCCCTGACCCAAACCCTCGGACGTTAAACCTTGGGGGTTTAAGAACCAAGTTCAAATTACCTCTGAACTATTTTGCACTATTTAGCTAGTTTTAAGCATATGCTACCTTTTAGGCCCAAACCCTCTGAAGGAAATTGAAATAAAAAGTATTAAAACATGAATAATATGCAGTTGTATTAAAACAGCAGTTGGAATTATCTAAAAGCCAACCCTGCATGTAACAAGAATAAAAACATGAATACAAGGTATGTAATCATATTAAAACAGTAATGGAAACAATCTAAAAACCAGCATTGCACTCCCATAACATTATAGTATGACCACATATCCAGGAAGGATACGTCCCCCATATCTGCAGAGGATATGTTACCATGGATCCTGGAAACCACAGATATATATATATTTAATAGCAAACCCTATTAAGATGAATGACTTCTGGCCCAAGCATACCATAGGGTATGCTAGAAGATGCCTAAAGAGACCATCCCCCCCACCCCGATGTGGGTAAGTGAATCCAGGAAGTGGGTCCCGTGGATACAGGGGTCATGCCGTAATTTGAAAAGGAGCAGCAAGAAAAGTCACTAAAGTACACAGCCTAACCAAAATCAGCTTGGAAGAAATGCTCCCCCCCACCAAAAAAAAACCATTGATGGAGCCACAATATATATCTTGGAAGGGTATCCCATAAATATGGAGTTGTCACCAAAAAAGGCCCCATCTCTAACATTCTTCTCTAGAGCTAACCTCAAAAAAGACTTTGAGAAGAAAACTTGAGATCCAGTGCAAGATAGCTTTGACACAAGAACAATTACAGGATTCTCTCTAGGTTTGGACAGAAAGTATTTCAATAGAGTCTTTCAGGATAATAAATACAGAACATGCAACTGAAAGAAAACATTATTCAATATTATCACAGCTTTCTACAGATAATAGTCTTGCCAACAAATCTCTTCATCGTTGCCCTGGTTCCTCAATGGTACCGCTAATGTGATAACACTCTCTCCAATAGACCCAGGGTGCTTATAGACAAGGCTTTTATTCTATGATCACTTCACCTCATTCAGAGGCATGTGCATGGCGCAGATCACCTATTTTCTATCAATAACCTTCCTATGTTTTCCTACTGCTTCTTTCGACTTTTTTTTCGTTTAATTAAAAACATATTAAGGAGGGGGAAATGGAATAGCTACCCAATGCTTTGATGGGTAGTGCTAGGAGCCATCCATCTGGAAACATCCTGGGATATAAAGACCACATGTTTGTGTTATGCAACCTCTTCAATAATCCTAGCATTTCTTGTGAATCTTACCATATTGTTCCAGAGTTCTGCTCCTAGTGCAGCCCTAGCAAGCTTCTTCCCTGAGATGTCCACGGGTATCTTCTCTGTGGAATCATCATTTTCTTGCCTGCCCTGCAAGAGAAATATTTTTGGAAATTGGATAAAGGTTTGGCATGTATTGGTAAAGCCAAAGGTAAAAGGAAACAGCTTAAACCAAACAAAGCCTGTCTGTAAAAAAAAAAATTAAAATGTGAGAATGAGAGTAGGGACATCTTAGGTATTTCCACAGGGTTACAATTTGTGCAGAGGTTGGCGGATTGTCTAATGGGATCAAAACAAAGATCACTGTAAAGTTTTGGATCCAGTCTGTTAAATACTTCATGTATCTCCCTAACAGACATTTCAAATTTGTTGCTGCTGCTTTATTGTTAATGTTATTGTTATTGATACTGTTGCTGCTCCTGAATGCAGATTTATGAAACACTTTTGCAAAGACCTGATATTTACATTTAAGCTGCCATCAAACATTTTCAAGCAAGTTTGTGATCTATCAGCAAATGTTGCTCTCCACACACACCCTCCCAAACTGCTAGTTTGGATCCATTTTGCGTGGAACTTGGCTTATGAAGAAGTTTTAAGTCTAAGACTTCTGTTTCAATCAAACATTAAACATCAATATCAGTCCAGGCTATACCAAGTAAATTTACTAGCAAGAACATAAGAAGAGCTGCGCTAGATCACACTAAAGGCCTGTCTAGTCCATCAGGGCCAAACAGTACCCTATGTGAATAAATCCATCTTCTTAATTTTGGTTGTGCATGTGTCTTATTCTCAGTGTTGGGTGATAGTAAATCTAGTCCTTGCCATTTGGTCATATGCTACTGGGCAAAGTGTTTGGTCCTGTCTATGTGGTCAAAAAAATACTAATGGCATGCAAATGTACAGTGATCCATTCAAATGGCTGTTCACACAAATACGTGTCATTCAGAAAGGGGACAGCAAAATCCACCGCAAAGTCCATTTGTGCCGTGTCCGGGGCTTCATACGGATTTTTTAAAAAACTCCGTATGCCATGCAAATGTGCGATTGTTTGACCGCTCACATTCACACAAATACGAACAGGCAGTGCAATCTGATTGGCTAGATGAGGATGGGGGCAGGGCTAGCTAAGAGGGAAAGCAGCTGCGCCACCATGTTGGATTTTCAGCTAAGTGAGGGTCCAGTAAGTCAACAAAAAAATGATTTTATACTGTATATTCCTGCATACAAGACTACTTTTTAACACTTGAAAAATCTCCTCAAAAGTGGGGGGGGTCTTATACCCCAGTAATCATATTCCCCTGCTGTGAGAATGATTGAAGTGTAAAATGGCCTGGGCAGTTTTCCCAGCAGATCCTTCCTCCTGCTGTGAGAATGCCTGCTTTGCCTTTGAAGAGTTAAATGGCCCTCCATTTAGCTCAGGAGAGTCAAAATGATGTTTCTTTTCAGGACAAGTTAGCCTAAAATTAGAATTTCTGGATTCAGACTTATCATTCTGCATCAAGTTTTGTCTATGGTGAAATTCTCTTGTCTACCACTGTGGCTCTAAAATCATTAATGTGCTCATTCATTAATGTGCTCATTCAAAAATTTGGGATTTGATAGCTTCATATTAACCAACTTACAGTATTAATGCCACCTTACTTTCCAAAGATTGAACACCAGAGATTTTTCAAAGTATCCCATGCTTTTTAGCTGTTCTCAGTCCTTTAATTTCACAGACTATTCCATCAACTACAGCCACTGAGCTGGCTGGCTGATGGGGGACAGGCTTTCCAGCCAGGTGGCTGGCTGAGGGGGGCAAACTCCATATTTTAACTTAAAAATTGGGGGGTCGTCTTATGCGCCGTCGTCTTATACACCGGAATATACGGTGCTCTTTTTTAAAAATTCTTTATTTGTAAATATGGTGTTGCTTGTGCACACCCTGGGAAACTGTTTTTTTTTTAAAAAAAAAAATTGGCAGCAGCAGATTTAAAATCGCAAGTAAATCACTTGCGGCGGCCAGCTGGTTAGGGGGTCATGCAGAGTTAGGGGGTTTGGGGGGGGGTCTTTTGTCCAAGTAGGCAGTTTGCATTGTTGCAAATGCCTGCCTTTCTGAAAGTGTTCAAATTCCCCGCCCCCATATAGACAAGACCTTTGTCTGAGGCATGGACAAAGGTTTCTGGTTTAGTTTCATGGTTCTTAGAATCTTAAAAAGTCTGATGCAGGACTGAGTTTCCCTTAATTCAGGCTGAGTGACTGTTTTGAAGTGGCAACCATTCTACCTCACTGGGTTGGTGCTGACCTGAGAGAGGTTTCAGGGCACTCAACTCATGAACAAGTTCTCCTGAAAAGGTCCTCTGGGCCTCCTGAACTCCCACTTACACTCTAACACATCCCTCTGAAGGGTAATGAGGGCATTCTTGTGAAATATTGTTGTTGTTGTAAGCAGTAGTGTTTACTCATTATTTTTCTTTTTCTTTTTACATTTTGCCAATTTTTCTATTTTTGAAAATATTTTTGTTAAAAAAAATTCCCCAAATACAATACTTTAGTTTTAGTTTTTTGAAATCCTATATCAAAATATTTAATAATAACATGCTAATCTCATACCCTCCAACATTTTGCAGATGAAAACTAGGGCACGTATAGACAAGCAACATCAGAGTGTGTGGCCAAGATGGCGAAAGTTATTAATGAGGAAGAATATACAAGCTAGCAGAGGCTGCAGCAGTGTGCTTTTGCCCGAGCCTACTAGGAAGGGCAAGATTCTGCCCACTCCTCTCCTCTCCTCTCCTCTCCTCTCCTCTCCTCTCCTCCCTGCTGAGCTGAATGCAAACTACTTTTGCACTTTGAAGTCATTTTGCAGCAACTGAAGTAAGCTGAGGGCAAAGGAGAAGGTGGATGGAAGAAAGAAACTGGGACATTTTAAAAGTAGCTGAATTAATTGGGACGGTCCTTGCCACATCAGGACAGTTGGAAGTATGTAGTCTTTAAAAATGTTCTAACTTCTGGTTTAAAGTGATAAATGGGACAAAGAGTCACTTATATTTTCTGATCTTTGGGGGTTGTTTGCTTTTGCACATGGAGAAACTACTTCGCATTCAACATGAATTATGTTTTACATAGTGAAAAACTGACTTTCTTTGTAGATCAAAGTAACACACCCATGTTCACTTGATTATGTGATGTGATCTTGTGTCTCTTTTCAGGGTATGTGTAGGTTGTTCCCCCTCACATCAGCATATGTCAGATGGGAGGGATATAGTTTTATACTCACATTTTCCTCTTGGAGAGATGTCTGAAGAACCACAGTGAAATCACTTTTCAGCACATACTTCGTAGATGCCAGCAACCTTTCCAAAGCATCCTATGCAAAAAGGATAAACAAGCAGTTAACAGGATGAACTCCATTCCATAACCACAGAGAGCAAAGTACAATGTACAGATCTGCCCATGGCTTAAAGGAATTTCTAAGCCTTCTCTAATGCTAATAAACCAGAATAATCAAATTATAGAATCAAAATACAAAAAAAGCAATTCCGCCCTTATAGAACCATGAGAAATGGCCCAGACACTATAAGACTAATTTCATAAGTTGATTTTCTTAGAAAAAGCAGAAGCCTAAGAAGATAATCTGCTCTCTCACTAATTCTGCCCATGCCTTTGAGAAGCATCAAATAAAATGATATCCCAGTTAGCTAAGGGTATTGTTTTTGCCAACTCCTGGAAAACTTGTCATGCTTTAGTTGCAGATACACCTTATGTACTCAAATTGACATCAGAGAGCTGTAGCCAAGATAGTATACTCTTTAAGCTGAGGTTTCTCAAAAAGATTTTGAAAATTCAGGCTTCCCAGTTTTTAACAGAAGCTTCTAATGAAAGAGAAGGGGCTGCCTTAAACCTGAGCAGAATTGCCATGCATCTGAGAACACTGGTAATGCACAGTCCCTGATCGCACACAGACATTGCAACTCAGGCTGGAAAGGTCAGGAACAAAAGGACTGTCAAATTGTGGACACTTGGGAAGGATGCATGCCTTCACTGACCAAAGGCAGAACTCACAATCACTGCTGGCTATCAAGGGGTTGTTTGAGTCTCTCTGGACTGCAGGGCCCTGAATCTGTGCTCCATGGTCAGGGCCAAGCGGTGTTACTGAATATGTTACTCACCAGATAGGCCCATCTCCATACAGCTTCATCCAGTCTGGGGACATTGTTGAAACAACTGCAGAGTTCAGGGGGAATGTTACTAGAAAATGTCAAAAGGGAAGCAAAATAATAAAAAGAAATTGTCATTCACATAAATAGTCTGCCAAAACCTGAAGAGGAAAGACTATTGCTGTGATTCTCACTTATTTTAGAAACTGAAAAAAGTATGCTACTGTTATATTGCGTTTGAAGCCTTGACGCTCCATGATAACAAGATGCATATCAGCTAATAAAAATGATCCAACAGATGAATGTATTTCCCACAATAGAGCTTTACAACCTAGAGCAGAGTTCAAATGTAATTCAAAATGTGCATCTATTATGATTTCCCATCCCATCCCAACAAGTACACAACCAAACTCTACCAAATTAGAGACTGCCCTTAATCCTATCTAATTTAGACACACTGAATCAATTATTGACTATTAAGTAATCATGTAGGTTAATCCCAGTTATTCAATGGGTCTGTTGTCATTGAGACTAATAGGATTCAGGCCACTAACTTCACATTTGAAAAATGCAATCAATATTTGATTTCCCAGATCAGAGGCCCTTTAGCATCACACAATTATAGCACTGTGATTCCACATCAACTGCTATGGCAATGTCCAAATTTGTAGTCTGGAGAGGCACTAGAGCTCTATCTATGTCTGAGAATTCTAAATATCCCTTCCTAGACTGCAAATTCCAGGATACAATAGGTTGCTGCCATGGCAACTGAAGCAAAATCATAGTGATATAATTGTGTAGGGTGAAAGGGCCCCAGATTGTTTCCAAATCAGACCTAAGGCATCAATGTGACATGCCGCTTGCTGATGATAATAAAAGTGGTGAAAGTCCTCAGAAGTCAGCAAAAATTACCATCAACAGTCTAAAAAACAAAAGTCTTATTCCTCTTATAAATACTTCCTTGTGTACCCTGGAAATGATTAGTTTTTAAATTTTAAAGTCCTGCTCAGACTTACTCCCTTAGAAAGACAGTCATTGCTTAGCATAAAAGTGGTGTCAGATCCTTTATGTGGGACAGGATCTATTATGTTCAGGTAATTAGAACCTATTAATTAACATATTGATAATATGAGAACAATAGGAGAAGCTGTTAGATAAAAGGTTGAACCAAATAAGCAAAGGGCTCCTCCATATGGGGCAAATAGATGAGGAAATTGTAGTATTTGTTCCTGTAGTTCTCAGGATTTCTTAAATATGAAAATAACTTCTGTTCCAAACTATTTGCTTGCAATTCCCAGAACCAGTTGTAACATTTTATCCCCCCCCCCCACAAAATGTATCAGAAGAAAGAAGTATCCTATTTTCTCCTTTTCTTTCTTTTTAAAAAAACTTTTGAGTTGAAATGCATCAGTGCATTTCAATGCATCAGTGTGAGAGGGACAGGTCTAGCTGAATCCCTATAGCTCCCTTGGCATTCTTACTACACTTACTCGCAGGCCTCCAAGGGGCCCAAGGCTCGGAAGGTGTAGATAAGGAATTGGCATAGTGCAAGCTAGAGACATTAGAGTTGTGCAGACATATCATGTAGCTGGCGCGTGATCAGACAGTGAAGCCTGTCCAGCAACACAAACCAGCCAATTAACAAGAGCTTGAGCAAAGCTAACCTGCCCCGGCAACTAGATAAGAGAAGTTCTGCTTAGTAACATTTTTGAAGGCCAGAGATATGTAGCATTATGATTGGTAGTTCAAATAGCCATAGAAAGTGACCGAAGGAAATAAAATACTCCTGAAACAAAGAGAAGACGCGGCAGTCTTTTTACCCTAGAGGGAGCTGTCCGCCCCAGCTGGAGAAAATAAAGAATCTCAACTTCTACTACGGGACTTTGGCTCTGTTCCTTTCTTGCGCCGTCCTCAGACCCTATATGTTCGGGTTTCCTTTGGGATTCCCGTAACATTTTCTGGGGGCTCGTCCGGGATTTGAAGGGACGGATCACAAGTGACAGAGTCCTAGTCTGACGATTGGTCTCACCGCATCTTCGTGCCTGCAGGATTCACCGAACCAGGTCATACGGCGAGAGGGATCCCGCATCAATTGACCGCTGGTGCCTCTTCGATGATGCCTGTTGGGCATTGAGACCGGTGCCGAACCTTGGTGGTTGATTGAGGTTCTTCGGGAGGACGTCCTGCAGCGCCTACTCTGTGACTCAGGCGAGTATGCTTGATTAAGTAAGAATACGTGGTGAATAGGTACCTGGGAAGTCGGGCTGGTGAGGGAGCCCCAAGATTCCAGTTCCGCACGATGGGGGGAGGTCAATCTAAGCAAGTAACCCCTCTGGATTGTATGTTACAAAATTGGTCAGAATTTAAGAGATATATAGATTCAGGAGGAAGGAGTAAAGGAAAATTAAGGACTCTTTGTCAATTAGAATGGCCAACTTTTCCCATTGAACCAAGGTGGCCAGGGATAGGAACTTTAGATCAGGGCATTGTGGACAAGGTGGCAAATTTTTGTGCCCAGTATCATCCAGACCAATATTACTATGCGTCTGCTTGGCAGACTATAGTCTATTTGAAACCCCGTCCGAGTTGGTTAGAAAAATGTAAATGTATGGTCCTCCAGACATTGCCACCTACTAATAATCCCTTTTTGCCTCTTCCGGATTCGGGTTCTCCGGAGGATGACCCTAGTAGTCCTACTGCCCCACCACCCTATGTACAGGCTGTGTACCCAAAACTGCCCACACCCAAGACACCCCCTGCGCCGTACCGAGACAAACTGCGGTCGGCAGATCAATCACAACCCCAGGTCGAGGAAATGCCGCCCTTGGAGGGAGAAGAGGAAGATAAATTGTGTCCTCTGAGACTTGTCAATCAGATGGTTCCAGATCCTGAAGGAAAACACAAACCAGAAATAATGGGGGTGTATCAGCATGTCCCATTTACTAGTAGTGACTTGTTAAATTGGAAAGCTTCCCGACCCCCATGGACACAGGATCCCACTGGCATGGCACAGTTGTTAGAAGGTGTTTTTCAGACGCATGACCCCACCTGGGCAGATATACAGCAACTTATGAATTGTTTGTTTACTACTGAGGAAAAGGCACAGATCATTAGCCAGGCTAGAGAAGAAGTGAAACATGATTACCCCACATACAAGGAAGGGGAGAGGCTCCTACAGATGCAGGAGGAGGCAGTTCCTTTACGTGATCCCCAATGGGATCCTAATAAGGCTGAAGGCAGGGAACGTCTTACACGATATCATGGATACTTAGTGAAAAGTATGAGAAAAGGTCCACCCCGACCCATAAATCTGAAAAAGATATATGACATCCAACAGGAAAAGGATGAGTCTCCTGGAGCCTTCATAGAAAGACTGAAGGCTGTCTATCGACAGTATAGTCCCTATGATATGGATGATGATAAAGAGGATTCCCAAGGCAAGCAGGCTCTCAAGCAGAGCTTTTTGGCTCAGTGTGCCCCAGACATACGAAGAAAGTTACAGAAACAACCTGGGCTTGCCCACATGACTTTGGCAAGGATGCTGGAGTTGGCGTCACAAGTGTATGTAGGTAGAGAGGATGAGGAAGGAAAGTTCAAAAGGAGAGCGGGAGTGATAGCAGCAGTTTTTGGAGTAAATACCCCTGAGGGAAGGGGTAGAGGAAGGGGCAGAGGAAGAGGAAGAATAGGAAGGAATCAGTGTGCGATTTGCAAAAAGGAGGGACATTGGAAGAATGAGTGTCCAGAAAAAGAAAAAGGTGCTGTACAGGCAAGGCAGAGAGGGCGAGAAAGAGGAGGCAGAGGAAGAAGTAGAGGACGTGGCTGGGGAAACCCACAGGGGTGGACGCCCCAAATGCAGGGAGCAGCAGCCACAATGACTATGGAAGCTATGAGTGAAGGAAGCTCAGGAGGAGGACAGGAAGAGTGGGAACCTCCGTTTCAGGAATAGGACAGACCGGCTCCCAAAGAAAATCACAGTTGTAAAATAGTAATTCCTGGTTGCCAGGAGCCATTGGTCAAGGTTAAAATAGGCAATCAGGAGGCCTCTTTTTTGTTAGACTCTGGAGCTGCAAAATCAGTGATCAATACCCCTATCGCCCCTAATGCCAAAACCACCACCCAGATAGTTGGAGCAACTGGAAAAAGGCAGAGTTGTTCCTATTTGCAAGCAAGGACATGTCAGTTGGGGAAACGTATGGTCACACATCAGTTTTTATACATACCTAGTTGTCCAGTACCCTTGCTGGGGAGAGATCTGCTGTGCAAACTTAGGGCACAGCTGACTTTTGAAGCAGATGGAACCATAGAGGCAAACTTTAGAGACCCTCCTACTTCTAAGTTAATGTTAACCTTGCCGGTTGAAGAGGAGTGGAGATTATACCCTGTGTTGTTAGATAGAGCTGATTGGCAGACCTTTGATGTGCCTGGCGTCTGGGCAGAAGACAATCCCCCTGGATTAGCTAAGGATGTGGTTCCAGTGATAGTGGATTTAAAGCCTTTAGCTGTTTCTGTAGCTATACCACAGTATCCCTTGCCGAGAGATGCAGTGAAGGGAATTGACGAACATTTACAAAGGCTTTACCAGTGGGGAATTGTAGTTGACTCTCAGTCCCCTTGGAATACACCACTTTTGCCTGTCAGAAAGCCAGATGGTTCTTACCGTCCAGTGCAGGATTTGCGAGCAGTGAATCAACGAGTGGTTCACATACATCCAGTCGTCCCCAACCCATATACCCTGTTGAGTTTGTTGTCCCCAGAGTTGAAATGGTATTCAGTCATAGATCTCAAAGATGCGTTCTTTTGTGTCAGGTTGCACAAACATAGTCAGCCCATTTTTGCTTTCCAATGGGAAAATCCAGAGACAGGCCAGCGAAGACAGGTTACGTGGTCCCGTTTACCACAAGGTTTTTGTAATTCGCCCAGTCTCTTTGGTCAGGCATTGGCACAAGACTTGGTGCCATTGACACAGGGGGGAAACCCCTGGAACATATTGCAGTATGTAGATGATATTTTGCTGGCTACTGAAACTAGGAGTGAATGCCTAGAAGGAACAGGGAAGCTGTTACAATTCCTGTTTGAAAAGGGGTATAAGGTGTCCAAAAAGAAAGCTCAGTTGGTGCAACAACGAGTTAAATATCTAGGTTTTGAGATAGAAGAAGGGACCAGAAGGCTGGGAATAGAGCGAAAAGAAGTAGTCTGTGCTATCCCCACCCCCACTACACGAAGACAAGTTAGGGAATTCTTGGGAGCTGCAGGTTTTTGCAGGCTTTGGATACCCAATTATGCTGTTCTAGCTAAGCCCCTTTATGAAGCTACAAAAGGAACAAATGCTGAACCATTTGTGTGGGGGGAGCAACAACAAGAATCATTTCAGAAGTTAAAAGAGGCTTTGATGAGTGCACCCGCCTTGGGGCTACCAGACATGGAGAAACCTTTTGTTTTATATGTAGGCGAAAGGGACGGTATTGCAATAGGAGTGTTAGCCCAGACCTTAGGGTCTTGGCCGCGACCGGTAGCCTACCTTTCTAAACAAATGGGCCCTGTTGTTAAGGGATGGCCACCCTGTCTGAGAGCAGTGGCAGCAGCAGCTCTTTTGGTAGAAGAAGCAAACAAGCTGACCTTGGGACAGCCTGTTATCTTAAAAACTCCTCATGCAGTAGTAACCTTGATGGAACACAGAGGCAGTCACTGGATGTCTAATGCCAAACTTTTAAAATATGAAAGTATTCTGGTAGATAACCCCAATGTTCAGATTCAAACTTGTACTACTTTAAATCCTGCCACCTTGTTCCCAATGTCTGAAGATGTGTTATTACAACATGACTGTGTTCAGACAATGAGTGAAGTATATTCCAGCAGACCTGATCTCAAGGATAGCCCGTTATCAAACCCTGAGGTTGTTTATTTCACTGATGGTAGCAGTTTTGTAGAAAATGGGATTCGCAAGTCGGGATATGCTGTGGTTGATGGTCAGGGACATATAATAGCTGCCCAATCACTGGGCCCCACCGTGTCAGCACAAAAGGCAGAATTGATAGCCCTAACAAAGGCTTTGGAACTGGCACAAGGGAAAAGGGCTAACATTTATACTGACTCCAAATATGCTTTTCTGACCTTGCAAGCACATGGAGCCATGTATAGGGAAAGAGGACTTTTAACATCAGGAGGAAAAATGTTAAAACATACCACTGAGATTCTCCAATTGCTAGAGGCAGTGTGGAGGCCCAAAGAGATAGCAGTGATGCATTGTAGGGGTCATCAGTTGGGCAATGACCCCGTAATTATGGGAAATCGAAAAGCTGATCAGGCCGCTAGGGAGGCGGCCAGGCAAGTAGCAAGGTTACATGAAACTGATGAGGCTCTTTTGTCTTTACAATTAGCCAGCTTTCTCCCAGAAGAGGTAAAATACACAAAAGAGGAGGAGGCCTGGGCTATAGCTGAAGGCGCTAGGAAACAATGTGGGCTGTTTGTTTTCCCTGACAACAGAGTATATATCCCCAAAGCTGTGGCATGGCATGTGGTTCAAGAGGTCCATAAACAGTCACACATGGGAAGCACTGCTATGTCTAAGTTTTTAGAGAGACAAGCATACTTTGAGGGAATCCCTACGTTAGCTAGACAAGCTGCCTTGAGGTGTGAAGTATGTGCAAAGACTAACCCTAGAACTGGTCCCTTACAGCCCCCTGGTGTTCAGGCAGTAGGATTCACCCCATGGGAATCAATTGTTGTTGACTTTACTGAAATGCCACCATGTAAAAAGTTTAAATATTTGCTTGTCCTTGTCTGTACCTTTTCCAATTGGGTGGATGCATATCCTACCACTAATGAGCGGGCCGAACAGGTAGTCAAGGCCTTGCTACGGGACTTGGTGCCACGAAGTGGGATCCCCCTATATATCGCGAGTGACAATGGCCCGTCTTTTGTACACAAGGTCACACAAGGTTTAGCCTCTGTATTAGGTATCACTTGGAAGTTACATTGTGCATATAGGCCTCAATCTTCTGGAAAAGTAGAAAGAATGAATAGAACCTTAAAAGGGACACTGTCCAAAATGTGCCAGGAAACGGGACTGGATTGGGTGACTGTTTTGCCAATGGCACTTCTCAAAATCAGATGTACTCCAGACAGTTTGTTGGGACTTTCTCCATACGAAATTGTTTTTGGCAGGCCCCCTCTTAATGTGCATAGGCTAGAGGGAGATGTTGAACAACTGGGAAAGTTAGAGATTGCAAAATCTGTCCAAACATTAGGCAAGTGTCTGAATCAGCTTCATCGATATGTCAAGACAATTAGATATCCGTTCCCTGTTACTGCACTTCACCCTTTTTCACCAGGTGATAGAGTATGGTTGAAGGACTGGAAATCTAATCCCTTGGGACCAAAGTGGAAGGGTCCTTATGAGATACTGCTGACTACCCCAACTGCAGCGAAGCTACAAGGAGTCAAGCCCTGGATCCACTACACCAGGCTGAAGAAAGATCATACCAAGGAGTGGCAAGTGGTACCTAGCGATTCCAATCCTCTGCGGCTTCGGATCAAGCGGTCCGGGGAAGACAGGGCAGCATCGCAACGTGAGCCCCCTGTCTGAGGTCAGGTGACCAAGCACCGCCTTGAAGCAAAGGAGCCTTGGCCAGCCGAGGGTCATGGCGAAAGAAACAATACTGATCCAGATGTCGGATGGGAGCTTCCAGTGGGAGGATGAAATAGAACAGCGCATGGAAGACAATATTCAAGAATGTCAGAGAAGGAATGCCCAGACTCAGACTGAGGAAAAGAGGGTTCCCCCACCCATTTGCCCCACAGTCATGCGCATGCCATGTATTACTTTGCAGACTGTAGTCTGGCTTTGGGTAATAGGTGTGTTGTTGTGGCTTTTATTGTTCCCTCTCCCATGCAAGGGGTTCTTAGAAAGCAATTCTCTAATAGTCTATTCCGCTCATATTGTTAAAGCTTTTAATATCAGTAAGTGCTGGGTCTGTCATCAAATGCCTACAGATTCTCATACTGGAATGCCCTTTGTAGTACACCAACTAAATGATATAGAATATAATAGACCCTATAGGCCAGACAATAATACCGGGTACAACTGGACACATTTAGAACCCTCTACTGGAGGATATTATCGGGTTGGGAAACAAAAGGGAAGGTGGTGCTGGAGCTGTAATGAAACTAATGGCCCTAGGGTAGGTTCTAGCACCTGTGAAATAGAAATAAGGATAAATGGCGCATATATAAATGGCACCTGGGAGAGTAATTATATTTTAGCCAACTTAACAGGTGATGGCTACTATAGCGCCTGGACAATGACACAGAGATGTAAGAAGCCTTTTTCTGCACTAAGGGGCCACTATTTTGTGTGTGGCAAACGAGCTTATGCTATTTTACCTGAAAACTGGAGCGGAAATTGTTATGTGGCCACTATTTTTCCAGCTATAACTATCCGAGACAACCTACCTGTGGGGAAAATAAGAAACTATAGGGATCTGGAAGAATCCAAACAAATTGTAAAAGACTATCAACCTTTGCGCCATTGGGGAGGGCACCGAAGTCTGCTGAATGCCATGTATAGGGTACAGGCTGTTATAGAAATAATGGCAAACGAGACAAGCGAGGCTCTCACCACTTTGGCAAGAGAACAAGGACAGATTAGGCGGATGTTACTACAAAACCGGTTGGCATTAGACACCATGTTGGCAACTCAAGGTGGTGTATGTACACTTATCCACCAAGAATGTTGTATTTATGTCCCAGATAATGAACAAGATATAGAACAACACGCACAACAAATCATGCAAGTAGCACAGGTCCCACACATGGGAAAGGGTTGGAATTTGTGGGACTGGCTCACATCATGGTTACCTGATTTCTCATGGTTAAAAGGATTGTTTGTATTTGGCTTGATAACTGTGTTAATTAGCATTTTACTATGCGCATGTATACCTTGTTTGTTTAGGTGCTTACGTACTAGGCTTGAGGCTATGCTTGCTCATGATAGAAAAATTTTGCTTGCTCGCTGCGCATATCAGGAACTTAAGCAAACTAATGAACCCAACCACTATGTCTCTTCGCTTACAAGAAAAAGGGGGGAATGAGAGGGACAGGTCTAGCTGAATCCCTATAGCTCCCTTGGCATTCTTACTACACTTACTCGCAGGCCTCCAAGGGGCCCAAGGCTCGGAAGGTGTAGATAAGGAATTGGCATAGTGCAAGCTAGAGACATTAGAGTTGTGCAGACATATCATGTAGCTGGCGCGTGATCAGACAGTGAAGCCTGTCCAGCAACACAAACCAGCCAATTAACAAGAGCTTGAGCAAAGCTAACCTGCCCCGGCAACTAGATAAGAGAAGTTCTGCTTAGTAACATTTTTGAAGGCCAGAGATATGTAGCATTATGATTGGTAGTTCAAATAGCCATAGAAAGTGACCGAAGGAAATAAAATACTCCTGAAACAAAGAGAAGACGTGGCAGTCTTTTTACCCTAGAGGGAGCTGTCCGCCCCAGCTGGAGAAAATAAAGAATCTCAACTTCTACTACGGGACTTTGGCTCTGTTCCTTTCTTGCGCCGTCCTCAGACCCTATATGTTCGGGTTTCCTTTGGGATTCCCGTAACAAGTGCATCAGTGAAATGGCACTTTTGCACTACAGTATAATGCTAAGAACCTTTTTTAAAAAGAAAGAAGGGAGAGCACTGGGGAAAAGAAAGAAAGAAAGAAAGAAAGAAAGAAAGAAAGAAAGAAAGAAAGAAAGAAAAGCCCTGAGCCTGGCTAAATGGCCTAAATATGGTCAATACACAGCAATTGATCATCATTTTCAATATATGAAAGACAGACTACTCTGGACATTATGATCTTTTGAATTGGTTTAGGTCCAGCAAATCCAAGTGAAAACTTTCACAAGCACAACTAAGATTACTATTGATTTATCATATAGTACAGGAATCTTTTTATATCTCTATCACAACATGTCTCAGAACAGAAATGAACAAGATGCCCCTGAGGATCCGAGACGAAACTCTCAGCTCATAGATAGTTAGAAGTCTGTTTTATTTACCTGGTATGATTCAAATTAGCATGTGGAAGACATGAGACTGTGAGTAAGGTAGAATCCACCAAGTTTACAAAGGCCTTGGGAACCTGGAAAAAAAATTACATCAGCATACAGAGCAAATATAATTTCTTAACTGTAACTTTGCTGTTTTGTGCAATCCTTGGCATCCCAAACGCTTTTAACTCCACACACTTGCTCACCATCTCTGCTCATTCCCAGTGTTCCTGCAGTAAACAGCCACTTTCTGTTTCCCTGAGGTCACAGTTTTATTATTGCTTACAAGGTCACTTGTCTTCAGAAAGTGAAGTGCTTTGGACGATCAGCCAAGGTCCATCTAGTCTAATAGTCTTGATATAAATCAGATGAAAATCAGAAGCCCCTAGTTTGTTAAAGGTTCTGTTTGTTGCTTATAATGTATTTTTGTAAACAATTTATTACCCTCATAAAGATGTCCCCCCCCCATCTAAGAGAATTGCAACATCGATACCAAAACTTGACAAAATTCATGGGACTTTTTTAAAGATTACATCTTCCAGAATCACCCAGAAAGTATGGCAACATGACTGCAGAATCGATCTGTGCAGGATTGTCTTCCACACCTTGTAATAAATTTTGTATTCTCATTTGTAGCTTTGAAAAAATGAAAATTGCAAACTAATGCAAACACAAGGTTTAACTATTCAAGTTAGACCATGAAGGGATATTCTCTGTTTTCCTAAGACAACAAGATGAAGGCCCAGAGGTACAGCAAGGGTTTAATCATAAATATTTGGCCCAGAAACATTCTAAGTGGTGCATGCATATGCACATAAATGTGCATCTATGAACATACTGCAAATGCATACTAAGCTCCTTGGACAGAAGCAAGCACACAGATGTTGGGCATTCCCATAATATATTCCTATGGAATTTACATGATAGTATAAGGTGAAGTAACATAAACAGCCATAATTTCTAGGCTAAATTACAGGCAAGACGTCAGAGATGCATGCATGAAAAGAATAGACACGAGGATGTGGTAGCATCTAGACTGGAACAAAAGCATGGCTCCATTTATTTTATTTCAGGCCTCTCTCTCCCTCTCTGTCTTGACGCACATGATACCAGCATTCAAAGAAGTAACTTTTTTAGACAGCTCCCAGAATGCTTCAGTTAGTATGGTTGAGGGATTCTGGGTGTTGTTGTCCAAAAATGCAACTATTCCAAGGTCTGATCATTCAGCAATTCCTTTGGAGCTGCATATGTTATTCAACTTGAGGAAACAGGCAACAAACTCAGGCTTTTGAATCTTGTACGTGATATTTCAAGCTCTGTTGTTTTGTATTTCACTGTGCTTCAATGAATGAAGATTTGGTTTTGTTATTTGTTTATAGGTTTTAATTGATTGTAAAATCCATTGTGTCTTGCATATAAAATATTGTATACTGTGCTGTTGCAGATTTTTGTTTGGTTTTCACTGTACTGTAAGCCACACTAGGAAAGAAATTATAGAAATGACTTAAATACATTGTATACATTAAACAAACCAATCAATGCATTTCTGCTATGTCTTGTCAAAGTAGTAAATCTTACAAATAGTTCTTACTTCTTCATACAGAAAATCCAAAATGCCTTCAAGTTTTTTAATGCTGTCAAAATGGGAAGTCACCTGTTGAAAGTGAAAGAATTTATGTCAGAAAATTGATAAGGAGGTGGTCGTTCCTTTATATTATATATGGCCTACTTTAATTTTGTTGTTATGTGCCTTCATGTCAGCTCTGAATTGTGGCAACCCGATTGTAGTGTTTTCTTGGCAAGATTCATTCAAAGGAGATTTGCCATACATCTTCGTTTTACTCTGAGTGAGTGTGATGTGCCCAAGATCACCTGATCAGGATTTGCACCCTGGTCTACCACTACACCATGCTGGCTTTCTTTACCTAGCCCCTCACAAAACTAACATGAATTATTATTACAATCTCACCTACAAAATGAATTGAAAAGAGGGTGTGAATTGTTCTTTTAGTACAGAGGTGGGCAGATTGTGGCATGCAGCCCCTGGCCCCACTTTTGAGACCACTGAAGTCCTGCACAAGTCCTTCCACCCCCATTTGTTTCTAAAGAAATAATAATTGCCTTGATTTGGGGGCAATTTTTGCCAGAAAAACACATAGAAATATGCCAAACAAGTGAAAATATGCAAAATTATCCCACCCACACAACCCTCCACTACCCCCAATACCTCTGTTTTCTTCTACAGTCCCTCCCAAAATGGTGACAATATCATTTCTAGCTGCCATTTTGAGAGAAACTACTGAAGAAAATGGAGGCATTGGGGCTTGCTATAGAGAGATGCAGAATGCTGAGGTATCTAGAGTGAAATTAAGCCCTGCCCCTCACACAGTTGCTCACTCCTGACTTAGTATTATATACCTGCTGTACGTCAACAGGCAACTTGAAGGCACATTCATACATACATACATATATACCCATCTGTCTTGAGTTCATTGACAAAGATGATTAGGGATTAACAAAAGGATGGACTGATCGGTATTAAAAGATTTTATTGATTGATCTATTAAAATATTTATATCCAGTACTATATCCGGAAATCTTGGGGCAGTGTACACTAAAAACAATTTTAAAAATATAAAGTATTAAAATTGATAATTTACAGTCTAAAGCATATCAGACTTTATAACAATGTAAGACCCTATATAATAATTGGAATCGCATACACTGCATTGACTAGGACATGGAGCAATGGATTCAAATTACAGGAAAAGGGATTCCACCTAAGCATTAAGAAGAACTTTCTGATGGTAAGAGCTGTGCAACAGTGGAATACACTGCCTCAGAGTATGGTGGAGTCTCTTCTTTGGAGGTTTTTAAACAGAGGCTGGATGGCCATCTGTCAGGAGTGCTTTGATTGTTTATTCCTATAGGGCAGGGGGTTGGACTGGATGGCCCTCATGGTCTTCCAACTCCATGATTATATGATTCTATGTACAAATTGGATGAAATCATTCGACCCAAAAGGCTTCAATAGAAAGCCACCTCTTAACTTAGCAATAAAATTAGGGGTGGAAACAATATTTTAAAATGCCCCCCCAAAAACCAGGGCTCGTCTACACAAGCCCCCTCCCCTGAAACTTTAGTGCCCCGCAGTAAGAGCAAATTGTAGCAGTTGCAACTTGTCTTAATGGTCTTTTTCTCACAGCAGCCCCCATAAGCTTCACAGCCAAAGATGATAGGTGAGGGGGCAGTGGCATGGCAATTGGGGGGAGCAAACTGGGGAAGGGTGAGAGAGGCCTCCCCTCTTCCTTAGTCCCCATGGATGCAGAGGTGGCAATAGGATGGCCATGGGGGCAGGGATCTGAGGAAGGGTGAGAGGGTGAGAGATACCTCCCCTCTTCCTTGGTCCACATGGACGCAGTGGTGGCACTGTTGGGACAGCGCTGGCAGGGGAACAGGGAACCAGGGAAGGGGGATAGGATGGCAGCCGCCCTCCTATCTTCCCCAACCCCCGTGATGTTGTTGGCAGCAGTGGCCAAGGCTGGGTGGGTGGGTACCAATGACAGCCACCCATCTCCCTTCCCTATCCCTGATGGCTGGTAGGGGGTAATGGCAGCTGCAGGCACTTGCCCTGTCAGCAAGCCCCATCCCCATGCTACTCCAGCCAATCAGAGTCACGCTATCTTAAGGGTGGGACAACAACTCTGATTGAATTGCTGTCCTAACGGGCAGAAATGGGCACCCCTGTCGGTGTTTTTTTTTAAAGTTGGGGAAAGCCACAAAGCCTTTTTTCCCATGGTCTTTGCCCTTTTTTATCCCCCTCCTTCACAATACCTCAACATGTTGTGGGATCCCATTAAGACTGGTTGTCTTCCCCTCACGTTCCATGAGAGGTATTTTCACCATTTAGACAACTCCCCCAGTTTTGAGTGTTGAGAAACCCTGATGAGAAGAATCCTTGACTGATGAGAATCTTCACAGTTTGGGACTTAGGCCCTGTCTACACGATTAAAAAAAATCCATTTTGGGGGTAAAAAATCCGAAAAGGCAGCCATTCGTATGCATATGATCTGCCTACACGATTTTTTACACCCCCCCAAACTCCATATGACCCCCCCCCTTGCCCAGCTGGCTGGAGCCAGCGTTCCAAGCGGCAGTTTTAAATCTCCCGCAGCTATTTTTTTTAATTAAAAAGGTGCCTGTTATGCGGACAGTCAGTTTTCCATATTTACAATACAAAATAAAAAGGAATAAATGTAAAATTCATGAACTTACCGGACTCTCACTTAGACAGGAATCCAACATGGCGGCCACTCACAATTCCCCTCTTTGGTAGCCCCACCCCTGTGCTTGGCCAGCCAATCAGATTACACTGCCTGTTTGTATGTGTGCGAACGGGGTGTACAGACCGTCAACAATACGAATGGCTGTACGGATTTTAGCTCGAGATTCGCTAATCCTCCCAAACACCGAATCCATGGAATTTACGGGGGATTCACTAGTCCCCCTTTCAAATGACATGTATTCATCCGAACAGCTGTGTGTACGGATGATCGATCTTCCGAACGCCGTACGTATTTTTTTTACCATGTAGACGGGCCCTTATTCTGTGCAAAATTTGCACGTGGTTGTTTTGCACAGAAAATAGTATTTACTGCACAGAAAACACATTTTCTGTACAGGAATTAATATTTCTTTATGGAAATATTATTTTCTGCACAGAAAACACATGCAAATTTTGCAAAAATGAGTCCTGAATTGCAAATAGCTTTCAAAAACTGCATGGTTTTGAAGACTTTCTCGCAGTGGGAAGAAAATTGCTAAATTACATCTTTCTCAAGAAGTTACTCAAGAAGAAATTTAATGAAGAATTATATCCCTAACTGAAATTAAGCACCAAGGATTTCCTAGCACTGTATACCTTTACAAAGATTTGTTACTTTATGGCGTATCATCTGAAGTGGCCCATACTTCTAAGTCAGGCCAAGATGATAAACTCCTCTTTACCATTTACAATTCTACCAATCCTGTCCTTCTGTCCTCACCCCTGTCCAGAATTTGGAAAAAAAATATTACAAATAACAACATTGCTTGAAATACATTTCTTTCAGTCCTTCTGAAAGTAATATAAGTAATGTAAGAAATGCAGCACCCATGCAATCAATGAGGAAGGGGAAGAGTGATCCCCTCCTTGTTGATCACATGTCCAGGCAGCCCTTTCTGACCTCAGCAGAAGTGACAGTGTGCCAAGCAGGCTTTCCATGGAGATTTTCAGCCAGAGAGGAAGTGGTTGCAGCAGCTGCACAGAGACCCATCCCCTTTCCTGTGCTTCACAGGGTAAGAGGGAGGGCATTTGTCCAGTCCAATTGCCATGTGGACAATTGGATTGGACAAATTGGATCCTACCCAGCTGTCCACACCCTAACATAATCTGAAGCCACTCTAGGATTTCCTAGAAATGTTGGACTTTTCCCTGACTTTGCTTCGTGTGAGGGCAAAGTCAGGTTAAAAGGCAAAAATTCCGGATCCTCCCTGGAAGTAGCCATATGTCGTCTGGACTGCCAGCGCCAGATTCAGGGTGAGTATGGTGTTTTTGGCCAGTGTAAACAAGCCCAAGATAGCAAAAGGTGTAAATGAGGAGGAACAGACAAGCTAGGAGAGGCTGTAGTTTGCTTTTGCCAGAGCCCACAGGGAAGGGCAAGACCTCACTCCCTCCTTTCTTCTCTTGCAGCTGAACTAACTGAGTGCAAACTATATTTTCAGTGTGAACTCAGATTTCAAGCTGAGTACAAAGGGGGAAAGTGCGAGGAGCAGAGAGAAACTGGGACATTGTAAAAGCACTTGAAAAAGTGGGACAGTAGAGGATGAATTGGGACTGTCTCTGACAAATCAAGACAGTTGGAGGGTTATGTTGTATGGATTGCTACCAATTCTGAGCTCCTTCCCAGATTCAGCCAAAATAGATATGTCAGCCTATAAAGGTAAAGCTGAGCCTTCCCTGGTTCTTTTTTATTTGAACATTTCTTTGTAACTACAAGCTGCTTCTCCCCATTTTCTCTGGAAGGACCCTCGTATAGTAAATTGTTAGAGGACTATATTCTTTAGGCATTTTAGAGAAAGAGGAGAGAGGGATAACTATTCTCTTTCAAACATTCTTCCATGGTTATCACCTTTGCAGACTTCAAACAAAGCAATTTTTGCAAAGTTGATTAAAGCCGCAAGGAAAAAACATTGCATAGCTTATCATCTAGGATTTTTTTAAAAAAAAAAATGCATACAATATGGTACAATACCAAAGGGCAACAGAAGAAGAAGAGGAAGAAGAGAAAAAGAAGAAGGGGAGAAAGAGGAAAAACAACTTTGTTCTTTGAAAGGATTTTTATAGACTAAATCTAAAAAGTTCATGTAGTACTATTGGCAGGGAGGAAAATTAGACCAGAGGCAAAAGTAATGGTATGCCTTCATTTCATTTGAACTACATTCAAAATTTTCATGTTTCAGGTTGATTAAGAGGGAAGAAAAACCGGAGACATTTAAAGACCAAGTGCAGAGTAAGTAAAAGAATTCCTTCACAGGTCTAACTGTTCAGTATAATACAGTACAGGAAAGCTTACAGAGATTGCATATAGTTGGACACCCCCCAATGTTTTACAAATGAAACCAGGACACATGTATTCAAGCAACATCAGAGTGTGGTCCAGATGACAAAAATAGGGAAAAAGAACACACAAGCTAGGAGCAGATGCAGTAGTTTGCTTTTGCCTGAGCCTACTGGAAAAGGTAGATAGGACAACAGGGGAAGTCAGAGGACCAAAGAGAAAACTGGAACATGTTAAAACCAGCTGAAAAAGTGGAGTGACAGAGGACTAATCTGGACTGTCTCTGTCAAACTGGGACAGTTTGAGGGTAAGCACCTGTCTGCTGCATTCAAAGACTCATTCTAGGTCAGGAGTAGGGGAAAGCTTGGTTTATTGCAGGACCCATTACAAGATTTGCAAATCCCTGCTTTCCGTTCGCCGGCAGGCAGAGACATTTTTATGCAAGCAGGCTTTTAATATGTAGCTTGGCTTATGGGGGGTTTTATTGGTGTGTGTTTTTATTTCTATTTTGTTTATTTTTTATCTTTTAACTTTTATATATTTTATGCAATTTTAGATTTTATATTGTGATGTTTTTAATGTATTTTATGTGGTATTTTGTGAGTCACCCTGGGTCCATTCTGGGAGAAAAGCGGCATCTAAATTAAATAAATAAATAGGAATAGGTAGTCCTTCAAGTGTCCTGGTCCTATTCTTTTTTTAAAAACGATTTTATCGGATTTAAAAAATTATAAATACAATGAAATGGAAAGATAAGGGGAAAAGAAAAAAATCAATGAAAGAAAAAAAGGAGGGGGCAAATACATAAGATATGAATGCCGGCTAAGGATACATATAAATATAAGCTGATGTCTAAATATGTCTAAAATATATTTCCATGGAGGTGACATCTGCAAAATATACATTTATGTGGCTAAAACAGTAAGATCTTTTGACAGACAGATACTGAATAATGATTCCCAACCTTGAATTATCAGTCTTTTAGCTACCATGTCAATGCCTTTAAAGATAATAATCAGCATTTTGAATTTAATCCAAGAACAGACCAACAAACAGAAGGTCATACCACACATTGCACTGATCAAGAATTTTAGAGTAACATTCTGCAAAAGTGGAATTTTCTAAGTAGTTTTCAAGGGCAGCACCACAGACAGTGCATGATGGGAGTGCAGAGTGGTTCATGCCTTAATTACTCCCAGTCAGATTACTGCAAGGTGTTCTAAGTGGAGCTACTCTTGATAAGTATTTGGAAGCGACAGCTAGTGCTATTTGGCATGTGCACTAGTTCTGGCACCACCAGCACTGGCTTCCAATTTGCTTCTGAGCTCAATCCAATCTATTGGTTTTGACCTATAAAGCTCCAAAAGGCCTGGGGCTAGGATATTTGAAGTCTCACTCCTCTCATACAAACCTGGCTGAAACTGAAATCCTTGACAGCAGTCCTGGTGTGTATCCCACACCTGTGAGGCTGGTACACAAGACAGGTTTTCCTCTGTAGCAACATTCTGACTGTGAAACTCCCTCTGAAGAGATGTTAGGCTGACTTTATCTCTTCTGAGCTTCCAGCAGGCAGCTGCATACATTATTTTGCAGGACCATTAGTCCTTAAAACCCCGGGCTGGTTGCTTTGGCTGTTTTAATTATATGTGCTTTTGAAGCAATTTTTAAAGAAATTGTTCTAGTTTGTTTTTAAATGTTTTCCTGTGGGCTGAGAGGTGATAAATGTTTCATACCCCCCAAAAATCCTCAGTCCTTAAAATAGAATTGGGGAGGTTTTGGCTCTCAAGATGGCAGGAACCCCATCCCTCCAAGCCTCAACACTGCCCTGTGAGGGCGACCACTGAGCTTCCTCTCTAGGCGCAATCTATCATGGATCCAGGGAGCGCCAAGGAAACCCCCGTGTGGCCCTCAAGGACTGATGATTGCAATTTCTCTGCTGGCTCTCAAGATGCTTCAGACTACAAATCCCATAGTCCTTTACTCCTGGTCATTCTGGCTGGAACTTATAGTAGATGAAACCTAAAACATCTGGAGGGCCAAAGGGTCCCCATTCCTGTTTAACAACTACAGTTGTCCCTTCGTATTCAATGGGGTGTGGTTCCAGGACCCCCCCCCTGGATTCCAAAATCCATGAATACTCAAGCAATGGCATAGCAAAATGGTGTCCCTTATATAAGATGGCAAAAATCAAGGTTTGCTTTTTGGATTATTATTTTAAAGCATATTTTCAAGCTGTGAATACTTAAATCCGTGTATACCAAATCCATGGATAAGGAGGGACAACTGTACATAAAATAAGCCAGTATCTTCTCAATATCAAAAGTAAGGACTGAAGCTAACAAGTAATGGCTTGCATCAGGCTATTGAACTGAGGAGTATGACTCTTGGCTAGCATAGGATAGACAGTATTTGAGGCCTCCTGTGTTCTCAAATACAGCTCTTTTGGGTTCCTCAGATGGCCACACCTCTTTCATCATAATACTATCATTTGGTGGCTTCCCACTCAATGTACAGATTTTTCCCCATTCTAAAAGGTTGAAATGCCATTTCTAAGGCTTAGTTACTGTCAGAAAAAGCTTTGAGCTAAAATGTGCTGATGTTTTTGGCCCCACTCTTTCACCTTTTTCCTTGCCCACCAGTAGCCCCCCCCCCAAAAAAAAACTTCTCCAAAATTTCATTCAGCCCTTGGTATGAAAGAAGTTCCCCACTGCTCTGCAATACTATAACATCTGTTAATTGATTTTGGCCACACACACACACACACACACACACACACACATCCTCTTGTAGGAGAGTGGGAATCCGGACCCAAGGAATGAGCCAAGGCAGGCTGTTAATGGCAAGAGACAGGGAAATCTATCTATCTATCTATCTATCTATCTATCTATCTATCTATCTTAATGCCTTATTCTAGGAAAGGCTGAGACCCATCCTCAATAATATTAAATTCCCACAATTTAATCCACACTTTAACTCAGTTCTTTTGGTCCATTTGGTAAAGCAAAACATGACCCTCTTACCTGAGAGACAGATGAAAGGAAAGGACATGGGTGGAAGACTGTGATCAGCTTCCAGTCATTTTGGTAATCTATCCGCTAGGGGTAAAGAGCACAAGAGAGAACAGTTGTCACATTGCAGATTAATGAAGGGACAAGAATCAAGCTGTGCACTCTCCTTCTTCACTACAACAGTCCCCAGTATTTTAGAGTTGCCAGTCACTTGTCCCAAACAGTTTTAGTCTGTGCCATTTCCCTAATTAGAAGAACCAGTTGCCCTGACAGTAGCACAGGGACATCTAATTCTTTCTTGTAAAGGCAGTAAGACAGTTAAGAATACCAAGCTCAAACTGAGTGTCAGCAGTATTAATGCTGAGTAGCACCAGCCTGCTCTGAGATATGCGGATGCCACATCATTGTTATCAGAGCTTTAGTGAACAAGCTGGTGAATGGCTGGTGTTTTGGATTTTAAGATCAACTGTCAGAAAAACAAATATAAAGGTCATTTCTCCACAGATTCAC
Source organism: Gambelia wislizenii (assembly GCA_030847615.1). NCBI lineage: Eukaryota > Metazoa > Chordata > Lepidosauria > Squamata > Crotaphytidae > Gambelia > Gambelia wislizenii. The sequence goes on from JAUMIR010000001.1 coordinate 60,251,847, forward strand.
CCCTGGACAAGAATGTTCTGTTCCTAGGTCAGGGGTGGGTAATGTGTAGTCCTTCCGATTTGGTTCAATTGTGCTCTCATCAGCATATTATGGGTCAAATGTTCCTCTTCCCTGACCTAGACCCTGACCAGAAAACAAAAATCAGAGCTTAGAAATAACTGTACAAATTACTACAAATAATGACTTACTTCTAATGAATTCTTTTGTAATAATTAAGGGCTTGTCTACATGATTCAGGATACCCTGGCTACCCACCAGCATATTCTGGGTCCGGAGCTGGCCCGTTCTGCCCCGTTCCTGGATGAAATGAGTTAGAGTCCAAACAGAACGCTGGCCCATCGCTGCAGCCTCAACCACCATTTTCCTCACTCTTCTGGGTCCAGAGGAAGCCAGCCACACCATATGACAAGCCCCCTACATGTGACCAGCCTTGGTCACATGCTGCAGGCCTGCTTCTCGGACTTGGAAGAGTAAGGGTGACCAGCAGCAGCAAGGGATGGCCTGCCGGGATGGGCTCCCACAGACACACAAGGTCCAATCCATTCCATCCCAGTGGAAACAATTTAAAGTAGATATTATTTTAAACCACTGTAAAAGGCCCTGCTCCAGCTTGCCCCCCACCTGATCACCATATCTGCCCCAGGGGTGGTATGGACTGCAAAAGCCCTCCATCATTTGGACAGCAGGGCTCACAGATGGGGGCAGATTGGGGTAAATAGCTTGTGTAGATAAGGTCTAAGGCACAACTAATTTATATTATGACTGTAATATAACAAGGGTTAGTCTCATTTGAAATAAAATTGCAACTCTGTTACATTTATAGTTATGGTGTATATGCCCTCTCTACTTATTTTTGTTCTTTACCACAGGCTAGAGGCTTGTATCATTCTGATTTTTTTTAATGGCTAAAAGTAATAATTTTAGTTATATTTGATAAATTAAAAGGCAGATAGAAAACAAAAGGAAATACAGTAGTTGCTCTCTAAACTTCTAACTACAATAGCTCACTACTTCTAGTGATTTTGGAACTATAACAACAGCTAATTACATTTCAGGAGTTTTCCATGCTCTTCTCAGAATTGTTGTTTTAATATCAGAATCTGGCAACCCTAAATTATATATGGAATGAGCAAGAACAGAAAAGGATGCCAGTTTCTTTTGTGTTCCATTTTCTCTTGAGAAAAACTTGATTGTGGTGTGTAAGTTAGTGAGATGAGGTGTGCTAAAGCTCACTATTCAAAAGGCTAGTACAAACATAAACCTTCTAAGCTAAGAACTGGTCACAGTTCTCTAGTGTTTTAACACATACCTGATTCTCTTTCATACTCTTCACAATTTCTTTAGCTTGACTGAAGAGGTTTCTACACACAAGCAGGAAAAGAAAATTGTCAAGCCGGCAAGTCATCTTTCTTTGCAGGCACAAAGATGAAATCCCAGCTATATTAAAACCCATAACAACCAATTTCCCTACATTGTTTCTGAAGAAGCCAGCCTCTGTGTGTGTGTGTTTTAGGAGATTTGCCATTTCCTTCCTCTGAGGCTGAGAAAGTATAACTTTTCCAAGTTCTAACTATGTCTATGCTATCATTAGGCTTACTTTAAATTTCTTTACCTGTGTATATCTAATAAGTTTTAACAAGACTCCTGTGGCACAATATCTATCTATAAATATAAATATAAATATAAATATAAATAATTATAGCATAATATATAATAAATATCCCATTTTGTCTAAAGCAAAATGGGTTATCCAGAAATTCAAGTATAAATGCAGTGAACATGGTTGAGACAAGATCATAGAAATGAAGTCAGAGTGAGATTAAACTCACAAAGTACTGGCAGAGAGAGTTACGGTACATTATCAACACTGGTCTTTGGACATTTTTAAACAGAGGCTGGATAGCCATCTGTTGGGAATGCTTTGACTGTGTATTCCTGCAGGGCAGGGGATTGCACTAGATAGCCCTTGTAGTTTCTTCCCACTCTATGATTCTATGATTCTTTCACATGACTGCTGTGAGTTAACACAAACATCCTGCCCCCAATATGCCCCCAATCAGCATATCTAGGATCTATTATCTTAATTCAAACCTCTGGTGAGGGACTCATACTTAATCTGCTGTCACAATAAGGCAAAGGTTGAGCACAAGAAAATGTCCAAAATTTGTACTAGCCTTTATTTGGTCAGCTATAAGATCATTAAAATGTGGAAGCCTTCAACCAAGCAAATCCAAACAGAACTTACGTAGTTCCCCTTCTTGATACAACTGTGCTATTTCCAAGAGAAGAGTAATACTGCACAGAAGGATTAAACAGGCTAACAAGATCTGAAAGACATACATTCAGTTCATTAAATTTGCATGCTTCAACATGGTACTGAATTCAATGGACAATAATCAGTGCCGCCCAAATTCTTGGTTTGGGAAGGAAGCAGAGAATAAGTTCCTTTTCCAATGACTGAAGTAAGTAACAATGCATATTATTATGAACAACATTATCTTCGTTATCGGCATTTCTTATCAAATGCTTTAAAATAAAAGTGCTGAGCAACAAACAAAATTAAAGACAAATAGTTAGAAAATTATGTTCAAGAGGTGCTCCATCAGACTTCAGACTCGGGTTTGCCTTTGCCTTCCTCTGAAACTGTTGTTGTTGTTGTTGTTGTGTGCCTTCAAATCATTTCCAACTTATGGTGACCCTATCATAGAGTTTTCTGAGGGCTGAGAGTGTGTGGCTTACCCAAGGTCCCCCAGTAGACTGAAATAGTATGAATTGCCCAAGGTCACCTGATGGGTTTCCATGGTTAAGTGGGGATTCAAACCCTGGTCTCCAGAGTCATAGGGGTTGTCTAAACAGTGAAAAAAATCCTTCTAGAATTCAAGGAGAACACATGTTGTCTTAATGGCAACCCATAGCAATTCACCCTATTCAGAAGGAGGGGGACAAAAATGGCCATATACTGCATGTTAGGAGACTTCATGGTTTTCTGTGAAGTTTTTTTAAAAAAACTGCATGGGGGTCACATTCCTTCTCATTAGGACAAGCGATTCACCTTGATTCGTTTGCCCATACGACAGTAAGCACAAAGCTGATTGGGTGGATGGTTGCAGGGGCGGGCGTGCTGACAGGGCAAGCTCCTGCTGCCATCCCCCCCGAGTGATCAGAATGGGGAAGGGAGAGGGCGGTTGTCATTCCCTCCCACCCTGGCCATTGTTGCCACCGCCGCCCTTGTGAGGACTGAGGAAGAGGGAAGGGCTCTCTTGCCCTATTCTCCCTTCCTCGCTTTACCACCCATGTCGTTGCTGCCGCTGCCATTGCCTCCACAGGGATTGGGGGAGATAGGAGAGTGGCTGCCATCCTCTTTCCCTTCCCCGGTCCCTGTCGTCACTGTCCTGCTCCCCCCCCACCCCAGAGACCAAGGAAGAGAGGAGGGTGGCTGCCATCCTCTCCCCCTCCGCCCTCTGCTGTCACCATCTCACTGCAAAGCTTATGGGGGCTCCTGGGGGGAACCCCACCATTAAGACAAGTCACAGCTACTGCAACTTGTTCTTACTGTGGGGCACAGTTCCCCCGCCACCCATATAGACGGGGCCATAGTTCAGTGCTCAAACCACTATATCACGCTGGGTCTCTATGCTTTAGAGGAGAGAAATAGAACTTAAATTGTGCTTGAGATAACAGAAGAGTGGGCTAAAACTAACATAATGGCATAAAAATTGAGGGGAGAAGCCATAAAAATGCCCCTGAAACAGAATGAGAAAAAATAGGAACAAAGATTACATGTTATACATTCCAAATGTAATAGTCATACAACCCATTACATTATTTTGTAAGCTGCCTTGCTACCAGAAAAAGTAACATGTTACAAGTAATATCTTTACTTGCAATGTGTTACTTCCAATATCTGCGAAACTCAAGAGAGAGAAAAAGCAAAGTTGTGTATTTAGGTAAAACATTATTAATACCATCATCATAATCATCAGATGAATACCTGGCTTGAATGCAAAAAAACATGAAAATCTCAGGAATATATTCAGCCGTCAGCTAAACATGAGGCAATGGTGTGATGTGGAAGCAAAAAAGGTTAATGCAATTTTACAATGCATAACTAGAACCATCGTTTCAAAGTTTGAAAAACCAAGAGTTCCACATTTTTTCCGTCCTGGTTCAACTTTATCTGGAGTATTGTATCCAGTTCTGAAAGATTATTTTCGAAAAGAATATAGACAAATTAGGAACAGCTTCAGAAGAGGGAAGCAGAGGGTGTCACTGATATAGAAAATCAACATCATGAGGAAAGGTTGAAGTAAGTCAATAAGTTTAGGATGGAGAAGACAGAGTGGAGAAATGACTGCATTCTTGCTCGCTGCAATCTCAGAGAGAGCACTAGCTCTAAAGAGCTTAAGTTACATGATGGTAGATTTTGGATGAACTTTAGGATAATCTTCTTAATAGTAAGAGGAATCTGATAATGAAACATGTTCTCAAGCAGAGGTTGAACAGAGGTTGGAGATGTTCCAGCTCTGAATATCCTGCATATATCAAGGGGCTGGACTGCACGCACACCCCACCCCAGTGTCTATGATTCTATGATCATAAAATCAAGCAAAACTGTGAGAGCAACATCATGGCCAAAAGCCATCAAGAGGTAAAGTTCCGCCAAGGCTGAAACATTTCCCTGCTTCCCCAGTACTTACCTTGCTCCTTGGCCTCTCCACCCACGACCATTTAGCAGCCAGTGGAGAATGGGAGACCCCAGAGAAGTGTCTGGCTATGTGCCTGAGACTAGACAGACAACAATGCATCATCCTCCAAGACATCTGGAGGACCCTGAGAAGGTCTGAGAGAATGCCCTTTTCATTCTGCATCTGGTTATAGACATATACCCCAATGCTCCTCCAACATCCCCTGCTCTCCATTTATCACTAAATAGTTGTGGAGGTAGGTCTACAAGAGGAAAGTGAGTTCTGTGGAGGTTTTAGTTGTTGTGTGAGGGAGGCAGTGAATACCTCTCTCCGCAACAGCCACAAAAGTTCAATAAGGATGTGTAACTTTTGGTTATGTTGGCATATGTTATTAACAACATGCCAACCCACATTTTGGAATATTTGACTCTGGAGCAAGGTGACAGTTTTTGTTTTCAAGAGCTTAAATTATAAGACTTACCTTTCAGTGTTTTCATGCTTGCTTGGATAAGATCTGTCCCTGTGCTGTAAACCAAAACGCAAATCATTCAGTTTTGTATATAAAAAAGTCATGGAGCTCAGTTCAAGGTATGCATATACAAGGCTTTATTTTATTTATTATTTGCCTACATCTCCCTCAACTCCATTCAACTCAGAGCCATGCTACAAGCTACTTTTGGAAATATCCCTGAGTTTCAGGATGCCACAGCTTGGCATCACAACAAAGTAGCTGGTTTAAATTAAAAACAAACAAACAAACAAACAAAACAGACACACCTTAGATCTGGCCCATATGCTTCTCTGAAACAGAGCCTCATTGCGAACTAGAAGGGGATCCTTTTTAGTCTAACAGTAATTCACATTTCCTTTTTGGTGTCTCTTACTCAGTTCTATAATTCAGAGTGAGGATGGGGAGCACACTTAACATTACATGAAAACAAATGGAATCCATGTAGTAGCCCTAGGATCCATTCGGGTGAGCGGGTCATTTCAAATGGGAGCAACTAGAAGCAGAGAGAAGCAGTCCTTTCCTCACCCACTATTCTCTTGATCCATTTCATACCCAGATATGATTCTCAATGAGTGTGGCTTTATCCCTCCATGTAAACCTTGGGGGCAAGGGGGAGGCAATAGGAGGGACTGCAGAGCTAGGAAGTAGTACACAAAAAAAGTTAAGTACCCTTCCCCTTTTTTCTACTCTCATAATTATCTCCACTAGAAGCAGCTTATCATCATTTAAACAGGCTGCTTGGCTACAAACTATTGCACACATTTGGTGTAATATATAGTTTGGAGCTAAGCTTCCCTCATCTCCTTTGGCTTTAATTAATTTCATTTGTTGTTTTGGCAAGTGAAAAATACTACTCTAAACAGTAAATTGAGAAGTAATGTCCAAATTTGTTTCCCACTCCCCCCCCCATCATTCTTTAAAAGTTTCATTATCTGCAGGGCTGCTCTTAATATAAGAAACAATGAATGGCACTGAACATAGGAATGTGATACAGGAACAGCCATGCTGGATCACAGCAAAGGTCCATTTAATTCAGCTTTCTGTTCCCATAGTGGCCAACCAGATGCATTTGGGAAACCCACAAGCAGAATGTGAGCACAAAAGCATGGTGGGGTCTCCTTCCTTGGAGGTCTTTAAACAGAGGCTGGATGGCCATCTGTCGGGGATGCTTTGATCGTGATTTCCTGCATGGCAGGGGGCTGGACTGGATGGCCCTTGTGATCTCTTCCAACTCTACAATTCTATGATTCTATGAAAAGGACCCTCTCTCTTCTTGTTCCTTAGCAATTGGTACCTCTGATATTAGAAGCAGCGTATAGTCATCCATGACAAGTAGTCTCCATTAATTTGTCTAAATTAATTGAAGTAATAAATCCTGTAGTTTATGTGCTGTAGCATCCAGGCTACAATTATGATGGATGGCCATTTGGATTATCATATAGAATGCACCACATGGAAAAGTTGCTTCACACACTGCAGATGAATATGGAGATGGATGTTGAGTCAATCCAAGCTCTTTGGTAAATATATTACGTACTTCCTTCCCTCTAGAAAGAAGGTAAATGTAGGTAAATCCTATTGATTCAATGGGATTACTCTCATCAAGACTAACAAGATTTAGGCAGTGTGTGATACAGCATTCTGTCACCACTAATGTTTAACCAATTCCTTTTAAACAAACAAAAATATCAGAAATGAAGGATATTTATTTATATATACAGTTTATATATTTACACATCCTGTGGTGCAGGCTGGTAAAGAACTTCCGTTTTCTTCAGGTTGACGTCCAGCCCAAACAGCTCTGCAGTTGTTGCAAAGCAGGATGTTAGGCGCTGCAGAGCTGCTTCTGTGTGGGCAACAAGGGCAGCATCATCGGCGAAGAGCAGCTCGCTAACTAGATAGTCTAGAGTCTTAGTGCGAGCACTCAGACAGCTTAAGTTAAACAAGCTACCATCAGTACAGTAAAGTATATACATGCCGTCTTCTTCTTTGAGCTCTGCCATAGCCCTTTGGAGCATCATGCTGAAGAAGATAGTAAATAAAGTTGGAGCAAGAACACAACCTCGCTTCACTCTGTTAGTTATTAGAAAGGGCTCTGAAAGAGCATCGCCATATCTGACTTGACTGTTCTGGCCCTCGTGTAGCAAGATAATCATTTTAAGGAATTTGGAGGAACAGTCTAGTCTTTCCACGATCTGCCACAGACCTTTTCTACTCACAGTGTCGAAGGCTTTGGTGAGGTCGACAAATGTTACATAGAGACCCTTGTTCTGCTCTCTACATTTCTCTTGCCGTTCTCTAAGAGTAAATACCATATCTGTAATACTCCTATTGGCTCTGAAGGCTTTCAGGAAGAAGTTCTTCTGCAACAGCAGGAACTAATCTGTTCAGGAGTATCCTTGCAAGGATTTTTCCAGCAATAGAGAGCAGTGTTATGCCTCAATAGTTTGAGCAATCGGATTTTGCTCCTTTTTTCTTGTACAGGGTGATGATGACTGCATCTCGGAGGTCTGATGGCAGTTCCCCTTTTCCCCAGCAATTCACAAGGAGTTCGTGGAATTTATCGTGGAGTGCATGACCTCCATGTTTCCAAACTTCAGGTGGGATTCCATCAATCCCAGCTGCCTTGCCATTTTTCATCTGCTGTATGGCCTTAAGAGTCTCTTCCAAAGTGGGAGCTATGTTCAATTCATTTTTCATCTGTTTTTGTATCATATGTTGGATAGCTGAGTCTTGGACTACTCAGCTGGCACTACAGGGACTTTGAAAATGTTCAGCCCATCGATTCAGGATGGAGGCTTTATCAGTAATGTTTGACCATCTGTACTGTATGTTTGACCATCTGTACAATTAATGTTTACAATTACAATTAATGTTTGACCATCTGTACTGTATAAGGGACTTTGGACCTGATAAGTAGGTCCAAACACTGCTTTAAGAGCATCATAAAATCCTCTAAGATCACCCAGATCTGCACAGCGTTGTGTCTTTTCTGCTATATTGGTCCACCACTTGTTCTGCATGTCTCGGAGTTTTTGTTCAAGTTTACTACATGTGAGATGGAAAGCTCCTTTTCTTACGTGGCAAGTTGGCTGGGCAAGGTATACCTGGTGAACAGTTCTCTTCTTTGCCAAACACTCCTGAACCACCATCCCCACATTGCCGTTGGCGAATCTGTGCTTAAGTCCATTCAGCAGTTCACCTACCTGGGAAGCATCATCTCCTCAGATGCCAAGATTGACAAAGAGATCGATCACCGATTAGCAAAGGCATATAGCACATTTGGAAGACTTTACAAAAGAGTCTGGAGTAATAAACACCAGTGTGTATAGAGCCATTGTACTGTCTATTCTCCTTTATGGGTCTGAAACATGGGTCATCTATCGCCAACACTTACGACTCCTTGAACACTTTCATCAGCACTGTATACACACAATCCTAAATATACACTGGACTGACTATGTGACGGATGTTGCTGTTCTTGAGCAAGCAGGGATCACCAGCATTGAGGCCATGATATTGAGGACACAGCTGCGCTGGGCAGGGCATGTTTCTAGGATGGAGGACCATCGCCTCCCAAAAATACTACTCTACAGTGAACTCGCCACGGGTCAGCGTAAGAGGGGCACTCCAAAAAAGCGATACAAGGACTCCCTGAAACAACATTTCAGGCTTGGCCAAATTGATCACCAACAATGGTCCGCCCTGGCCTCACATCGGGAGGCATGGAGACACACTATCCATAATGCTGCAGCCTTATTTGAGAACTCACGCCGAACAAGTCTTGAAGAGAAACGATAACGCAGAAAGAATCACAACCTGGAAACATCACTCAAGGAGACCTTCTGCTGTGCTTTCTGCAACTGGACTTGTTTATCTCAGATTGGCCTTTTTAGTCATCAGCGTGTTTGCAGAAAGCGCATGATGAGTCCTTCCTGAATCTTCGTTTGCGAAGAAAAGCCAGAGAAAGAGAGAGAGAGAGAGAGAGAGAGAGAGAGATTTACACATCTATACTGTTATCTAACTATTCTTTATAGAATCAGCTCATCAGTCAGATTGGTGGCATATTTGTCTCACAGACTGGGCCATAAGAAGGTGCCTAGCAGTCCACAACTGGTTTCATTGGTTTCCCCCTTCTGCTCTGACTCTAGCCATAGTCAGGTTTCCTTCCCAGTTGACAAAATGATTGAAAGACATGCAAGTCTGAAGAACATTTGCAGGAAGCAATAAACATGCTTTATAGTGATACCTTTTGAGAGGGTCTGCCTGCTCTGTCCTAGAATCTTCAGTCTGTAAAGAAAAAATGTGTCAGTAATAAAACAAATACACCTCATCCAGTCAGTATCTGAAATATGGAAGGCCACATCATAACTTTACATCGTTCCTTGTAACACTTTCTTGCTATAAGAGCAAGAGGGGAATGTTCAGTAGTGACTACTGTGGCTTTGTAATTAGGGGAAAGGAGGTGGGGGAAGATATGGCATTTACCTGAGGAACCACAAAACAAGAGAGGAAGAACTGCTAAACCCAGGAATATTAAGGTGTAATGCAGGGATGGGTGAAGTGTCATCTTACCACATAAGATATTGTGCTCAAGTTTTAGATGTGAAAAGTAGGTTCTTATCCCTTGTATATTCTGACCTACAACCCAGAGGGAGCAAGAAGGGCCAGGAAGCAGCAAGTAGTTGTCATTCTGAATTTGAATTAGCCAGCTGCAGACTTGTGATCAATTAACAGCTACAAAGCAATGACAATATCCAAGTAAGGCTACAATTAAAGTCAGTGGTTATGTTGACATGAAGTTAGAAGTCTAATGCTAAATCCATGGCATGAAATTACTTTCCATTGCATATGAAGGACTCGTTTTTAGTGATTTGCTTAAGAATTCAATATAGAATTTGAAGGATGGGAAGCATCTTGGAACAGAGTGGCAAAACTTACAAGATCTTATAATTTGCAAGAAAACGCCTTAAAGATAATGCTAAGGTGGTATCTCTCTCCAGTGATGATTGCGAAAATGACGCCAGGTGCCTCCAATCAATGCTGGAAATGTAAGGAAGGGAAGGGAACTTTTTTTCATCAGTGGTGGGGGTGTAGAAAAGCAAGGAAATTTTGGGGTATGATACAAGCGAAAATTCAAAAGATTTTGAATAAGAAAATAGAGCTGCTACCTGAAATTTTTTTGTTGGGAATTTATGAGAATACTAATCTGGTAAATGAAAATGGAAAAACGAAAAGGCTACTTTGGCATATGTGTACTACCGCCAGGATTGTATACGCTAGGTACTGGAGGAAAGAGGAGATCCCATCAGAGGCTGAGTGGTTTGAAAAGTTATTGGATATTGCTAAAATGGACAAACTTACTTATCTTTTGGAAAACAAAAAAGAAAAATCGTTTATGGATTCATGGGCTCCTTTGTGGAATTACATACAAGAGGGGGGATTGGAAAAATTGAAAATGGGAGTTTGAAGTAACTAGATTTAGTAGGTCAATATATATTTTGAATTTTGAATTGGGGATTCACCGTGGAAATGGAAAAGTTGAGAATTTAATTTATGATACAGGAGTATATTAGCGATTTTAGGTAAAGACATGAATATATGACTTATTGTTTTGTTTTGTTTTTCCTAATGGGACTGAAGAGAGGAGAAAGTAAGATTTATTTTATATGCAATATATTGGATGAAGAGTATGGTAAAGATAGAAAACAATATGTTATTTGTTGGTAGAGTTATATGTATAATGCATAATGGGAAATATTTTAGTTTATAGAGACGCAAGGGGAAGAAAACTATGTTACTATATAAATTGGGATTCAACAGATGGGGAAGTCTTATAAAGGTGATAAGTTGTTACCGATAATAATATTAATAAAAAGTATTATGGAAAAAAAAAAGAATTCTATTAACAATCCAGTCTTAAATGTATCATTTAACAAGCCTGAGTGGCTTTAAAAAAGCGCTAAAGACGGATCTCTTTCGGCAGGCCTTTCCTAATTGGATCCTGGCCTCAGGGGATCCTGGCCTCTTCTAGCCTGCTGGCCATTTATTATATTTTATTGTATTTATAGTTTTAAATGTGATTTTAGATTAGTTGTTTTTAATTTATATTTGTTTAATGTTTTTTTATGGGGGAGGGTGGGAGTGGGGGTGTTTAGGGATTTTATTTGTATTGTATTTTAAATTTTGTAAGCCGCCCCGATTGTTTTAACAGAGGGGCGGGGTATAAATAAATATTATTATTATTATTATTATTATTATTATTATTAAAAGCAAGTCCTTTAAGTTGAATGAGACAGAATTCCATTATTATCTGACAATCTGACATCTGGCCAAATCCAAACTACACAAATAATCTAGTTTGAAACTGGATTATTTGCAATGGCTACTTCCTATGGAATCTTGGGATTTTTAGTGTGGTGAGGCACTGGCACTCTTTGACAGAAAAGGCTAAAGACCTTGTAAAACTAATAATAATAATTAATAATAATAAAATTTATTTATATCCCGCCCCTCTGCAAGCAATCGGGGCGGCTTACAATGATAAAATGGTAGACAGTATAAAACAACCCAAAATCCCTCCCTCCCCTTAAAACATTATTAAATTAATGCAAGTTAAAATCAATACAAGTTAAAATCAATATGTGGTACAATATGTTAAATATCCTTTTAAGCAGGCAGCATCTGTTAGGAGATCCAAAAGGAACCTCCAGAGGGGGTTCCAGAGGCCGGGGTTAGCTATTCCGGAAAAGCCGGAAAAGCCTGCCCGAAGAGAACCGTCTTGACAGCCTTTTTAAAGCTGTCTAATGATGTCAATAGGCGGATCTCGTCGGGCAGGCCGTTCCACAATTTGGGGGCGACAGCCGAGAAAGCCCTCTGGGAGGTAGTCGCCAGCCTAGGTCTTTGTGACTGCAACAAATTCCTCCCAGAGGACCGGAGAGCGCGGGGAGGATTATAAAACTACAAATCTCAGGGTTCAGTAGGAAGGTGCCATGGCAAATAATCCAGTTTCAAACTGGATTATTTCTGTAGTGTGGATTAGGCCTATAGACAGAAGCATTTGAAGAATGTTGTTTTGAAGGGGAACGATGCAAAGATGGTTCTAGAACAGCAGTTATCCAGAGTTGCCAACTGTCTAGCATTGCCTGAATTATTCAGTAGCACAGGGTTGCTCAGCAAACATTTGAACTCCCTCCTGGATGTTAGATTCAAGTATTTCATGTATCATGGAAGGGTGTACCAAAATCTGGAAGGATGAGGTGAGAAAGAAAAGGGAAGCAGAGCAGTACAGTAGGACCCCTGTATCTGCTAATTCTTTTATTTATTTATTTATTTATTTATTTATACAGTTTCATAAAATTTACTAAAATAGACTTGCAATAACACAAACATTATAATAACATTCAAAGACAATTCCCCTACATACAATTATCCAGACTACACTAATTTACAGGACAAATTAATTAATAAAACCACCCCAAACAAAAAGGAAGAAGAAAAAAAAAAAAGAAGACTTAAAACCTACTTCCTTACATAAGGTTTCGAACTTGCTTCTTGATCCACTTTAAAGACCTTTCATTACATGTATCATCATGAACCTTCAGTCTTAAATTATAATCATTTTTCTTTCTTAATGTTCTTGACCTTTATCTCATTACCACACACTATAACCGTGTTATGAGACCTTCCACGATTAAGTCCTGGTAATTTTTCTCATAACCTTATAGATAAAAGTATATATATCCATATGTACACACACACATATATACTTCAATATTACTATATAATCTGATTAATTTATTATTGTCACCTTATGCGTTTATGTACCTTTTTTTTAACAATTAACACTTAATCGGTTAACCAAGTGATTGCATATGTGCACCATTCAGTTCTCCAAAAGTCAATTAATTTTTCCCACTCTTGCCTGAATTTAGTTACTGATCTGTTCCTTATCCAACAAGTACACTGCTCCATCTGAGCTATTTCTAATAATTTCCCCCTGTATCTGCTAATTCATTATCCACTGATTCAGTTATCTGTGGACACAAAACGGCACACCTATCATAGAGTCTTCCTAGAAAATGCCTAGAGAGGCATCCTCTCTAGATGTTTTCTAGTTCCTCCAAGGCAACTCTATGGCATTTTAAACCGGAAGTCCCATTATTTTCAATGGTGTTTGCTGTTATCCGCGGTTTTCATATCCACAGGAGGGGGGGGCAGAACCAATCCCCCATGGATATGGGGGTTCTACTGTAATAAGTTTTGCTGAGAAGCCATCTCTATCAGGATCCTCCCTCCATCAACTGACATTTGACAGCAGCTGTAACATCAGTTTACAGTGAAGGAGAAGAAGGAAAAGGGTTACTCCATCAACTCTGCTGAGATCAGGGGCCCCTTCATACTATACTATTATATAATGCTATGATTCCACCTTAAGTGCCATGATTACATCCTATGTGTTACTAAGGCTGGTGTCACCCCTCCCTCTAATGGTGTCACCTGGTGCAGTTCAGCCTCTCCACACACCCCTAGTCCCGCCACTGCCTATGGAATTGGGTTTTGTAGTCTGGTGAGGCATTAGAGCTCTCTGATTGTGAATTCTAAGGAGATTATCAGACGCACTAAATATCCCACCACAGGGATAACAGGACATTGCCAAAGGGCTTGAATATCAAATGACTTCATCCCTGTGGCGTTATGCCCCTGTGCCTCTTCCATTCCCCCTCCCAACACTCCTTTTTATTCATGGCTCAAGCCATGAATTGACCCATTATTCCGTTTCTGAAATGGAATCAAGGGTGTGTGAGGAGGTGCCCCATTATGCTGGCGCAATGCCAGATATGGTGGGAGGTCCCTGGTGCACACTTCTGGGTGTGATCGGGACATCGAGGTAAGTTACACCCTCCCCCGCCCCCCGGGTTACTTGTATTTAACTGTGTTTTTGTGCTTGTGAGATATTTCCAATCTTTCTTTTACTTTTTATTTTTGAATTTTCCGCATGCTCATTCTCTTGCGAGAATGGCCTGGAATTTCAATAAGGAAGTGAATACAGCTCCGTGCGAACTGCGTTCATTCCGTGGCTGCCAAGGGGAGGGGGAGCACGTGACAAAGGTAGGCCTGAAAGCTTTTCATTCTCGTGCCAGGAGGGGGACGGGAGGGGAGCGGTAGAGGAGATAGCGAGATGGGGATGCTATTTTTGTCCCCGTCCTAAATGTGTCTCCTTAAAGTACCAAGCCCAGGATTCCATAAGATAACATGGCTCCATCCTATGGAATCATAGGATTTGTAGTTTGTGTTTGTTTGTTTTTGATTTGTAGTTGTAGCACCAGAGCTCTCTGACATAGGATACGAAATAGCTCACAAAACTACATATCCCTAAATGCCATAGCATTGAGCCATGGCAGTTAAAGCAGTGTCAAACTGCATTATTTCTGAAGTGTAGCAGCACCCAATGACAGTTACAGTGGAATCATAGTGCTATAATTGTGTAATGTGAAAGCTCTGCTTTGCTTCTGCTCTTGTTGAATTGTTTCTATTCCATTTGGTTGTTAGAAAAAGCTATGAATGAGTGCCTCAGTTTTTTTGCTTGTTTTCTCTTCCCTCTTAATCTCTTTCTTTTTGCATTGCATCTTTTAGATTTTAAGCCTAACTGTACGGGTAAGATATTTGTAAGCCACTCCAGGAGCCTTTTTTTTTTTCCTTTTAGGCTGAAAAGTAGGATAAAAATTTATTTTCCTTGGTTTTTTTCCAGGCTGTGAGGCCGTGTTCTGAAAGACTTTACTTCTGACATTTCGCCTGCATCTGTGGCTGGCATCTTCAGAGAATGGTTGGGTAGGAATGTGTTTAGAGTTTATATACTGTGAACCTCTGTTGGGGAGTATATGTAAATTTGTGTATTTGAATGGTTAGTTTCTGGGTGTAGAAATGCAAGGAGGATTAGTGTCTGGCTAATGGTTGGTTGATGATCCATTATCTGCTGGAAATCCCCCTTTCCCTGGGTGGAATTCCTTTGTAAGTGTTAAGTTTTTATTCTATTATTTTTCAAAACTGGAAGCCAGATTTTGTTTACTTTTAGGGTTTCCTCTTTCCTGTTGAAGTTGTCCAGGTGTTTGTGGATTTCAATAGCTTCTCTGTGCATTCTGACATGATAATTGTTGGCCTGGTCCAGAATTTCTGTGTTTTTAAATAACATTTTGTGTCCAGGTTGGTCTTTAACATGTTCTGCTACCACTGATTTTTCTGGCTGCAGTCTGCAGTGTCTCTCATGTTCCTTGATTCGTGTTTGCACACTGTGTTTAATGGTCCCTATGTAAACCTGTCCACAGTTGCATGGTATGCGGTAAACTCCTGCAGCTGTGAGAGGGTCTCTTTTGTTCTTTGCTGAGCGAAGGATTAAAAATCCTTCAAATAAAATGTCTCTCTGTGTTTCACTACAAAAACCTGACGCAGGCATTTAAAACATGTCATGGGGGGGGGGGAGGTCAGGAGACACACACTCATCACCCCGCCCCCAGCCTTCAGACCATCATCCTCCATGCTAGAGGGTAGCAAAACAAACACAGCAAGGAAGACAGGCTAGCACTTTCTCTCTCTCTCTCTCTTTCAGTCTATTTTAGATTTAATGACACCTGCTCAGGGCAAGAAAGAGAAAGGAGAGTTAATATAGGACCAGGTGACATCTGGAAAGTCTTTGTTATGTAAGTGCCATAATGAATGATTGTGCCCTTTTAAGAATCAGAAATGGACGGGAAGAGCAGTATGTCTACTACAACCTTCTGTCTTGGGAAATAGACCAGAGAATATACAGTGAGTCTTCCTGGAGTAATTCAGCTGACAAACCAGACAGGGTTGTCTGGTAGCCCTGTTAATTGGACCCTGAACAATTTAGTACAGGTGAATGTAACAACAGGAGAGTGAAATCACAATTTTAAATCAGGAAAGAAAAATTGTTTGGGAGTTTTTGTGTTAGTATAATATTCATCAAGCCTCTCCTGAAGATCTTATACCCCAGGTAACTGGTATGGGGAGACACAGTCTGTCAGATAATCCCTGCCTCCTCCAAAAAGGGCTGAAAAGACTTCAAGATGAAACATGGGAGCTGTTGCCAGTCTAGACAGCACTAGATGAACTAATGGGCTGATTCAGTATTGGTCAGCTTCCTGTTTCTGTCATTTTCATGTAGCCCAGAGCTTCATCTTCCTGCCATGAGGCGAGTTTTCAGAATGTGCACCAACACCTTTCCTGTCACAGCTAACTCTGTCTAATATAGCTCTGGTTTTGAGGTTTCTACAAGTGTCCTATATTTCTTATAGGCAGTCTTTTCAATTCATTGCTGTAGAAAACAATATCAATGAAGGAGATCACAACGTTTGGTTAAGGAGTTATTTGCTTAAGTAAAGCTCATGGTACATAATGAAGAATAGGGATTATGTGGTGGTGTGGAAATCTTGGGATGATTTATGAAAACTGCGCAGCCAGACCTCCTGGGCCTTCAGATTAGGTTAAAACTCTAAGGACTGGCTCTAATCTGAGTTCAACCAGATGCCACTGATGGCAGTGGGTACAGCAACCCTATATTTAGTACAGGAGATACAGGGTACAGATTTTCTGTTTAGCTGAAGAGAATTGCACCTCTAATTGTACAATCTCCTTTTCAACACACTCATTGTTGTACTCACATTTCCCAAACTTCCTATAGCAGCAATTACTTTGATGTCTGATGGTCTTAGTGTATGAACTGTAGAGATAAAATATAAATAGCAATTTACAAAAATTGCAGCTTTTTTAATACAGAAGCAGCAACAGTTAATATTTACAATTTACGCTGATTTATTTGAAGATTTTTTTCACAGAACTCTTAAGATTTTTAACACCGTATTTGCTGTTCACTTGCGTTACTCACTTGCGTTAATGTGTGTATTAATTTTTGTTTTAATTGATATACACATGGATATATATTGCCTACAGGTTGGAATGACAATTACATCCATGGTTATCTATCTGTACAGGTATATGTACAAATTTATATAACAACAACAACATATTACCTCCATACCCAAAGGAAAAAAAAACTCATTATTGCTCATGTTTATGTAGTATAATGAAGATACATTATAAAACACTTACTGGGGTTTTTTTCCCCCCTAATGATTTGTTAGTGGCCACAAGTAAGCCTGTCTCCAAAATTTTCAACTGAAACCAGTGAGTGTATGCTTTCATCTTTTATTTTACTCTAAAAATATAAATACCTGATGATGAGGCTGTGTGAGAGAAAATTTGTGACTTGCAGTAGTCACGAAAGGTCCTTAGAGGCTAAAAGAAGAAACAAAGATTTTTAAAGAAAATGTAAGATTCTTGAAGCATAGGCAGAGAAGTAACAACAGAAATGGTTATGGATGAAATATGAATGTAGAAAATGCAGCTGCAGCTTCTCTTCATAGAAAAGTTTCCCCAAGAGAACTCATCATTCAATCATACCATATTGTTTTGGAAAATAAACACATTAAAATGATTGTCTACTAGGGGCTTGTCTATATGAGGCTATAAAATGTGGACTGATGCGCTCTAACGTCAATTCACAACAGCTTTTGTCTCCACTTTTTTTTCCCAAGATTACAGGCATGCAAAGCCATACACCTTAGATGTTCAAATGGCAATGCCTGCAAACCAAAGTGGCATGCACGAGTGAATTACTCAGGTTTTTATTGCCACTCCCGCAGAGTTTTTTTGTATGTGTGTGTTTTAAAAAAGCAAATCTAAGGTGCGGAAATGCGATCTTCCATTTAAGTAAATAGGAGGAAAGGGGGGGGGAAGCTGCATCATCACCTTAGTACATGATTGCTATAGCAAAAATCCAACATGGTGGTTCCAAGCGCTTGCTTTGCCAACAAGCACTGCCCCCTGCGCATGTCTGACTGATCAGCTTTCCACTTCTGCTCTTATCGGGAATGTGCAGCAAAGTTAATCGGTTGTCCCATCAAGCAGGAATGTGCATTTCGCAAAGGCTTCTCCTGCATAGTTTTTGGAGTTTCCCCCTCCCTCCTTCCAAATATGGCAAATGACATGGGACCCCCAAATTCTTTAAGGAGTATTTTCTGCTGTTCAGGCCTCTGTGAAAAACATGTCCAGCTTCCCCACACACACACCTAGGGTTATCACCAGGCTGCCAGGGCACTCAAGACTAGTGGTATACATAAGCCTATATAGAGTCCATGTCTCACAAGAGTTTCGGGTCCCCATGAGATTAGAGATAACTCTCACAAAAGGCTCTCCTCTCATAAGACTCGAAGTGGGCTTTATATAGGCCTGCCTCACATCTACTCACCTGAGTCACCTAGGGGTCGTTTACACGGGCAAATATTCCTCTAAATATACCGCTAAGAGAGCTCATAGTTCCCACGGATCGCAGCACAGCATTGCCTCATTCAGAAGGGGGGAAGTTAAAACACCTGAATATAGCGTACCAGGGGATGTCGCTACTTTTGCCGGTATATTTGCAATGTAGCGCTTTATTGGCAGTGTAAACTACCATTCCGTTAAGGGCTTCCACAGATCTTTACTGTGATTGGTTGCTATGATGTAAGGGGCGGGCTTAAAAGAGAGGGACTGCGTTCAGTAGCGATCAGGAAACTTTGAAAAATCCTCTCTGCTATTTTGCAGAAGGTCTGCCAAGAAAAAGGATTCCCACGACCTTTCAGTCATAAAGTTCCCATCTGTCAGCTCTGCTTGGGAGAGGGAGAGAGAGGGGGGAGGGGGGACTGTGGGAGGGAGAGTCAAAAATCCTCTGCTATTTTGCAAGTCTGTGAACCCTGACTAAACAAATCGTGCTGGAAAAACTTGTGATAGGTTCACCTTAGGATCCACGGCATGGCAGCAAGGTCTTTCCCTCTGCTTCAGGGAGTGAGTTCATTTACAGGTAGATTTAGAGAAGAGACAGAGCCACTTCTTTGATCTCCCCCCCCCTGCTATTTTGGCAGTCTGTGAGTCTTTAGCTCGGAAATGCAAGGCTTCAAAGGAGGATCTATGCCCTTCCCCATACAGCCTTTGTCTGCTTGGGAAGCCACACCCCCCCACACTTTTTGAAGTCTGAACGAAAAAGCGGCATAATTAGAAAAAAAACCTGACTGGCACAGATGCGGAAAAGAATTAAAGCGCAAGTTGCCGCAATAAATCTGCTGTGTAAACCAGCCCCTGGTCCTGCAGATAGGGTTGCCAGAGTAAAAAAAGCAGAGGGCTCCTGTACCCTTAATGGTTGAGTAGAAGAGGAAATTTCAGCAAGTGTAGCTTTTTACCTGCTTATGTGGCATACAACACTAACTGAAATTCCCTCTTCTACACACCATTAAAGGTATAGGAGCCCTCTCTATTTTTCACTCTGGCAACCCTACAGGAAGAGCAGGTACCGGTTGTGCTCACAACTGACAGACCCACACAGCATTTGGTATATAAGGCCATTTTGCTGTTTCTACCAAATGCTTGTTTTTTTAAAAAAAAAATGGGGATTTGAGGCTACTCTTCCTTGAAGATAAATAACATGCAATATAGTTGGGCCTGTTTCTGGTAACAGGTCCTGGTAATTTGTATGGGCATCCCCCACTTTGTTGGTCCTGCCCACGGCCAAAATTCAGTAAGGCCACAATCCAAGGTGTACCCATGCCAATGTTCGCTGTCCTTTAAGGCCTGTATTTATTTTATATATGTCCTGGCTATATCTCCTGACCTGCTGCCTGACCAATATCAACATTTGCAGCTAAGGCAGCTGTCTAATTCTGGCTATGGTGTGGCTAGGCATGATTCGGTGCCCACTTTGACCCCATTATGTTAATGAAAACATCATCCCAAATTCAAAAAGTCTGAGAAACACAAATCCATCCTCTTTTCTCTGCAGCATGCAGAAACAGCAACTTACCTTTGGTTCCATTTTTTCTGCATCACTCTTGGTTGTCAGAACATGAGCTGCAGCACCTTTAAGGGGGAAAAGTGATTTGTGTTGTTTAACATTCTTGTTTACCCCACTCCCTTGTGATCTATGGTATTGATCCATATTGTTGCTTTTAGATTTAAATACTGATTTACTAACATCAAAGTGGCTTTAAACACAGAATACAAACAAGGCAAGCTTGCACAGATATATTACTTAAAGAATTCTGTCAATGGGAGAAATAAGCTCCACTGAACTCAAATAGGGGGTGTAACTGTTGGGGGGGATGAGGCATTCTGTCACACACATCCCAATTTAAATTTTCTTTCAGTTCCCAAATTGCTAGCATTTCTAGCATTGCAGCAATTTAAAACTTCAGCTAAGAATTTAGAATTTGGATGCTTAGGCATCCAAAGAAAAAGAGGAGGCAAGGCTACCAAAGAAATGTGAACATAGCAGATAGAACAGGTCAAGAGGTGAAGGGTTTCAATAGCTCACTGTCTGGAATATTAAAGATTTGTGGACTGAAGTAAAAAAAATCCTTAGTTGGGCAGAATTCTTATTTGAGGGGCAATGCCCTCATCCCCCACCCCAAACTATACTCCTAAACTCAATGAAGTTTACTTTGGGGTGGTCTACATTTTAAATATGCCCTGTGAAGAAGAGAAGCAGGGTTATTAACCCCAAAGTGGTTCTCCTGGGCCATACTTTTCAATGGTGAAAGTGACATAAGGGCTTCAGATTCAAACAAATCCCTTTTTTAAAAAAGCTAAGGTTCCATGACTAAGATCAAGACATTTCAGCTGTTATTACAGTTGTCCCTTCATATTTGCTGGGGTTTGGTTCCAGCTGTCCAAAATCCATGAATACTCAAGTCCCATTATATGCAATGGCATAGCAAAATGGTGTCCCTTATATAAGACTGTAGATCCACCTTATATAAGATGGCAAAATCAAGGTTTGCTTTTTGGATTATTATAATTTAAAGAATATTTTCAAGCCATGAATACTTAAATCCATGGATACCAAAACCATAGATACAGAGGGACAATTGTACAATCATTCAAGGAAGGTCAGTCAGATCATTAAGCTACTTCTCTAAGGCTCAAGGAGGCTTATTTTCAGAGAGTGAGCAGCCTACTTCCATCACAACTGACTGTTATAAGAACCATACAGCATTAAGTATCTCTGCCTGAGTTTTCTTCTTTTCCTTTTCCCTCTCTATCCCCTTCTGTAGGACTGCTTCTTTTTAGATTGTACGCTGGAGGGTAGAGACTGTCTTCTTTTTGTTCATCTGTCAATCATGCAGGAAGCCCTTCTGCTAAATAATGTGGCAGAAGGACTTTCAACACAATTAATAAAGAAATAAAAGGGTGGCCATGTATGCTTGCCTCCTTCACCAACCTCCAAAAAGAGGACCACAGGTAGGGGAAGATATTCTTTTTTTCCAGCGGGCCTTTGAGAATTGATTTTTTTAGAGGGAAATGGACCTTCTTTAACATGCTGGTTTTTTATTTGTGTTTCTAATGGATTGGTTTTTTAATTGATTTTAATCTTTTGATAGTTTAATTACTTTTTAACTTTTGTATACTGTAAACTTTTATCTATGTTTGGTTTTGACAGTTGTAAGCCACCTTGAGCTCTGAACTGGGGGGAAATCAGATGAATAATAATAATAATTATTATTATTAATATTATTATTATTTAAAATGTGACATAGATTTGCATTAAAAATTTCACAAGGTAATTGCTATGTATAGATGCACATTTATAAATAAAAATGTAATCTGTATTATACATCTCATTATAGGGAATAGTATGACCATGTGTACTTTTTATCTGCTCAGTGGTGTCCATTTGCCAACTGTTGATGCATGACTTCAAGGCTTTCAGTTCTCCCTTCTGATGGTTCTTTATCTTTAAACTGGATATGGACTGTCCAGCTCTCCAGAGGATACCTTCAGAGGACTCTCCCTTTGAAACAGAGCAGTGTCCCCTAAGAGCCTTCCAAAAGGAAGACTTTCAATTGCATTGCAAGACACATGACTAACCCCAAAATTTTAACTGTAGTTTTAAATTGGTTTGTATTTGGAAGGAACATGCAAAATCTTGTCACAGAGATGACAGATGATGATTTCTTTATAACAAAAGCCCAGATCTAGTCCCAGGTAATACAGGCCCATTAATTAAATCAGTAAGATTTGTGTAAGTATGGGCTTGCAGCAATTTATTCAATGAGCCTACTCAATCTGAGACTAGGATGTGGATATAGGACAAAATCTTTATATTTGTACTGTACTGTAAATATGTTGATGAGCTTTTAATAGTAAAACAGCCTGACGCTAAAGATGTATCCCCTTTACAATACATGATTATTACATTAGGCACTCTCCCCAGAGAACTTCAAGAGTTGCAGTTAAGGGAGGCAGCTAAAAATCTCTTATCCTTAGCCTTTCATCTAATGAAAATTCCCATTATTCTCTGAAGGAAAGCCAAGGCAGTTAAAAGAGGGATAAAACTTGTGCATAATATAGACATAGAATTTTCCTGTAGCACAACTCAACTAGCATGAAGTGTTCCCACAGTTTTGTAATAAAATGAACCCCAGTCTCCTCTATAACACTGCTGAGTATAGAGATTAGATCATTTGGTGTGCACAGTGCTCTGTGATTTAATTATTTCTGCATTTTACACTCAGTGGCAACAGGCAGCCACAAATTCTGCTGGGCAAAACAGAATTTTTTCATCACCCCCACTGTCCCCAACTCCAAATACACACATTGGCTTCTGATTTAGGCCTTGTCTACATGAGCCAAATGAAATGGCCTACCCCCACCCCATTCCCACGTCCTGCAGACCAGATGACACAGGGTTTTTGCCTTGATCCTAGTCCGAATTGTCTAGATGACATCCGGGCAGTTCTGATGAGAATCCAGGGCAAATACCCCTTAAAACAGAGTGGACACATGGTTTAAAAAAAAACCCTCACCATTTGCTGTGATTCTTCTGAAGAAAACAGTAAGTTCCATTACTGTAATGGGGGTGGGGTGTCTGCACAGGCAGCCTGTGTGGTGCTTGGTGCAGCCTTTTTGCAACTGAGTTACACACATCATGTCTGCTGAGGTCACCGCAAGGCACCCAGCTATATTACCGTGGTCAGGTGCCTCATTCCTGGCCTTGGAAGATGCGACAGGCACAAGGAAAAGAAGTGCCAGTTCGCGCACGGGCCATGGGTGTGGGAACACCTCTCCATTGCTGCAACAGAAGGGCAGGTAACAGGGGGAAATGCTGTGGGCCAGGGGCTGGAATACTCTGGCCAGAACGTGGAGTATTCTGGCTAGTGTAGACAAGCCCTTAGAGCTTTAGCACATAGCAGAGACAGCTGAAGTGAAAGAGGAAATCCTGTTTCCTCCTGTTCCACATACAAAAAACTAAAGTTGTCCCTCCGTATCCACGGTTTTGGTAACCACTGATTTAAGTATTCACAGCTTGAAAATATTCTTTAAAAAATAATAATCCAAAAAGCAAACCTTGGTTTTGGCATCTTATCTAAGGGACACCATTTTGCTATGCCATTGCATATAATGGGACTTGAGTATTCACGCATTTTGGTATCCATGGGGGGGGGGTCCTGGAACCAAACCCCAGCAAATATGAAGGGACAACTATAGAGTAATAGTTCAATCTTCTTTCAACACAGAGCTTGGGAGGAGAAAATACTTTTTGGATCAGTAACTCCCAGAATCTCCCAGCCAGCATGGCTATGGGGATGCTGAGAGATGTAATCCAAAAAGTGACTTTCCCAAGCTCTGCCTCCACATCAGCTGAGGACAGGAGGTTAGGTTAAGGATTTGGGGGAAGGTGCACAGCACTCACAGCATCACCCACCAACATGTCATGGTTGCTTCCTCCCTAGCACTTGCCACCTGTGCTGGCCACCTCACTCTACCCAATGTTAGGGACAGCCCTGGTATATTATACAATTCATCTTCCTACTCCCACAAATGTTGCTGTTTGTCAAGCACTAGATTAAACCTCAGGGGATATCCATAAAGTTTACAGGGGACAAGGGCCTTACCTAAGAAAAAGGACAACCAGAGGGAGATCAGCAGGTTCTTCATGCTTTGTTCCTATATGAACGGCTGGTAAGATGTTAGTTTTGCTCAGTGGTGACCTACCTGTGGTCAAGGAAGGGCTTCTTCCCAGTGATTTTTATACCTCCATGAGCAGATAACTCAGCTGTCATAAATTTTATTGGCCCTCTCGCCTTTGAATATCCAGCCTTTAGAAGCAAAATGATAAAATATTAACATTGCAATGCCATTGCTTAAAAAAGAAAGATGAGTGTCGTGTACTTTACACATCGTTACCTCCTGTGGGAAGAGTAAAAAGGAGAACAATTTGCCCTTTAAACACAGACAGAACCTTCTTTGCAAGTTCCCATTTTTTTTAATGCAGTGGTATAATGGAAAATCCATTTTTGTACTATCAAACTGAACCAGACATGATGCCTCAGTGATGTTCTTCTGGTTAACAAGCTTTACAAAATTATATTTTGTGGTGCCAGGAGTTTTGGGTGTGGGTTTTTTTGTTCGTTTGTTTGTTTTACAATCAGACATTGCACTTCAGAACCTAGATGCTAGCAACAGATGAGTTATGGAAGAGCAGGGCTATACCTAGCATTAGGCAAAGTGAGGTAACGTCTTCAAGCAGAAGATTCTGGAAGTCAGTAGCACTAGTATCCCCAGTTCTTCCTCATGAACTTCCTGGCATTCTTCTTTTTCAGGAGGATGGACGTGGATGGAATCCCCTGGCCTGCTGACCTCAGGTATGATGGAATATCTAATTCCATATTTTCACTGTCAGTCTAATCAGCTTCTGTAAGCAAAGAAGAGGGAGGCACCAAGTTTTGTCCTTTGTGTCAGGCAGCAAAATGTCTTCAGATAGCCCTGTGGGGGAGGCACTCAATAAACAGGGTGCCATGATTGAAATGGCCATTTCTCTCATTGCCATCCATCCCACCTTCAGCGCTGACAGCTGTCTCAGAGAAAGGTCTCTCATGAAGAACTTTGTTCTCAGATAGTTTTATGTGTGAGAGAGATCCAAGTCTCATGCTGTATATCAGTCTCCCATTCCAAAGCTGAATTGAAAGTTCAATAATCCTGAACCTGAAATACTGCCCTTTGCAGTATACCTCCCAGAATCCCTAAAGTACAGTTGGAAGTTATAGTCCAAAAAAGTAACTTTTTGAACTCTGTCTTTACAACATGATGTTGTAAAGTTATAAACTGTGGCCAGCATGCCAGAACTGTGCCACTCTTCTCACCTGACAAATCTTTCCTAAGCCCAGGCCCCAACCACCCCAGCCACTTTTGCTGCATTATTATTATTATTATTATTATTATTATTATTATTATTATTTTATACAGAGTCATCTGTATACATGGTGCTTTACATTAAAACAAGCTTTACATAAAAAGAAGCTAGCAATACAAAACAAAACATTGGGTCCTGACAAAGGCGTACAATCTAAAGTAAGTATCTACATAAACACACGCAGAGGGAAGGAAGGAATAATAAACATAAGACTATAAAATACAATTGCAAAACAAATTATCCAAATAACTACCAAAAAACCTAACAACAATAATATAGTATGAAACAGCAAGAAACTATAAAAATAAAACAAACTGACCAATACGTGTGATCAAATATAAAACAATATATATATGTGTATATATAATATACAGTAAAACAAACTGACCAATACATGTAATCAGAATATACAAGATTACAAGTAGTGTCAAACTAAAATTTCAAAAACTTTGGAAAACAGAAAAGCTTTCAATTGAGATTTAAAAATACTGTGGGGCTATTTACATGGCAAAATAAATCCTCTAAGAATTCACAAAGAGTCCTAATAGTTCCCGCATCTTTCGGATCAAAATCGCCATATTTAGAAGGAGGGGGGCAAAAAACCCATAAGTCACGCAGTATCAGCTTTCGCTATTTTCCCCATCTTTCTTGAAAAGTAGCGCATTTTTAATTGTGTGAACTACCATTTCACTTATAGCAGTGTGAACTATGAGCAGTCTTTCCAAAACAGCCAGAGCAGAGCTGAGCCTTGATTGGTTTGAGTGACCAAGGAGTGGGTGGACTTGCAAGAGATGAGTCTCAAAGGAAAAGATCCAGCCAGATGGCTTGCTTTCTAGCATAATTTCTCTCTCTCTCTCTCTCTCTCTCTCTCTCTCTCTCTGTGTGTGTGTGTGTGTGTGTGTATGAGAGAGAGAGTGATCTGCTCCACAGGCTGATCGCTAGCTTGCCTGCTGCAATTGTGTTCTTTTGTGTGTTTGTGCATGCGTGTGTGCGCGCACACAAGACAGAGAGAGGGGGAGAGAGAGAGAAGCAGTCTGCTCAGCTGGCAGGAATGCAGAGAAGGCTTTCCTTCCCTCCTTTGTCAGTATTCCTCCCCCCCCCCAAGGTCTCCCTCCTTTTTTGGTTGATTTATCTGTTTTTTTCTGGCTCAGACAAAGCTACAAAGCTACGCTCTTTCCCCCTCGCACTGCCCCCCTCCTCACTTCCTCCCTGCCTGGCTTTAATGACAGCGATCTGGAGGCCATGCCCTCCACCTTTGTTTATGTGAACAAGAAAGCCCAAAAGCTCACCAGATCTTCCAATTTAGCAATAAATCATGTGAACTATGCAGCACTGGTGCAAAAGGATGACAATCCAGAATTCCGCGCACTTTATTCTGTTGTGTAACTGGCTCCCAAGAAAAGGAGCAGTCCATAAATGCTCAGGGAGAGAATTCCAAGAATATGGGGCAGCGAGTGAGGAAGGACTTCCTGCCTTATTTTGAGTTTCACCCTCAGCTTTCATGTGTTTATCCTGTTACACCTGCCTGAAGTTCAGTGAGAGAGCCAGTGTGGTGTAGTGGCATAGGCAAAAATCCCTTTGAACAAATTTTGCCAAGAAAACCCCACAATAGGTTCAACTTGGGGTTGCCATAAGTTGGAAATGACCTGAAGGGAAACAACAACAACAACAAAAGTTCAATGTCATTGTTACCATTTGGTAGTCAGGCTCTAAATCATGGTGAGGGTACAAAATTGTCATCTTATTTCTTTGACATGTTCGTGTGTGAGGGGATTAAAGTAATACAAGGATGGGCCAGAGGCCAGAGTTTGGAAAAAATACTTTTTGGGGCAACAGCTCCCAGAATCTGTTAACCAGAACAACAAATGATCCCTGAAGTAACCTGCAAGATATGTAATATCCAAAGTAGGTTGGCCAGTGGATCCATTGCTAAGGGGACAGTAAGTCCACTTTTGGTTTTATGGCTGCCTGTCTCACACCCACTCTGGGTTGTACAGAAGCTCCTGGTGCTGGCCCTATTCCCAACAGAGGCTGAGGACTGGGACAGCTCCTTTACAACTCAGAGCAGCTACAAGAGGAGCAGCTATAAAATGAGTTATTAAGGAGGAAGAACATAGGAGCTAGGAGAGGCTGCAGCAGTTTGCTTTTGCCTGAACATTTTATGAAGGACAAGGTTCCACCCCCTCCTCTCCTCTCTCCTTGCACTGTGTTTGCACTTGAACTCAGTTTGCAACAATTGAAGTAAGCTGAAGACAAAAGGGAAAAATGTGAGGAAGAAAGAGAAATTGGGGGCTTATCTACATGGGCAATTTACCTTGGCTTGACCCCGTTCCAGAGCCCTGCAGTCTAAACAATGCAGGGTATTTATCCCAATCTTCCCCAGGCAGTCCTCACCACTCCTGGGGCAGATATGGGGCTGGAAAGGGGACAAACCGGACCAGGGCCTAATAAATTGCTATAGGAAAAAACTGTTTAATCTGGTACTGCCAGACTGGGTCCCACATGTCCACTGGAACCCATCCCAGTACACTGTCCTTTGCTGCTGCCACCCGCTCCCTGGCTGTCCCAGAAGACCTTCAGCATGTGACCAAGGCTGGTCACATGCAGGGGGCCTTCATTCACAGGTTGCAGACCCCTTCCTAGCATTTGCATCAGTGGAGAAAATGGCGGTGGCGGCGGGCTGGTATCCTGTTTGGACTCTGGCCCATTTTCTCCACGTAACCGGGGGCATGGGGAGAACAGACCATCTCCAAAGTCAGGATCACCTGCAGGGAGTTGTCATATCCTGACTAGTGTGGATAAGCCATAGAATATTTTAAAAGCAGCTGAAAAAAATGGAGTGACATAGGATTGATTATGTCTTTTCCTGCCAAATCAGGACAGCTGGGGGATATGCCACAATAGTAAATATACAACAATAACTAATCAAATAATGAACAATTGCTATCATTTCATGAATCTCAAAATCTATTGCCAGAGTCGCTTCCTCTCTCTGCCTAATAGGAGGACCAGCTTTGAGATTTTTCTACCGGATAGGCCTTCACTTTGCAATAGCTAAGGCAGCACACAGATCTCCATAGACTATTCCTTATCATTGAACACATAAGAACAACTTATTCCCCTCAACACCCACATCAGATCTGTACTCTTCCACCATGCCATCATCAAGGACAAATAAAAGAGAGGAAATAAGAAGAGCCTCATAACTTAATGAAAATGGCACAATAACTCTCCAGTCACTTTCTGTGGCATTGCTTCTGGGCATTACATACAAGAAGCTAGCACATTAAGGCAGGAAACAGACTAGCAGAGCAATATTTCAAAGTGCAAAGGTCTGCTATGAAACTGGAACTCTAAGGATTGAACCCCAAGTCACTACAAACACACTCAGGGGGTTAAGTATAATAAACTCAGATCAGGGATGAGATATAAATACAGAAAGAGTAGGAGCTTTTATCCACTACTACAGTCTTGTGGCATAGATTTTTATTAAAACTTGACAGCTTTTACCAATTTATTTCATCAAACTCTGTGCTTGATTGCAATGCACGGTCTCCTGGCAGGAGTTGCCCACACTTTCACTACAGTACAAGAATCTGTAGTAATGAAGATGTGAAGAGATTGAAGTACCAAAGGCTTCACGATGTTAACACTCAAAAGGCAGTTTAGCAGTGATGTAATGAAGAGTTGGGCTATTTCTTTGGACTCCAATTCCTAGACTCCCCCAACCTGCATGATTCTGGGAGTAGGGGTCAAAAGATATAGCATATCTACTGTAAACTCTGGTGGAATAGTAAATTTTGAAATGTAGGCACCCAGCATGACAGTTCTCACCTTCTTGCTCTCAGTCAGAGTCCAAAAAATGTAGATAGGTCCATGTCATGACCTGGGAGTCCAGGGTAAACTGGGAAACTTAGAGGCTGAAGAAACAGTGGTCCCAATAACAGAGGTACTAAATTCAAGAACCTGTAGAGAGCCAAAAGCCTCTGAGATGCTAGAGAACCCCAAACACAAAAGGCCGAAGAGTCCTTAGGCTAAGAACCCCCACACACACAAGCTGGTAAACTGGGAGTCGAGATCAACATTGGTGGCTAGATTCCTGCACTGGGACACCCATCTTCAAGAGCTCTAAAATCCCTGGTACCAACATGCCTTAAGTCTTAGAGAGACAAAGTCCTGGATACTAGACTGGAGCCTGGAAGAGTCATTAAATGCCTCAGCTGAACTTGTTGGAGCAAGATCTTTACATAGAGTTCTCCCATGCTGTAATGTTTGGTCTCTTGCTGATATGTGAGTTCTGGCTGCTGGTCTGAACATGTCAGAAAGTTGATCCAGATCAGAAAACCAGTTCTAGTGGTTTTCATTTCTACCATGGTCAGGTTTTCTGTATCACTAATGGGTCTCAAATACCTATTCATGATGAAGCCACCCCCAAATATATTATATTACAATAGGAATAAATCATAACAATATATTATATTTGGGGGTAGGGAACCTACACACACACACTCAGTTCCAGAGCTTTTGTGAGCACTGCAGCTAAGGCCAGAGAGAACAGAGAACAGTGAGGGGGTGGCTGATGATATAACTGGCCCTGCTAATGAAAATCCTCCTTACATATTGAAAATATGTATGAGATGATTGCAAGGCCGTGCCAGGAAGCCTGCAACTCAGAGAGTTCCCCAATCAGCATGGAGTTTTAAAAAGTAACTTTTCCAAGTTCTGCCCTTGATAATGTCATATCTGTCCTTGATAATTGTTATACATTTGGCTGCCGTATGAAGGGACCCTTACATGCTCACTGGCGTACAAGGTCTGTCTATTAAATAACGAGACTGTGTTTCTACCTTTCAGACAAATCAGGGAGAACTCATTGTGAATGCTTGAGTGGTGACCTTGAACATGTCCGAACCTGCATAACAAACATCAACACTCTCAGCCATTCAATTAATTGTCAGTCATCGTTTAAAACAGCTGTGTTGTCTGTTGTGTAACAGAAAAAATGCTAAGTTTAAAAGTCGAGCAATGTGACATTCTGCAGCAACTTGAGGTGGACCCAAACCTTTTTCAAAAAATCATCACTTGCGATGAAACCTGGATCTTCCAGTATGATCCTGAGACAAAGCAACAGTCAACGCACTGGAAAACACCATCATTACCAAGAATGAAAAAAGGGCATAATTTTGGCAGAATGGATTCCAGAAGGCAGAACAGTGAACCAGCATCATTATGAGGAAGTTTTGACAAAGCTGAGAGAAAGAGTCAGAAAAAAAGGTCAGAACTGTGGGGATATGGTTTAATTCTTCATCAAGACAATGTACCTGCTCATACAGCACTTTCTGTGAAGCAGTTTTTGGTTGATAAACACAGTACTACACTTGAACATCCTCCATATTTGCCAAATTTGGCAACATGTGACTTTTTTCTTTTCCCTAAAGTGAAATCAGTGCTTAAAGGAACATATTTTGAGTTAATTGATACAGTAAAGAAGAAAACAGCAGATGTGTTGAAGCAGCTGATAGAAACTGATTTGCTCCACACCTTTGACCAGTGGAAAACAAGACTGCATCAGTGTGTGAGTGTGAATGGGGAGAATATTGAAGGGGACAAGCATTAGAATTGTAATACATATAAATACAGAGGGGTTATTGTAACAGTCTTGTTATTTAATAGACAGACCCTGTATGTATATACAGCTACCTTTACAGCTAAATGTGTGGGAACAGAAAGCATTTGCCATAACTCATCCCCTGGACAACTCAGCCAAGGCAGTGGCAGATTGCAAGGAGGCTGCAGCTCCTGATGGTGGGACTCTCTCTTTGTCCAAGGAGATAGGGGCTAGGGCAGTAGGGGACCAGCAAGAGTTGGTAGAGGCTGGAGACAACACCCCCCCCCCATCCTTTATTGAGCTATAGAGAGAGAAACACCAAGCCCAGTGCTGGTTAAGTAATAGATGCTGACCTAATTAGGCACCTGTGGCCTTGAAGAAAGTGCCCATAAAAATCTTTTCTTTTAGCCTTATTGCTGACAACTGTCTTATCTGGTTGACTGACAGTACTCTCATATTCCTGTTTTTCAGTTTCTTGGACTGGCTACATTTTGGACTACAGTTGTCCCTCCATATCCACGGATTTGGTATCCACAGATTTAAGTATTCACAGCTTGAAAATATTCTTTAAAAAATAATAATTTCTTTTAAAATACAATAACAAAATTCTTTAAAAAAAACAAACCTTGATTTTGCCATCTTATATAAGGGATATGATTTTGCTATGCCAATACATATAATGGGACTTGACTATTCACGGATTTTGGTATCCACAGGAGGTCCTGGAACCAAACTCCAAAGAATATGAAGGGACAACTGAACTCTGTTTACTCCTTGCTGGCTTGTGCATCTGGACTTCTGACCTGCTGATTTGACTTCTAGACTGACTATGAACTACCCTTGTAAGCTGGACAGTGAAGAAAATTGACAGGAAGAGAAGCAACTCATGTGGTGCTGAAGGAGAGTTCTATGGACTGCCAAAAAGACAAATAAATGGATCTGAGAACAAATCAAGTCTGAACCTCCCTAGAAGCCACAATGACTAAACTGACTCATCATACTTTGGACAAACCATGAGAAGACATGACTCATTAGAAAAGACAATGCTGTAATGCTTGGTAAGGAAGAGGCAGTAAGAAAAGAGGACGACCATATTATAGGTGGACAGACTCAATCAAGGAAGCCACAGCCCTGGACTGTTGATAACAGGATAACTTGGAGGTCTCTCATCCATAGGGTCACCGTAAGTCAAAGTCAACTTGATTGCAATTAAAAATATATTACATTCTGACCCAATCCTTCTTCTCAGGAGGGCAGCCTCCCCATTTTCCCTCAGAACAGCCCAGCAAGATAGGTTATGCCCAAGGCCATCCAACAAGTTTCATTGCTGAATGAGATTTAGAACCTGAATTTCCCCAATAAGCCCAGTACTTTACACCATACTCGGCTCTCTGTCAAAAGGATGGTGAGCTTAGTTATAAAACTGCATCCTGATATAACCTATATCTCAATATAGTCTGGAGAGTACTAGGGGGTCGTTTACATGGGCAAATATTACTCTAAATACAGTATACCGCTAAGATAGCTCATAGTTCACACGGATCGCAGCACAGCATCGCCTCATTCATAAGCAGGGAAGGTAAAACACCCCAATATAGCGTGGCAGGGGATGTCGCTACTTTTGCAGGTATATTTGCAATGTAGCGCTTTATTGGCAGTGTAAACTACCATTCCGTTAAGGGTTGCAGCAGATCTGCATTGTGATTGGTTGCTCTGATGCAATGGGCGGGCTTAAAAGAGGGGTACTGAGTTCAGTAGCATTCAGGAAACTTTGAAAAATTCTCTCTGCTATTTTGCAAGTCTGCCAAGAAAAAAGATTCCCAAGACCTTTCAGTCATAAAATTCCCATCTGTCAGCTCTGGTTGGGGGGGGGGGGAGAGAGAGAGAGCAAGCAAGCAAGGGAGAGAAAGAGGGGGGGGGAGGGGGACCAGGGAGGGAGAGTCCAAAATCCTCTGCTATTGTGCAAGTCTGTGAACCCTGAGTAAACAAATCGTGCTGAAAAAAACTTGTGATAGGTTCACCTTAGGATCCTCGGCATGGCAGCAATGCCTTTCAGCAGAGAGATTGCTGACCCTCTGCTTCGGGCAGTGACTGAGTTCATTTACAGGCAGACTTAGAGAGAGACAGAGACAGAGCCACTTCTTTGATCTTCCCCCCTTCTATTTTGGCAGTCTGTGAGTCTTTCTTTAGCTCGAAAATGCAGGGCTTCAAAGGAAGGTCTATGCCCTTCCCCATAAAGCCTGCCTCTGCTTGGGAGGCCAGGCCCCCCACACTTTTTCAAGTCTGAACGAAAAAGCGGCATAATTAGAAAGAAAAAAAAAACCTGACTGGCACAGATGCGGAAGAGAATTAAAGTGCATGTTGCCGCAATAAATCTGCTATGTAAACCAGCCCTAGGACTTCCCATATATGGCACTTTTCCTTTGTTGTTGTTGTTGTTGTTGTTGTCATCGTTGTCAGATTTCTGTAAAGAATATTTTGATTTTACCTGCAAAGAACAGTTCTCTAGAAACCTTTCAGAAGTGAGTACCACAAGAACATGACTGCCATCTGCTGGCTACACTGAGAAAATTCTATGCAATTCAAATGCTGTAGTAAAATTTATCTCAAGGCTGCATTGTGCTATATACAACTTTTTTCCACAAAAAAGACATTAGAGATTAAAATATCTGTTTAGATTATGGATGTATACATTCATGTACACACAGACACATAGGCCCAGATCCTGCATTGCATTGGCAGATTGGAAAGTTCCATCTATTGTAGATATGTCACATCCCCTCTCCTTGTATGGTTGACCTAAGAGTTTGCAGACTGTGCACCAACTCCCCACAGCCATTTAGTGGCTAGGGAAAGATGGAAGATGATGAAGAGGCAGCCAGGCAGGCAGCCGGCTCCATTCTGGCAGCTGCCCACAGGAAGAAGATATCCTTCTGGACTTCTGGAAGATCCCAGATAGATTCCAAATTATTTTAGAACCAACATGGTGTAGCGGTTTGAGTGTTGGACTAGGACTCTTGGAGACCAGGGTTCAAGTCCCTGCTCAGCAACCCACTGGGTGATCTTAAGCAAGTCACACACTCTCAGCCTCAGAGGATCAGCAATGGTATACCTTCTCTCAATAAAACTTGCCAAGAAAACCCCATGATAGGTTCACCTTAGGGTCACCATAAGTTGGAAATTACTTGAAGGCACACAACAACAAATTATTATAAAACAAAAGTCCCACAAAATGGTGCAGGTACACAGGGGAGAATTATATCATTCAGCCTGGCATGGGCCAGCCCTACCTTTAGGTAGGGTGAGGCAGTTACCTTAGGTGTCCAGATACCAGTGGTGTGGAAGGGGCTGAATTGGCAAACATCAATGATTCCCCTCTCTTGGAGGATAGCATGGTGTGTTCCAGTCAGCCTGTCCTGTGCACACTTAGCTTGCTGCCCTCAAGTGTGGGGGAAGATGTCCTGTCATCAGTGTGGTGAAATAAGTTTCAACTGGCTCATGCAAATAAGGCTCATACAAATACAGGACTACAAACGTGAACTACAGGAAAAGAGATCTCCCATGAACATTAGGAAGAACTTCCTGATGGCAAGAGCTGTCCAGCAGTGGAATACACTTCCTCAGAATGTGGTGGAGTCACCTTCCCACAATTTCCCCACAATTTTAGACTAGTTAAATAAAGTTTAGGGTATTGCTCTCACAGAAAAATTGACAGCAGGCATCAGAGAATCTAGAAATGATCAAACAGACAATTCTTTTCAGTTTAGTTTTTTGTTTGTTTATTAACTACTGCAATAATAATAGTGATGTTTATCATCCTCTAACTACATACTGCAATCTCTGGAAAGATCTTTTATTTGGATAAATTCTGTGGGTTTATGTCATGTGAGTTCTCTGTGTTAGAATCTCTTGGTTTCTGCATTTATTTTTTCCTGAGTTTTTCTGATTTGTTTGCCTTATGCTTTGGTGTGACCTTTTTATATTTTGTGATTTAAATGAAATCAAAGTAAAAAAGGAATAAACCCCCCCCCGAATCTATTAATGTGTGTATCATTGAGTCCTGTAAACCAGGGGTGGCTGGCTCTTGCTGTTTTAACTGTGTGGTTTTCTCAAGCTGCTCACCTTATTGCTAGGGGAACAGAAAACACAAGCAGTTTCGGCACATGCTCATCAGGAATCTATCACTTCTCCAGTGGGTAGGATTTCATCCTCAATAAGTCTGCTAATTGAAGTTTTATTTAAAACAGAGCTGGCAATCATATGGGTCTCCAGGTGTTGCTGGACTGTATCTTTCAGCATTCCTCGCCCCTGGCTGTGCTGGCTAGAGCTACTGAGACCTGAAATCCAACAACATCTGGACCTCATGATTCCTACCCATGATTCAAAAGATCATAGTATCTGTACTAGAGATTTTCACACTACACTGTTATAGTGTTACTATTCCACTTTATTTGCTATGGCTGTCTCCTTTGGAATCCTGGGATTTGCAGTTTAGGGTGAGGCATTTACTACTCCCAGCCAGAGAGCTCTTAGACCTCACTAAACTACAAACTCCAGAATTCCACAGGAGGAAGCCAGAGCAGTTAAAGTGGAATAGTAACACTATAACAGTGTAGTGTGAAAATCTCTTATAACTCTGACTTTCAAAGACAGGGTGCTTCCACTAGAGGTCACTAGATCATTCCAAATAATGGCTTATACTGAGACCAAAGAGCAACATACACAACTGATGAAACTAGTATTCTTTAAAGAAGCATTGCTATTTCCCTTCCTAGTATATAACCTTCTCATCATAAAGAAAACCTGCAGCTATGGATAAGAAAATCTGAACTGGGTTGATATTGTTTCTATGGATTTTGGTCTCTTGTGATTTTGTTGTCTTAGCTCTGACAGCATCCAGTAATTCAGCCTGCAGTTCAGATCGCAGTTCTGCTCAAACCTCAAAGCTATCTTCATATATATAAAGGAATAGGCTGTGTAGCACTGACCTCTGTGACAGGCAGGCAGTATTCAGGCTCTGTATTGGACAAGTCTGGCATAGATGTTCAGCATCTGGTCCTCTGCTCTTCTTTATGCTTTCTGCACTTAAGGGCCTCATCTATATGAGGGGGGGACATAGTGCCCCACAGTAATAGCAAGTTGCAGGAGCTGCAATTTGTCTTTGTGGTGTTTTTGCCCACAGAAGCCCCCATAAGCTTCTCATGCAAGATGACAGCTGCCCTCCTCCTTTCCCGATTGCTTGCTAAGCCAAAAAAAAAAAAAAAAAAAGTCGGCTACGGGCACTTGCCCTGTTAGCAAGCCTAGCTCCTGCGTTTGTCCAGCCAATCAGGGTCATGCTTCCTGTACTATTGGGAATGCACATTCCCCTTGCTGTTTTTCAAAAACTCCAGGAAAAGCTGCGAACTTTCCTCAGAGTTTTTGCATTTTGGGCCCCCCTCCTTCCGAATATGGTGAAACAATGCAGATCCCATTAAGACAGGTATGCTTCTCCTCGAATTCAACGAGAAGTATTTTTACTGTTTAGACAGCCACAAGATTTCTTGCTAAGTAAATTGATCTTCAAAAATGCAAGGACTTTTATATGTGTGCATACAGCTTTTCAGAGCTGTAACCTCTCAAGAGGGTACTTAGTAAAGAACTTAAGAGCAAGTTGCTGCTGATGGAAGTGTCACAAGACAGAATAGTTCAGAGAGAATATCTTTATTCCAGGCAGAATATTTTGCAAAGCCACTTTGAACACATGAACCAATTACTTGAGCTTGTAATGTTACTTTTAAAAATACTGTACCTTGAAACAGTTGATTTACTATGTATTTTATCAGTCTGTTACTTTTTGGTTCATTTTTTTAATGAAAAAGTTTGAATAAATGTATACAAAATAGAAAATGGCATAAATAAATAAATAAATCCAAAACTGAACCCCTCTCCCAACAACTTTGTGACAGTTATTTGTTACACCAAAAATGCAGTGACATTACCAGTCATTTCATTATTTTGTAAAAGGAATGTTATTATTTTCCTGATTGTTGCAAAAAGTAATGCAGTACAGGTAACTTTGTTATCGGTAAAACATTATTTCCAAACTCTGCAGATTGAGAATTCATGTGAACGGAGCTTGATCTTTCATCCAGTCAGGCAAAACCTGCTGAGTTTAGTTGCACAATTCACACAGAACTAAACTGAAAAGGTAGGCATTTATGAAATTGTCAATTGCAGTATTGTAAAAATGCTCCTCAGTTTCAGCCATGTACAGTCGCTCCCCCAGGCAAGAATATTTTTAGGATACAGTTTTTTAAGATGTATGCTAGTTACTTTTTTAAATTCTTTTTTATTTTACTGTAGCAGTACAATTGTTTGCTTATTTACTCTGCTGACAGATTGCCTTTTAGTCAGGCAAAGAGAGAGAGCAAGAGCTGAAAGCTACTCAAAGCAAACATTCCACCTCATGTGAACACATAGTTTCTAGCTCTGGGTGTTTGGGAACTGGGAATGCCCTTGAGACTGTACCCACAAACACTCCTTTAAACATGGGGGCATTTCTACACCCTCCAATACCTTAAAGTTCTCAAGGGGATCAGAAAATAGCCAGATTCAGTCAGCTAATGCAACCTTTTTTTATCTGCCTGGGTGAAGATAAACATAAAGGACTGAGTTAGGTGTGGTTACCTACAGCCTGGCTCTGGTCCAGGCAATCTTTTTTGTTGAACAATTAGGTGGTTTCCTTCTTTACTCAGGAAGGAATTTGAAATCATATAATCAAGGGATCCTGTGGATCACCTAGTCCAACCCCATCCCAATGCAAGAGTGTATGAGACCAACCTGCTGCCAATGTAAGAGTGGAGCCAGGTGACAAAACTTTGCAGTGTGAAGTGATTCTGTTGAGAGTTCCAGCTTCTTCATTCCATTTCCTCTTCCTTCTCATTTCCGTGCCTGCTATAATGCAGTCAACTTTCTGTTTGTTATTGGACTCTTTGGGGAAAAGTTTCTCTATTGTGGGTTTTCCACTTTCCATTTTGGGGCATGGGGAATATTTGGGGAGAATTCACATGAATTCTCAATTTGCAGAGTCTGGATGTAATGTTTTCCAAATAACAAAGTTACCTGTAATGCATTCCTTTTTTTTTTTCTGCACTAACTGTGGGCATTCCTTTCCAGCCCCCTTATGCCCTACCATCAAGTCCTCCCCATATCAACCTTCTGTGCCCACTGAATCTTTACTGAGGATTGTCCCTGAAATCAGAGGCCAGTTTAGATTTATTTTCTTAAGATTTTTATTTTAATTGAAAAACCTTGTGTTAATCTGAAATCTGCTGATACTCCCCCACCCCAGCCTGCCTTTTTTGCATGAGTGGCAGAGTTTGGAAATGTTTGCTTTTTAGGACTAAGATTCCCAGCCACCATTGTATTGGTCATGTTAGCCTGGGGATTCTGAGAGTTTTAATTCATAAAGTTATTTCCCCCCTCCCCGCAAGCTTTGGTTGGGTTACTGGTAGTATTCACTATATTAGTACAAGCACAGAAAGACTTGAGCCAGGGAAACAAATATAGCATATTTAAGATCCATCTTTCAGAATGTGACTTTCAGAGAATCTGGAGTGAAGGGAGGTAGTGGGAACTGGGAATGGTGTGGGTCAGGGAATGTCTTGCAGGGACTCAAGTGAAGTTGGGCAGCCTTTTCTCTGGCTCTGGAAGACCTACTTGGTGACACCCCGAGGCCCTTGTACTAGTTTACAGTGGGCATGGGACACAACAATCAGTGTTGGCTTGGCATTTGGTCTCTCATCTTAGTAGAACTTCCACATTTCTGTAGTGAGGGGAAAAACAACCCTCACATGGCTGGATAATTGTTGAGAGCCTGTTGCTAATCTGACATGACGCACAATGACAGCTTGACACTGTGCTGTCAGGTCATGGATGGTCAACCAGATGTAACATCATGCATAGTATAGACTAGGAGTACAGAGAGCAAGAGAGAGACACAGAGACAGGCACACCTTCCTGCTTGAGTTTCATTCCAGAGAATGATTTTATCTTCTACAAGATAACAATGGTTCAATGGGAGTTGGGTAATTTCCAAATCTATACTTCGATCTGTGCTCAAGAATGATGGTGGTGCTTCTGCTCTGTCCTTATTTGATCTATCAAGACAGCAAGGCCTTCATGCCTTAGGGATGTTAAGCCTCTAATGTGCCTGACATTTGTGTGGGGACTCATTCAGCAAAGCATTTAAGCATGTGCTCACATCCCAGCAAAGCCCTCCAGCCCATGTTTCAGCATCAAGCCTCCTGAAACCAACAGAACATGAGCATGTGTCTAAATTTAAAAATACTTGGTACAAATTAATTTACTCAAATAATCTTGGGGAATATTTGGATTCTCAGAACTGCGGGCCAACAAAAATCTTGTTTACATAAAATGATGTGGGTACATGCAGAGTTTACCATTATTTCAACTAACTGTGAATTATAAATAGGAATTTAGATTATAGGAAAGTAATAGGAATGCTAATTTTTAAAGGAGTGCTGAGAAGATGTTTACCCACAATCAATCAAGACTTTAATCATACACATGTTCACAGCCTTGCCTATTTATATCATTCAATTTGGCACCTTCCCACTGTTTTGGAATATAACTCCCATACTCTGGTTTCTCTTCAGATCATATAAATCCCCATTTGCCCAAGCCAGCATGGCCAATGGCCACACATTATGGAAGTTGTTGGCCAAAACATCTAAAGGACATATAAAGGATGTTACTCAAAACATCTAAAGGATGTTGATAGGGAGCTGTGGTGATGCAGTGGTTAAATGCCAGTCTCCCTCTGGCTTTTCTCTGCAAATGAAGATTCAGGAAGGACTCATCCTGCGCTTTCTGCAAACGCACTGATGACTGAAAAGGCCAATCCGAGATCAGCCTCGAGCGACCAAAGTCCTGAACCACCTGCATGCAGGGTTGGGGCTGCGGCTTCCAGTGCATCTTTACACCTGCCGTTTCGTCCCTTGCCTATCACTACAGGACTTTTTTGGAACTGGATTTGTCCTTCGAGCCTGTGCAATGGATTTTTCTGGTGGAGCGCAGTGTGCACAGAACTGGCCTCACCTTTTAAACCAAAGGTTCATCTGCTGTGGCCGTTGGAAGCATGGATGTAGCAGCGAGGTCCTCGGGTCGTAGGTTTGATTAGAGTTTCCTTCTCTTAGATGGTTGACCTTACAGGGTTGGACGAGCACCATCTGCCCGGGTTTGGGATTAGAGTTTTCCTTCTCCTAGGACAGTTGCCATAAGGCTAGAGAGCCCATCCTGCCCTTTGACACTCTTTGTCAGACCCTTCGGTTTTGACCTGTCTGGCCTGGGAGACCCTACAGGTGGCTATTGTGCCACTGCCAGCATAGCTCAAAATATCATATCATTAGGGTACGCAAGCCTCTCTCCCACGACAAGGGGGCATCAACGGAGAGGCTGCCAGTACTGCAGCCACAACATTATGAGTTCAATCCTACAAGGCTCCAAGGTTCACTCAGCCTTCCATCCTTTCATGGGTCAGTAAAATGAGTACCTAGCTTGTGGGAGCAATTAGCTAACACACATTGGAAACTGCTTGGAGAGTGCCTGGTGCACTGTAAAAGTGGTGTAGATGTGTAGGTGCTATTGCTTAACAATTTGTAAGCTGCTCTGAGAGCCTTCATGGCTGAACAGCAGGGTATAAATACCTAAATGTAAATAAATAAATAACACTATGCTGGGGGAGGCTTGCCTATACAGATAGTGCCTCTCTTCCTTGAGAACCTGAGTTCTTCCCTGTCCCTGGGCACGTACCTCTAAGGACAGATAAGCCACTTCCCTGTATGTTATCATCCATCCAGCACTGCATTGTGATCTCAGCAACAGCAATTAAGAGGTCTGCATATCCCAACTTGTCTTCTGATACTTCCCTTTTTTGGTGGAATTTTTATCTCCTTGTTGCTCATACTTCTGGAAAGATGACTGATGCAGAGTGAGTGACTAATGCCTGTTGTACGTCATCAACAGTCTGCTGAAAGAAGAGGTGAGTAAGTTCATTTGTCAAGGTTCATAGAAAGGATTGGCATGTATGTTTGAAAATCCAAAAGAGGGGAAACATTACATCTGCCTCCATTCCTCTCATTCCTCCAAAATTCCTTACATTTTAAAAATTGTGTTGCAATACTTTGCCCACCTGCAGTAGATATCACTTGTGAAATTGTGGAATTTCCCCCCCAGACATGTGACTCAAAACTCCATCATCAGGGAGTATTTCCTGCCATTCATAAAAATGAGAAACGGAGACAAAAAGATTAACAAGACAACTTAACGGTCCACTTCAAGAGAAGCTACAGCAATGAAACAGCCCCTTTCCTATGCACTCCTGCAAACAAAGAACAAAATTAAGAAATGGTTAGGGAAAGAAGCAGTAACATAGCAACACTGTTTGGGACTAAGCTGCTAGAGATAGATGCCAAGCGTAGCCTTGCCCACTGGTGGTCTCCCCATGAGGTGAGGAGAATTCCCTGTCTCAGGCAGCTGAGTGTGAGAGGGATGGTGAACTGTGGAACACTCCGCTAGGAGATCTACCACCAGTAGATCCCATTCAAGTACACTTTGGATGTGGCAGATGCTGCAACCAAGAAGCAGCCAGTATGGCTGTCTGGAGCAGCTGCCTGAAGCCTCATTTTGAGAACCTTTCAGAAAGAGGAAAATGGGAGCAGCTGGCCAAGATTTTCCACATTGTCCTGGTGGCTGCACCACAAGGAACATGGCTCTCCAGATCACTCCAGAGCAATGTCTCAACAGAAAAATAGCCCACCATAGCTCCACAAAGAGGTCCCAGGGCCCCAAATGCCTTGGTTTAAGGGGTCTTTCCTCAGACCAAGGTGCTGGGACTGGGTAGCTGTGGAGACCATCTGTGGCACAGGCAGCTTCCATATTTGTATGTTTAAGTATGTCTAACTTGTCCTGTATCAGCAGATCTCAAGGTACAAGCAATAACTATCACTTCAAAACCATATGAAACAATTCAAACATTTTTAAATACTATGACCACTCAGCCCACAATCCCTTGCTCTGACCAAAGACACCTCAGAGTGTGGCACTGTTGGTGAAGCACTGGAGGCAAGAAGAGGTGAATTTATAGGAATTGGGTGGAAACAGCTATAGAAGGAGGATAGAGGAAGAAGCACCAGTGGCAGAGCAAAGCATCAGCAAAGAGAGGGGGCAGAAAGAGGCAGTGGATTAGGGGAGAGGTGGTACATTTTTCAAGCAGGGGGCACATTTTGTAACTTTGGTACTCCTTTTATGTCTTAGGCACTGTTATTGGCTGCAGTAAGCACAAGAGATTCCCAAAGCATTCCTGGAAATGCCACCATTATCCACAAATCACACTGTCACCCACTGAAAATACTCCTGCCTTAGCTGTACACAGAAGTCACCACTCAGCATTGGGTAATGGCTGAACTACCTCATCATGTCATTCAGCTTAGTACACCTACACCCACCACACCCAATGGGCACCGGATAACCAGGGAGAAATTGGGCACTTCCTCATCCGTAAGCCTCCCTGTAGTCAGAGGGCCTGTTTGAAGAATCCAAAGTCTCTTCAGGAAAAGATTTTGATGCCCGTTCTGGAAATAATGTGTCCATGCAGACCATATCTGTAACATAGGAGAATAAAAACATTTATTTTGCTGTCTCTATGATAGAAATGAGCATTTTGGAGAGGAGACCATTGAAAGTTGTATGCACAAGGAAGAATGAAAACTACACCACTAAGTTTAAAGCAAGCAGAAAGAGGGCCTGAGCCAAAGTGGAGGGTGCAGTCTGGCAAGGGCCACTCTACATTGTGAATGGATTTCTTCCATAACATGATGAGTGAGGTCCTTTCCTCCATCACTAACATAAGGACCACATTGGATGGGTCCCCTTCATATATCAGTGCATTCTGGTTGTGAAGGGTTTTACTTCAGTGCAATGACAGCCTCTCTACCAGCACTAACCCTATGTGGCAGACAGAATAGTGACATCCAGTTTCATGAGCTGATACCAGTTTTATATGAGAATGGGGAAACATGCTGTAGCACCAAGCTGTATTAACTTTTGCTCCCCTCTCCTTACATTAAAGTAATGCTACTATTCTGGAAAGATATATCCTGAGCTACCCACTCCAGTGATGCCTGGTGGCTTCTTTAAGTCTGACATAAAACTCAAAACAGATTAATAACATCCCTGACATATCAGTATGCAAAGGGATCTTGTAGCACCTTTGAGACTAACTGAGAGAAAGAAGTTGTAGCACAAGCTTTCATAGACTTGGGGCTTGTCTAGACCTGACAAAATAGACCGGCTTCCTGCCAGTGGATTCTGGCCCTAGATATGGCCCATTTCCTCCTCCATTAACTACCCAAAATGGGCAGGAGTCCATACCTGCATGCCAGCCCATATCTGCAGCCATCACTGTAGCTGCCACTGGCGTCTCTCTGAAACCAGAAGGAATCCCTCAGCATGTGATCAGGGCGATCACATTCAGGGGGCCTTGATCACATGCTGAGGGCCTCCTTCCTGGTTTCAGAGATACACCAGTGGCAGCTGCAGATACGGGCCAGCGTGCAGGTATGGACTCCTGCGTTCCTGCATGGCCGGATCTGAATTTTATAAAACACGCGGGTTTCCCCAGGTATTTTAATAAAACAGCTTGACAGGCTTTACCCCGGCTTCTCCCTGTCTTTGACCTGGGTGTCTTCAGGACTGCCCGGGGGTGAAATGAGGCAAAAGTCCTGGTTCATTTGGACTGCAGGACTCCAAGACAGGGACATGGAAGGGTAAACAACCTGTCTAGGCAAGCCTTTAGTCTACTTCCATTTCACCCCCGGGCAGTTCCAATGATGCCCAGGGCAAAGACAGGGGGAAGCCGGGGTAAAGTCCTTTGAGCTGTTTTATTAAAGTACACAGGAAAACCTGCATCATTTTATAAAACCCAGATCGTTGTATCTGAGGAAGTAGATCAAGTCTATGAAACTTGTGCTACAACTTCTTTCTCTCAGGACTTTTT
This sequence comes from Gambelia wislizenii, assembly GCA_030847615.1. Classification (NCBI taxonomy): domain Eukaryota; kingdom Metazoa; phylum Chordata; class Lepidosauria; order Squamata; family Crotaphytidae; genus Gambelia; species Gambelia wislizenii. The sequence continues at coordinate 60,296,004 of JAUMIR010000001.1, forward strand.
TGGATGACAGTTTACAACGCTAGCAGCCTCGTCCCCGTTGCAAGGCTGCAGCGCTGCAGAGCGTCCCTTTCGGATGACGCTCTGCCCTGCTGTCCCTCTTGTGGTACTGTTGCATAACCGCGGGGACGCAGCAGCATTATATTTGGCATTTTTCTACTCATGATCAACTTTCGTGAGTAGAAAAATGCCAAATATAACGCTGCTGCGTCCCCGCGGTTACGCAACAGTACCGCAAGAGGGACAGCAGGGCAGAGCGTCATCCGAAAGGGACGCTCTGCAGCGCTGCAGCCTCGCAACGGGGACGAGGCTGCTAGCGTTGTAAACTGTCGTCTGAAAAAGTCCTCAGTCTCAAAGGTGCTACTAGGGATTTTATCAGACTCACTAAATACGGCATCATGCCAACACCACATAAATGTGAAAGGGCATACATACCACACGACGTCACCTTTCACATTTATGTCCCTGCCAAAACCCCTACTTTTTAATTGATGGCTGAAGCCGTGAATTGATCCCCCATAGCACTTTAGTGCGAGCATTGTCAGCATGTGAAACCTCATGCCGTTGTACTCACTTGAATGTAGCGACAACAGCAAGTCCAGTGCAAACACTTCCAGGTGAGATCACAATATCCAGGTAAGTGACACACTTTTTATGACCCTCCCCAGGTTACTTGGGAGGGGGTGAATTGTGTGTGTGTGTGCTTTTTAAAACTTTTTCTCTGTTGTTATTGTTTTTAATTTTCTGCACAATGAAGTCTTGTGAGAATCCAAGGGATTTTGAACGAGGAGGTGAACGGAGCTCCCTCCTTCACTGGCGGGGAAGCCTTTTCCAGGAAAGCAAGGTAAGTGTGGTGTGGGGGGGTGTTCATGTTGATTGCAGGAAATGGTAGAAAGAGTGTGTTTGGAGTATCACTAAGACTATGCTCCCCTTCTCTCCCCCCCCCACATTTAAAATATTTCTGAACTGCACAGTGTAAAATAGACCTGAAATTTATTTAAACAAAATGCACATACAAGAAGCTACTATGCATCATCACATTTATGGAATAAAAGGAAGCAAAAACTACATGCACAGTAGGGGAAAAAATGGCCATTTAAAATGCCAGTGCAAATAGGAAAAAAACTTCATGCAATGATAGAAAGATTGCAATATCATCATAAGACATACTTCTTTTTGTAGATCATTCTGCAATTGGGGTACCACAACAGCAAAGTTTGTCTTCTTACTGCATGCATCACAAACCTTTGCTAGGCAAGGCACACAGACAAGAGCACCCCCCACCATTTTTACTGTACTGGGTGAAGGCAGGGAGACCTCTGCATGAGTAAGGAGATTATGGAGATTCTCAGACAACCTAAATATCCCACCACAGGGACAACAGGAGATCGCAAAAATGCTTCCCTTTCAGATGACGTTGTCCCTGTGTCATTATGCTCCTGTGCCCCTTCTGTTCCCCCCGCGCTCCTTTTTATTCACAGGCTAAGCCATGAATTGAACCATCATTCCATACATAATGGAACGATGGGTAAGCAAAAAGGTGCCCCATTATGTTGACACGATGCCAGCATCACTGGGAGGTCCATGCTGAACACTTCCAGTTGAGATCAGGACATCAAGGTAAGTGACACACTTTTCCCTCCCCATCCCAGGTTACTTGGGTTTTTTTAAGTGTGTTTTGGGGCTCGATTTGAGGTTTTGACATTTATTTTAATTTTATTTATTTTATTTTAATTTTTGAATTTCCCATGTGATCATCCTCTTGCGAGAACGGCCAGAATTTCCTTTCCAGGAAGTGAACGGGGCTCCTGGACTGCCGGAGGGGAGGGGAGCACTTTTTGCGGCACTATTAAGGTAGGTCTGAATTTTTTAAAAAAAAGGATTACAGGGACAGGAGTGGAGCAGGAGAGGAAGCTATATTTGTCTCTGTCTGATAATCTCCTATCACACTATACTGTTATAGTGCTATTATTCCACTTTAACTGCTATGGCTTCCTCCTGTAGAATTCTGCAGTTTCTAGTTTAGGGAGGCCTAAGAGTTCTCTGGCAGAGAATGCTAAATGCCCCTCCCTAAACGGCAAATCCCAGGATTACACAGGAGACAACCAAAGCAGTTAAAGTGGAATAATAGCACTATAACAGTACAGTGTGATTTTGTGAGCCAGTGGGTGAATGAAGCAGTAATTTCCCTCACATCAGCCTTGGATCACCTTTTCTTTTACTGTATTGAATGAAGGCAGGGAGATCTCCTCATGAGTAAGTGAGCCAGCAAATTAATGCAGCGGCAATCCCCCCCCCCATCAGACTTGGGTCGCCTTTTCTCTTACTGTATTGAATGAAGGGAGGGAGTTTTCCTCATGAGTAAGCAAGCCAGTGGAGATCTGCAGATCTACATTCAATACAGTAACAGAAAGGGTGACCCACAGCTGATGGGGAGGGAGCGTGGTGGAAATTGCTGCCTCATTATCTGGCTGGTTCCCTTACTCATGAAGTAAAAAAAAACACATGCTGGAGTAAAAGGTGAGTTTTTAAAAAGTGGATTAAAACTCTCTGAAGTGCATTCCCTGTCGATTCTCTGTGATTAATCCAGAATGTTGTGTGACCTGATCACACTGGCTACAGGGTGAGTACGGATTTTTTATTAAGTGTAGACAAACCCTTAGTTCCAGGTAGATGTTTTGCAGACTTTGGTAAGAATTCTTCAGTCAGCATGGTAAATACCCTGGGAAATTCTTGGAATTATACACCAAATAAGTAATCTTTCTAAACTATGGGAAAAATCATGGTTTTGCTCAGTAGTTCTCAACCTTTGCTCTTCCAGATGGGTTCGATTTCATTTCCCAGATTTCAGCTCCCAGCCAGAATGAACAATGTTCAAAGATTCTTGGAGTGGAAGTCCAAAATATCTGGCCAAAGGTTGAAAGCCACTAGCACAAAACATTGGGAATAAGCTGTAATGAGCCTTTGGGATTGTAACCCCCCTCAAACTATCAGAGAACAGGAAAGCTGTTTTACTTTTACTTTGGACCAAGCCATTGTGCTGTTTTAAATCTGAATTTGGGAAAGTGTGATCTGTGCTGCCCATGCTTTCAGATCCTGGTTTGTGTTAACAAACTTTGGTTAGAACAAACCACAGTTCCTTGAATATTAACCTCAAACTGGTTTATTCTAACGTCAAAGTGGGAGATTCAACTCTTCACATCCCAAATACAAATGAGAAGAGGAGGAGAAGCTTAATAACCTGAGACTTGCAAAGCTCAATCCTGATCAGATAAACCTGGTTGAGGAACCTGTGGCATGACATACATTGTTGCACTCCAGTTCTTACCATGTTGTATGTGGCTGATGATGAGGGATGAAGGGAGTAAGGAGATTATCAGATGCATAAAAATGGCATTATAACAATGCCATGAGATCACAAAAGGGCTTCCTTATCAGATGACATCACACCCCAGCATTATGCAAGCATTATGCTGCCATTACAAGGGAGTTCTTTCTTGATGACAGGGAGAAGTTGAGAATTGATCCCCGTAGCATTTGTGTTCTGGATTTCCGTGTGTGCGACAAGGTGCCCCGTTCTGCTGGCCTGATTCCAGCATCAATGGGTGGTCCTGCCAGAACAATTCTGGGTGTGAACTGAAAACTACGTTCCATACACTCTTTTTATGAACCTCCCCATCATGCTTGCAAGTTTTTGAACATGTATCTGTGGTTTTCTGAGCATTTTCTTTTTTAATATTGGTGTTAGGGGGCTTTTTAGTGCTCTCATGTCTTCTTGCAAGATGCGCCAAAATCACATTCATGGAGAAATGTGAAAGTAAGAGGCATGTGTGCTCATGTTGCCGGATTCTTGGGGCAATTCTGTATTGTTATCACAGCAGCATGCGAAAATGTGTGTCATTGTGCCAGAACACAAATGGTGTACAATATAGTGCCATAATCACGTTTTAAGGCACTTGTCTGATACTCTCCTAAGAATTAATTGGTGTTGGGGTGGGGTGGGGTGGGGTGGGACAGGTTCCCCACCCCCCTAAATCATGATTAAGGATGGGTGATCAGGATTGGCCCTTCCATTAGGGGGAAATAAAGCAGTCATTTCAAGCAGATGATTTGGGGTGTCATGACAAAGCAAGAAACTGAGTTACAGGTATTTAATTTATTTTGTTATTTTACTGGCAGGGAGGGGCTGAGTTGTTTTGGGAATCTTCTCCCTTGATGCCAAAATAATTTAACTGGCCTTGATTTCTCTGCACTTTGACATGTGAAATGAGGAGTTGCCATTCACTGCTCCAACTCAGGCAGCAAAATGTCTGGGGCCAGCCCTGTGGGTGATCATCTTAGCCTGGTCACAATCATAAAAGAAGGGTTACTTTCATTGGAAGTATGCATGTTATGTCGGAATTACAGAATGAGTTGAACAAGGGTCGGAAACACTTTGGGTGATTATATGGATCAACCCTTAGAGATGAGCTGGTATGTTTGTATCAGCCTATCAACGTTACTGGCACTAATACTCAATAGCAAACTGTGGAAAAGAATATGCTTATGCTGAACACATCAGGGGTCAGTCCATTCAACCATAACATCTCTGATTTTATTTTGTCTTTTCTGTGGTTGGAGCCTGGATGTCAGTAAGAATGAAATCATGCTTTGCCTACTCCATAAACACTTCTTGGCATATGTGTACACACATATTACGGATGTATATATTCACTTAAATTCTTACACTCAGTAATGAAAAATGCTGAAAACATTCTCCCCAATAGGAAAGATTATGAGAAATTTTGTGCCTTTCCCCCAATGATTTTCACACTTAGGGATGGATATATATATATATATATATATATATATATATATATACACAAATATTTCATTCAGTGGTGGTGGTAAAAAAAATAATACAAATTTTTGTGCATAAAGGCAACCCCCCCAAAAAAAAACTTTGCCAAAATTTTCACCAAAAAATCCTATACAATGTAAAAAGTCTCAAAGTTTTTTCATCTGAGTAGCTCAATGCATTGCTACAACTGTTCTTGTTGGAGACCAGAAAATTTGAAAGTATTTTTTTAATCTCCTTAATACACCAACACCCCACATCCCTAAGCACCCTTTCCAATTCCTCATCTAGTTGTATCACAGGAATTACAACCTGGCTTGAAAAACTGCATAAAATGTGCCTTCTCAATAGTCCCCAAAGGCCTCCTTAGATTGAGAAGCTGCCTTGAGCACATTCCATTATTATCTTCAAGCAAACAGGAAACAGCCTGGTCAGGCCCAGTAAAACTGTTTGCTTGTCTCCAGCCCAGCATTTATGTAAGTGCAGGAATGTCCCAGCTCATCTGCATATGAACATTGATGTAAATACTGTATATCCAAAATGTATTGCTCAACTGGATGTGCAAAAAACTACAAAACCTTACAGATAGGGAAATGGAAGCCCACGTAAGCAACTTAAGCACTATATGTTGTTGATACTTACCTTTGCAAATGGCCCTGCATTCAAAGTCTGCCTTTTCCAACCTGATGTCCTTCAGGGTTGTTGGATTACAGTTCTCATCACCCCGACTGTGACTGTCACCCCAGCCATGCCAGCAATGGGGAGTCATTGCCTAACACATCTGGTGGCCTACAAAAGGAGCTGGTATTGTTATCCTTTCATTAGACCTGTTTGGATGCCCTAGTTCTGTGCCATTTGGAAGCGCTGGAAGTCAAACTGGAAGATGAAAAGCAAAAGTCTGCTCCCAATGGTAGCCTGTTCGCCTTGTGTTGGAAAGTTGAAAGAACTTGGAAATGTTACTTCTTTGGAACTGCAGCTCTCAGAATCCCTTAGCCAGCATGGTCAATAGCCATGTTGATGGGGGATTCTGGGAGCTGCAGTCCAAAAGTAACATGTCCAGGCTCTCATCTCTATATGATTTAAAACGTTGATCTCTTGGGGGGGGGGTGTCAACTGGGGATACTACCCCAGTACAACTGGCAGACTCCCTATTGCAGAAATTTGCCCTCCAACTGACGGAGAGTGATCAACACAAGAACAAGGACACAACCAGGAGGGATGGCATGGCCATTAGCATCATGCTAATTTTTTGTGGTAAATACACTCAACGGTGAGAACATTTACCCTGCAACATTTACTGTTGTACTACTGTCCCCTTAGCCATTCCCCAAGCAGACACCAAAAGTGCAGACAGCTTTTGAAAATGCAGGCAGCTTTCTGCTGTGTCAACAAACCAGGTCTAGCAGTTTTCATCTCAGACAAGAGCAGATCTTTTGTAAACCTAATGGGTTTTAATTGTCCATTCCAGACCAAGTTACCCCAAACATCTTTCATAATCACAGAGATAGCTCACAACAATACATTGTAGCTGATACAATTCATCTGCCTTCTCTATAGATACTGTGAGCATTGCAGATAAGCCAAGAGGGAACAGGGAAGCCTAAAGACGGGGGTGGGGGGTTGATCTTATTGTCCCTGCTGATCAAAGAGTCCTACAGCTCATTCAATTCTAATCAGATGTGGGATTAGACTGCTCAAACAGGACTAAGGTCAGTGGCTAAATGAGAACAATTTGCTTGAATGTATACATGAAAAAACACACTTTGTTTTGCATTTGTATTTTAGCACGCCAAAGAAAAATACACACTTCCAATGGGGGCCTGGATTTATTGTGCAACACTGGGGCAGCCTAGGTTGTTAATAATTACATTCAGTCTTCAGACTGGCTCCTAACTACTCCCTTAGGTGTGTCGTTCTTTGAGAATGAGGGCACACACCCTGATTTATCTCCTTGCTGAACAGGAACATACAGTACGAAGACAAGATGTGTTTCCTTGAATTTGGGAACAATTGGACAATTGCAGCAGACTGATTAATGAAGTTGTGTGGTGGAGCTGTAGCCTAGAAAACATACAGTTTTGACTCTATCCGCCCTTTGTCAACTAAATGGCAGATTTGGCTGCAGATTTTAATTATTTGGTCACAGTTACTCGAACATCAACGTTATGAATAATGCCCTGAATCCGGTTGGATCATCCTAACTAAAGCAGACCTATTGAATCAATTGTGAAATTATGAGTCAACAATTGTGTAATTTCCAATGATTTAATGGATCTACTCTAATTAGGAGTGCCAATAAGATTTAGCTCAAGGTCAGTCATTTGTAACTCCAGGGACATGGCCCCCACATCCTCAAGTGGGCCCACAAGCTAGGATCTTTGGCGGGGGGCCCTACGTACTGCTAAGGTTAAGGACAACAAGATGCTCTACAGGATTTAGGAGAAAAATTAAAATAAGTCCTCTTAAGTGATGACACCAAAGTAATATTTATATTTATTTTTTAAAAAAATAGATGGATTTTCACAATAAAAACTTACAATAATATCACAGTGGGGCTCCCTCCTAATCACAGGTGCCTGGGCCCCCAGGCTAGAATCCTGTCAGCCCTCCCTCCCCCCCCCCGCTTCTGGGAACCATGTCCAGGGATGTTTTTGACATGTGAAAAAGTAGTTTCCCATTAAATTGGTAAACATTGTCATGATATAGGGCAGAAGATAGACCAGAATCTCCTGGTAGTTCTCTGGGGTCATCTACAGTAGACCAGGAAGAGTTTCTAACCCAAAATCCTTTCATGAGAGTAGCTTAACTTGTGCTAATCGTTTATCTCTCAGTCACGCCCAAGACACTTTGGCCTGAATATCTTGAGTTGAACCACCCACACAAGAGGCCACAGCACAAGCAGCTCAACATTTCCACCAAACGCACAACAAGGTACCCAAGTCGTTGTTGCGCAAGTGAAAGTCACATATTCTGAACAAGGAACAAGCCAAAAGCAGTGACCCTGGGCTACTACGTCCATGGAGCCTTCCAATCTCCTGGGTTTCAATGGAATTTTGGCCTTTGTTGACTGAGGTGGAGGACAAGATGACACCCTCTACCTTCTCTGTATACAAAAACAGATTGGACTGGCAGTTGAATCTAGGGGCTGGAAAAAAATACTTTGGGACAAAAGCTCTGAGAATCCCACAGCCAACATGGGCAGGATCCATGCTGGCTGGAAGATTCCAGGAATAGTACCCCCCCCCCAGAGCAGTATTTCTGAGCTCTGGTCAGGGCCAGTTTAAGGAATTTTGGGGGGCCCTGCAATGCTTTGTTTTAGGGGGCCCATATGTTTATCTCAGGTCAATGTAACCTAATCTATTCACTGTACAGGATGTTCAGATTACAGTAGGACCCATGTATCCATGGATTAATTATCCATAGGACACAAAACAGCACACCTACCATAGAGTCCTCCTAGAAAATGTGTCCTCCCTTGCCATTCTCTAGGCCCTCCAAGGCAACTCTACGGTATTTTAAACCTGACGTCCCATTATTTTCAATGACATTCATTTATTCATGGTTTTCAGAGTCCATGTCCCCCCCAACCCCCCGCAGGACCAATCCCCAGTGGCTAAGAGGGGCCTACTGTATTACATAATTTGCCACCAATAATTTAGTTTAAAAACTATATTATAGGCACTAACATAATATTTTTTGTTTATTAGCAATTAACGTAATGGTGTAGATTTCCTCAAAGAAAAGAAAGAGTGGACTACAAGCTGAACATGAGTTTGCAGTGTGATGCAGCCGCAAAAAATGCCAATGTGATTCCAGGCTGCATTAATAGTAGTGTCAGATCAAAGGAAGTAATAGTATCACTCCATTCTGCTTTGGTAAGACCTCACCTGGAATACTGTTTCCAGTTCTGGGCACAACAATTCAAGAAAGATACTGAGAAGGATGGTGGGAGGTCTGGAAACCATTACACCCTATTAGGAACGGCTTAAGGAGCTGGGTATGCTTAGCCTGGAGAAGAGAATCATAGAATCATAGAATTGTAGAGTTGGAAGAGACCATGAGGGCCATCCAGTCCAACCCCCTGCCACGCAGGAAATCACGATCAAAGCATCCCTGACAGATGGCCATCCAGCCTCTGTTTAAAGACCTCCAAGGAAGGAGACCCCACCACACTCCGAGGGAGTGTGTTCCACTGCCGAACAGCTCTGACTGTCAAAAAGTTCCTCCTGATGTTGAGGTGGATTCTCTTGCATCCATTGCTCCGTGTTCCAATCTCTGGAGCAGCAGAAAACAAGCTTGCTCCATCCTCAACGTGACACCCCTTGAAATACTTAAAGAGGGCTATCATATTGCCTCTTAACCGTCTTTTTTCCAGGTTAAACATACCCAGCTCCCTAAGTCTCTCCTCATAAGGCATGGTTTCCAGAACTTTCACCATTTTAGTCGTCTCCTCTGGACATGCTCCAATTTGTCAATATCCTTTTTGAATTGTGGTGCCCAGAACTGGACACAGTATTCTAGGTGAGGTCTGACCAAGGCAGAAAAGAGTGACACTATCACATCCCTTGATCTAGACACTATACTTCTATTAATGCAGCCCAAAATCGCATTGGCCTTTTTAGCTGCCGCATCACACTGTTGACTCATGTTCAACTGGTGGTCTACTAGGACTCCTAGATCCCTTTCCCACGTAGTCTCGTTCAGCCAGGTCTCCCCCATCCTATGTCTATGCATTTCAATTTTCTGCCCTAAGTGCAGGACCTTACATTTCTCCGTATAGTATTTCATTTTGTTACCTTTGGCCCAGCTCTCCAGTCTATCCAGGTCACTTTGAGTTTTGATCCTGTTCTCTAGGGTATTAGCTACTCCTCCTAATTTGGTGTCATCTGTAAATTTGATAAGTATGCCCCTAATTCCATCAAGTCATTGATAAAGATATTGAATAGAACTGGGCCCAGGATAGAACCTTGTGGCACCTCACTGGTCACATCTTTCCAAGACGAAGAGCAGCCACTGCTGAGCACCCTTCGGGTTCGGCCGGTCAACCAATTTCAAATCCATTGAACAGTTAACTTGTCTAGCCCACATTTTACAAGCTTGTTTGCAAGAATGTCATGGGGAACTTTGTCAAAGGCCTTACTGAAATCAAGGTATGCGATGTCCACAACATTCCCTTCATCTACCAAGCTGGTAACTTTATCAAAAAAAGAGATCAGATTAGTCTGGCATGACTTGTTTCTCTGAAACCCGTTTTGACTTTTTGTGATTATGGCATTGCCTTCTAAATGTTCACAGACTCTATGTTTAATGATCTGCTCTAGAATCTTCCCTGGTATTGATGTCAGACTAACTGGACGATAATTGTTGGGATCCTCTTTTTTCCCCTTTTTGACAATGGGAACAACGTTTGCCCTCCTCCAGTCTGCTGGGACTTCTCCTGTTCTCCAGGAGTTCTCAAAGATTATTGCCAATGGCTCTGAGATCACATTTGCCAGCTCTTTTAATACTCTTGGGTGTAGTTCATCTGGTCCTGGAGATTTAAATTCATTTAGATTAAGAAGGTATTCCTTTACTACCTCTTTACTTATTTTGAGCTGGATTTCCCCTATTGTGTCCTCTGTTCCATTCTCCTCAGGTTGGTCCTCCTTTTCCTTTTCTGAAAACACTGAGGCAAAGAAGGTGTTGAGTAATTCTGCCTTTTCTCTGTCCCCTGTTAGCATTTTGCCATCTTCTCCGCATAGTGGCCCTATCATTTCCTTCTTCCTCCTTTTGCTGTGGACATACCCCCCAAAAAAACCCTTTTTATTGTTCTTAACCTCTCTAGCAAGCCTGAGCTCATTCTGCACCTTAGCTTTTCTGACTTTACTCCTACACGTGTTTGCTATCTGTTTGAATTCTTCTTTGGTGATTTCCCCCCTTTTCCATTTCCTATACATGTTCTGTTTAAAACTTAGCTCCATTAAAAGTTCTTTAGTCATCCATCCTGGTTTCTTGAGATACCTCCCATTTTTCTTCCTCATTGGTGCTGTTTGAAATTGTGCCTTCAGTATCTCCATTTTGAGAAAGTCCCATCCGTCTTGAGGTCTCTTCTCTTTTAGTATTCCTGACCATGGGATCACCCCCAGTATTTCCCTGAGTTAATTGAAATCAGCTCTCCTAAAGTCAAGAATGCATGTCTGACTATGCCTGGCTTCTCCTTTCCATTGTATAACCAACTCCAGGAGAACATGATCACTCTCACCTAAGGATCCCACCACTTGCACCCCATTAACCAGGTCATCCCTGTTGGTTAGGATCAGATCTAAAATAGCTGACCCCCTTGTTGCCTTTTCCACTTTTTGGACCATGAAATTGTCTTCCAGGCCAGTAAGGAATTTGCTAGACCTTGAAGTTTTGGTTGAGTTAGATTGCCAGCAAATATCAGGATAGTTGAAGTCACCCATCACTATTACATCTCTCCTTTCTGCGTGTGTGTTCATCTGTTCTAGAAAGGCATCATCCAATTCCTCCGTCTGACTTGGGGGTCTGTAGTAGAGTCCCCAGTAACATCCATGTTGTTTCCCTCCCCTTTAATTTTTATCCAGATGCTCTCCACCTGGCTTCCAGTACTGATGTCATGGATCTCTTCACTGGTATAAATATCCCTGACATATAATGTTATTCCTCCTCCAGGCCTGTTTTTCTTATAAAGGTTATACCCCTCTATTCCTACATTCCAATCATGCTTCTCATCAACCAGGTTTCAGTAATGCCTATTATATCATATTTGTTTTGTAGTGCTAGGAGTTCAAGTTCATCTTGCTTATTTCCCATGCTCTGTGCATTAGTGTAGAGACATCTAAGACCATGTGTTCCCTTTACTTGCTGCCTGTGCAAGTTTTTTTGCCTCCCACTGTTGGGTCCTTGTGCTGTTTGCCTTGTTCCCTCTATGACAGTTTGACTATTTTCTCCAGCCCTTTTGCCTTCCAGAATACTGTCTCCCTCCCCCATATGACTCAGTTTAAAGCCCTCCTGATCAAATTCTTGAGACTGTACGCAAAAATGTTTCTGCCAACTGTTGTGAGATGCACCCCATCTCTTGTCACAAGTCCCCCCTCATGGAACCGCAGCCCATGATCCAAGAATCCAAATCATTTTTGGCGACACCATCTACGGAGCCGGTTGTTTATGTCAGCTGTTTTCCTCTCCCTTCCTGGACCATGCCCTTCAACTGGCAGAAGAGACGAGATGACAACCTGTGCATCCATTTGTTTAAGCTTCCTCCCCAGAGCCTCATAATCTCTTCTGATCTTCGGAAAGCTGTGCCTTGCAGTAGCATTGGTTCTCACATGGACCAAAAGGAAGGGGTAATGATCCTTAGGCTTGACGAGTCTTTTCAGCCTCTCCGTCACATCACGGATCTTTGCCCCAGGGAGACAACACACCTCCCGAGACATCTTGTCAGGCCCACAAACCACTGCTGCTTTGAAAAGGTTGCGTGGTGGTGTGATAGCCATGTTTAAATATTTGAAGGGATGTCATACTGAGGAAGAAGCAAGCTTGTTTTCTGCTGCTCCAGAGACTAGGACACGGAGCCATGGGTTCAAATTACAGGAAAAGAGATTTCACCTGAATATTAGGAAGAACCTCCTGACAGTAAGAGCTGTTCAGAAGTGGAATACACTGCTGCCTTGGAGTGTGGTGGAGTCTCCGTCTTTAGTTTTTTTTAAACATTGGTTGGATGGCCATCTGTCAGGAATGCTTGGATTCCTGCAGGGCAGAAGCCGATCGGAAGGGATGGCTGTTGGGGTCCCTTCCAGCCCTATGATTCTATAATTCTAGGCTGCATTCAGAGCCTGGGAAAGTTGCTCTTGGATTACATCTCCCAGAATACCCCTGCCAGCACCCTTCTCAAGGTCTGGTTGCATTGTTCCTTTTCCAGCGTTCTCTAGCCCAGTGGTTCTTAATCTGGGGTCCACAATGTCCTCACAGGGGGTCCACAAAGGCTTGAAGGCTGCTTGGCCCACCTCCTCCCTGTAGTGGAGTAGCCACATGACAGGAACCAAGGCAAAGGCTGGCTGACTTGGCCTGCACATTGCCATTCAGTCCACTCCAGCCACAAACTTGCAGGAAGAAGCAAGAGTGTCTCTGAGGGAAAGTTTAATGGATGGTGTAATTGTATTGTTGTTGTTGTTGTTGTTAGCTACTATAATTAGCTATTATTATTAGGGTTTTAAATCTTGAGTTAAGTCTTGGGGCAACAAAAGATATTTAAAGGGGGTCCCTGGTAAAGAAAAGGTTAAGAACCACTGCTCTAGACCCATGCCTTTCACATAACACTAATGGGATACTGGTGTTTTAGTGACAACAATAAAACCATTGTTCCCAGTAATATTACTCCAAATTTTAATGTATATTCTTTATATTCTTCTGTTAAAAGAGCTAGAGTGTTGTAGAAGTTTCAGCATTGCAGTATGACTATGGAGACCAGGGTTTGAATTCTTACTCAGCCATGAATACCCACTGGGTGACCTTGGGCAAGTCACACTCTCTCAGCCTCAAAGGAAGGCAAAGCCACACACCCTTTGAACAAACCTTGCCTAGAAAACCCCATGGTGGGTTCGCCTTAGTCAGAAATTACTTGAAGGCACATGGGCAAACACACACAAATTTCTTTTGCAGGCTGAACTCAGTTGGCTGCAAGGGGAGGAAGCTGAAGACCAAGGGGTGAAGGGTGGGAGGGGAGAGACCCCACATGTTAAGAGCAGCTGGAAAGATGGGCTGGAGGGGATCTATGTGGAAGGAAGGGAAGGGAAGGAAGGAAGGAAGAAAGAAAGAAAGAAGCCCTTTCTGAGGGAAAGAGACAACCCTCAAATTCCCCCCTCTCTCTCACACACACACACACTCACCTCTCTCCGACATGCCTGGCTGGCTTGCATTTTGCAGCAGCAAACTCCCTCCAGCTTCTGCCACAGAGGGCTGCTTCTTCTTTCTCTTTCTAGTTTGAGAGACGCTGGTTTTTTTGTTTTTTAAAAAAAGCCAGCAGCAGGTTTTTGGAGGAGGAGGGTAGGAGGGGGCGTCAATTCAGCAGCTCCTTCCGGCTGTCTCCTGGCTGTCTCCTTCGTCAGATAAGGAGGTCAGCAGGGGGGGCTTGACCTTGCCCCCCCCCCACCAATGCTGATTTGACAGACTGGTTAAACCGGCCCTGGCTCTTTTTAAATATGTCTTCAATCCTGACAATGGGAAGGCATCCACCAGTGCTTATCAGGTGGCAGATTAATTTACTGGGAGGCGGGGCAGGTGCTAGGAGGCCAGGAACAAGGTGTCAGAGGAAAGAGTTGTGTGCTCCTTCAACGACCCCTGCTTCCCCACCTACTGACCTGCAGCCACTAAATGGCCATGGAGAGGGGGGAAGGAGGAAAATTAGTCCTGCGAGTGGAGAGAGGAAAGATCTATCATAATTCTGGATGGGCAGAACTTTGTGATACATCTCCTGATGTCTTTGATGTTCAGTGAATGTTTGCAAGGGAAAGGATCTGCTCAGTGGTAGCACCCTGATTGTAATTTCCAGGTAGGCTTACTGGGTAGAATGGGAACTTAGAAATCACGCACACAAAACCCAAAAAAACCCAACCCCAAGATCAAAATGTTTGCATTTCCATGTAACTAATGTATATGTATAGGTGCAAATTTAGAAATAACTATTCCAGTTTAAATAGAAATACAGTATACCCCACTGCTGTGGAAAAAACTGACCAGATGATCACCTAGTTGTTAAGGTGCTAAATACCAGCTCCTTATGGTAACTTCAGGCCCCTGCTCCTCTTTCCTATGGTTGTTTTATCTTAAAATTGGAGTTGTACTGGACAGGCCTAAAGAAAGAGGGCTCCTTCAAATGGAGGACTGTCCTATGTAAAATAGAGTGGGCCCTTAGTATCTACTGAGGTTTGGTTCCAGGAACCCCTGTGGATACCAAAATCCATGGATGTTCAAGTCCTATTATATACAATGGCATAGTAAAAATGGTGTCCCTTATACAAAATGGCAAAATCAAGGTTTGCTTCTTGGATTTCATTTATATTTTTGAATATTTTCAAGCTGTGGATGATGGATGCCAAATCCGTGGATGGATGCCAAATCCACAGATACAAAGGGTCGACTGTGTATCACACAGTCACTAATCACTTAACAAAATATTAACAAATGTCATATTTTCCCAGACTTTTAAACTGCTTGCAAGCTTCTCCTGTAATGTCTGGTGTTTGTCTTACACCCCTGGTTGCTATTATAGTGCTTTTTTACATGGTAACATTTTAATGTTTTTATTTTGATGCATTTAGTTTTAATTTGTTTTAGTGAAATATTCATCTTTTTGTAACCACCTCTCAGAAACTGCTGAAAGCTGGAATATAACTGGAATAATACATAAATAAACTTAGGTTGTGATGCCATCCCAAACATCCCTTAGATTTGTTGCGACGGCCAACACACATTGCCACACTGCTGATAGCAGCAGCTCTCTGTTTACCCCCCACCCTGTGTAGTGGCCTCTTCAGCAAACTGACTGCCTGCTCTTGCCCTTTCAGCAAAAGCAGAAGCTGATATTTGATAAGGCATCATCATTCAACCCACACTGAGGAATCTTGTGGCAGTTTAGCTTCTACTGATCGTGGATGAGTCAGATGACCCACTCACTACAAACACGTGGCCACTGAAAACTCTCCATTGCTGTGCAAACTCCATTCAGGAGTAGGAAATTGTGGTGCTAGCACAATTCTTTTATTTTAGATATGGAGTGCCTAAATACCCTAAAAGGCCCAGAACCCACCTGACCTTGGAAGCTAGGAAGATTATCAGAATGGGACAAAAATAACGTCCCCGTCTCACTATATCCACTCCTGTCTCTCTCCCATCCCTGTCCCAGCATATAAATGAAAAGTTTCAGACCTACCTTATAGTGCATCTGTCCCCTCCCCTTGGCAGCCTAGGAGTGAATAAAGCTTGAACGGAGCTGCGTTCACTTCCTGGTTTGAAATCCCTGGCTGTTATCTCAAGAGGACAAGCGTGTGGGAAATTCAAAAATAAAAAGTAAAAGAAAGATCCAAAAGTGACAGCAAGCACAAAAACACACTTTAAAAAATACAAGTACTGGGGGAGGGTACAAAAAAGTGTATCACTTACATAGGTTTTTCGTGGGGTTTTTCCGGGCTGTGAAGCCATGTTCTGGAAGAGTTTATTCCTGACATTTCGCCTGCATCTGTGGCTGGCATCTTCAGAAAAATGGAAAAAGATGTGGCAGTTCACACTCTCCTGCAGAAGGAGGACAAAGCAGAGGGGTGCCACACTGGGGCTCTGAAGGAACCATGGTCTTCTCTAGACTTTTTTCGAAGATGCCAGCCATAAATGCAGGCAAAACATCAGGAATAAACTCTTCCAGAGCATGGCCTCACAGCCCGGAAAAAAAAACATGAAAAACCTATGGATACCAGCCATGAAAGCCTTCAACTTCACATGTATCATGTACCTCAATCTCCCAATTGCACCGGAAGTGTCTGGCACGGACCTCCCACTGATGCTGGCATCGGGCCAGCATAACAGGACATCTTTTCACTCGCCCATCATTCCATTACAGAAACAGAATGGGCAATCTATTCATGGCTTAGCCCATGAAAAAAAAGGAGCGCTGGTGGAATGGAAGCAGCACAGGAGCATGACAACTCAGGGACAATGTCGTCTGAAAGGAAAGCCCTTTTGCAATCTCCTGACATCGTTGTCATGCCATATCTCGCTTGTCTGATAATCTCCTCAAATAAAATAAGGTAGGATAGGCCCTGTTTCCACATGCCACAGGTGAATGCCTGAACAGGGCATCCAGCCAACAGTAAACAATAGTGTTGCCAGGGTTTCAAAATAGCAATAAGGAACAGTCTAAATTTGTGTTATGCAGGTATTCAGTTCAGTTAACTTAGCTATGTATTTCTCTGTAAAATCAGTATATTGTCCATATTCATAAATTACATGATGCACACATTTCTGTCTTTATGAGGGGCTCACAGCCCAAAATACAGGATTATATTTTTTAAAAAATTTGCACCTTGTTCTGTCTATATAAAAGGAAAATCTTTCCAGCCCTCAAACAGGGGACATTCTTTATAATAAGGAGCACCTGCCAGTCCTATAAGGGACAAGCTTTCTGGCCTCAAATAAAGGACAGTCCTTATAATAAAGGACACCTGGCAACCTTAGTAAACAAGCATGTGTAATATTATAAAAATGTAGGCACTCCTCCCCTGCCAATAATGCCTTAATGTGCATGTGTTATAATGGTCCAAAGTTGCACATGCACACTAGCAGGAAAAACTGGATTGGCTGGAAAGTTTTCTGGCTTTGCATCCTCTCATTCTTGAAAGGGCAAAATCGGGCCAGGAGTGGTCAGACCTAACTGTGGCATAGATGTGAGTGTGGATGCCTGCTTCTTTTAAAGAGCAAGAAACAGCTCTGCATAGACAAGCAGTGTGTCCTTGTCATTTCTATGGCAGTAGCTAAACCAATAAACCTCAGCCCTGTCATAACACCCACTGTTGTGCCAGCCTCACCTTCTCCCTCCATCGGACAGAGCAGCCAGTTCATAGAATTTCATCCCAAATTGCAACACTTCCTGCAACTCCAGTATTGCTGTTATTACAGTCCCATCCTTCCCAGCTATGTACATTTAAACATGCCCTGTTGTTTGTGCAATGAAGCTCTGAATGGAGAGGAACTTCTCTGTACTCTGGAGTCAGGACATCCTTTCCTCTTTTTTTATTTTTAAAAAATGTACCAACCATATTGTGTTGGCCTACCAATTAGGTTTAGGTAGCCAAAAAGGCTGAGATTATGTGAATGGTGATTATGTGAAAAACCTCTGGGTTTTAAAACTAGACAGTTTCTTTCTGGATCTTGACAATCAGTGCTGTTGGATAAGCCTTGGGAATGTAAGCAAAGAGGCTATTAAGAAAATCTGTGGGAGAAAATGTATTTCATTGTTTAATATCAAAGGCATGATTAACATGCATTTAAGACTGGCAACAGAGGACCTTCCAGTTACATACTGTGCCAATGTCCATGTCTGCACATATAATCTCACAGGAGTCTTTGTGGGAGCAGGAAGGGATTGCTTTCTTCTGTACACAAAAGGCCAGTCACAATTGCAAAAAACAACAGGTTTCTTACTATATTGAGTTCAAGGTCTACGGGTGCTTATAATTCTGTTTTAAAATGCATGATAACATAACATGGGAACATGGCCCCCTAGCCTGTGGGTTAGGGATTAGGAGGGGGCCCAGCGTGATATTATTGTAAATTCTCACTATGTAAATCCATTTAATTTTTTAAAAATAAATATAAATATTACTTTGGTGTCATCATTTAAACTGACTTATTTTAAATTTTATCCTAAATATTGTACAGCGTCTTGCTGCCCTTAACCTTAGCGGTAAGTAGGGGGCCTGCCAAAGATCCTGGCCTTGGGGCCTGCTTCAGGATGTGGGGGCATGCATAGGAAGAGAGTAAAAGGTAGTAGGAAAGAGGAAGACCACAGTAAGATGGATTGGGTCAATCAGGGAAGCCACAGCCCTGCAAGGTCTAGCAGGGCAATTGATGATCAGGGCTCTTGGAGGTTTCTCATTCATAGGGTATCCATAAGCTGTTGTCCTTATAGACAACACGGAGATGACTGAAAAGACCAATCTGAGATAAACAAGCCTGGTTGCAGAAAACACAGCAGAGGGTCTCCTTGGGTGATGTTTCTGGGTTGTGATTCTTTCTGCGTTGTCGTCACTGCAAACTTTGGAATCCATACCAGAAATGAGAAAGTTAGTAGAAAAGGGTTGAGTTGAATTACCTGTTAGCATTTATCTCAGTAACAAATCACTAACAGTTAATTAACTGTTCCATTTCTGATCTATTTACCATATATTCCATAAATGGAAACACTAACTTTTCCATTTCTGATCTATTTACTGTATATTCCGGTGTATAAGATGACTGGGCGTATAAGACAACCCCCCATTTTTAAGTCAAAATACAGAGTTTAGGATGTACTCGCCATATAAGACAACCCCCCATCACCCGCCCTCCCCAAAGCCACGATCCGTCGTCCCACTTTTTTTTAGCTGCTCTTAAACTGTCCCAGTTTCTTTCTCCTTCTTCCCCTTTATTTGTTTGTTTATTTGTCTTCAGCATACTTCAGTAGTTTGCACTCAATAACTCAGCATGGGGGGGGGGGGGAGAGTAAGGGAGAGTAAGTCTTGCCCTTCTCTGTAGACTCAGCCAAAAACCTCTTAGCTTGTGCGTTCATCCTCCTTGATAACATTTGCCATCTTCACCATATTCTGGTGTTGCTTGGCCTTACATTACCCCCATTTCCATTTGTGAGAGGGGGCACATGATTCAATTAAGTGAGAGGGGGCACATGATGCAATCTAGCCCCTGAGCAAAATCACAAGGGAAGATATAATACCAACCGATCTTATTTTAATTTCTTATTTTTTATTAATCTCTTAAAATCATTGGCATGGGGAATCAACAAAATCTGAACCAGTGACTTTCTTACTTCCAAGGAACCTTAAAGTAACAGAAAGTATGCAACCTGAAGACTGATGCTGCAGACTACTAGGAAATAGTGCTGGGACTTCAATCTTCAATCTCATTAGCAGTTTATTTCCATTAGGCTAGCAATCCATTCCACACACCAGAAGCGACACATGCCACATACTTACGTGCAATGATAGCATGAAAGCAAATGAAAATCTCAAAGGACCTCTTAGATTTGAAATTCACATACTTCCAAAATCTACACTCTCAAACAGGGCAAACATTTAGCAGAAGTCAGGAATGTAGGTTAGTTTTTAATTCCCATTAAACTTTTTCCCTTTGAATTTTTACTTAGTACATCACTTGGGACACAACAATGCCCTATTTCTTCAGTAAAGAAAAACTGTGGAATTAGCAGACTAGCCTTTTTCTTATGCGTACTTTTATATTCTGAAGCATTTACCCTGCATTTTCCTTAACACTACAGTTGCATATTCATTGCTATATTTTCCTTTAACTGCTGTCACTTAAATTGTCATGCTGAAGGGAGCAAGGCTCTCTCCCCGCCCCGTGCAGCTGCACGGGGTGGGAGGGGAACTTCTCCGTGACTCTAAGGACATTTTCAGACGCCTCTTGCTGCGCAAGCAGCCTCCGGAGCAGTAACGAGGCTGCTG
Source organism: Gambelia wislizenii (assembly GCA_030847615.1). Taxonomy (NCBI): domain Eukaryota; kingdom Metazoa; phylum Chordata; class Lepidosauria; order Squamata; family Crotaphytidae; genus Gambelia; species Gambelia wislizenii. The sequence continues at coordinate 60,316,065 of JAUMIR010000001.1, forward strand.
TGTGGCAAGGGGTCCATTTTGGACGACGCCGTTTCTCTCTCGGCATCGTCCGTGACTGTTGCGGCTAGCATTGAAGGCGGCTGCGCTATTTTTCACTCACAGAAGTTGTCCGTGAGTAAAAAATAGTGCGGCCGCCTCCAATGCTAACCGCAACAGTCACGAACGACGCTGAGAGAGAAACTGTGTCGTCCAAAATGGACCCCTTGTCACGCAGCAGCCTCGTTACTGCTCCGGAGGCTGCTTCCGCAGCAAGAGGCATCTGAAAATGTCCTAAGTCATGGAGAAGACCCCCTCCCACCCAGCAAGGCTCTTCCCACCCCATCAGCCTCACTGAGGGGGGTGTAAGGTGGCTAGCAAGCTTTCCCTGCCCCCAGCCAGCCACCTCTGTCATTCCGAGTCCGAGATGGGGCTGGCACAGCCCCATCTCAGACTTGTATCCGGCGTATAAGACGGCCCCTGATTTTCAGCTGATAATTATTTCTGAAATTGAAAACCCTAGTATTACAGACAGGGGATATAATTCTGAAACACTCACCAGAGATATACAGGCTTGTTCTGGGGTGGCTGGGATGTAGAAAATTTAGCTTTTATTCCCAATGTGTAATTTCTTTATTTGTAAATGTACAGGCTCAGCAAGTATTGCAATGTTTAGGCAGTAAGAACAGCCAGTACTAATTCCTATGCAACATCAGTTCAAGTCTGTGGAAACCCAGTGAGCTCTCAGAACAGGAAAATCCAAATTTCTCCTCACACACCCTGCCTTGGTCTGTTTCTGGCAATTCCTTTACCAGTTTCCACTAAGTTTTGGCAATTGTTTTTTGGTCTCCACCCTTTCTGGAAGGGTGCGAATTTCCAAGGACTTGCCCAGTGATATAGCTGCAGGGGTGACAAAATGAGGCCATTGCCCCTCCAAATAAGAATTATGCCTGTCCAATGAAATTTTCCTTCATTCATCAAACTTCTAGCATTACAGAGAAGGAGACAAATGAGAGCTGTACACTCCTAGAAATCTTACATTTACTGTGTTCTCATTCAATTGTAACTGTGCCTGTCCCTTTTCTTTGGATGGCTAAACAAGGCTGATTGGGGCAGGGAGTTGGTTTGGCTTGGCTGTGCCCAGCACTGCATTTTTAAAAAAGGCGACATGAGGCTGATGGGGGCAGGGTCAATTTGGCTTGACTGTGCCTGGCACAGAGGTAAATAAATAAATAAATAAATGGCAACACACACCACACTTACCAGTGCTGTCCATCAAAAACTCCTTCTGCTCCCAGCTCCAAACTGAAGCTGCCTCAGAGTGCTGGCCACACTCAGAAGTATCCAGATTTGGGGGGAAAGTCCAGGGGCTTCATCTACACGATGAAAAAAAATCCTCAAAGAATTCACTCACTCACAGACATCCATGCTCATGAATGTGCCAGGAAGGGAGGCAGGGAGGGGGAGTCGCACATGCCCTGGTGGCAGGGTGGGGGCTCTGTCTGCCTGCTCTGCTCCTCTCTCCCTTCCTCCACCCCTTCCTCAGCACTTGCTCCTCAGTGCGCACAAACATGCACATGTGCCCTGAGCCCCAGCACCAGCCAGAGAAGGATGGAGACTCAGGAGTGCCTCCAGGCCGCCCCCATCCTGCATGCTCTCTATCTCCCCAGCAGCCCCCTGGATCTCCCCATGCCTGCCGAGGGGGGTCTCCCTTTGCAGCCCTGGCTCCTAAAATGGCAGCCGGGCCTGGAGTAGGAGAGTGAGCACACCACACATCTGTCCCTGCGCCTGGCAACACACCTGGGTCGGCCAGCCTGCTGGCCTCCATCACCCACTCTTTCCCCACTCTGTGACTTTAAAAAAAAGAAAAGGGGTTGGAAATCGAGGGAGATTTCCTGCAGGAAATTCACTCATGGCTACCATCTTTTCTCAGAGGGGGGACATGCTGCATGTGAACTACAAACTCGGATAATTTTCTATCACCAATCTTGCAGATGCATCGTGAGCACAACTGGGGACTGCAGTGAAAGGGAGGTAAGCTGATATTTTTTGGAATTAATTCTCCTGTCTAGCTGACCCCCTGGTTAAAAGGTAAGTTTTTTAAAAAGCGCATTAAAGCCCCATAAACTGCATTTCCTATGGATTCCCTGCAAATCTTCCAGAGTGTAGTGTGAACAGATCACAGCAACTGAAATGGTGGGAGTTCCAGTCCAACATATCTGGATGGCATCTGGTTAGGGAAGGCTAAGACAAAAGGAAAGATTGTGAAGTCGAAGGCTTTCACGGCAAGCATCCATAGATTTTCCTTGGTTTTTTTCTTGGCTGTGAGGCCATGTTCTGAAAGAGTTTCTTTCTGACATTTCACCTGCATCTGTTTCTGGCATCTTCAGAGAATGGTTGGGTAGGAGTGTATGTTGAGTTTATATGCTGTGAACCCCTGTTGGGAGGATATGTAAATTTGTGCAATTGAATGGTTAGTTTCTGGGTATAGAAACGCAAGGCTCATTAGTGTCTGTTTGACTAATGGTTGGTTGATGGCCCATTAGCTGCTGGGAATCCCCCTCTCCCTGGGTGGAATTCCTTTGTAAGTGTTGAGTTTTGATTCTATTGTGTTTCAAAACTGGGAGCCAGATTTTGTTTACTTTTAAGGTTTCTTCTTTCCTGTTGAAGTTGTCCAAGTGTTTGTGGATTTCAGTAGCTTCTCTGTGCATTCTGACATGATCATTGTTGGCCTGGTCCAGAATGTCTGTGTTTTTAAATAGCATTTTGTGTCCAGGTTGGTTTATAACATGTTCTGCTACTGCTGATTTTTCTGGCAGGCCCAGTCTGCAGTGTCTCTCATGTTCCTTGATTCATGTTTGCACACTGTGTTTAGTGGCAAAGGACAAAAGGGACCCTCTCACAGCTGCTGGAGTTTACCACATACCATGCAGCTGTGGACAAGTTTAAATGGGACCACTAAGGAGAGGAGAGGGTGGATTCTTGCCCTTCCCATTAAGCTCAGTTGGGTTTCTTTTTCCGGCTTTTCTAAATTCAATATATAATTGCAGGGTTTCTCTGCTTAAAATAATAGTTTTGTGTGTGCTTTTCTCATTAATAGCTTCTGCCCTCTTGTTGCTTGGCCACACCCTTTTGACCATGCTCTGATGTTGCTCAGCCACATGCGTCCCAGTTTTTGTCTGTGAAATCTTGGAGGAGATGCTTGCAGATGTGGCCTATTTTCATTCCCCTTCTAAGCAAGTGAGTAGTATGACCAGAGGGAGTGACAGGAGCAGTAGTGTTGCCTAGCCATGGCTTCTCTCTCAGGGCAACAGTGGGGATTATGCCCAGAAGGAGCCAAGTTAAAGGGGAGAGGCCCGAGCAGTGGGAAGATGTTGTTTACAGTCAATACATCCTGCCCACAATCTAGAACCTGCACTGTCTCAGTTACTTAGCCATTGCATTTTTACCACAGTTTGCTTGGTATAAGCTTTCATGGACTGCAGTCTAACTGTTTGGACAGAATCCATTAAAGCTCATAAGGAACACAAATTCATAGCTGGTTTGGAACTTAGACTCCAAAGCAAGATTGTGTGGAGTACGGCCTGTGGGCTGCATGCAGCCTCTGGACCCCAGCTTTGCAGCCCCCAAAGCCCCATACCCAAGTCCCCATTTTTTTAAAAAAGTGCACTTTTCAGGTGTTTTTTGTGCAAAAATTGTGTAGAGACCCCTCAAAAACACCCTTAGCCCTACAGAGAAAGGCCCTCAGTAACCCTCAGCATCCTTGCATACCTCATCAGAATCCTTATCAAAATGGCAACAGGAAGTGACATAACATGGAAAGCACCATTTTGGGAGAAATGTTGGAGGGATGCCCTATAGAGGGTTGGAGGGGGAACCAGCTTCTCGCCTGCAAGCAGTTGGCCACTGGTGTTCTAAAGTATAGTTAAAACAGACCACAGATTGTCATTATGGTCTGAGGCAACCCATTGTAAAACATGTCTTTCCTCTTCCACTGGCACATAATTAAGGCAATGCAGGCAGACAAAAATTCTTGTAATTATTTACAGGTGAGTACTGCAGAAACTACTTCAGCAAGTAGATGAGCATCCTCCATCTTAAGGATTTGGGTGGTGAACCAGGCAGGGGTGATGCCATTAGAGGTGTCAGTCATTCGTCACCACTCCTGTTTGTATCTCTCAGGCATACATTTTCCCAAGGCCTTCAATTCATAAAAGCAAAACTGATCCTTGGAGGCCTGAATACCAAGTGTGTTGTAAGCTATGTAATCGACTGGATGGTAAACTCTGAATGCCACTGACTTTATCTAAGGCTGGCAATTAAAGAATTGCTCCTTAAAAAATCACTGAACAGGCATAATCTCCCTCCCACATCTTCAAGTTATGACATGGTAAATCAAGAACAGGAAACCTGCCACCTTCTAGGTGTTACTAAATTCCAGCTTCCATAATCTATTTCTCATATCAGGGCTTGTTGGGGCTGATAGGAATTCAAGTCAAGTTCAAGGACAGGAGGAAGAGTTGTTACATCCATGCATTTCAAGGTTCTGAAATTACTAGTTGATGGCTTTCGAACATACAGGCCTCCTAATACAGGCATGAGGAACCACTGATAGGAATGTTTACCCTTCAATTGTCCCTATAATCTCACTTTTTCAGCTTTTAATTTTTTAAAAAAATATTTATTAAAAGTTTTAAAATACATTAGGATTACAAAGATTAGAAATAAAGAAAAGATTGAAATCTGAAATACCATAAAGTAAAAATTAAAGACTACAAAGCAAAAGTTAGAAAAAGAAAAAAAGTAACTTCCAATCTTCCTTTTGGCAGAATACACACATACACACACAGTCTATAAGGGATTTCCTCTCTCTCTCTGGCTTTTCTTCGCAAACGAAGATTCAGGAAGGATTCATCCCGCGCTTTCTGCAAGCGCGCTGATGACTGAAAAGGCCAATCCGAGATAAACAAGTCCGGTTGCAAAAAGCACAGCAGAAGGTCTCCTTGGGTGATGTTTTTGGGTTGTGATTCTTTCTGCGTTGTCGTTTCTCTTCAAGACTTGTTCGTCGTGAGTTCTCAAATAAGGCTGCAGCATTGTGGATAGTGCGTCTCCATGCCTCCCGATGTGAGGCCAGGGCGGACCACTGTTGGTGATCAATTTGGCCAAGCCTGAGATGTTGTTTCAGGGAGTCTTTGTATCGCTTTTTTGGAGCGCCCCTCTTACGCTGACCCGTGGCGAGTTCACCGTAGAGTAGTATTTTTGGGAGGCGATGGTCCTCCATCCTAGAAACATGCCCTGCCCAGCGCAGCTGTGTTCTCAATATCATGGCCTCAATGCTGGTGATCCCTGCTTGCTCAAGGACAGCAACATTCGTCACATAGTCAGTCCAGTGTATATTTAGGATTGTGCGTAGACAGCGCTGATGAAAGCGCTCTTTGAGAAATGTCACTACTAACCTTTCTCTGATCAAACAAGACCATTTATCCTGCTAGAACTATCAGTTTCATCAACCATTCCTCCATAGTGGGTAATGTTGAATTCTGCCATCTTTGCGCTACATCAGTCTTGCTGCTAACTTTTAAAATGTCCCAGTTTCTCTCTCCTCCTCCTTTGTTTTCAGTTTACTTCGACTGCTGCAGGCTGAGTTTCGAGCACAAAAGTAGTTTGAACGGGGAGAAGAGGGGGCAGCCCTTCCCAGTCAACTTCTTCAGCCTCTCCTAAGCTTGTGTGTTCTTCCTCATTAATACTGTTTGCCACCTTGACCACACTCTCATGTTGCTTGGTCACATGTGTCCCAGTTTTCATCTGTGAAATCTTGGAGGTTCTGTGGCAGAGATGCCCCAGAAGATGTTCTTTTTACCACTTTCTTTCTTTCTTTTTTGTTTCTTTGTTTTCTTTTTACTATGTTAATATTAACTGTTGAAGATTTGATGTCACAGTCATCTTATCTGTCTGCCAGCTCATTGTACTCATTATTCGCATACTAAAGTTCAAACCTTTGCTCAATTGAGCAGCTCACCTGGTGGCTTTGGCCCAATCATTCTTTCTCACCTAACCTCTCTCACAGATGTGAGTGTATGTGGGAATAAAATGGCAGTGGGAGGAACCATACATGCCATATAATAGCAGTAGGAAGAACCCTAAGCTCATTGGAGTAAAGGCTGTATATAAATGCCATATGTAAACAGGATTAAACACCTCTGGATTCTTTATCTTCCTTGCATAACTAGGAAATCAGACAGTCAGCATGTTTATTCTCCAATGGCTGCTCTTCAGACAAAGTTGTTGTTTAATCACTCGAGTTCTTCTCAATTATGTCAGCTTTTGCGAACGTGGAGGCATGTTTCCCAGATTCCTACAACTGTTCATTCACAGACAGCTAAGGCTGCGCCCACAGGCATAAAAACTTTGTCTAAACAGCATTTTGGCTTTAACTGGAGTGTTTTTCCAGTCTGCAGCTCTTGGAGAAGCAAGACCAAATAGTAGCCACCATTCTCTTGAGCCAAAGCAGGTGATTTTATTTATATAACCTGTTTTAGTTACAGCGCTGCTCTAAGGACTGAAGCGTCTATTGAGCGTCAGCTGAGAGTAAAAGCGTCAGCTGAGCAAGGAGAGGTCCAGATTACATTGCATAGTTACCTGACTGACATGTTGTGACAGGATTGCATGGGAGGGAGGGTGGCAATTATAGCCTTTCTGTTTCTCTACTTGGAGGGAGGAGACTCAGGTACCTTCCAAAACAGGAAATTAGGCTAAATGCCTATTCTGGGTTTGTTGCCCTATTTCCAAGAGTAAAAAAACAACACAGTTCAGAGGATCTGTTTAGAGATCCTGTTTAGAGAAGTCTGCTGATTCTCTCTGCCTGCAATTTACAGGGCACAGTTACTGCCTTGTTTTTGACTCTGGGTTCTTGGTTTTGCATTTCTATGTAGTATTCTGTTGCAATAACTGATTCTGAGAATAAATGTTCAAAACTAACTCCAACATTCAATTAAGTGGTAATCAAATGGTACAAGAAACCTTAGTAGTAGTAGTTAGAGGGAAGAATAACTGGTCTATAACAGGGAATTCTCAGCACTTCTCCAAACTAGGGACTTGACTACACAAGTGGGAAACCTCACACATACCTCATAGCCACTGGAGATTTCTTTGATCCACAGCAACCCCACAGCTTCTCTGATTGTAGACCAGAGTATCCCACCACTCTGTTAGTTGCATTGGGATAAAAGGGTGGGCCTATGCTGATCATGTGTCCTATACGTTGTACTATTTCCAGCCACAAGGCCCGGGCTGCTCCAGTGTTGTTTTTTCTGTTCTGTGCATGCGAATAAATGAATATATGTGGTCCTAGAGTACTATATTACTGGATAAGCTATATTACTGGAATTTTTTTTACATTATTTTTTAGAAGTGCCAGAACAGAGTCCTGTCCAACAGAAGTTCCACCCTGGCTTTGCTCCACAGCCAATCCTCAACTGCCACACAACCAAAATTGTGGGTTTTCCCCTCAAATCCAGAGCAAACCATGAATCTTACAGATCCAGGGTTTCCTCCAGGCACCCCAGTGAACATGCACATTGTTGAAAATGTGTGTCAACTGTGCCCTGACTACAGGGTGAGTATGGGTTTTGTTGCCCATGTAAACAAGCCCTGCAACTCCCAGGAATCTTTTAATAGAGCCCCTGGCAACTGAAGTGATACAATACAATGTCTGGCATCCTCTTAGTGGCACACACAGGTGTAAATTAACCTTATACACATGTATGTCTATTTTTTGTAGCTGCAGAGGTTTATATTTCCTTTCTCCCTCCACAATGACCAAAGTGCCCCCTCAGAGCCACTGCAGCCCCTCTCTAGAGCCACTCTGTGCCTGGTGGAGAGTGAGGGGGGTGGGATCATGGAAGGATCTGGCTATGTCCCTGCAGCCAGAGGCAAAATGATTACATGAGCTGCTGAGACCACCAGAGGACCCAGATGATGTAAAACAATTTCTTTAATTTATATCTTGCCTTCTTCCCAGAACTAGAATTCATGTCTCAAAAGTTGTGTACAAATATGAGTGTGTGTATTCAGACATCAGTGCCATGAATCCTTTGTAATCCTCTTTGTCTATTTCAGCTCCCAGCTGTGGAGGATGAGACTCTAGCCTGCAGTCCAAGCTCTTGAATGTTTCCTTTTCTTCAAAATCCATCTTCAGTTCTTTTTTTAAAAAGAGTTTTAACTGAGTGTTGTGCACAAAAACAGCTCTTTCTCTGATGTGGTGTACAGAGGTTCATCTCCAGAGCTTGAGGTACGTTTCTTAATTTTGCACTAAATTGACAGGGATGGGGGCAGTCTCCATACATAGTATCTTTTCCTCCCAAAGGTGACAAAGGACATAAGAGACTATGAGGCTTACTGCACTCCTTAGTAAAATGGCAGTACAGCAGGAAGGTTCCATCCTCTATGCTGCCTTACCACATGACGTTGTCATTCTTCCCATGTTCTTTCAATCTGATCCTGAAGGAGACCAAGATAAAACCATGTCTTTTTGCTAATGTGTTTTTCTGATTAGCAGAAAGACAAGGTTTAACCTCGGGGTCTCCTTCGGGACCAGAATGGAAGAATGGCAATGTCGTGCGGTAAGGCAGAATGGAAGACGAAACCTTCCTGCTGCACTGCTGTTTTTCTTCAGAATGCTGTAAGCCCTTTTCCTTTTAAAAATTTAATCAAAGCAAGTAGAACACCCAAGTGTTTAAATGCTTACTTGTACAAATGAAAGGTAAGAACTATGAGTAAAATATCATGTGTGTACTTACATATCAACTGTACCTGCCACTTCAGCCAATGGGAAAAGGAAGTATTCCAGAGGTAAAAGTTCCTACAGCCCTTGAACATAATGGGACTTATTTGTAAGTATGTATAGGATTAAATTATAAATCTGGAAGTACTTCCTGCACCTTTATGTTAAGGCTCAAAAATGTGATATAAAAGAAGGGTTAGCCTCACACCTGGGTCCAAAACACTGAACATTTTAACTTTTAAAAATGTTTGTTGAATTGTCAGTGTAAGGAAAAATTGGGGGTATTTCATAAACACTGGCTGGTCTTACTAAAATGTAATTTATTGATGTAATCGTAATACTCTCCCTCTGTGCTAGGGTTCCATTTGCAAAGCCAAAAAACCCTACTGAACTAATTTATGTACACTATTCAAAGAATAAATTACGTTGCTTTGCTTTTCTAGAGCTCATATCATCAAGCCTGTGACACCTCATATTGAAAGCAAAATAAGCCCCCAAGCAGATACATAGATATTTGGCCCTTCATTGATTCATCCTAAATACACTGACTGATAGCACAAAGATAAGCAGCATCCAAAGAGTTAAAAAAAAACCTAAAGCACAAGATTTATCTACAATAATTTTGGGGGGTTGGGTGTGAATTTTAAAAACAGGAAGAAGTCAACACAAGAACAGAACTTTCCTGTGGAAAGGAAGTGTGTGGCTTAACTTATCTTCCCACAGAAAGAGGACTGAAACAGTTATGAGGTTTAAGCTGCCATATAATTTCATCCTTCAGATTCAAAATTATAGTAACTGCAGAGATTCCACAGTCTGTGGGCTGTTTGTTGAGTGAAAGACAATCCAGCTAGGAACTATGCAGATGTTTTCAGTATTTAGAGAAAATTAGTTTGAGTCTACTAGTGAAGCTGATTGTGGACATATGAAGTCTAAGCGCCACATGCAGTGTCCACTGAATCACAGAAATAATTGGTTGTGGTGAAAATTACCATTTTGGTCATTCGTTTTGATCATTTTAATCACTCTGAGCACTTGCAAATACTGTGTTTACTATCACATTTAAATTTAATTTAAACTTAATTCAGTTTAGTGTCAATTCCAAACAGATAAGTTAGTATGACACATCTTTTTTTTGGAATGACACCAAAGTGGAGCAACCACAGCTCAGTGGCAGAGCACGTTCTTTGCCTCCAGAAGGTCCCAGGTCTTCAGATGTTTCCATTCAAAAAAGGATCAGATGGCAGGTGATCCGAGAGCCATATCCTAGAAAGCTACTGACAGCTAGAGTAGGCAACACCTGTCTATTCTAGCCAGACCTACTAAAAGGCAGCTTCCTGTGTTGTCAAAACAGAGTTTCAGTTACCCGCACAAAGCTATATACTTTCTGAGCTAAGCAAGCAGAGTAGGGGCATCTTTTCCTAAAGTACCTGGAGGGGACAAGGAACTTAGAGACGACACCAACTTCTGCTTTAATTGGAATTATGTTAAGATACTCTTATGATCCCCTATATGAAAATACAGCAGGTAGGCAACATTTTGAGGCAAGAGTGGGCAAGAGGTGACTGTCCAGATGCTATAGCTTCCTCAGCTCTGACACCAAGCATGTTGGCTAGGGCTGGTGGGAGTTGCATTCCAACAGCATCTGAAGGGACACATACATTCCTAATTTACTAAGGTGTTGGAATCATTTACACAGAAAATTTAGTGTTTACAGTGCTATGCTGTAGCACAAACTTTCTCTTGTAGCAACCCCATTATCTAACCTATATAGTCCTCAACTTCCTGAATTAAAAGTAATTATAAAAGCTCAAAGGTACTGAAGTATGCAGTAATTATATGCTCCTGTTCTGCTGGTCCAATTTTAATTCCCTCCTGATCAATCCTAAACATTCCTGGGAGCTGCCTGGTCTGGAAGCCAGCAGTTAAGACCTTCCTCAGCATCTCCACCGTAATGATACCCTGAGGCACTGTTAGAAATTCATCTTTTGGCTCACTTGGACATCACTTCCCTGAGGATACTTTCGTATCTGTTGGCAGTCATAGTCCCCCACCTTGCTCACCAACTAGGAGATACAGTTGTAGGAGGCTGGAAAAAGGGTAGATGAAAGACCCATTGGAGTAGTATAGGAAGGTCTGATTCCTGCCATTATCTTGGTATCTTAGCTCTTGAAGCAACCAGGATAGCTCTGTGTTGGGACCTGGGAGTGCTACTTCCTCTGTTTAGCACCTGCTCCTTGAAAAGCCTTTGGACAGCTGTTTTCTCTCTCTCTGACTCATTTCCTGCAGCTGTCCTAATGACTTCTGTGCTTCTCTTTTGTCCAGTTACAAAAGCTGTATGCAACGATAAACATAGGCCTTGGTCATCACCATGTATGACACTTTAGGAAATAAGAAAACCAGCAGGTAAAGCCCTTGATTTGCCTAAAGGTTGTGTAAAACAATACTTTTGTAATGACCAAAGAAACGGAGGGCAAGGCAGCAGGAGACTAAGGGTGCATCCACACTACACAAATAATCCAGTTTGAAACTGGATTATTTGTCATGGCTTCTTCCTATGGAATCCTTGGATTTGTAGTTTGTTGTGGCACCAGCACTGTTTGGCAGAGAAGGCTAAAAACCTTGTAAAATTACAAATCCCAGAATTCCACAAGGAGCCATGACAAATAATCCACTTTGAAACTATATTATTTGTGTACTGTGGATTAGACTTAAGAATCCATAGGTTTCAATTCTATCTCAATGAGGGTTATTTCTTTTTTTAAAAAAGCTGAAGTTGTAGTAAGAGCATAAGAAGATGGAAGCTTAGGGGGCATCCACAGTAGAGAAATAATCCAGGTTGAAAGTGGATTATTTGCATGGCTCCTTCCTATGGAATTGTGGGATTTGTAGTTTGGTGAGGCACCAGCACTCTTTGTCAGAGAAGGCTAAAGACCTTGTAAAACTACAAATCCAAGGGTTCCATAGAAAGGAGTTATGAAAATTATCCAGTTTCAAACTGGATTGTTTGTGTCATGTGGATTCCCCCGCCCCCCGAGTCTCAACTCAACCCTTGGGATTAAACAAGAAAATAAAAGTCCTCTCTTAGCAAGGGCTCCTGTGACAGTGGGAATCAAAATTTATAAATTAAAAAAAAAAAAAGCTGAACATGCCATGCAGTTATTAAACACGCAAGGTTGTCTATCCAGGAAACAATGTGAGCTATGCAAACAGACTTGATTGTAATTAGAGTGTGCCATGTTATTGTCGTAGTCATCATCATAACTGATGTAAGTACAAACATTTTTAGAACTCATTTTTATCTTCTTGTAGTGTATTTTCTCTGAATCTAACCATTACTATGTTGTCCTAATTTCTTATAACCTTCCCCAAGTTATTTCTTTCCCAAAGTAAGATATAGCTCCTGGTCAGATATCTTCCTTCTACAGCAGTTCTTTCATTCAGCTTCTCTGTGATAGGTGATCTATTTGTATTTCTCAGAAGCAATCTAAACACCTCCTCCTTTGCAATGTATCCCCCGGGAGAGAATCCTAGAGAGCACCCAGCAGTGTTAATGGTGTTTGTTTGCACAGGGGGGAAAAAAATCAAACTTTTAATTAGTCATGACAAAGAGAATTTTTTTAATGACTTCCACTGAAGAGAGAAAAGAACTCCAGTTAGCTCTCACTATACAAAAAAAAGGTGTCTGCAGTGCCATGAAAGCATAATTTACAAGTATATCTGAACTTGGAAATGGAAGGGAGGGCAGTGAACACATTCAGTCGTTACAAAAGGAGCAATGACAAAGCATGGAATGGCATCAGATGAAATGAGGAAACGAAGGATGGGACGAAGTAAAAAATAATTATAATTTTATACATACACACACATATATAAAACCTTCATTTTTTGCAATCTAGATTGATGTTGTGTTTTTTTTTAAAAAAATGGTACTACTCCATTAAAAACTGTATTATTTTAATATCACCTTCTTTTGTAGCAGCAAGCTTCCTCTAACAATCTTCTATATCATTATTTGTGTCATCTTTGTTTTTAGTGCAAATATCACAGGCCTGTATTACAAAGAAAGGAATGAGAAGGTGACAACTCAGCCAAACTTCTCTGTCATGGGAAGATCTGTGTGAGAAATCAGAAGTAGGATTCTAATTCAGTTATTTTAAATAAATGTTTTGTGAAATTATTTCATTCAGGTTAAGTGGGGAAAAGAAGGGGGGGGAAACATTTTTGTGTGTAGAAGAAAAATATAATGATCTCTACAGATCTACCCAAATTGTTGTGGAACAAATTAGATCAATGTTTTTCTTGGCATGCATACATCTAATGTGAGTGCATTTAAGATCACTGTCAAGTAAACAGAATGAAAGTCAGGTCCTTTTATCTTAAAGCAATCTTCCACTTTACACTATTCAACTATTGTGCTAATCAAGATGCACTATCTCTTACCAATGTTACTTGGGACTACACAGCAGAATCTCTCTATACAAACATACACACAACACTTTATCTGCTCACTGAGCAAAAACAAATCTGATGTCTATTTTCTACACATAATCTCATCATTCCCCACATTAAACAGCCACAAAAGAAGCAAGTGGATCAACCTTTTAATTGTACAGAGTGGGAAGGAAGAAGAACCATTTCATATGGCATTAACAAAACCTTCTGATTCATCTCTTGCACTGAGAGATAGTTCTTCTGGCACTATCTACTGCAGAAGATTGATAATGCATCTTTAGAAACAACATATCTCTTTATACATTTTATACAGAACCCCCGCCCATAAGGATGTTTCTGGATTTCTCTCCCTCTGAATTCCCCCCCCACCCCCCAATTTAGTGGTTCTGGTTTATCTTGTCCTGCTCGCAGAGAAGCATAAATACATTTGTTTTCTTTTGTCTCTGATTTCCAGAATGTGTAAAGACCTGAACATCTGCAGTTTGTTCTTGCAGCTTTTCATTCTGTAAGCTTGTGGTTTTTTCTTTCTTTCCTCATTTAAGTAAGCCATGTGCACAAGTAGTGGTGTGCATTAAGACTTCAGGCAACAGAGGTCTTTTGTTTGGGTTTCTGAGTGCAGTTACATTGCATGGTCACATCAACAAAGTTGCGATCCACTGAAATGCACTTTTACATGTACAAGAAAAAAACATTCACTAGGATCTGTCCATGCAGTCAGTCACCTACATGGAGCACTGATGTGATCATGAGCACAGTCACATCTTGTGGGAGAAAATGTAGGACCATGCCTTATATTGAGTCAGACCACTGGTCCATTTAGTTCAATTTGGTCTACAGCAGCCTTCTCCAACTTGATGCCCTCCAGATATGATTGACTACAACTCCCATTATCCCCACCCAGCAAGGCCAATGTCTACACTGACTAGAAGCAGCTTTTCAAGGTTTCAAGTGGGATTACCAGTCTTACTTGGAGGAGGCTAGGCTCAAACCTAGGGTACACACTGTACCATTGAGCTGCTGTTCTTCCCACACCCAAATTTGCCCATTCTGAGATATCTATGGCTTATAAATAAAAGACAATTTACACAAGCAGAAGGAACAGAAAGCTGAAGTAAGCTGCACATGCACCATTTCTCCATGCAACAGAATTTCTCAGAAATTCACCATGCAGATTTGGAAGCCAGCAGAACCAAATGCAGGATAGAGCCAAATATGGAAAAAATATGCAAAGGAGGAGGGGAATCCATTAAACCCAAACCCATAAGTAAATACTTTGTAAAAGAAAAAAAAATCAACATTTTAAAATCAGCAGGGAAAAAATAATGGTCTTTTTCAAATCCAGATCTGAGCCAGAGAAAAAGATGTAAACATTATATAGATAAATAACAAAATATACATGGGATCATTTGCAATCTCTTTTATAACATTTGACCCATTTTAATGAATAAAATACTTTGGGCAGTTTTTTTAAAAAAATTAAAGTTGAAAAGTTTCATTTTGGAATTAAAAAAACAAACACATAGGATGGAAATAATTGATGGGCAGATTTGCTGGAGGAGACACAAAAAATGAACAGCTGACAATAAATAAGAAACCAATGAGTGCTTTTAGGATTAAGGACAGGTGGAATACAAAAGCAGCACATTGCTAGGTTCAAATGAACTTAGTAGATCAATTAAATAAAAATGTTACAAGATGAAAGAAGCCTTATTGATAACAATATGATGACCCCCAGGTCCTATTGTATCACAAGCACACTGCAAATTAAAGGGCACAATCCCTTAAACCCTGTGACCATCTTCTGTGTGTGTCACCAAGGCTAAGGCAAAATATTTTGAAATGAACAGAGGTCACATAGCAATAACGCTTGTTGGATGGGGTTCTAAACCAAATGGAAAGAAACAGTCAAGTACAAACATTTGAAGCTGGACTGGATGGGAAACAAGGATATTTTTAAAAAGAGCCAGACCGTGAATTAGTGTTAGAAACAAGTTGGTTTTTCCTTTGAGAAAGGTTGCTAGGTTTTCTTCAAAACATCACAAGACACAACTACGAGTCAAGACATGTGTATAGGGACTTAGGCTGAAAGTTTGTGGGCAAATGAATGCTGAATCAGAGATTTAGTGACTACAGGTACAGTTTTTCTATAAGCCTCCTAGATTTTAAATGAGCTTTGCCTTTGCCTCACCTACAAATCCTCTCTCATCCATCTCACACTAGAGCTGTCATTGGGACATGGGGATCTATTGTGTTTTGCCATGGAGAACTATAGTTAGAATATCACCACAGGCCACAGCTGAAATGTAATCTCTCTGGCTGCACTTCTGAAATGCTCTTGACTAAAGTTACTCTTCTAGGATGCCATCTGCAGGTTGCTAGGCAAATTTTCAATTCCCAGATCTCTCCTCCTTATCTCATAGGATCAAGAGCAAGTGAAACTGTTACACTGTTTAATAAGTGGTCTAAAAAGCCACAGCTCATGTTGTGGAGAGATCCAACTGGGATCCCCTCTGTGTGGCACACGAGAAGAAGTTCAACATGCCCTTTCAGATGTACATTTCTACATATTAAGAGAGACAACTAGAAGAAATGCAGAAGCTGGAACTAAAGATGAATTAACACAGCCAAGTGCACTACTGCTCAGAATCTGAACAGACAAAACCAGCTGCAAGGCTTAGATGAACAACAATGTCTGCCATTAAAGCATTCCAGTAAGTTACTTTCTGGAGGAACACTATGGCTTAGTTCAATCTGCTTGAAGCAGTAAGGAAAGCAATCACATTTCAGACTAAGAAAAATGACAAGGGGAAGCCAGTGTCAATAGTCGAAGGAACCTTTAGTCAGTGAAATAAATATATGAAATAAAGCTTAAGCAAAAAAATGCCCAAAGAGTTCTCTGAATTTAATACAAGAAGCTGTATTGAAAGACCGGATGTCTAGAAATAGCATTTGTTATAACTGCTTCTCTCTCCAGATAAGCTCTGAATCTTTTTTCCCAGTGGTACTCTTTCACAAAATTGACCTGTCTGATTTGCTCAAGGAGAGACAAGTTCTAAGCCCTGCTTCTCACCATCTCCTCTTTCTACTGCCACCTAGTAAAGTGTTGCTGTTATGTGCCTCCAAATCAGCTCTAATTTATGCCAACCCTATCCTAAGGTTTTCTTGGCAAGAGTCATTCAAAGGAGGTTTGCCATTGCCTTCCTCTTAGGCTGAGAAAGTATGACTTGCCCAGATTCACCCAGTGGATTTCTATTGCTGAGCATATATTTGAACTCTGGCCCCTAGTCCAACTCTCAAAAGCACCACGCTAGCCTAATAAATAAGCTGCAACAAAGGAGGGGGGGTTTCCTCCAGGTTTTCTGTGACACGTTTTACCCTTTGACCTGAGTGACATTATGAAGAAGAGGTGGCAGCATCACAGCAGTCAGCAAACTGTGATCTTATCTATCACCTCTTACCAAACACTGCCAGACACAGACCTGGATACTAACTGGGCATTTCAGATAACACATTCCCTTTCTGCCAACAGTTCTTTAATTTACAAGCATGGTGGAGCAGGTACCCAAGTTGCATTAAGCATTTGTACTGGCCCAGTGTACAATTATATGGGTTGAGAGAATATGTGAATTTAAAAAGATATATTTTTGACCCACCAATGTGGAGAGGTACACAAAGTACACCAGGGGACTTCAGTCAAACTGTGATGTTTTTCCAACTGCTGTGATATTTTTATAACTACCCTAACAAGAAGCTACACTTTTCTGCCCATCCTGCTATGAGCAGAGTCCTCCAAGAGATGCTAAATGAGAGATGTTTAGAACCAGCAGTCTAGCAACAGCAAATAAGATGAGAAACACAGAAGGGAAAAGGCCCCAAGTTCTGTATCTTGAAGCGAAAACTTTACTTGAGAGCATTTTGCATTTAAAAATTAAAACAGAAGAAGCAAGCATTACAGCCAAGATTCTGTTTATTCTTGGTTTAAATATTGTATTGCTGAAGTGCAGAGTTTGGTATCGGAGGCAATATCCAGAAAAAAAACAGTTTGTGCATGATCTCTCTCTTTTCCCTATAAAGTGAATTGTTGGCTCTTATTTTGCACGGAAAAGCTTGAAAATGTGTAGGTAATGCCTAATGAACTTTTTAGAGGCCCAGAGCATGCCTTAAGGACAACTGTCATAGGTAGGGGTTCAGTACTCTGCATTGCTTCTCTCTCCTCACTTACAGGCAAAAAATAAATAATGCAAAATTTTCTAAGCAGACTCAAAATCTGTGTAATTTATTCAGGTCGTAGAATGCAGCTTTTCTCATTGGAACACATAATCATTAATTTACTGATTATTTCTATTTTTAAAAATTAGCCAAAAGGCCTAGAATGATATCTTTTCACACCTGAATGTATAAGCATCTGACATGAAATTATGGCTGTAATCCAGATGCATCAAAAATAAATCAAGAACTCAATGGACGATTGATCACTGACTTAATTGGAAACACTCAGCAAAGGCTCAAGATTGAGTTCCCCAGTTGTTAAGGCAAAGCTTCAAGAGAGGAAGAGATGCTCCTCAGTTGAGCTAACATCTCTGGAAGATATTGCCCCTCTTGACTCCAAGCCAGCACAGTAGAATGACATGATGAATTCCCTTCACCATTTGGCCTAACACACCCAGAAGTCAAATAAAACAAACGTGTGACAGCGGAAACCTGCAAACACAAATACACTTGTCATAAGAATCCTAGTCAGCCTGGATTCAATCAGATTTTCTATAAGAAAGCCATAATCTGCCACATGGGGACCTAGTACACCATATTTATCTGTATGCCTCTCTGCCAAACCAAACAGGTGCACACCATTTAAGTGCAAATGTCCCCTTACAGGATTTATTTCATCTTGGCACCAGAGGAGATACACAAATTAACATGCACTACCCATTTCAGTAGTGAGCACAGCCAAACCCAGGTAGATGTGCAGGGACTGAGTGTAGCAGAAGATCAAGACTGGGTGCATTTTCCCGTAGTTGTCTCTAGGACCAGAGATGAGGCAAAGAAGCTATTAGCCATCTGACACACATACAACTTTGGCAGGGAACTGATGAGTGAAATACATCCAAAAGTGGGGTAGGGAGATTCTCCAGCTAGCTTCCTGTACTTTCACCCTCAGCAAATCCCTTTCCTGGATCAGTCACAAGGAAAGAATGGCAGTACTACTACAGTGCTACGGTCTGCAGATCCGGGAACCAGTGGCTTTGTTCAAGAAGAAATGGCACCAGAGTCTGAGTCAGGCGCACTTATGAGGAGGATGCATCACACCCAAGGTGGCTGGCAGCCAAAGGGAAAGAAACATAGGGTCCAGCAAAAGATTTGACAAACACTAATTACTGAAGAAAACTGTGCCAGTCACAAAGGCAGAATTACTCTGGCATTTACCCAGCTCCCTTGGCACAACTCCTGGCCCACTATCAGAGGCCTTTGGAGCACACCAATATATAATGTGCTAATCTCCACACTCCATCTCCTTCAGGGAGACCATTTTCCATTTGCCAACAAAATACACAGCACCTTCAGGTGTGCTTGCATCCATGACATCACAATCCAATGAAGGTGCTGGGAATGTAATTTTTAAAGCAACTTTTTAGACCTATTATTTACTCCTCTCAGCTCTGTCACCATCTCCCTAATGTCATCCCAAAAGAGCAATAATTCCCCCTTGGAAGATTCCCCACATCAGCAGCAGTTTACTGACTATAGCCACAAGCCTTTAGAGTTTTCGAAATGTCATGGTACTCAACAGAACAGGTTAAGGCCCACATGAGATTTACTAACTGGAATGTACTGCTGAGCGCAGAAGGGAACCTGGTTAAACCAGTTCATTCCTCAGCAAAACAGGAGAATGGTTAGCAATTACTCACATCCATTTGCACTAAAGCTCACATCCATTTGCACTAAAGTGTGGAGAAGGGATTTCCCCACACCACCACACAATCTAAACACTTGAGTCCCAGCACTGCATCTTCTGCTCCCCCACCCCACTTCTATATGGCTTGCATTTGTTCTAGTACTTCCTGTCACCCGAAGTACTTGGAGCTACATCATTTCTTCTTCTTGCCTGTGCTGCCCTTGTGCTTCAATGCCATTGTGCTGGCCTTTGATCACAGAAGGGTTTTTTTCCCCTAGAGTAATTAACTGGGTGGGGCAGCAGCAAAGGAGTTACAGGGCCAGCAGAGTTGGAGAGTTCAAGGAATCTGAGGACTGGTCTCCACTGCTGCTGCTCCTCCGATGAGCTTTGGAGCATGACTCCGAAGGGGAGAGGGGCGACTCTTGGTCCAGCACACTTGGATAGGTGAAAACCAAGTTGGATGTTCCCGGGGTGATTGCAGGTGTCGAGGTCACTACAATGGGAGTGTTGAGTGGCTCTTCCCCATAAAATCCCCCTACAATGCTGATGGGTTTAATGACAGATCGCTGCCCCTTTTCAAGGTCAGAAGAGGAGGAGGGGATCTCTTCTTCCACTGGTTCCTGCTTCACCACTATGGCCCCGCTCATTCCAGTCCGGATGGTCTGGAGGCTATGAGGCGGTGGGGTTCGACGCTCCTCAGGGCTGATCTTGCACATGGGGCTGTGAGCCATCAGCATGAATTTCAGCTTCTCCTTCTCTTTCTCTAGTTCAGCAATCTCCTTCTGCAAGACAGACTTTTCCTCCTCCAGCTCCTCAGTTTCCTGCAGATCCAAGAGAAATAGCCCATTAAAAACATAGCAACTTACTCTGAGTTTGAACAGGAAATCTAAGATAAACACTGATAAACAGAGGGTATATAATGCTGTCTAATATTTCTTGCATCAGCAAGGGGTGAGACTAGATGATATTTGAGATCCATTCCAATTCACTGGACTGAATCCACATTTCATCATACTTAAGAGTAGATCTACTGATATCAAAGAAACTTGAATTCCAGTGAACCTACTCACATTCATTCAAATTTGTTTACGCCTAAATCAAGATTCAACTCAATGATTGTAATGTAGCTCGGTACTACTCAAAATTGGTGGTCCCTGGACCAGTGCTGGTCCCAGAGTCATTGGCTGCCAGATCCGAGCGAGTTTCCAAGAAAGAAAGAAACGGTTGTAGCCAATGGACACAGATATAGTGCTGGTTCCCAGCACACTGAGAAGAAAACCTTTGTGATCCTCCACATCAGATATCTTGAGAAGCACTGATGGAGCTGACCTTGGCACGTTGGTTCACCATTTAAGGGCCGACTACACATTTTAGGAGATAGGGAATGCATGACCAAAAACAAGCCTCAGTCTGGCAGTGGAGGACACTACTGCAGAAAAACCCTTGAAGCTCGATTTGCCCACTTCTGTTCTTGAAGGCCACACATTCCATCCTCCTTTTCAAAAAAGAAATGAACACGCTGGCTCAGACAACATCTCTACCAACTAAAGGTTTCCTCTAAACAACTAAACCAAATGGTATGCTCAGTGTTAACTTCACAGGGTTTTTTTAAAATTCTGCCAGCAAAATAGAGAATTCTCAGTATCTTCCGCAACTGTACCCCAATAAGGTGTTGCCATGGGCATCTACCAAGAGCACTGTTTTAATTCACAGTATGACTTCTGTATCCTCAGGATTGGTACCCATGGATCCACTTACCTGCATCTGAAAAAAATATGGTCTCTCTAGGCATTTTCTAGGTCCTCCAGCATGATTCTATGGTATGCTTCTGCCAGAAGTTGACCATAGAGTTGTGCTGGAGGACTTAAGAGATTCCTAGAGAGGTGTTCTCTCTAGGAATTTCTAGGTCCTCCAGCACGACTCTATGGTATGCTTGGGCCAGAAGTCATTCATTTTATTAGGGTTTACTATTATCTGTGGTTTCTGGTATCCATAGTAACTCAAGGAATGTATCCCCTGTGGATATGGGGGTCATAATGAATTCCACACATAAACACTCATTGCTTCAATTCTTGCTATATCAAGAAGAGGTAAGAATCAGAGCAAATGGATTAGTTAACTGTCTCCAACATTTTCCCCATAAAAAGAAAAAGAAAGGGGGAGCAATCTAGCAGCACCTTTAAGACTAACTGGTTTATTTTAGTATGAGCTTTTGTGGATTTCAGTCTACTTCCTCAGACACACTGAGGGAATTACTATTAAATCACCAGCTTATACATTAAGTGCATGATTGTGAGGGTGGGATCAGAGCGTAACAGGATGCAGACAATATCCAAATAAATGAACAGCTGTGACTATAAACATTTAAAGGGTTACCAGAGATGATACAGGTTTGACAAGACAGTAGAACAATAAATCTCCTGACCCAGAGTCAGTTTCCTTAAAGTCAGGAACTTCTCCAGGGAGAATTTCCTTGTTACATGTGTAATTATGAGGGCATATATAAAATGTCACAAAACTATTCTCTCTGTTCATACATTGCTGCTGATAGACTGGAATTTGTGAATACATCCTAATATCCTCTTCAGAGCTGGTATGCATCCATATGTTACCACTTAGGATAGATGCCATTTTAATACAATTCTGAGCCAAACAGCGCAGAGGGAGCAAGCCTGAGTATCCAGACCACCTAAAGCTGGACAAGGCCACCATGGGGGGAAACTGCATGAGATAATAGCTGTGTTGCCTTTTTGTATGTTCTAGGGAATATAGTATTCGCTTTACTATTTGCTCCACATCAGCAATAGCAGCAACCTGGGTAAACAAAATGGGAAAGAGCCGAGCAGACTTACCTTGTCATTCACATTCTGTTCTGCTGCATTAGATCAACTTGTGTCATGCTATTCTCCCAAACCCACAAGCCCACTAAAAGAGAGGTTACTTCATCAGAATATGAGATACAATACAAGTGAGCATGGCTAGAAAGCACAGACTTTTGGGTGGAATACATACAGCCTGGAGTTTCTCTGTCAGCTCTCGACGTCTGTTACGGCATTTCGCAGCTGCTAGTTTGTTCCTTTCTCTCCTAATCCTCCTCTTCTCTTCTTCCTCAGGTGACAACTGTATCCAAATAAATGAACAAAAATATTAGATTGAGCTGACAGGCAGGAAAATATCTTTCCAAACAAAAACCCACAGTGAAAAGAAAGGCTTTACTCTAGTGAACAGTACAGAACCTTTGAATTATCAAGGTATAAAGGTATATTCACATGTAATATGCTTTACCCATTACAAAACAGCTTCTCATGTGTCACATCCCTGGATCAGAGTGACAGCCAAGGCTCAGAGAAAAAGAAGGATATGCCTGTTAAGTCTGTACTTACGATGCCACTGGTTGAAGATTGCAACCAGGTCCCAGATACAAAACCCAAACCTGTCAGTCATGAACCTGTAGATCAGATACTCTGAGGGTCCCCTTCGTAATTTCAAAGGACTATCAGGGATGCAGGTGTCCTTCATACTACACAACTGTAGCACTCTGAGGCCATTTGACTACTATGACTCTATCCTATGGAACCGTGGAGTTCATAGCTTCATGAAGCATTTAAATTCTCTACCACAAAGCTCTAGTGCCTCAACACACTCATTCCATAGGATGCAATAGTGACAGTTAAAGTGAATACAAAGTCTTATTAACTGTGTAGTGTGGAAGAGCATATTCTAACATTAGAGCTTAACCCAAAAAGCAAGAGAGTCAAACAGGAAAGTAGAGAAACTAGAGGAAGATTGGGCAAGAAAACAGTGAATCTGCAATCAAGGCCAAAAGCATGGTAGAATCTCTGTTTCACAACATGAGTGGTTTATGAGGTAAAAACACAGGAAGATGTTGTAAGGGTCTCCTTCTTCAAACAGACAATCTGCTTCTTGCAGGATCCAAGCTCCTCAGAGGCAACATAAAATCGTACAACCTGATCAAATCACAAGGTCTGCTTTGTTTGACATCAGTTTTAAGAACTACTTTTCTCTTCTGCCGCTCCAATTTTTCATGATAACTCTGCAGTTACTGAATCATCAGGCAACCCTCAAGTAATAGAAGATACCTTGTAAATGTCATGAAGGAGCTCAAGAAGGCCTGATTATATTCACACTGGGCTGAAACAGGAGCCCAGAAAGAGGCCAAAGTACAGCATATAGCAGAGGAAGCATGGTATAGTATGTTAATGTTATCTTGGGCTGCTAGCACACTGTGGAAATAATGCAGTTTGACACTGCTTTAACCACCATGGCTCCCATCCTATGGAATCCTGGGAGTTTGTTGTGGCATCAGAGCTCTCTGACAGAGAAGGCTAAATATTTCACCTACAAATCCCAGAATTACATAGTATTGCACCATGGCAGTTAAAGTGGTGTCAAACTGCATGATTTCTGCAGTGTGGCAGCAGCCTTGGTTTGTGGCTACATTCAGTTATCGCTCCTATAATAACACAAGCAGCTATCATAACTCTGTTATAACTTCCTCCTTTTCAGCAGGCCAGCTGCTTTGAGAAAGGTGGGGGTGGAGACCCCAGCCCTACTCAGTTTTTGTCATACTTGTACTGGTGTGAATGAGGGGTACGCTGTGCAGCTGGATCTTGGACAAAGCAACCTGGCCAGCCATCCTTAAATTTCAAATGTTAGTGTTGATGACAACCAAGCACATCTGTGTCTTTTGTGGGTGATTTTTTCAGTCCAAAGACAAAGCTCTTGTAAGAGGTTAAGGCAAAATAATGAGGACCTGGACGTTTAAAATTAAGCCCATCTTTCTTCATCTATGACTAGTCATTAGTCAAATCAAATCAAA
Source organism: Gambelia wislizenii (assembly GCA_030847615.1). Taxonomy (NCBI): domain Eukaryota; kingdom Metazoa; phylum Chordata; class Lepidosauria; order Squamata; family Crotaphytidae; genus Gambelia; species Gambelia wislizenii. The sequence goes on from JAUMIR010000001.1 coordinate 60,340,008, forward strand.
TAAATTTCAGAACAGTCCTTCTGAATGAATAAGCCAGACAAATAAATAGTTTTTCAAAGGATTCTTACAGGAGAACTATTCTAGAATAAGTGATGTGATCATCAATGGCATATGCTTCTATAGTGTATACAAACACAAACCTTCCAAAGACGATTTCAGCATGAATAAACTAATAGATATCTACGCACTGATCCAACTGATCCAGCCTATTTGCATTTTATCATTGTAGGAATTACTAACACTGAGGATAATCCTAAGAATCTCTTATGAACCAGGGGCAAGATCCCAAGTTTGCAGTCACAGACCAACAATGATGGGTTAATCCCTCAGCAAATCAGATAAAGGATATAAAAAAGCCATTCAGGTTTCTGTTCAAAAAAAAAACCACACACACACAGGCCACTACCAGTCTCCAAGAGCAAGGCATCATTTTATTACATGCCATCCTAACATGAGGCAAAACTCCTATCTTCATGCAAATACACCCAAACAAGCTAGTTGAAACAGCTAAGCTTACAAAATCCTTGTCTGAGATTAGCTCATAAACAATCGTGATGGTGGATTTAGGAAATGGACACCTATAATTCTCATGAGTAGCTGTAGGTAATCTTACCTCTCTACAAAGCAGCTTACCATAGAAAAGCCTACTATAGTTGGTAGTAAACAGCAATAACTATTATTATTGCATATACTTAGTAAGAAACTGAATTCTGCCTAGTCTAACTGGCTGGAAATTGATAAAGGGCATGTTGTAGAGAAGGACCACCCAGAAATAAAGGAAGGTGGGGACAGTTCATTGCAGAGAACCAATCCCATCTCTTCTTTGATTCAATTTATTTAAAAGCAACTATGTTCTAGGATGTTTTATGAAATTCACTGCCACAAAAAGCAATGACGGCCATTATCTTAAGTGGCTTTGAAAGTGGATTAAACAATTCATGGAGGAGAAGGATATCAGTGACTACTAGTCAAGATGGCTATGTGTTCCCCCACCCCAGTATCAAAGGTAGTATGCTTCTGAATACAAGTTTCTGATGAACATTAAGTGAGGGCTATTGTTCTAATAACCTGCCTATGGCCTTCCCAGAAACATCTGGTTGGCCATTGTGATAAACAAGGGGCTGGGATGATTACGAGAGATATATTTATGCTATTGGGATGGAAAAACATGTTAGAGCAGCCCTATGTTGAGTTTTCAGTTCCCTACTTTTTTTCAGTTTTCAGTCCTGTGCCCCCAGGACTGGAAGAATGGAAAGATGTTCAAAAACTGGCTCTGCTCACCCAAAATAAAGGACAACACCTTGACCCTAAGAATCCATTCAGTTGCTACCAAGTGTACAGCAAGACTGTCAGATGACCTGTATTTTAAAGGCTATTCAGATGTTTATTCAGATGCTTTTGAATTATATTTTATGCTCTGATAAATCCAACTATATGGATTGAGGTTGGGATCAACAGCAAATGGCCAAGTATTATAGTTGAAACACATAACAGGATGGGCAATCTCCAGTAATACTTCTGGAATCCATTCACACCAATAGAACTGACTCTAGAGGAAACGTCGCTAGAGCCTTAATGCAAATGGAATGTTAAGGAGAGGCATGACATCATTACTGGTGGCATGTCTCCATCTTAACCCTCTAGATACATCCTTACTTCCCAGCCTGACTGGCAGAGTTTCCTGCACTGCAGATGTCAAAGAGCAAATCAAAGACTTTTCTATGCAAATCAAGTGTGCTCCTGGAGACCTACAGCTTCTTGACATGCTCTGTAATATATCTGCTTAAATAAAAGCATCCGCACAACCCAGAACCCTCTGATTTAGGCTCATGTAACCCATAAGCCTCCAAAATAAAAGGCTTGGTCTCCAACAGCAATGCAAGGAGCATGAAGTTATCTCTTGGAAAGTTGTGCATTCACTTCTAAGTCCACTCAGCTGCAGGATTATGTGCAGTTGCTTTTGCCCAGTATAGCTACCTGCTCATCTCTTCTCCTCCTGCCCACTGTAGTCCCAATGGTTTTAATAACCCCAGGTCTCTGAAGGGCTGTGTGTCCAGTAACTGAAGACAGGTTGGGCAGCGCATGGCTGTAGGGATGAGAACGAGAGTAGGCACTTGGCATGGAGGTGATCACTGTGGGCTGAACCATCCACTGTAAGTCTTGGCTGGTGGTGATGGCGTTCAGAGTAGGAATAAAAGTGCTGCTCGATCCTGGCATATCTACCCGGAATTTCTAGGAAACAAAGAGAGAGGAAAAATTAGTAGAACCAGAACAGCAACCTTACTGATTGATGAACAATTTGGTAGTCAAAAGACACAGTGTTATAAGACTTTTACTGAGTGTGCATCTTGCTCTGTATTTTCTATTCTGGCAGGTGGTGGTTTTTCAGATACTCAAGCAGGACTTTCTCAGTTCTAAAGTATTTTAAACTAAAGATTCCAGTGGCTGAATATGAAATCTGAAGTATTCAAGGCATGGATATTTTCAAAGCTCTGTACCACAGAGAGAAAGAAATTCTAAACTCATTAGACTTTGCGCCACATTTTTCTCCCTACACAGGAGCAGTCCTTGAACATATTCCCAGCTGGGCAAGCACAACATACTAATTCTCATGATCTCATTGGCACTTTCTCCAGAGTAAGAGAAGTCTCCTAAAACCTGAAGCTGTGGATGAGGGATAGGGAACATCTGGCCCTCCAGTTGTTCCTAGAATGCAGCTTCCATCATCGTACTCCATTGGCTATGACAAGCAGTGCCAATGGGAGCTACAGTCCAACCTCATCTGGAGGGCCTCTTACTAGACAAGGGATACTTTGGAGAAGAGATAGTATGGATCAGCCTAAAGTAATTCTGTACTCCTAAATTAAAGGTGTCAACATGTCTTTCTTCAGCTCCAGTTGTCCAGTACATATGGCCAAGCACTGAAAAATCTTTGGAGCTCATCAGTAAGATTTGGAAATGTTTGGAGGAGGATTATATATTCAATATTGGTGCCAACCTAGGCTTTTATGTAATCCTTTTAATGAACATATGACAATTCTTAATTGATGCTATATATAGATGGGCACATAATAGAAACACAGACATGCCTGCACATGTTCTGGTGTAAACAGATGTACATTAGAGGTTGCATTAGAAATTAAATTTGCAAATTAAATTATCTGAATGAATTTAAGATACTGTCATCTTTTAAATAATTGTTATCTGTTCACTACCAAAAGCTGCTGCAGTAAAATACAGGATCAAAAAGTATTTGATGTTATTATGAAGCAAACAAACCGGCAAAACTGTACACCACTGTCTTTGTTATTGTCTTTTAAGCTTAATTATGGCCTCCTTGATACCAGAAAAGCAGCACAGAATACTAGACACAGTAACCACTTACACCATTTTATAGATGGAATTTGTAAATGCCTGGAATCCAAGGCTAGCAGCTTAAATGCAGGACTAGTCTTAGGTTCCTTCCTTCTATTAGGATTCAGGCAATATTTAAGTTATATCAGCTGCCTGATAAATTTGTAGAAAATACATTTCAACCAAAATATATGTTCATTCCATGTCTTGAAAACATGGCATACATTTGGATTGTGATGGCATATTGCGATAATCCGTTCACAGCATGACCCTACATACATTTACTGAAAAAAATGTGTACTGTATTGTTAAATTCAACCTTACTCTCAGGTAAGTATATACAGGATTGTAGTCTAAACTACTAAATCACACTGATATGATCCTTTGTGACATAAATGCATGGGAAGCATTTGAAAAATCTGACTGTCCAGGGAGAAGTAGCACAGTTTGAAATTCTGCCACCTCAGTCTACCACGGCTGAGAAATAATTTGAACAAGATGACAAATCAGCAAATAACTCATACAGTATTAATGGGCGCATCTAGGTTCTATTTGGACATCTTTTATGAATTCCCTTATAAAACCCCAACAAGCAGGTTGGTGAAAATCTACTCAAAAACTCCTGTATCTAGAATCAAGAGTTCTAAGAAGTCGGTTTATTAGGATACAGCAATACAAGCTGGAGAATCTTGGCGTTCTCACCGAAAAATATAAAATAACTACCTACACTTCCAAGTTCTGTCCAGAATGAGATGTGCTGACTCAAAATGAGGAGCCAAACTGACCCATGTGGGATAATCAAAGCTACATCAGCATTCAAAACAACAAGCAAGAAACATCCCTAGCCCCTGTCTAAAAACAGGGGGCTGGCTGCATGTTCTGTATTTGGAAGGCTAAGGGAGAGATGATCCCACAGGTTGCCTGGCCCCCACCATATCCGCGGAACCAATATCCATGGTTTCAGTTATCCACAACTACAAAAATAGGGACACATACCATAGAGTCACTCTGGTAAATGCCCAGGGAGGTAGCCTCTCTAGGAAACACTAGGTCCTCCAATGCAATTCTATGGTATGTTTGTACCAGAAGTCCTTTATTTTAATAAGATTTGCTATTATCCACAGTTTCACTTATAAACGGTAAGTCAGAAACGCATCCGCTGCAGATACAAGGGGCAACCTGTAATATGTACTGTAACTAGCAGCATACATACTTCCTACATCTACTTCATCCTGTAACAATGCAATGTGTAGGAACAGATGGTTTCTATGTTCAACAGGGTTATGGGACAACTAACATCTTTTACTAGATGGCAAGAATAGGAAACTTTGGGGAGTTCATGGGATAATTTTCTGACTCTCTCCAGAGGGCTGCACTTAATGCCATTTTTTAAAAAAATGGCAGTCAAAACTGTGGCTGGAAGTCCATGTTGGATTCTGAAAAACTATAACTTTTTTAAATATTAAAAAGAGTGAGGCTTTGATCTATTTGAATGGTGAACTTCCACTCCAGCAGGCTTTGTGTGGAAGTAATTCATCTTAAAAGTGCCAGATCCTGTCTGAGCTTGGAAGCTAAGCAGGGTCAGCCTTGGTTAGTACTTGGACAGGAAATCACCAACAAACACCAGGTGCTGTAGGCTATATTTCAGAGGAAGTAACCAGCAAAAGCACCTCTGAGTATTCCTTGCCTTAGAAAACTCATCAGCGCTGTCTACGCACAATCCTAAATATACACTGGACTGACTATGTGACGAATGTTGCTGTCCTTGAACAAGCAGGGATCACCAGCATTGAGGCCATGATATTGAGAACACAGCTGCGCTGGGCAGGGCACGTTTCTAGGATGGAGGACCATCGCCTCCCAAAAATACTACTCTACGGTGAACTCGCCACGGGTCAGCGTGGGAGGGGCGCTCCAAAAAAGCGATACAAGGACTCCCTGAAACAACATCTCAGGCTTGGCCAGATTGATCACCAACGGTGGTCCGCCCTGGCCTCACATCGGGAGGCATGGAGACGCACTATCCACAATGCTGCAGCCTTATTTGAGAACTCACGACGAACAAGTCTTGAAGAGAAACGACAACGCAGAAAGAATCACAACCCAAAAACATCACCCAAGGAGACCTTCTGCTGCACTTTTTGCAACCGGACTTGTTTATCTCGGATTGGCCTTTTTAGTCATCAGCGCGCTTGCAGAAGGCGCGGGATGAGTCCTTCCTGAATCTTCGTTTGCGAAGAAAAGCCAGAGAGAGAGAGTTATCATGATTTGATGCTGTTGCTTATCAGATTTTAACCTGACTTTTGCTAGTTATTACTTTGTTTGTTGAGGCTTGAATGGTTGGTTGTTATTTTGTATGCTTTTGGTTAAGAGACAGAGAATGGAAAACAAATCCCCTTTTACAAAGAAGGTGGGAACTCTTAACCGATGCCTCTTCCACCACCAAGCTTCAGTAAAACTGGATTTTCAGCTAAGGTGCCAGCAGGAGGCACAGCTGTTCATGGGCCACATGTAAGGATGATTTTTAAAGTAAAACATAGAGATGCCTCCAGCTGCAGAAGGTTTACATGCCTGTATTTTAATAATACCCTATAAAATGTGTTTTGGGATTCAGATCAGAAAAATTCCCCGCAGCTCTTTGTTCTGTCTAGACAAAATAAAGCAGCAGCTTTTTAAAAGCTACAAGGTAATAATCTCCTCCAAATTTTTATATATTAGTACACCTTGTTTCCAGACAGAGGTAAATCCATATGGAAAGTTTGCTGGCACTAAAATGCTTGTGGAATGGAATAAAAACAGAACAACAACAAAAAAATCCAGTCACTGAAGGGGAGGAAATGCAGAAGAGAAGGAATCTCTTTTATCTAAAGTAGGTACCATTCAGAAGACATACAAGCGTTCAATTAGCTGTGTAACCCACCATGTCTTCATTAACTAAAAATTACCTGCAGTCCTGCTAGATAGATCTGCCTTCCATGAGAAAACAAAAGGACATACTCTGGACTAAAACAATTACTTTGTACTCAAAGGGGAATATGAAACTGATGGGTCACTTCTAGAACTGTGTAGGAGTTCATAATTTGAAAAAGCACCAGATCCTGTCTGATCTTGGAAACTAAGTAGGGTCAACACCAGTTAATACTTGGATGGGAGACTGGCAATAAATACTAGGTGCTGTAGGCTGTATTTCAGAGGAAGGAACTGGCAAAACCATCTCTGAGTATTTCTTGCTTAAGAAAACCCTATGGAAGTCATCCATATGTCTATAGGCAACTGGAAGGAACATACATACACACACACCCCTACACTTGTCTCTCCTCTGCAACTTCACAATGTGATTTGGAGAATAAACTAGGGGCTAAGGCCGGGATCTTATTGACCTGAGTAGATACACTGAATTAACTGTTGAATGGTGAGTGCACACTGTAGCAACATGACCTTTTCAGTGTGACATCTAATATCTAAAGACCAATAACCAGAGAGGAACAAGCATATGGACATATCATATGAATGCACTACAAATCCCCTGTATGAGAAGTTGGAAGCACACATCTTCCAAACAGCTACACAGATATCACCAAAATTCCACCATATTCTTTGCTAAGTACCAAGACGACACACATTTTTTACTTATCTTTCGTGCATATATATTATTCCACTTCAAAGATGAATCCATTAGGTAAGAACAGACTCACAAACAAACATAGGATTCCTGAGTCTGGACTTTCTCCAAGACTGTTCAATTTTATCTCACTGTATTAAAGTGCTTTTCACATGTCAGGAATTTCAACCTGGCAAGGATACCTCTTAACAATAGTATAGCTTTCAAGGAGGTAGCTAGCTATGTAGATCTGAGGTGGAAATGTTTTATCCTACACCAACCCTGTTTGTTTTTAATGTGCCACAAGACTATTGTTTTTACTAGGATGTAGGAGGATGAGAGTGTAACCATGTATTTTCATTGATGATCAAAGGGAGTGCTCATATCTATTTTACAGTGTGCATTATCTGGAACCCAAACCACAGAAAGGCAGAAAAATACACATACATGCAATCTTTATAGTGGTGTCCGTGTTTGCTTCTCTTATACCTCTGTAGGTGAAAACGTCAGAGGTGATGCAGCCTGAAGGGAGATGCATTTTGTTAACATCTTACCTATGAAACTTGGCTGTGCTAAAACCTCAAGCAGACAATCCCTGAACTCAGTGGATACTTCTCCCCTGAGCACAGAGAATCCAGAGCTGTGTATCAAGATTGCAGGCCACTGTAAAGCTGCAGGACTCAAAACAAAGAACATCCACAACATTCTGTAACAGTGCAGTGTGTAGAAACTGATGGTCTTTATGTCCAACGAGGTTACGCAACAACCATTATCCTTTAATAGATGGCAGGAATAGGCAACTTTGGCAGGTTCACAGGACAATTTTCTGACCTTCCGCAGGGAACTGCACTCACTGCAATTTTTAAAAAATGACAAACAAAACTCAAAGTGCCTGGAAGTCCATGTTGGGTTTTACAAAACTCTTATTTTAAAAACTGTTAAATGGAGTGGGAATGTGACCTATTTAAAAGATGAACTACCCATTCCTACAGGGTTTTAGGAAAGATGCCTTTTTGCTGGAAAAAGGGCAGCCTGCGGTGTCCATGGATGGGGAGGGGAAAAGCCTTGGAGACCACAACCAGTCCTAAAACCACGTTATGCTGACCCCAATATCATTACTGACAAGGTTCGAAGAATCAGCAAAGCCTTATAGTTCCTTGTCTATTACACAAAAGTAAACTTCTATAGCATTTCTCAGCACACTGAATACTTCATCGCTATCTCATTTTTAAATCTTGCTTTATCACCCTGACAATCCTCAGAGGCTTGTTAACAAGAAAAACAATGGCTTTTCCAAGGCCATCCTATCAGCCTCATGATGAAACACTGACTTCAAAATCTAAAGCTAACATTGTTTCTGTGAATTATAACAAGCTCTCTTTCAGAAACTCTTTTTACTTACTGAAACCAGAAAGAGAACTAACCGCTTATAGAATATATCTCACCTTACCATGTGAGATATGGTAAAGTGAGATATATTCTATAAGCGGTTAGACAGAGAATAACTATCTGTCTGAGGAATAACTAGTACATCTTAGAAAAGGGTTTGGGGTTTTTTTTTAAACCACAGTTTCCAAAATCCACCATGCTGCATGGCTACCGGCTGTGTTTGGCTGGGCAATTCTAAGAGTTATACTCCAAACAGGTTAACTTTTTTCCAAGCTATGGGAATAACTAACTATACCATATAGTATATCATTCTATAAGGAATGTGTACACTGCCTAGAAAGTTTAATCTATGGACCCCAACAAAGTCCACCTTTTCCTGTTAGAAAGTGTTGCCCTAGGCTTAATCTTGCAGGACATTTTCAAGGTAAATTATGTTATCAGTCCCACTATGACAGAGCAAAGTACATCATCCAAGTCTATGGCATGTTTATTTGTACCCCAAGGGTATGATAGGTATGGTTTTGCTAAAATGTTCGCTTACAGCACAATCCTAGGGGTACAGCAGTTGCACTGATGTTTTTGGCTTTGACAAGTTGTATTCTAAAAGGTAAGTGCTGCCTCCTTTGAAGGGAGGGAGAAAAAATAATTAAACTTGGGAGAGAGGATGAATCCAAGACACATTCCTGTTAGAGTCAAGCTAACATACATGGGAAGGAATTTGAGAGATGAATTCTTGGGCTGAATGTGAAATTTGTACTTAATTGTAATCTACCAAATGTGTAATGTTTAAGGAAAAAGACAATCAGAATCTCAGTTCTTAAAGAACACAATGATCACTGAAAGAAATCATATTATTTCAGTGTTACATTATTTTCAGAGCTTAGTCTAGAACATGAAACATGGACCAGGGAGCCTTGGAGCATGTCCCAAGTGCTTTTCCCTCACCAGACAGTTACTATGGCTATGAAGTACTCCTTGAGATTGTATTTCTATGAAAATTGGGATTCTAATACCTCTCATTTTAAGTTAAGCAGCTGGTATGGTGCTGATCCTGTGACAGGAGGGGACTAGGTATAAGTACAAGTACAAGTAAGGATCTGCCTTCCTGAAGCATCACTGGACATAATCGAAAGGATACTGATGGGACACACTGTTTCTAAAACCCAGTTGGATGGATGGGAGGGGGATAATTGCTGCGAAGGAGAAATAGTTTATCACTTTTCTAACGAGTCAAACTGACCAACTACATCCCAGCTGTCACAGAACAGATGCAGAGCCAAACCTCAGGGTAAAATTTATGGCAGCATGTAGCTGCGAATTAAACCCAGAGGTGGAGAATCTTAGGCCCTCCAGAAAGATTAGACTTCACCTCCCAAAAGTCTCAGTCAGCACAGCCAATGGAAAGGGATTATGAAATCCAAAATATCATGATAGCCAAACATCCCCCCACCCCGTGGTGAGGGTTAACCTGGGGGAGGGTTTACAGGAGGAGCTGAAACTTGAAAGAAAACTTGCCAAACACTGGAAATTGGCTGAATCAGCATAAGAACAATGTATTGCACAGCAATCCTCTTTAAAAAAAAAAATCATTTGAGCCACATATTGTAGACAATTCAAGCTTTAAGCAACTTATTCTTCCCCACCCCCACCTCCCCAATGTTCCCCAAGTCTATTTTTAAGTGGACAAATAACTTTGTTCCATTGTGTAGAATCTCTGGAAATCTTCCTATGTGGAACAACCTATAGAGGGCACCAAAGCAATGTCTTCAATATGGACTTGGACATGGGAGAGACTCATTTCTGGTAAAAAAACAACTTTGAAGTGTGGAATGAAAACTTGCAAAGTTTTAAATAGGGCAGCTAAAAAAAAAAAAAAAACTCCCTACCTCAGCCATCAAAAAGACCTACAGCTAGGTATTAAAAAAGAAAAGGAAATAGTCTTATGTCTCACTTTGCCAGTAGATTTACACGTATTACACAAGTGGTAAGAAAGCCTTCCTGGAGGAAGAAAGGCAAGGCCAGCTGATGTAAACACATTATGAAATATCATATGTTTGTGTAACTGATGAGATTGTGCAATGCCTTTCACAGACGCCATCAGTTTTGTCTATGATGGAGATACTTTTTTTCTTTTTTATAAAGGTCCTATTTAAAAAAATATGCATCAAGAAAAGAAAGCTTGGAGGAGACTGACTGCCCTTCTGATTTCAGTTTCAACAGGAAATATTTCTCATTCTTCAAGTTCCAATATCATTCAAGACTAGACGTTGGCCAAAAAAGTTATTCCAAAAATGTAGCCAAATTGCTCAGACTTTGTAAGAACTTGCATTTCTGAAGGTCAAAACCCAATCAACAATAAATACCAACCAGCTCCATTCAGTCAGCGGAGGAATGTCTGCATGCCAAAGGAAAGCAGCAATATCACTCCCTGGTTCACTTGAAGTTGGATAACAAGACCAAAAGAAAAAGAAAAACACCCCACATTCTTCTTTCTGAACAGATCCTCTTAAAAACACTGAATGGAAATAATCTACTTTAAATGGATGCTGTATGCATATTAAAGACACTTTCAGGCTTTTGTCTATTTGGAGAGGGTTATAACACTTAACAGTACACACTACAGCATGAACTGTAGTTTGACTCAGCGCACGAAACAGCATTTGATTCTGGGTGAGAAACAAAAAAGATCATCCAAGTTGGAATAAAAAGCGGATGAATGACAAGCAGAAGAGAGAGAACAGGATTTATTTAATTTTTTTAAAGTTAAAAGTAGGATTCACTTGCCAGCTTACAGCTCTGTGTGGCAGCTACAGATGAAAGACAATTCACAGGCCTTGGATAACTCAGCAAAACTTTTGTAGTATAGCATGATTCATTGCAAAACATCTATTATGTTACAGCATGCGCTTAGAATGGCCAATCAATAACTGCTTTCTAATCTAAGTCCAGATTTCCCCCTAGTTTTACATTCATTTATTCACTGCTTTTAAAATATTTCTAAGAAGGAATTGCTGTTTTCTAATCAATGCTAAAATCATTTCAGTAACCTGGTAAGAGTCAAATTAGGACTATTAAAAAGATGTGATGTTGAATTGCCAATGAGAACATGATTGCATTTGCTGATGTAACAGAATTAGGAAACTAGGAATCTGTTAGAATCTTTTACTTTGCATTCCAACTTCTTAGTTCAGAAATCCATCCTGCTTTGCGTATAAGACACTGCTTTTCCAGCTTAAGAATTTTAGATAATGGGAGTAATGAATCAAGCTAACACACACGAATCCTAAACTCATTTCTTGGAAGTATGTCTACCAACCTCAGTGAAATCTACACAAGTGTAGTAAGGATAACAGCAATTTTTTGTAACAGCATGCAAATGGTTTTAGACCTAATCATTTTCTAAGTGTGGCTCTTTGGAGGAGAAGAGATTCTCAGGACATACAAATGTATTAGCCTTCAAAGTTCTGTTCATTAAAAAAAAGAAGACACAGTAAGTCTTAAAAATTCCTTGCTAATAAAATAATTTGCAAACATGATTTATAGTCGAAACAAAATATGCAGCTGTTCAAAAATATCTAACATTTCATAAAAGTAGAACTCAGAAAACTGAAGACAAGTATTGTGGGACAGGATAATATCTTATGACCAGAGAGCTGGGGCAGGGAGCAATGTAATTATGTTCTACCTTTCTAGAAGACTGGAACAGACCACCTACAAAGATCCTGGTCTTTGTTCCATATCCCTTTTCCTATCTTTCTTTCCCAATCATGAAATCAGCTTAGATACTTCTCACTAAATGGGGTAAATTTATATATAGATATCTAATTTTTGTATATTGGAGAGAATTTGATTTCTGATTTTTCACACACACACACACACACACACGTACACGTCCCCAGAAGCCAAATATAGTCAAAACCAACAACAGTTATTTGGAATTTTATGAAACCATAACAAAAATATGCTATATTATTTTTTCTACACCAGTATAGAGGTCTTTCCAAAGCATTCCAGCATAATTCACAAACATATTCAACAGAATTAAAGTGGTTTTAAATCACTTTAAGCAGGCAAATCTTCTCTAAAGGTATCTCTAATTTCACACACCCCATTTTCATTTGCAGAACAGCATAAAAAACTGAATTTCAATTTATATGAGTTGAAGCGAGGAGTCTAAAGAGCTAGCTCCCGGTACCATCTGCCTCTTGGGAAAAGGCACAAATGCATGTAAATCCAGGACTGTGTCCAAAGAATTTAGGATGGTGGCTCCTTACACTGTCCTATCTGCCCCCTCTCTTCCTTTTTCTGCATGTGTATCTCTAAAATAAGGAGATAAGGAGCTTAAAAGGAAGAAACAGCAGGAAGTTTGAGGCTGCATGGGATATTTCGAATTCATATACCGTAAAAATCAACCAGCAAGGTCACATGAGGTTGCATTAAACCTGGCCACTCCACACCTTGGTTGTATAACCAACACCTGGGAGGTGCTTCTTCTCCACTAGGGTTCCTGTTGCTGATCCCCAAATGCCATCCCAAACCATCCACTTCAGTCTAGCTGTTGTAAAACTCCTGGGTCCACTGAGAGCCAAAAAGGAACTGAAAAAAGGCCACCCTCAGGACTTGTGAGCTTTCTAGGGACCCCCCCACCACAAGCCCTATGGATCAGAAACCAGTCAACAACTGAGAAGAATGGAGACAAGCATCTCAGCCAACCTCTGGAGAGATCCTGACACAGTGAAATGCAGTCACACACTTCTGAATTCCTGGGCCTGACCAAGAGGTAAACTCAAATGCTGTAGTGGAAGTTGAGTCACAGTGAAGCTTGCCTGCTGCTGCTTTCTTCTTCCCACTAATTTGCAAAGGAGGGGAAACAAGACTTTTGAGGACTCTCTTGGAACTAGTTTTAGAGGTTGTGACCTTAAAAAGTAGGTGAACAAACCCATTGCATGCACGCACGCACACACACACACCCTGGCGCCCTCTTCCCTAGCAGGTCCACCATAGATCCTGGCATCTCTTTCACCCAAAGTAAGAAAGCCCAAAGAGAGAAAGACCAAGGTGTTTACACACCCATTGAAGCCTCCTCCTTAACAACTCCAGGTCTGAGCACCACCACCACCCAGTCCTGTAGAGCTGCCCGTGTTTTCGCCTCTTTCTCCAAATCTCATTTCAGATTGAGGAACCCCGAGGCTGTCTATCCCACCCCCGGAGCCGCCAGCCACAAGTACGGGGTAAGGCGGTCGGCGCGGGGAGAAAGGGACCCTCCTGATGTCTGTCGGGGAGAAGTAAGGCAGAGAAGGCGACAGAGAGAGCGAGTTACTTCCGGCCCCCTCGCTATATAGACTCCAAAGGACAACCGGACTGAGGCCAAGTCTACACTCCCCCACCCTCCCAAATCACCCAGATTGAAATGGGACCATTTGCCACGGCTATGGAATCTTGGGAGTGGTCGTTGCGCCCTCTTTGGCAGCGCGGGCGAAAGACCTTGGGAAACTACAAATCCCAGGGTTCCTCGGAAGGAGCCGGGGCAAAGACTCCCGTCTCAAAGTCGCTCAATTTGTGGAGTGTGGATTGGGCTTCCCTAAAGTTTCCCTACCTCTTCTCTGTCCCTTGTGGACGCCGGCCTTTTAAAAGCGCTCCCCGCTTTTAAGAAAGAGACACCCAGAGCCCCAGGAAGATGGGAGTGGATCTGAGTTCGAGAGTCACCTAAACCAGCCTTTCTCAATCTTTTTCTCCGGGTGAAACCTTGGAAACAAATTTTCAGGGAACTCCTGCCTAAAAAAAAGTATTACATCTACAGCTCAAAAAAAAGTGTGTGTGTGTGTGTGTGTGTGTGTGTTTCCCGCAATCACACTATCTGGAGGAGCAACCTCTCGAGGACACCCCCCCCCCTAAGCTAGTTGGGCACCCCTGCCCGAAAGGGACCCCTCCACCGGTGCCCAGCTTACCCACCGCCGCGCCCGAGCCGCCCGCAGAAGCCGCCCCAGCCTGGCGAGCGCCGAGTTCGAGTCCAGCCACCCGGGCCGTGGGGGTGGCGTCAAGCCGAGCCGGCGCGGAGCTTCGGGGAGGGAGGGACCGAGGGCGGGCGCAGCACCCAGCCAGGCGCCCCCGCCCAGCCCGCCATCCGCAGCCGCGCCCGGGACCGGCGCTCCCAGCCCAGCCCAGCCAGCCCGGCTCCGGCGACGCTCCCCGCTCCCCACGCCCGGGCGCCCTTTCCGCCTCCTCCGACCCGGGCCCGCCTGGCAACGGGAGGCCAAAGGCCAGCCTTTGCGGAGCCGGGCGGGGCGCCTGGACTTTGCCCCCGGGTCGAGGAGGAGGAGGAGGAGGAAGGCTTAGGGTCTCCCAGGGAAGACCCTCGGAGGGGAAATCGTCGCAGTCACCCGAGTTAGCACCATCAGGATCATAGGAGGAGGACCCCAAGGGTGCAAAATAATAATAATAGAAGTAGGACCCCCAAAAAATAAATAAAAGGAGATCGGCTTCAATATCCTGAGATAAAGAAATATCCTCTTCTAAAACACAGGCCCCAAAAGCAAGGCGAGATTAAGATTTAGATTAAGAGGAAACATGTACAGTTGTCCCTTCATATTCGCTAGGATTTGGTTTCAGGACCTCCCCCCCTCGTGGATACCCAAATCCGCGGATACTCAAGTCCCATTATAGGCTATGGCATAGCACAATGGTGTCCCTTATAATAAGATGGCCAAAATCAAGGTTTGCTTTTTGGGTTATGTTTTTTTTTTTAAAGAATGTTTTCAAGCTGTGAATCCTTAAATCCGTGGATACCAAATCCGTGGATAGGGAGGGACAACTGTATTTGTGTTCGGCTAGATGGTTTTATTTTTGTATTCGTAAGAAAAGAGGAAAACAACTAGCATTATTATTATTACGTTATTGTTACGGCCTCTTGCGATCGGGTGTATTTTTCAGTCGAATGGTCTGATCCCAATTAAAAAGAAAAATTCCTAATTCCAAACTTTATATATATTCCCCAAACCTGGAAAACGGGCAGAGGAAAAAGAAGCCAAGGGGGGAAGCAAGCCAGGCAGGCAGCCCACCTGTCCCGAAGGGGGCTCCCTCTCCCCCATCCCGGCGGCCCCTTTGCTCCCGTGCCTTCCTTACCTGTTGAGTGGCGAGGCCGGAATAGGGGTCCGGGTGGCCTGGCGAGCCGCTGCTGCCCCGGGAGGAGGTGTCGAAGTTCCCTGGGAAGTCCTGGTACATCGTCCGAGGTGGAAGCCGGAGGAGAACGAGGCTCCCTCCCTCCTTCCCTCCGGGCTTCCCAGCGCCAAGCTCTCCTTCTCTTCCAGAAGTCTTCCTCGCTCCCGATCCTCTTATTATTAATATTAATATTTATTATTATTATTATTATTATTATTATTATTAGCTTGCTGCTTTCGGGTTTTCCAAATGCACCCAAGGAAGACTGGGGTCTAAAGCAGCCTTGGGTCCCCCTTTCTTAAAAATGGATTTTTTTTTCCCTTTCCTTCCCTGGAGGCAGGATGGGTGATATTTTATTTTAATTTTTAAATCCCCAAACTTCTCCAAGGCACCTCTAGAACCAAGTCATCATGGAATCTTAGGCACGTCAAAGCAATAAAGAGGAGGAGGAAATCGAGACACTGTTGCTGGGTGTTGTTATTGCTGTTGTTGTTTCAAAGCTTCTCTTTCCAAAGGAAACTTTATTTCTACAGAAGAAAGAGGAGAAGAAAAAGCGGCCCTGTGTTCGGATTCTCCCTTCTTTTCCAAACTCCTCTGGGAATGACTCTCCTCCCTCTCTTGCTTTGGCTTCTGGAGTTGTTGTTTTTTAAAGCGAGAGGGATCTTCGCCTCCTGTATAAGAAAAAGAATGAGGGGCTGGAGAAAGAACGGCGCCGGCTTCCTGCTCCAACTGGTCTCGATGACTCCGGCCGGGAAGGGAAGCGCTTTGTGTATGTGGGTTGTTTCAAAGCCAGCTCGGACTTATTGCTCTTTTACCACTTGCTGCTGCTGCTGCTGCCCTTCTTGGCCATCATCCCCTTGGGTCCAGTCCCCCCTCCTGCCTCTTTTCCACCGCCTGTCCTTCTTTCCTCCGAGCTCCTCCGATGAGTCAAGCCAATGGCATGAGTTCAAATCCAGCCCGGCTGCGAGGCTGCCTCTTAAGCGGGAGGAGACCATGTGGAGTCGCCCCCGTCAAGCCCGGGAGGCTTTGGCCACGCCCCTCGAGGACAGGCGGAACCTCCCACCCGAGCGGGGAGGGGGGGAAGAGGAGGGAAGGGGAAAGCAAGGAAGGCTCAGCTCCTCCTCGGTGCCCACATTCAACCCAAGGAGCCTAAGGACGAGAGTTCTTTTCACAGCCCCTTGTCCCCGGCCACAGGATGGAAGGGGCAGCCAGGCTCGCCCCGGTTTCTCCCTTTATCCCCCCCCCGCTTCCGCTCTTTGGTCTGTTCCATTGTCGCAGGGCCTGGTGGCCAAAGATGGGCATGTGCGTTGCACGACGCCAGCGCGGGTTTCCTTGGGAAGAGTGACGCCTTCCCAGCCAGGGATTCCCTGCCACCCCTCGGACTTCGCAGGCAGGCAAAGGCGGGGGGGCGTCCGGGAGAAAAGCCAGCCAGACCCACCATCGCCTCTGCTTTGCTTTGCTTTGCTTTGCTTCTCCTAATCGATCGATTCTGCAAAAGCCTGGTTGGCAGACTGACACCCCCCCCTCCTTTATAAAGCGCTGCTTATTATGCTAAGAACCTAATTGAAAATGTAGTAGCTTTGAGTGAAAAAAAGACATTGCCAAACCATCCTTGGAGGAAAATTTTGGCCTGGGGGGGGGGCTTAATGAGACAACAACCCCAGCAATAACTTAAGGGATATCATTAAATAAACATTTTACTATTATTTTTGTATTATTATTACTTAGTTTATTAATTACAGTTGTATTGTTTTTGTATTATTTTATTATTTTTATTAATTACAGTTGTATTGTTTTGTATTATTATTTTTATTAATTTTTTTATTAATTGCAGTTGTATTGGTTTTGTATTATTATTTTTATTAATTCTTTTTTATTAATTACAGTTGTATTGGTTTTGTATTATTATTTTTATTCTTTTTTATTACTTACAGTTTATTAATTACAGTTGTATTGGTTTTGTATTATTATTTTTATTAATTCTTTTTATTACTTAGAGTTTATTAATTACAGTTGTATTCTTTTTACTAATTCTTTTTTATTACTTACAGTTTATTAATTACAGCTGTATTGTTTTTGTATTATTATTTTTCTATTCTTTTTTATTAATTACAAGTTGTCCCTCCATATTCACGGATTTTGGCATATCTGGCTTGAATTATTCACAGCTTGAAAATATTCTTTAAAAAATAATAATCCAAAAAGCAAACCTTGATTTTGCCATCTTATCTAAGGGACACCATTTTGCTATGCCATTGCATACAATGGGACTGAGCGTGGTGGGGTCTCCTTCCTTGGAGGTCTTTAAACAGAGGATGGATGGCCATCTGTCAGGGATGCTTTGATTGTGATTTCTTGCAGGGCAGGGGGTTGGACTAGATGGCCCTTGTGGTCTCTTTCAACTCTATGATTCTATGATTCTATTCACAGATTTGGGTATTCACAGGGTGGGGTCCTGGAACCAAACCCCAGCGAATATGAAGGGACAACTGTATTTTTTTCTTTTCCAAATATGTATAATCATTATATGTAAAATCTAATTTTAGTATAAACGTGTAAATATAATGTGGATTGGAAAAGAAAAAAAGAGTGATTATAGTGTGTTTAAATTAAGAGGGAAAATGTATTAGTGATAGGATAGATAGTTTTATTTTTGTATTAGTAAGAAAAGAGGAAAACAATTTTTTGTGTGTGTTATTGTTACAACCTTTTGTGGTCGGGTGTATTTTTCAGTAGAATGGTCTTATTTCAATAAAAAAAATCCTAATCCCCCCCCCCAATTCCTTATTTCCTGGGATCTGTGATCCTGCAAGAGAGCCAGCCTGGCCTAGTGGTTTGGGTGTTGGACTAGGAATTTTGGGGGGAGGGTTCAGAATATATTTTTTTTGGAATAAGACCATTCTACTGAGAGCAGGCTTCCAATCTCTGCTTAGCCTTGGAAACCCACTGGGTGTGGCCTTGGGTAAGTCACACTCTCTCAGCCTCAGAGGAAGGCAAGGGCAAAGCCACCTCTGGACAAAGGTTGCCAAGAAAACCCCGCAATAGAGTTGCCCTAAGGCAGAGATGACTCGAAAGAAGGCACACAACCACAAAGATTTAAAAAATAATAATAATCTGGAAATTTTGAAGCTGTGGTGAAACAGATTTTTTAAAAGATTTTTTTAAAAAAAGAAAACTTGAAAACTGCAGTTTTTACAAATTGGAAGTCACTTTCTTACTTTAGGTACATAAACTGCATTACAATATATATAACTTGGTTTGTCAAAGAATACAGTTGTCCCTTCATATTCACTGGGGTTTGTTTCCAGGACCCCCGTGGATACCAAAATCCATGAATACTCAAGTCCCATTATATGCAGTGGCATAGCAAAATGCTGTCCCTTATATAAGATGGCAAAATCAAGGTTTGCTTTTTGGATTACGTATTATTTTTTTAAGAATATTTTCAAGCCGTGAATACTTAAATCTGTGGATACCAAATCCGTGGATACAGAGGTAAAACTGTAATTGTGTTTGATATATTAAAAGTACAATTTATTCTGAGTATAATTTAGACTGACCAAGCTAATTTTTTGGGGGGGGGGATCCTCCAAGCTCCCTTATTTGACCTTCTATTTCTTCTGTATATTTACCAAGGTCTGACACTGCGACGTCAAGGGCAAGTAAGTTGCAGTGGAGGGGGCTGAAGGCTGTATGTGTGTGTGTGTCATCAAAAAGCAAGCCAGGGAAACTCCTGCTGAGTTTAGGTATATGTTTGCATTTATCTCAGAGGTGTGAGTTTATGTCTGTGAGAGAGGGAAAGGGAGAGAGGTATGTGTGTTTTGTTGCATCTGTGTGCATGTGAGGAAAGAAAGTGTATGTTTTCACATCCCTTTAAGAGGCAGGGAATAGGATATGTGTGTGCTTTTGCATCTCTGTCTATAAAAGGTTTTGTGTGTGTGTGTGTGTGTGTGTGTGTTTGCCTGTTTTGATAAGATATCTATCTGTCAGGGTTCTTTCAGTTTCCTTTAAAATTAGTAGTGGTGCTTGGGATCTTTTTAGAATAGTTTTTGTTCTTCTTGTTACTGTTTGAGTTTCCTGTATAAAGACACAAACATACAAAGCCAATCAAAATATTAAACAATATGGCCTGGCCATTAAAGATGTCACCCTATGCCAATGAACATTTGCTGGAGTGAGGCCACACTGCTAAAAATGTGCAAAATTTGTTGTGACTAAATGTCCCTTAAATTCATGGTAGAAAATTGGTCATCCTAACTAGTTGTAGGCTTACGGGCAGAGCCCAAGAGCCCACTGATCCACAGCAAACTGACCTGGGAAGGGAGTTGGGTGTGGAAACAGAGATCCTGGGCATAAGATTGGTGGGCAGGAATCTGTTGTCCCAACCTTGGGGGATAAAATTATCCCATGCCTTGAGTAAGCTCAGTAACAGGGTCAAGAAAGTGACAGGACCCCCGGCAGACGCTTCCAGAGGCCTTTCTCTCCCTTTCTGTTAGGACTTGCCCTTGTTTGCCATAAACCCATTTAAAAATATATATATCCAACAGTTCTGTTCTTCAGTGGGATCATCGGATTTCTTAATTCCTTAATTCCACCCCACTTGGCTTGAGGGTTGTTTGAAGCTATCACCCTTTGAAAGGAGCGTTCCCATGTTAGCCCACCGCCTGGCCTTGTAACCCTTTCCCTTGGCTGCCCTCCTTCCCTTGATGGAGTCAGATTTTTACTTTTAAGTTTTCTTCTTTCCTGTTGAAGTTGTCCCGGTGTTTGTGGATTTTAATAGCTTCTCTGTGCATTCTGACATGATAATTGTTGGCCTGGTCCAGAATGTTGGTGTTTTCAAATAGCATTTTGTGTCCAGGTTGGTTTATCACATGTTCTGCTACAGATTTTTCTGGTTGGCCCAGTCTGCACACAGAGACACAGGTACATATGTGTATCTAATTTGGTCTGTGTGTGTGTGTACATGGAAACTGCGTGTCCAATAGAAAAGGTCTTTTTCCCCTGAGGGCTTGTCAGAAACCAGAAATGTTTGAGAGGGGACGAACAGTCTAGCACTGTAGCAGACACCTCTCTCTGGCTGAGAGGTCTACGTGTCCCTCCCTAAACTGCAAATCCCAGGATTCCACAGGAGGCAGCCGGAGCAGTTAAAGCGGAATAATAGCGCTATAACAGTGCAGTGCCGTAAGGTTCCTGGGAGTTAAGGGCGGAGGGGGGGGGCAGCTTCCACCAAAGCCTTCTCAACCGGTGAAGCCCATGAAAGGAAGAAAGCGAGGCCTAAAGGGCGGCTGGCGCTGGCTGGGCTGGAAAAGGCGCCGGTAGAGTAGAAGCCCGCCTTGCCCGGCCCCTTCCCGCAAGCCTGGCTGGCCCGCCCGGGAAGGAGGAGGAGCGGCCCCCGGGGGTGGTGCTGCGCCGCGGGTGCTGCTCTGTGCCGCTTCGCACGGCTCGGGCGCCGGCCTTCCAGGAAAGCAAGGCGGCGGGGCGGGGCTGGGCTGGGCTGGGCGGGGGGCTGGCGATCGGGCCGAGCTCAAGGCCCGCCCCAGCCGCTGCTGCGTTTGCGAAGGCGCCGCGGAAGAGGGGGGTGGAGAAGGCAGGCAGGACAGGCCCGGGGGCCAAAGAGCAGCGTGCGGGAAGGAGGAAGGACGGGAGGGGGACGTTCCCCACTGGAAAAGCCACCCTGGGTGCCAAGATTTCGCTTGTGGAAGACAGAGAGAGAGAGAGAGAAAAAACTCCCGAAGAAATTCAGGGTAAATTGGCCCCTCCTGTGTGTGTGCATTCTGAACACTTAGAATCATAGAATTGTAAAGTTGGAAGAGACCACAAAGGCCATCCAGTCCAACCCCTGCCACGCAGGAAATCTTGATCAAAGCATCCCCGACAGATGGGAATCCAAACTCTGCTTAAAGACCTCCAAGGAAGGAGACCCCACCACGCTCCAGAGGGAGTGTGTTCCACTGCCGAACAGCTGTTACTGTCAGAAAGTTGCTCCTAATGTTGAGGTGGAATCTCCGTTCCTGGAGCTTGCATCCATTGCTCCGTGCTCCAGTCTCTGGAGCAGCAGAAAACAAGCTTGCTCCATCCTCAGTGTGACACCCCTTCAAATACTTAAACAGGGCTATCATATCACCTCCTAACGGTCTTCTTTCCAGGCTAAACATACCCAGCTCCCTAAGTCTTTTTTCATAAGGCCTGGTTTCCAGACCTTTCACCATTTTAGATTCCCTCCTCTGGACACACTCCAATTTGTCAATATCCTTTTTGAATTGTGGTGCCCAGGACTTGGTGTATTATTTTGTGCATATTAGCAACAGCAAGTTTATTCTGCCTTAGCCAGTTAGACTTTTGCAAGTACCGTCTCAACGTAATTTGTGCATATTGCGTTGCACGTATTTGCCAGAATGCCAGTGGTGTCCTGTTGTTGCTTGCATACCTTCAAGCCAACTCCACCTTAGGGCAATCCTATCCATGGCCCCCACATCCTGAAGCAGGCCCTCAGGCCAGGATCTTTGGAGGGGACCCTATCTACTGCTAAGGTTAAGGGGAGCCAAATGCTAGTCTACAGGATTTAGGATAAAAAAAAATAAGTCCGTTTAAATTACACCAAAATAATATTTATATTATTCTTTTAAAAACTAAATGCATTTATATAATAAAAACTTACAACAATATCAGGCCATGGCCCCCTCCTAATCCCACCCACCCCCACTAGAGCCCTGTCAGCCCACCCCCCTTGTGGGGGCCATGATTCTATCCCAGCGTTTTCTTGAAAAGATTTGTTAAGAGAGGGTTTGCCACTGCCTACTTCTGAAACAGAGTGTGAATTGACTAGATCACCCAGTGAGTTTTTGGGCCTGAGTGGGGATTTTGAACTTTGGTCTCCCAGCATCCTAGGCTGCATCTACACTGCAGAAATAATTTGGTTTGACACCATTTTAACTGCCATGGATCAATGCTATGGAATCCTGGGATTTGTAGTTTATTGTGGCACCAGAGCTCTCTTGGCAGAGAAGGCTAAATATCTCACAAAACTACAAATGCCAGAATTCCATAACATTGAGCCGTGGTAGTTAAAGTGGTGTCAAACTGGATTACCATATTTCTGCGGTGAAGATGCAGCCCTAGTCCAAACACTCAACCCACTGCACCACACAGGCTTCAGTATAACATGTAAACTCCCAATGAAAGCAATTCTTCCTTATGATTATGACTAGATTCAGATGGCCTATGGCTTCACAGGAGACAGAGACACCCTTGACCCCAAGAGGAGCTACTTTACTGCTGCTAATGGAGTTTAAATTTTACTTTCCTTTGTCTTGGTCCCCACATGGTCAAAAAAGGAGAGTGGTCTCTGCCTACACTGAGATCCCTCCAGACCAACTGCACTACAACAGAAACAACATCTGATACAAAATGTAGGCCTGTGACTCCAACACTGTCACTTTTATTTTCTTCCCCGGGTGACTTTTTAACATCTTTTGCCTGATGAAGAAGCCAGTGGAGCTTCAAAAGGTTGCATGAAGTGTTTTGTTCATTTTGGTTGGCCAATAAAGGTATCACTCTTTTGTGGATGTTGGATTTTGTTTTGTATTGGTGTCGTGGTCATCCATAAGTTGTACATTTGTGGCCAGCGTACAACAGTTGTGTCCAGTTCACAGCTGCACCAGTGAAAGTCCATAACATAACCATTGCACAGGTAGTTGGCTATACATTCCTGGCCAATGGGTAGATGTTTTCAGAGCCGTGGGTGTACCAATTCACTGGGACTGCAAAGATGGCTTGAACCATACCTTCCTTGCCACTTGATTGCCATGGCATATTCTCTGTTGAACAGTCGGAGAATAAGCAAGCGTGTTGGCAGGGATGCTTTTGTCAGCATTCATAATAAGAGTGGTATAGCACAACCAAGCCAGCGTGATGCAGTGGTCTGGTGTTGGACTAGGATTCCAGGAGACCAGGGTTTGAATCTTCACTCAACTATGGAAACCCACTAGGTAGCCTTGGGCAAGTCACATTTTCTCATCCTAAGAGGAAGGCAAAGGCAAAACCCCTTCTGAAAAAATCTTGCCCAGAAAACACTAGGATGGGGTCCCATAAAATTGAGTCAGCTTGAAGACACATAACAAATGGCACAACCACCATGGAATTCTATGGGTGTCAATTTTCACTATGCAACAGCTATATATGATATTGGTTTAAATCAAACAGAGACACACATACATACATGTATCTAATTCTCTATGTGTGTGTGTACGTGGAAACTGCATTAAGCATTTTCCAATGTGTGTTAGCTAATATTTGTCATTGCTCTGCTAATGAAGTGGGCTTTGGTCTACACTGTCATAGGCCCCAATCCATTTGTCATTAAGGGGCTATAAGAATTTGTGTTTACATGTATGTTTATACTAAGGTGTCACTTAAAATGAGAAGCTTCTGGAATAAGCTCCTCAGACTATAACATTGTTCAATGTAATGAAGCACAGTCGTTACTTTGAACATATGAAGGTGGAATATCTTTGAAGTATAGTGCCAAGAGCAAGACATATCCAGGGCAAAGATTATCCCTAGTAGACTACATACTTCATTGATTATTGGCTCTATATATGGATATACAGGCATACCTCAGTTAACAAAGCCTCTGACAAAGAAGCTCCTTTTCCAAAAAATTTTTACACAAAAGCAGCCCCACCTTTATCCTCCTTCTCCTCTATCTAGCTGGATGTATTTCACCAGTATCAGCATTGGTAGGATGATTAAGGAACGCGGGAGAAATGCAAACTTTGGGGGCTGAGTTGCAGCAGGGTGTCTACAGTAAATGCAAAAAAAGCTTGAGTAGGAAAAGAGCAGGAATTTATTCTATCTGATCCTACTGTAGCTGCATGTATTGGCCTACAACAGGCAAGGTAAACAGCTGTTGCCTCCAGAATCCCTTACTGAGCATGCATATTCAACAAAACGGACAGAAAAGGAGAGAGCAAATAAGCCTGCCTCACCAGCTACCAGAGCATATTAAAAAGCTACAACAACGGATCTCTAAATTTGGCCACCAAAATAGAAATTGGACTGGAGGCTGATGAAAGAAGAGGTAATTCTTGGAAGCATTTTGTAAGAAGCCTTAAAATGGTGGCTGTAAAATTCAAAATGTTTTCATTTACGTATGCAAGCCTTACCTGACCTGATTGTTTCATTTCACATGTGCATATGGTCAGTTTTGGAATTTAAAAAATTGTTGAAACATGTTGAATGGCTCATTTCTGTGGTGTAGGAACCTATCCCTATTCTTTGCATGTTATTTTGGCCTCTTGTACCAAACTTTTCTGTTAAAGAAGTAATGCCTAGGAACACATCTGCTTCATTAATTGAGGTATACCTTTATGATACTAGGTGCTGGATATCTCAAAGAGACCCATTGTTCCACATCAGTGTTTCCTTATGGCTCCCAATCCTCATACTTCCCAAGTCAACACGTGTGCTCTAAAGGGGATATGATTGTTGTTGTTGTTGTTGTGTGCATTCAAGCCGCTTATGGCTTATGGCAAATTTCTTCAGAGCAAGATTTGTTCAAGCAGGTTTGCCATTGCTGTCTTCTGAGGCTGAGAGAGTGTGACTTGCCCAAGATCCGCCAGTGGTTTTCCATGGCCAAGCAGGGATTCAAACCCTGGTCTCCAGAGTGGTAGTCCAGTGTTCAAACCAGTACACCATGCTGGCTGTCCGCACCATTATTAGAAGCAGATGAAAGCATTATTACAAACTTCACACAGCAGTTAGGTTTGCCACAATAACTGCTTGTCTTTCAGTGAGGGGGCAGAGAGAAGGAGAGCTCCAAGGATTTAGGGTGCTACTAGTCTTCCTACTGCTCATAATTAAAAGGCGTTATGCAGCTATTTAGGGTTTTTAATAGCTTTTCTTTGGTTTTAAAAAAAAGCAGACAAAACAATGGGAGAACACAGGAGAGCTGCAAACTGAAAACATGGATGTCCCATAAACTTTCCTAAGTGAAACAGCACCAGGTGGGGCAGCTGTTAGTTGGGGTAGTGAATCAGCACTGACTTTTAGCCTGAACTTCAAAGAGCTATCCATGGTGCTAGGTCCTATAACCAACAATAGGTTCAGCCACATGGTGAGCTCCTTTAAAGTTCAGACTAAAACCCAGAATGGGTTCAGTTCCCCAGTGACATCAAAGCCACCAGCTGCCATTGGTGCAAGGCTTTTCTATAAAGGAAGTGGAAAAGATGCCAGCTGCAGGTCTCATGGGCTCCCCTAAACTCCCCAAGAGACCTCTGATGCCTCCAGATCTCAAAAAACATTGTTAGTTTGGCCAAAAATGTGGTCAAAAAGCAATTGAAAATCACTGAAATCAAAAATATACCAGTTTGGCCCCCATTATCCCTTCCCCTGGGGGAAAAAAATCAAAATTGGTAATTCCTCAAAACAGAATTGATGTAACATCAGCCAACTCCTGGAACCAGAAGTTATGCAACATCTTTTTCAGTAGCACCAGAAGTGACAGTGTGGCCTGCAGGGAAGGACTCTCCTTTGACATCCACAGTGGTCACATAGCAACCTTTCTGCCCTTGTGACTGATTTCTTTATTACCTTTTTACCCTGCAGTACTTCCCCCATTTTGTTCTCACAATGACTTCTTTGAAGTAAGTAAGACTGAGGTGTTATCTGGACATGAAAAAAATCTCACCCAAGGGGAATACCTTTTGTTCAGATGAGCTCCTGCAGGGATTCAACATATTCGAAATGAGGGGGGCCAAAAACTCCTAGTACTTCACAATGCTGTTTCTCATGAAGTTTTTTTTTTAATATGTGGAAGTGAGCATTCCAGCTCTTAGAACAACCAGTTAGAACACATCCCGGAAGTCAAAATGTGATTGGTTGGACATGCATGGGGGTGGGTTTACTGGCAATGAAGTGGCCGGAGCTGCCATTATTGATTTTCACAGAAGCTATCCTGCACTATTTTTGAGCGGCTGAGGAAAAAAAATTAAGCAGAAGATTGCTCTTCCACATCTCTGATTTAACAAGGAGCGGAAGGGATATGGAGGGAGCTTTTGGGGAAAAATAACACACATAATTCACATGCAGCCACCATCTTTACTTGCAGGCATGCTCCATGTGAGCTTCAAACACAAATAGCTTCCCATGCCAGCGATCTTGCGAATGTATCATAGAGACAAATGAATGCTGCTGCGATTAGTGAGTTAATGCACTATTTTCTGCAATTAATTCTCCGGTCTAGCTGAGCCCTGAGATACCAAATGGCACGTTAATTTCCATGTTGCTGTTGTGTGCCTTCAAGTCATTCTGACTTATGACAACCCTAGGGTGAACATCTATGTGTTTTCCTGGCCAAATTTGTTCATAGGGTGGTTGCTTTTGTCTCCCCTTTGAGGCTGAGGTGTGGCTTGCCCAAGGTCACCCAGTGGGTTTCCGTGGCTGATTGGGGAGTCAAACCCTGGTCTCCAATGTCTTAGTCCAATGTTCAAACCACCACACCGAGGCTGAGTGGAAATTTGAAACTGTCTCTTCCAAATCACAGTCTAACAAAGACTAGAACACGGAGCAATGGATGCAAGCTCCAGGAACAGAGATTCCACCTCAACATTAGGAGGAACTTTCTGACAGTAAGAGCTGTTTGGCAGTGGAACACACTCCCTCAGAGCATGGTGAGGTCTCCTTCTGTGGAGGTCTTTAAACAGAGGCTGGATGGCCATCTGTCAGGGATGCTTTGATCATGATTCCTGCATGGCAGGGGGTTGGACTGGATGACCCTTGTGGTCTCTTCCAATTCTACAATTCTATGATTCTATGATTCTAATACTCTCACCACTCTCCAGATTTTATTGGCTAACAAAACAAGCTATACCAACAGCCTATCTAGAAGGTGTTAGGTAGGTCTTATACCAGGTACTGGGTGAGAGAACTTAGAAACCAGACTGGTGACAAGTTCTTTCATGCTTGCTATGATGATCAAACACATAAAAACCTCCAAACCTGATTTCCATGTAAAGCGTGAAGTGGCAGTAATGCTAATGCCTATTGTAAAAGTACAGTAGCATCCGTATCCGCTGATTCACCAACCACAGATTCAATTATCCGCAGTTGGAGATGGTAGGGAGAAGGTAGGGGCAGGAGTGATTGTGCCTTCTGCTCCCTCCCCTCCCCCCAGGACTCCTGGCGGGTGGTGGTGGTGGTGGTGAATGGCATTCACTATTATCCATGGAATTCCTCATCTGTGGGGAGGGGGGGCTCAGAACCAATCCCCCATGGATACGGGGGTGCTACTGTAAAATACTAAGGACAGAACCATCTTGGGGACTTGTACTGGCATAACTGGGGGTTATACCAGTGCAGATACTGCACAAGGATCTAATACGTATACCAGTAATCACAGCTATTACATCCATTGTTTTCTGGATATTGTTTTATGACAAAATTCAGAAGATAGTAAACATGTAAAGAAGTTCACAGACATTGCATTATTGCAAAGTGTAGTCATGGCTGGTTTCTTTCAGGCTGATATATCACCAGATCTTTCATGTGAAGTAGGCAGGGCCAAATGAAGTAGACTCGAAAACAAGATTATGGAAATAGTAAGACATAATGGATGCCGTGAGCCTGCGTGCCTACAATTATGACCACTTTATAGGACTTTTGATTGACAACATGCTTGATAATACTTTATTAATCATAGCAGCACTTCAAAGCAGATCATTATCACCCCCATTTTATAGATGAAGTGGGAAAGTGGCTCGCCTAAGGCCACCTCCTGAATTCTTGAGTGGGAGGGTTTTTGGTACAGCAGACCAAGGTTGGGAGTGAGGTTCAGTTTAGACATGTTAGGGTTTGATTCAAAGTGTTACTTTCTCATCCTGGGAGTCAAGGGTCAAGGACAGCTATCAAACTGGAGGTTTCTATCAGAGCTGTAACTAAGAGGGTGGTAGAGCATGTCGATGTTTTAGCTTGCTGATCCATTTTCAGGTGGGATTGAAAAAGGCTCCTCCTGCCTAAAAGCTGCTGTTGGCCATATCTGATCAAGAGTAGGCAGGCTTCAGTTGTTGCTTTACTAGAACCTCAAGATCCACCAGTCAGAATCAAGTTTAAAAGATATGCTCACAGAATTGAAGAATTCTGAACCCTGGGATTTATCTGGAGTACCACAGCTTGAATGGAGCTCATAATACTTCCACACACAAATCCAGTCCTAGTTAGACCAAGCTTTCTTCAGTAGTATATAATATGGCAGTAGATGTGGGGGTAGATTTTGTTGTTGCTATTGTTAGAAAACTGGAAGTTAGAGACCCTTGCTGATCAGTTGCATATCACCTGGAGATCTACCAGTATATCTTGAACCATAATCTGACGACCCATGGCAATCTACTGGAAAATTGCATTGTTGGACTGCAATTCCCAGAATCTTCTAGCCTTACTGGTTGAAAGATTCTAGGGACTATCTCATTTTCCCAAGTTCTTGTCTGGTATATTTTGTTGTCGTGTGCCTTCAAGTAGTTTCCAACATATGGCAATCCTAAGGCAAACCTACCACAGGGTTTTCTTGGCAAGATTTGTTCAGAGGGGTTTGCCTTTGCCTTCCTCTGAGTCTGAGAGAGTGTGACTTGCCCAAAGTCATACCAAACTAGATAAATCAGTCACAAGGTAGCTGCTTCTTATGTATGGCTTTGACTTCCAACCCTTCGAGATTTCCTGCTTTATTGCAATGTACAGTTGGCCCTCCACATTAACTGGAGTTAGGGATGCAGAATCCTGCGAATGTGGGGAAAAGTGAGTATCTTTAGCCCCCCCCCCCCAATATCTAACACAAAAAGTACAATCCGTGGATTCAACCCACTGCAGATGCCTTCGAGGTATTGGGATTCTTTTGCAAGGCAGAAGCGGGCAGCTGGAAGAGCATGCTGCCGCCTCCACTGCTGCCCATTTTTAATAGTGACCTATAAGCCTCGCCACACATTCACTATCTCAGTCTCCTGAGGCTTGACAGAAATAATCAAATCTGCAAAAGTTAAACCCACAAACGTGGAGGGGCTACTGTATTTTCCTTAGGCAGCATAATCTAACAAATGTTTATTAAAATGTGGTTGCCTATGGCACTCCTTTTCCTAGCCTTTAGAGTCACCCAAAGAGGCCTTGTTTTAGAAGTATTATTCAGCTTTTCTCTCTTGCTGTTTTTTAAAGGTGAAGAAAGGAAGAGAACAAACAAGTTTGCCAGTCAGATGCTAACTTTTCAGCAATTCAGGAATGTGCTTCAGGAATGTGGCACTTAGATACCAAAAAGCCCAGTTCTACATATATTACTTCAGGAGCAGAAAATGTGTAGCCCTGTAGAGGTTGTCAGACTGCTACTATTCACCATATTCATCCTAGCTAATAGTGAGGGATGATGAGAATGACAATCTAACATCTGAGTATACAGTATATCCTCCACTCTACATGTTTACCTTGATCAAGTCCACTAAGCTTCTTAAAAATGCATTCTTTTTAAAAGGCACTTCTATCACACCTTTCCTCAATGACCTCACTCAGATAAGAAAAGGGAGTGAAACAATCTAAAAAGTGAAAACAATTCAGGAAAAAACCCACACAAACTGAAACAGCAGAAAGAAAAAAGCTTTAAAAGTACAAACTATGGACCTAATTATTTACCTAGAGATTTTAATACCATGTCAGTCAGGGAAAACCCCAAAAGCCTTCCTAAAAAGAAGCCAGCCAGGTTGGCTATGCTATCTAGGGCTGATGGGGGCTGCAGGCCAGAAATACGTGGAGAGTCAGAGTTGTCCACCCCTTGGATTAAAGTTTAGACCATCCTACAGAAACCCAATAGAAGGGAGGATGAGACAAGCCTCCCTTGGTAGGGAGTTCCAGCCTCCTGGAAAAGAGCCAACCTGGGATATATTCCCAGTTTTCAAAGACTTGCATTGGCTGCCAACACATTCCCAGTCTGGATTCAAAGTGCTTGTGATAACATTTAAAGCCTAAACTGCTTGGGATCTTAATGCTTGAAGGAGTATTTCTCCCTATATATGCCTGACTGAGGCTTATATGTCTATATATTTCTGCTGGGGAGGGGGCTCCTCTGTGTCTCACCAGTGATGATGACACATTTTGCACAAGGACATAGGCTTTATAGGGGGCATAGAAAATAGTTTTAAGTAGCTGTATACCTTGGTGTAGAACTGCCTCCTTCCCCAGAAGTCTCTGCAGCCCAAACAAGAGCAACCTTCTGGGGCAAAACAAAGAGGCTTTTAATATGTATGCTTATGATTAAATCCCAGCAATAACTGCTTTGTTTTGCATAACCTCCAACTGTCCTGATTTTGCAAGGACAGTCCTGATTAATCCTGTATCATCCCACCTTTTCAGCTGCTTTTTAAATGTCCCAGCTTTCACTCCTCCCATTCCCCTCCTTTGCCTTCAGCTTACTTCAGTTGCTACAAACTGAGTTCAAAGCACAAAAGTAATTTGCACTTAGTTCAGCCAGCAAGGGGATGCAGAGAGGAGGGCTTAGACTCTTCCCCTTCCCTGCAGACACAGGCAAAAGCAAACTGCTGCAGCCTCTCCTGGCTTGTGTGTTCTTCCTCATTAATAACTTTTGTCATCTTGACCAAACCCATGTTACTTGGCCACATGTGTTCGACACTGGAGGGTATGGGTTTGCTATGATGTATATTTCATTTGAAGAGCCAGTGAACAGCTGAGGCCTACCAGGCAGATTGGGGGTAGACATTTTAAAAAATACAATGTACAGTAGTTATTTGTAGGGAGTACTGTAAATATAGAAGCTGATGACTTATTTTCCAAGGCAGGGAGACTGGGATGAAAACCCACCCAAAATTGCTCTCTGTCTTTGGGCAAATCAAACAATCTTCTATGCCCAGGGTTACTCTTCTGTAAGATTAATGGCTTTATATTGCCATACAAAGGTGGCATGCCACAATTAATTTTTCAAAGAGCTCTGAGCAAAGGGACCTATTAGAGCACAAAGCTGTGTTGTTAATTACTCTCATCTTAAGTATTTTAATAAATTCTCTTTTGCAGCAACAATTACAGACACATCAACTATTCCTTAGAGTTGGCAAGTACAGGTCACTTCAAGCATGTGGTCTGTCTGAATAGGAACCTGAAAAATCAGCATTTCCCTTCACAGCTTGAATAGTAAATATAGAAACACTTGTGACCCTATTATCTTTAGATGTGACTAAACCCCACCATTTCCTGCATGTGACTCAGTGGTGTATATTGAGTATATCAGTTTCTACAAAGGAGAAATATTTTCCTAAAAGGTTCTAAACATCTGGCTTTGACACAATCTGTGAAAACTGGGAACAGAAATAGCGGGGGGGGGGCAGCGAGAAAATAGGACATTTATGTATATATTGTGTATCTTTTGACATTTTAATATAAATTCAGTAGCATATTTAATAAATCTGTAAAATTAGGAAAATGCTTTCCATTATGAGTATCATTGGAACCAGCAAGCTTGTGGCAATTTCTTTATTTTACTCTTACCTTTCCTAACCTGCTGCCCTTCAAATGTGCTGGACTACAACTCCCACCATTCATTTCCCATGGTGTCTGGGAGCAAACCATTTGGGCTTGCAAAATGTTATGTTATATAGAAATTGTGTATCTTGCCCTTCTTATGTTTGTGTACCATTCACAGGAGAGCCAGCATGGTGTAGTGGATTAAGCATTGGACGATGACTCTAGAGAGCAAGGTTCAAATCCCTGCTCAACCATGGAAACCCACTGGGTGACCTTGGGCAAATCACGCTCTCTCAGCCTCAGAGGAAGGCAAAGACAAACACCCTCCAAACAAATCTGGCCAAGAAAACAGTGTGATAGGTTCACCTTGGGGTCGCCATATGTCAGAAATGACTTGTAGGCACACAACAACAACCAGAGAAGCTCACAATTGATTTATTGAGATTAGAGGAAGTGGGACAAGTGGATAACTATAACTATTAGCTGGAAAGTTGGAAGTCACTTGTTATTTCTCTTTTTAGTTTAGTTGCTGTATCTGTATTTTGTTGTAGTTTTTCACTATATGGTGTTTATATTATTAAAAATGTCTGTGCTGATAAATATAAATACAAAGAGAGAAACATACATAGCTAAGCCTCTCACAACCTGGTGCCCTCCAAGTTTGTTGAACTACAACTCCCATTGTTGAATAACAACTCCAAAAAAATTAAAACAGTCTAAAAACAATCCTTAAATATTAGTTTACAAACTGAGAGACAGGTAGGACATGAAATAAATGAAAAAAATTAAAATGGTGTTTGTATCGTAAACAAGCTGCAAATTCTCTCTCCTTCTTTGCTCTGAGTTTATGTGTGCTTGTGTGTGTGTGGGTCAGTCTTACATTCTCAAACTGAAGATTTTTTTTTCCATACTGTTCCATAGTCTCCTCTCTCGTTCCCTTTCACAGGTTCTCATTTGAGACAAAACAAATCCACAAAAAAGTGATACCTTTCTTGGCCAACCAAATGCAAAACACATGATGCAAGCTTTCAAAGCTCTACTGGCTTCTTCATCAGGCAAAAGATGTTAAAAAAAATAAAGAAAAGTGGTGATGTTGGAGTCATAGGACTACATGCTGGTTCAGATGTTGCTTGCAATGTTGTTCAGATAAGGGATCTCATGCAGGCAGAGGCCACTCCTACTTCCTGTCCATGTGGAGTTGAGACAAAAGACAGTAAAATTTAAATCCTTCACAGCAGTGAGGCAACTTCTCTGGCATCCGGCCATGCCTTTGTGAGACCATGGGCTCCTTTGTTAGGCAGCTTTGTTAGGCAGAGATCATTGCATCTGGAAACAACTTTTAGGTGCTGTATAGGTAAAACTAGCCAATTATAGTCCAAAAGAGAAGTTTTACCTTTGTTAGAAGGTATTTTTTAAACATCTTTTGCCTGATGAAGAAGCCAGTAGAGCTCTGAAAGCTGGCATCATGTGTTTTGCATTTGGTTGGCCAAGGAAGGTATCACTTTTTTGTGGCTTTTGGATTTTGTTTTGCTGCATGGCCAGCACTGCTACCTCTGAATGTGTTCATGAGGCAGTTATGATGCCCCTTTAAAATCTCTCTCTCTCTCTCTGCCTCCCCTTGTCCCTCCTCACTCAGACAGAGAGTGAGTGAGTGAGAGACCGACAGAAACAGCTTACCTCAGGCCTGACCAAGACAATTTGATGCTGGAAGCAGAGAAGCAAATAGAGCCCACCCACCTCCCCTTGAAGCTTGCAAACTGAGGATAGGCGCAATGAGATTTTGCCCTGCCTTGGCGGCCTGCGTTAGGACATCATTGTATTGCAGGAAACTCGTATCTGTAACGAACAACAGCGGAGCTGGTGTCAGAGGTTGTGGACGCAAGGACCTTCTATATGGTCATATGGGGAGTGTGGTGGTTGGGGAGTAGGGGTTCTGTTTAGAGCCAGGAACAATTTGACTATTGATTTCATGTTAGAAGTAGTTTTGGGGAGGTTGTTGATAGTGGATTTTAGTATGGAGGAAAAGCAGAAAGATGGAAGAGTAGAAAAGAAGGCTTTCAGGCTGTGTGGGCTTTATGCTTCTGTAAAATATGCCAAATGGAAAAAGTTTTGGGGGTATTTAAAAGATCAGCGTAACACTCAGCGGCATCTTATTATTGTAGGAGATTTCAATAAAAGGGCAAGGATGATGGACAGGAGTGCTTATGCAGACCAGAAAGAGCGGGCAAAGTTGTCCCTGCCCAAACCCCTGACAGCAGAGGAAAGAATGTTGGAGTCTTTTCTAGAGAAGCAAAGTCTTAAGGATGCAGCTCTTGACGTGGTGAATGAGTTAGAATTTTTTCCTGTTGATTACAGAAAGGCTTTTGGTTCGGATTTTCCCCCAATGGAAGGAGTTCGAGTTACTCATTATCACAAAACCTCAGCCAGCAGAATAGACCGTATGAGGACAGTGAAGGAAATGAAGGTGGAAAAGTGCACTGTTATAATCACTCCTTGGTCGGATTATGGGCTCTTGGCTGTAGAGTTCAGTATAGGTCAGGTTTACCCCAAAGGGAGACCACTCTGGAAGTTGCGCCCTAAATTTTTGGAAGATGTGGCATGTAAAGAGCGCATCGCCGCAGCACTAGCCCACAGCCGAACTCTTGCTGACATGTAAAAGGATGATTTGTGCAGGTGGTGGGAACGTGTGAAGCGCGTGGTTTGGGCCACTAGCTGGGCTTACGAGACCAACGTTAATGGGAGACAGATTCAGGAGTATCATTTGGCCATTTATCATTTTTTGAAGTGTCATTAGCGATTGAACCAAGGTGTTCCTTTTTCATAACAAGAGCTTAACTGGGTGAAGGGAGTGATAGCAAGATTTTGCCAAAAGCAAAGACAAAACAGAAATAGGAGTAAAAAATTCAGGACTCGAGGTGGTGTAGTTGATGTGGATGAGTGGGCAGGCACCCGGAGTCCAAAGGCTCCTATCGAATTAAATGGTTTGAGGGCCTCTGAGTCAGACCCTATTGCATTTAGACCAAGTGAGATGCTGGATATCATGGAGGGATATTACAGGTAGTCATATGCTTGGAGGAACATAGAGATTAAGTTTTTTTTTCCAAGCTTTTTCAGAGGACCAGATGGGCACCCTCTATAAGGGTTTGAGTCCAGAGGACAGGAAGAGGTTGGTCTCTCCTACAGAAGAACAAGGAGTTCATGAGGTCATAGTTCAGGGGAAGGGTAAGTCTGCCCCTGGCCCAGATGGCCTGAGTTGGAATTTTTATAAAGCTTACAGAAAGTGGATTGTTCCCCCTTTAACCACTTTGTTTAATTTTTTGTGGGATAATAATGAGCTCCCTGAGACATTTTATCAAGGGGTCTTGATTTTTTCCCCAAAGGAGGGCGATCCTACCCTCCCAAAAAACTGGCGCCCCATAGCTCTGACCAACGTAGACTACCGTATGTTGGCAAAAATACTGAACAATCGGCTGGCTAAGGTGGCTGATAAGATTGTGATGGAAGCACAGTCCAGTGTTGTGCCAGGCAGGACTATGGTAGACTCTCTTTGTTTGTTTCGGGAAGTGTTCCGACTCAGCAAGGAGGGAGCTTGGATTGGTCAAATCCTACAGGTTGACCAGATGAAAGCTTTTGACAATGTAGATCATATGTTCCTATGGGAAGCCCTCAAGTGGAAAGGCGTGCCAGAGAGAATTATTGCTTTAGTTAAATTGTTTTACAGGGATGCAGTGATAGTTTTGCAAGTCAATGTTCATAGAGGAAAGAGGATTAAGTTAAATTCTCGGGTGAGGCAAAGTTCTCCACTAAGCCCTCTCTTGTATGTTATTGCTTTGGATGCTATCCTGTGTAAGATTAGTTTAGACAAGAGCATCTCAGGGATCCGAATCTCACATTCGTTGGACAATTCGTGGTTGGTTCGGTGTGAATCTGTTAAATTTGTTGCCCATGCTGATGATGTGTCCCTCTTGGTTAAGGACAGGATGGAAGTTAGAAAGATTAAAGATGCTTTTGAGGCCTGCGGTCAAGTTTCTGGTGCTCGACTTAACATGGAAAAGAGTTTTTTGATCAGGATTTTTGCTGCAGAGAACAAGATGGCAGCTATTCCTCTAAAGAAAGTAGTTGAAGAAAAGGAAGAGCAGCAAGCAGAGCAAGAGGTAAAGATGGATAGGGTGAAGATCCCAGGGCTGAATTTTGCAGTGTCTTCCGAGGGGTGAAAAGAAAATTGGTATCGCTGGTTGGAAAAAGTGAAGGAGAGGATGGCCCTCTGGCAGAGATGGAAGCTGACCATTTACCAGAGAGCAGCTTTTGTAAATACCTACCTGCTTCTGGTGGCAGCCAACTTGGCGGCTGTTTTTCCGCCTCGAGTTCTCTTCAAGTTCCTTTGGGGAATGGTCACATTCCCCCTGGCAAGAGCAGTGGCTTATGGGCAGGTAGAACAAGGGGGCCTGGACTTTCCAGCCCTGGGATGTAAGTTTCGCCATCTTTTTTGCCCAAAATTTTGGGAAAGCTTCTCTGTTGCAAAAGGGCCAAATTCAATTTCAAGCTTGGCTAGTTTTGTTTTGTGAGTGCTGGATGGGGACTAGATGGGGAAAGACTTGGTGGGAGGAAGGCTCATTAAGTTTTAGGTTTTCTTTGCCTGAAAAATTGAAAGCACCAGATTATTTGAGAGACTTTGTTTTTTACATAAAGAAATATAGAATGCATGCTGAGGAGTTGAAAGGGGAAGACAGACCAGGTCAGAGCATCAAAAACATCAAGAGAGGTTTGTACAGAAGAACAGTGGAGGAGATTTACGTTAACCTGTGTTTGCAAAAATGTCAGGCCAAACTAGATTTATCAGAGTACCGTACCTAAATCACCAGACTAACCCAATTGAGTATTTCATGGACAAAAGGGTCCCCAAAAAGTTGTGGGACTTGAGATGGAGACTCTACCATCAGGTTCTTAATCTGAGGGGAAGGAGACCGTGGACTGCAGAGGATGAGCAGACTTGTCTTCATCTGAAATGTAAAAAGGCTGAGGTTTTGAGTGGTGTGGCACAAAAGGAGACGATCAGACATTTTGTCCAGGACTGCCCAAGTGCCCGGGAAACATGGAAGGAGGTGGCCCGGGTCCTGGATTGGCCAGATTTGGCACAACAGGCTTGGGGACAGCGCTTTTGGGGAATGAACCTCTGGAGGGTGTCAGGGGACCCAGAAAGTCAGTGGGCCAAAAGAGGAAGAGGAAGGAGCCTGGTTCCATGGCTTTTGGAAAGTGCCCTGGTCCACGGTGCGCCTGGTCAACCTCTATGTGATGTTAGGGTTAGTTTTCAAAAGACAAAGGGAGCTGAAAAGTCAAAATCTGCAGGATGTAAAAGGCACTGCTTATTATGTGAAGAACGTAATTGAAAATTTAGCTCTGAGTGAAAAAGAGAAATTGTCAAACCATCATTGGAAAAAGTTTTGGCCGTGATTTAGTGAGACAACCACAGCAATAACGTAAAAGGATATTTTAAATAATATTTTATTATTGTTGTTGTTGTTGTTGTTGTATTTTTGTATTATTTTGTATGAATCTTTTATTGGTTTTTTTCTTTTCCAAATAGGTATAATAGTAATGTGTAAATATAATGTGATTATAGTGAGTTTAGATTAAGAGGAAAAATGTATTAGTTTTATTTTTGTATTTAATTTTTTATTTTTGTATTAGTAAGAAAAGAGGAAAACATCATTATTATTATTATTATTATTATTGCATTATTGTTACGGCCTTTTGCAGTTGGGTGTATTTTTCAGTAGAATGATCTTATTCCAATAAAAAATTCCTAAACTCCCCCAGCGGAAAAAAAAAATCCTAATCCCCTTGAAGCTGGGTAGAACCCAAACTGGCTAGGTGATTTTGGGAAAGACCCATTTGCTCCTCTCCCCTCCGGCAGTTGCAATACAACAACAGTACTTCAAATAGCTTAACCAATTACCCCCCTCTCCATGACACTCAGAATCAGCTGCCTGAGGTGTCTGCCTCCCTCTGCCTAATGATAGGGTGGCCTTCTGCTGGAGGGATGAATCATCTTGCCTGGAGACTCTGATGGGTTTCACATTCCTGCAATATTTTTGCCCCAGAAAACCCTCTGGAGCAATTAGCCATCAATCTCCCAAACAAAAGAAAGGTTTGGCCAGGAATGGCTAGACCACAGACCCATGCCCCCTTCCTTGTGCTTCAGCTATCCAAACAAATGTGTTGCAAAACCTAATCAAATACTATAACCTTAAAAAGTTACTTTATTGGACCACGTTTCCTGGAATACTCCAGCCAGGCTACAGAATTCTGGGAGCTGTTGTCACCAAAGGTAATGTGTTTGAGTCCTGCAAACACTGATGGAATAAATGGAGAGGCACATGGCTGTCCTGCATTTCACTGATCAGGGGCATTTCACACTGTACAATTCAAACACCATGATAGAATCGTAGGATTTCCATTTCAGGGAGGGGTACGGTATTTAGAATTCTCTGCCAAAGAGCCAAGTTCTCCTCAGACTGCAAATCCCAGGATTCCATAGGATGCAGCCATGGCAGTTAAAGTGGAATCATAATGCTGTAATTGTGTAGTGTGAAAGGACCCTAAGAAACCCTTGTGTTTCCCATGCTGAGAGCCAGCATGGTGTAGTGATTTGACAGTAGGAGACCATGGTTTGAATCCCTGCTCAGCCATGGAAACCAACTAGGTGATCTTGAGCAAGTCACACTCTCTCAGCCTCAGAGGAAGGCAATGGCAACCCCCCTCTGAATAAATTCTGCCAAGAAAACCCTGTGATAGGTTCGCTTTAGGGTCTCCATAAGTCAGAAATGACTTGAAGGCACACAACAACAAGTATAGACTACCACATTTTCCCTACAATGAGGAAAAAGCCAAAGTTCTGTTGGATTCTTTCTAGTGAAGCCTCCAGGTATTTTGGACTGTAACTCAGCCAGCATGGCAAACAGCCAGGGGTTTTAGGTGTTAATGCCGAAAACATCTGGTGGGCCAAAACTTGGTTACAGTAGACCCAATGACTCAATGGAATGTACCTAAATGTTGATTCAACACTCAACAATTGAATGCATGGGTCTACTCTAGTTAGGACTACCACACAGGATGTCAGCCATAGTCTGTTTCTAGAAGGCAGCATTTATTTCCTTCCTTACAGGATTTGTTATAAACTACCCCACAACCAAGAAATACAGCCATTCTAAATTCAGCAACAATGAAGGCAACAACAGAAGTTTAAAAGCTGCATAGAAATAATCACAAAGAAGAAAAGCAGTTTAAAAGCTAAGGCAGGTAAGCTTGGGGAAACAAAAAGGTGATGCCAAAATTACACCAAGAAAAAGCTGGGCAAACCTCTTTGTTGAGGGCTGCTGTAGGTATGTGTGGAGAAAGGCTTGTCCTTCAGATACCAAGCCTCAAAGGACCTGAACATCAAAACTGGGCCCCAAAACAGACTGGGAGTGGAGATGAGGATGCAAATCTCTGCAGGAAAACAGCCCTTTTTAGTGAAGTGCTAATTTTTCTAATATAAAACCCAGAAAGGCAGTTCTATCCAGAACCACTACTGGTGAACAGCTATTCTCAAGACACACCACCAAGAGCAAGAGATAGTTACTCTATTACACAGCTCCAGAACTGTGTGGCCCTCCAGAGGTTGTGGAACTGCAACTCCCAGCATTCTTCACCATTGCCTATGTTGGCTAGTACTGCTGTAATTTGCAGTTCCACAAACCAATGTCCTAATCCAATGTCACTGTTTTACAGACAGATATTCCATGTAGCTCAGAAAGCCCTTTCATATGTGATGGCCTTGTTTTTAATGAACCCCTTTGACTCCTTCAAACAAAAGCAGGATCAGGGGCCCTTGCTCCTCATTCTAGTAGTACATGGATGGGCAACTGTGGGTGGGTTGGGAGAAGTGAGACAAATTTTGCCCTGTGACTCCACCCCCTGTGGGCCACTCAGTGTGTTCCAACACTGCAGAAGAGATGTCATGTTGTTTACAGGTTCCTTTTGGGAGCTGTTTTGTGACAAAATAAGACTATTTGGGTAGGTTGGGGGGAAATAGAAAAGGAGCTTTCTTTCATTTGGTGCCATTTACAGGGTAAAAAGGACCTGAAAAACAGTCCAAAACTTTTTTAAACTTGGGAGGAGGATCAGGTGTCTTTAGGGACTACCAGGGAACCACAAAAAATGGGATTTGTGTGGTGCATGTTGCCCATGGCCTGTTGTTTCATAAAATTATAGAGTTGGAAGGAGCCTCAAGAGCCATTTAGTCCAACTGCTGTCAAGCCAGATGTCACCCATCCTATATTTTCAGAGTTAATTTTCCCTGCCTAAATGTAGTACCTTACATTTATAGATGTTTAGAACCTTTGTCAATAATCTTTGAGAAGTCAGAGAACAGAAGAGTTCCCACCAAGTGGAGGCATTTTCTCAGTTTTGGCCCAGTTCTCCAATGTGTTAAGGTCATCTTGAAAACTAATTTTGTCTTCTAGGGTATTAGCTAGACCTTATTTTGATGAGGATCCCCTGTATTCCATCACCCAAGTCATTTATAAAGATGTTGAACAATACCAGGCCCAGATCAGAACCCTGTGGTATTCTGCTAGTCACCTCTCTCCGGGACAGAGGAGCCATGGGTGAGCATTCTTTGGGCTCAGTTGGTCAGCCAGTTACAAATGCACCTGACAGTAGTCTACATTTTACCAGCTACAAGAATTACTACAAGAATATCATGAGGGATCTTGTCAAAAGCACTACTGAAATCAAGATACACTACATTTACCGCATTCCCCTGATCTACCAAGCACGTAACTGTAAGATTTGTCTGCCATGACTTGTTTTTGAGAAACCCATGCTGACTGTCAGTAATCACAAAATTCTTTACTGGGTGCTCACTGATTTGACTCTTTAATGTTCTGTTCTAAAAAATTTCCGAGTATTGATGTCAAGCTGACTGGTTGATAGTCACTTGAGACCTCTCCCCCCTCCATGCTTTTTAAAAAAAATTACATTTTTTTTTTTTGCCTCTGGTGGGAATTCTTCTGTTCTCTGACTTCTTAAAAATTACTGGCAAAGGCTCTGATAATATGACTGCATGTTCCTTTAATATTCTTAGTTACAGTTAATCCAACCTTGATGACTTGGATTCATTTAAAGCAGCTAGGTATTCTTGTATAACATTTTTATTTATTCTGGTCTGTAGTCCTTTCATTATATTATGTGTTCTATTTGCACCAGGTAAAACTGAGCAGTTTTCCTTTTGGGAAAAGATCAAGGCAAAGAAGGTATTGAGGAATTCTGCCTTCTCTGTTCCCTATTTAGGATTTCAACATTTGCTCCACACAGTGGCCCTGCTGCTTCCTTGTTCTTCCTCAAAACTAAAAATAAAATAAAACCCTTTTAGCCTCTCTTGCAAATCTGAGCTCATTCTGAGCTGTAGCCCTTCTGATTTCTCCCTACAAGTATTGGTTATGTCTGCACCTGCACTGCAGAAATAATCCATGTTGATACCCCTTTAATTGTCATTGTTTGATGTTATGGAATCCTGGGATTTGTAGTTTGTTGTTGTTATGCAAAACCCTCATGTCCATGGAAAAGATCCACGCGTGTTCTGGTCTTACAATGGGGAATTACAGTAACTCAGCAGCAAGAGGCTGCGTAACATACGAGATCTTTGACCTATGTATACCAGTGGAACCTAGTAGAGATACAGAGCAGGAGACCAAAAATAACCTGAAGAAACTTTATTGAGCTATTTAAATTGCATTCATACCACACACATTCATTCAGCATACAAACAAGACTATTGAAGTAAAGCAGGAAGTAGTTAGAAGGCGATTAGGCTAAGGCTTCAGGGTGAT
Organism: Gambelia wislizenii; assembly: GCA_030847615.1. Classification (NCBI taxonomy): domain Eukaryota; kingdom Metazoa; phylum Chordata; class Lepidosauria; order Squamata; family Crotaphytidae; genus Gambelia; species Gambelia wislizenii. The sequence continues at coordinate 60,381,885 of JAUMIR010000001.1, forward strand.
ACTGCACCTGATCCTGAAGCGAAGAACTCCTCATGAGTAGCATCAACAGATGGACCAAAAGTGCAACGGGCGGAACTAAAGTGGAGAGTTAAGGTTATAGGAGTGGAAAAGGGAGTACCTGTCTCAACAGAATGCCAGCCAGGTGTCAGAGAAGTGTGTGGGAGTTAGAGACAGGAGGGAGGCAGAGGTGGTTCAAACTGATGTGAAGGATAGAGCAAGGGGGTCTGAACACACTGAGTTTTCGGGGGGGGAGCGTTATAGGAAAAAATCCTTTGAAGATGCAGTCTAGATGAAATAAACATTTGTCTTCAGATTGTTCCCAACAATTAAAACAAAGGGATCCCAGATAAGCCAGGAAATGGGAAATAGGTGTACCTTTAGATCTGGTGATTGACAACCTCCTTTTTGAATTGTAGATATGTAAATGTTATCCAGACTTAGCATGGCAATGGGGTTAAACCTTAACAGTGGGAACTCCCAACCACAGGTACTGTCTTCCTTCCCACAGATGAAGCAGGAAAAATCTTTTTCTACTTCAAAGAGTTATCCCCTGTTTATGCCAAAAGCTGCAAATGTTGGAGAATTTACTAGGCTCCTTCCTGACTAGTACGTGCTCGCCTGACCTGTCCAATCAGCCCTTGAAAAGCCCAAGTTAGCCAAATTGATATCAAAGTACTGCCAATTATAAGTGAAGCAAGGTGAAGGGATGATGGATCCTGTTTTAGGGGATGATGGGTCTTGTTACATTGTGGCACCAGAATTCTCTGACAAAGAAGGCTAAATATCTCACACAACTACAGATCCCAGAATTCCATAGCCCTGAGCCATGGAAGTTAAAGTGGTGTCAAACTGGGTTATTTCAGCAGTGCAGATGCAGCTTATCTCTTTGTGCTCCCTGTTGGGATTTTCCCATTCTTCCATTTCTTATATTGTTATAATTGTATGCCTTCAAGTCATTTCCAACTTATGGCAACTCTCAAGGCAAACTTATCACATTTTTTTTGGCCAGATTTGTTCAGAGAGGGTTTGCCTTTGCCTTCCTCTGAGGCTGAGAAAGTGTGACTTGCCCAAGGTCACGCACTGGGTTTCCATGGCCAAGGGGAGATTTGAACCCTGGCCTCTAGAGTCATAGTCCAGTGCTCAAACCAGTACACCATGCTGGCTTTCTATGTACCCCTGTTAAATCTCCACTTTTTCAAAAAATTGTTTCTACATCTATCCTGTTGTAGTGTAGCCTGCACTATACAGTAATTATAATTACATTTTAAAATGCATGTTTATTCTGTTTGTTTTATTTAGTTTTAATCACAATGTTTAATTACTTGGGCTGTCATCAGAAGTTTCAGGATTTAAGCCAAGAAACTATCCATTCTCCTGGATGTCGTTTACATATGTTTATATTATTTGACTGCAGTGAGCAGAGCACACTGTTTCAGAGCCCTTGTTTCAGATATTGCATTAAATTTATTTTATATCTATTTCCTACCACCACCAACCCACTCATACTGTAAAGGGAGACAGAGATGGCATTGGAACAAAGAATTATGTTAGCAAGTAAATACCAAAGTTCACTTCTGATATTTCACTTCTTTCAAAAACAGTGATTTGAAAATAAATGTGAAGATCAGGTTCAGATTCAAATGTAGAATAGTAGACCATGAGGGCCATCTAGTACACCCCCCTGCCTTCCAGGAATAGCACTCCCAACAGATGGCCATCCAGCCTATGTTTAAAAACCTCCAAAGAATGTCTACCTCAGCTTTTCCCAAAATGGGGGCCTTCTACATATATTGGGTGATAAGTTCCATCACCTTCAGCTTGCATGTCAATTGGGGCATTCCGTGATCATTTCAACATACATGTGTTAAACAGAGCCTGTTACAAACAGACCTACTGCACATTCACTTCAGATGAGAAACATCAAAACCATGTCCTGTGACCTCAAGAATTCTAGTGTAAATGAAGGCCATAATCACATAGGAGGAGGGGGAAGCTAGAATACACAAATGGAAATACAGCAGTATTTCTACTTTAGAAAACTATTAAAACGTGCTATTAAAATGGGATGTGTGTGTTTCTTAGTCATCCTCTAGAGAATCTAACTAGCACTTAGCACATCTCTTTAACTGCTGTGCAAATTGAGAGAAAATGAAATTCATTAGGCTGGCCTCTTCAGAGGGAGTAATATTTTTCCACAAGTTTACAGTGGAAGAAAGCCGGGGTTGGTTTCTATTTTGGGAGACTATGAAAGAAAGAAACCCACTTTGTTGCTGGTGGGCTGATAAGAAACAGCCCATCAGGCTCCAACCTTTTAGCACCTGATGAGCCAGACATTACATGAACAAAACTCCTGCTGATGTAGTCTGCTTGGCAGATTGTTGTTTTCCAGACCACAGAGAGAAAGAATGCAAGAGAAGCCCAAGTGCAAAATTAGATGCTCTCTGTCATACAGTGCCTATCCTTAGGATGGTGAAGCTAGAGCTATAAAAATAGGCCTGTTTGCATTATATTTAGGCAGCATTATATTTTGTTTGCATTATATTTAGCCAGCTGGGAGGAGGGCCTTTCTAATAGGAACATGGAGACATTGTGGGCAGGGCATCAGACAAATAAAAGTGGCATGTGCTTGATCAGTATGACTGAAAAGAGAATTTCTCGAAGATGTAAATTGAATTGTCCCCTCCCTGCCACTACTCACCAATGCTTATGGGGTGCATGGGAAGATATTTGGGGGCTCCTGCAAATGCTTTTGGTTTTCATGCTACAGTATCTCCTGACTTCAGCTATCCATTTCCTCTTTGAGTTGACGGAGAAGCTGCTATAGTTAGAAAGAGAAAGCCAAATTACTCTTGGATTAGGGATGGCAGAATAACAATGTTTCCAAGTTCTACTTAAAATTGGGCAGGGGCCTAGTATTGAGCATTTGGGTAGTCTAGACAAAGCAGTAAAAATCCTTGCCCATAGGAGAATGTAGTGCTGTGAAGTAATAGGAGTATATGTGGATGAGATATTGAGAGAGAGAGCACAGACACAGTCTTGACACAAAGTAAATGTTACCAAGTATAGATGATCTGATGCCAAGCAAGCAGGATACAGAATCATAGAGATATGGAAATATGTTGGCTCTTTCTCACCCACATTCTGCTACTATTCTGCAAATGGCCACTTTTTTGCTGAGAATGAGGCATGCCAGACTCCGTACCATTCTAAATTTTTATGGTGTTATAGAATAGTCCCCTTGTTCTGCGACAACTGCTGCAACAAACTGGTGATTTCCTATAATCCTCCTGCCGGCCTGCCTCTCCTCCACATAATGTGTAACAGTCAGACCCTTTCTCAAGACAAGGTGACATTGCTGGGGTGAGGCATCTGTTGTTGCCAGATGTGATGGATCCTCTATCCAGGTTGGCCCTGTAGTTCCAACCCAATTCACCCTTCCTTTTTATCCTTAAAATCTCTTCCTGCAGTTCATGGGCCCCAAAGCGACAGTTATAATGGGCAAGCAGATGTGTTGGTTATCGGGTTCAGTGTGCTATGGTATGACCAGTCCTTCTGATTAATTCATAAATTAAAACATCCAAACAGAGAAAATAAAAACCAGTAAATATCCAGTGTATAATAAGTAAGTTAAGGACTTTATCAGACGAGCCTCTCTAAGGGTTCTTTTGCTGGCATATTTTAAAGTGTTTTTCTGCCAGCAAAAGAACCCTTTCTACCAGACCTACATTGATCAGCGTGAATAAGCAGCCATCAGCATGAATGGAGCACGAACGGAGCTCCATTCACTTCCGCACTTGTGATCTTACCGATTCTCGTGAGAAGACACGAGCACAGTAAATTCAAAAATTAAAGAAAAATAAGTACACACAAGCACAGAAACACACTTTACAACTTACAAGTGAACAGGGGGAGGGTTTCATAAAAAGAGTGTATGGTACCTGGCTGTCACAACCTCACCTGGAAGAGTTCTGCCCATTGACGCTGTATTCACTTAAGATAATGGTGCAAAGTTTCAAATGCGGGTAATGCCAGCACAAAAGCACCAGGGGAGATCTATTGACAGCTTGGCCCATTAATAAAATAGAACAGCTTTTTGACAAGACATGATCGTGAAAGGATGGCGTCATCTGATATGCACACACTTTCACTTTCATTAGGCATTGTTATGATACCATATTTGCCGCATCTGATAAATTCCTAAACATCTAGCCTTGTGCTGGCTCCATACACAGTACAATGTGGCACCTCAGTTAAAACAGAGTCCCTATCTCACTTACTGTCCCTAATCTGTTCCTGTCCCTTATCATTTCTCTATTACTAACTGGCTCTATCCTAATTGTTGGAAGGGTTCTGTTCAGAGGTCTATCTACCTTCCAGATCTCCAGTGAATGCACTGGCTTATTGCTCTTGGGCACCAGAAAAAGAAAATTGCTTTGCAGAAACACCCAGAAGACCACTCAGACACAAGGTATAGTTCCTACAAAGGCACCATATCACATGTTCACACCATCTCATGTGACAAATGTGCATTATTGAAGGAGAGAAACACCCTAATTCCACCTGGCTCTCTACTATCCGTGGGAACTCTCCATGCATCAGAACCCAGACTTTTCCCAGGCTCCAGTTCATGTGGAGAGCATCTACAAACAGCAAAGGTTCTCCCTTTTCAGAACAATCATGGAGTGTGGTGGAGCCACGAGTAAAGATCTCCATCCCTCCTAAGTTGATGCACAATATGAAAACAATGAGTGGATAGGGCTACAGTTATATGAGCATGTGTGCACATTCCTCATGTGTGATAGAGTACCTGCCTTTTCCTTAGATATAGTCATGTGCCCAACAGAGGACATCTCTTCTGTTTGAAGTCCTCTATTTGATGGTCTGTCCAGTCCATGACTGGGTTTAAGATGAAGAATCATCAGAGGGGAAAGCAGCAGTCTTGAAGTTGCACATCAACAGGATCACACTTGGACAGCACTCTGAGCAGGCACATTAGGTAACCTGGTGATGGTCTTTCCACTGTGTTATGATACACTATGCTGATATTACAGCTGTAGTAATGATCTCTACATTTGCCTTGAAACATAGAAATTAGCATATTCAACATAGAGGTTGTCTAAATGGCGAAAATACTCCTTACAGAATACAAGGAGAATATGATCTGTCCCAATGGGATTCCATATCATTCAAAGTATTGGGAAAGAGTGGGGGGGGGGAATCCACCATATACTGCATGGGAAAAGCCTTTGCAGTTTTCCCCGAAGTCTTTTTAAAACAGTGTATGTGTGTGTGTGTGTGCACATTCCTGCTCATTGGGACAAGCGGATTTGCTTTGCTTTCCCTATATGAGTGGAAGTTGAAAGTGGATTGGTCAGACATACACGGGGGTGGATCCTGCTAACAAGGCAAGTGCTCAGAGCCACAGGTAATAATAATAATAATAATAATAATAATAATTATTTATTTATTTATTTATTTATACCCCGCCCCTCTGTTAAAACAATCGGGGCGGCTTACAAAAATTGAAATACAATACAGATAAGAAACCCAAAACACCACCCACCCCCATAAAAAGATATTAAACAAATATAAATTAGGTTGGATTTTCACCTTAACGAATGAGCATTAAGGCAATAAAATGGTGTTTTTGTTTCTTTTTTTGTTAAAGCGAAAGGTCACTCTTTCACACCTTGGATATGTATGTTTTTTTAAAAAAAATACTGATTGGGTGGGACAAATTGAGGTAATTAAAAAGCAAGGAATTCACTCGCTGCCACCATCTTGATTCTCAGGCATGCCCATTTGCATAGCAAATGCAGATAGCTTCGCATGCCTGCAATCTGCCAAAAAAACCAAACATGTTAAGACAAATAGCAGCTGCTGCAAATTGCCATTACTGCCTAGCAATTCACATTTTTGTTGCCTCATATAGACAAGTCCTTACATGCAAGCTGGTGTCCTCTTTTGTCTTCTTTTTTTGATGATGCATTCCCCCCTTTGATGATGCATAATTAGCTTTTTCTCCTACAAGGAAAATGTATCTATGAGAGACTTTGGGGGAGAAAGGTCCTCAGACTGTGCCACCAGGAAGAATGTAGTAGGAACTCAGCACAAGAAGAGTAGTAATTTGTTAGCACTTGTGCAAAAAATGAATGTAAGAAATGCTGAATGCTCCTGGGAAATGTATTATAAACCAGAGCCCTCAAAAGGGAAGGTTTATTTTTTTCTTTTTTTTTTTGAAACTCGCAGGCACCCCCACCCTACAGCTGTGAAGGCTTAAGGGAGTGATTCTAAGAGCATTTACACTAGTACCGCCCTTGAAAAATTCCATTGGGTTCAGCTGCTTTTGAAGTAAAGAGCAGAACTAGGTTCTCCCAGTGACCTATGCTCCTTCTCTCTCTCTCTCTCTCTCTCTCTCTCTCTCTCTCACACACACACACACACACACACACCAAAAGGGACCAGTTCATCGCATGAGAAAATAATAAGCTCTGTGTAATGCTCAAGATCTGTTGGTGATAAAGTCCTTTTGCAATAAATTACTTGGCCAAAGTAATTCTAAACAAGCCTGGCTCGCAGCGCCCCAGACACAGATTGGGAGCTGCTTGCATTGAGCAATGAAGCCATCTGTTTCCCCAAAAAACAAGAGATAACATGCATGCCTGCTAAGTCCAGTCTTGCCTGAGCATTAAGCAAGTTAAGACCAACCCAAGTTGCAGGGCAAAGAAGGTACACTGACAGGCAAATAAGGGAGGTTTTGGTGCTATGTGTTCCAGGGACTCCGTGGTGGCTTGCAGAATGGAGCAAACAGTTAAGTAATGCCACTGCTTTAATTTAGTGCTAATTCCTAGGTACTGTGGACACACAGGGCATTGGTCAGCCAGCCTGGTAATGCCAACAGTCACTCAAACACCCATGCTAAGTTATGACTAGAGCTTCAAAGTTATAAGGAATGTAGTTATCAATAACAAGTTATTCTTTGGTTCTTGATTTTTGTTTTTTGATTTTTTGGTAATATGAGTGTAACAATGTCACACTCCAAAAGCAGAGTAACATACCCTCCAACATTTCGCAGATGAAAACCAGGACATTTGTGGCCAAGCAAGAGCAGAGTGTGTTCAAGGTGCCAAAGTTATTAGTGAAGAAGAATAGACAAACTAGGAGAGATTGTAGCAGTTTGCTTTTGCCAATGCCTACTGGAAAAGACAAAATTCCACCCCCTCCTCTCCCTCTGGTTGAATTAACTGAGCGCAGACTACTTTTTCACTTTGGACTTACTTAGTAGTAATGGAAGTAAGCCAAGGACAAAGGTGAAAGTTGGGAGGAGGAGAGAGAAATGGGGACATTTTAAAAGCAGATGAAAAATGGGACAACAGAGAATTAATTGGGACTGTCTCTGCCAAATAGGGACAGTTAGAGGGTATGATGTAACAAGTACTAATAAAGTCACTTTACTGGTGTAACAAGTAACACTTTGTAATTACCCTGTCAAGTTACTTTTAAGGGCATTTTTAAAGGCATTTCTACTGGAACATTTCAGGTTTAATGCCATTATTAATCTCAAGACCCGCCCACACACACACACACACACACACACACTTGTGCAAGATAAGTAACAAGGAATGGAATGGAAACAAGAATACTATGGTATGGATGAGACTGACTTTGGTATTTAAAGATACATATATCTTTACTCTTTAATCAGTACAATATAGGAAATCTACAGCTAAAGCAACCCAAGCAGGTGGCTATCCAAACTCTGTTTAAAAACCTCCAATGGAGATGAGTCCACCCCCCTCCAAGATGAACCATCCTTACAAAGACAAAAAGAATGAAGCCCCTGAATTGGATTGATCCTAACAAAGCTCCATTAAATAATATGTATTATTATTTACTTAATATAATTATGTATTATTTACTAATGGATAATTTAAAAAATGTATCCAGTTATTAGAACCAACTAGAGTAGACCCATTAAAGCAATGCATTTTATCTATGTGTTGATTCAACATTCTACCATTGACTGAATAAGCTTACTTTATTTGGAACTGAGCTATTGTTTCATTCCAAGCAGGATATAAAGATTGCACACAGTATAATTTTTAAAAATCAAGAAAATGTTCATGTGTTAATCTTGTTCAACAGAAGGAAAATATCAGGTTTCCAAGCCGTGAATACTTAAATCCGTGAATGCCAAATCCATGAATGTAGAGGGACAACTGTAGTTTAAATTATTCACAACATTAATTTTTTAAAGTAATCTTTTTAGAAATTTAAAACGGGCAAGTAAATTGCTTGCGGCATAGCAGTATTAACTACAAACTAACAAATCTATTGTTCCTTCCAAAGTCATGAGACTCTGCCTCCAGTGTGAACTTGTAGTTAGCATCCACCTTCCACCTACCCAACCACTCCCAACACATCCAGGCAGAACCTGTAAAGATAGTACCAGAAATGGCCAATTAATTCAGAGCACTGAAAGACTCCATGAAAGCATATTGTGAGCCAGAGGGCCATACCGAATTTGCACAGCTTATTTACATATCCCCAACATAATTCACATAATATTTGCACAAACTCCGTGGTCGCCACACTGCTGGTGGACATATGGCAACACTTCTGCGATGCCATTTGTGCAATTTCATGTGACAAACAAGCAGTTGCAGTTTTTAGAGGTAAATCCTTTGTCATATTTACATCAGAGTTTTTTCAGTTAACACTTCCTTTGTAAATGTATGAACAGGTGGAGATATGAGTAGACAAAATACCTTAGAATGATGGCATCTCTCCTCTCTTCAGCGTCCTGATAATGGCTAAACCCAGATGAGCAAACCTGTGAACCACCCTCTCAGACATACAGACTAGTTCAAGAAATGATGAAATTTGAAAGCATAACAATGCGGCTTTGTTATTGTTGTATCTGGTTTATTTAGCTCTTGCTGAAAACATATTGTTCATGCTCATCTCACCCAAGGTATTCGGGCTAAAGACTTGTTGCCCAAACCTAGATTTTAGAAAAAATATTTTTTAGACTACAGCTCCCAGAATCCCTCAGCCAGCAGGTAAAGTCACTTTTTAGAACTCTACACATTTCCAGTAGAGTAATGTGACCCTCACATTTCCAGACATTGATGACAACGCACAAGCATATGACCTCCTTGTCAGTGTAAACATTTATGCTAGAGTATGATACTATTGGAGCCAACGTGATGTAGTGGTTTGAGTGTTGGACTACAACTCTGGAGACGAATCCCTGCTCATGACGAATCCCCGCCCATGAAAACCCACTGGGTGACCTTGGGCAGGTCACACACTCTCAGCCTCTGAAAACACTGTTGATGTTGTAGTGAGTTTACTCTCTCTTACCAGACAAATGGGTTTGGGAGTTTTTGTTAGCATCACAGCGAAATGTTAACAGCTAAGTAGTGGCATAGAAAAGGTTAATTTGTTTTAGTGGCTTTGTTAGATACTTTTTGCTTTGGCTTGGCAGCCTGAGGCCCTGACAAGATCTTGAAAAGTCTGGAAATGGGCTGGATGAGTGAACTTTTTCTTTTAGCAACCTACTTGACAGTTATCATAGCTATAGGGGAGAAGAGGGATCACACTTGTGCACTTCACTTTTCTTTGTTCGTTTCTGTACTATATAACCCTTGGCAACCCATTTTCCATTGGCCTTACCTGGGGTATGTACCCCAGCCCAGGGGTTCCCCATAACCAGTCAGAGGGCACCAGATTGGGGAAGACTGTACATTTCCAAACAGTTCCATGAAGCTATTCCCCTCTCACCAAACTCCTGGAGATTAGAATGTTAATAGGAAAGGCTTAACCCACTTTGTTAACCATTTGAGAGCTTAAAAAAAAATCTAATCCATTTATGCTAATATTGGACCAGGGTAGGGGATTTTTTAACATACTGATCTGCTGGTGTATTGACGTCTACGGGTAACATTAGAAGCGACAGGATTTTCAAAAGAAACTCGTAATACTTTGGTTAATGCTGTTGCCACAAGTGGCACATTTTATTATTGGTGTTTTCAAAGGTGCTGTTGGGAGGATTTAAGTTGCTTTTTAAACCTACTACTTGCTCGATATATACAAATACTACAGTCTGATGGTTGGTTGGGGATGCTGGGACCTCTCACCCAACAAAGCTGGAAAGTGCCAGATGAGGAAGATTGTCCTAAAGTATGGTCTCTAATAGCCTTTTCAATTAAATTGTGCCATTCATTTGCTGCATCTCTTCTCTCCTTTCTATTCCTCATTCAGCTTGGCAAGCGTTATTTTGTTCACTCCCTCTTCAAACACCATGGATTGTGTGAGAAAGAATGGCATAAAACCTGTGGGGAAATCCTGTTACAATACCTCCAAAAATCACCTTTAAAATAACTTTTAAAAATACTTATTACACAGAAGCCAATAATGTTATTCCCATTTGTTATATTACATTTGAAACATTGTTGTTGTTGTTATTTCTTACCTGCTTCTTCCTATGGATCAAGGTGGGAAACAACAACCAATTAAATACATCAACAGATTAGACACATAACATCAGTTAAAATCCTCAACCTATCCATAAATCCCTTGTAAAAGGTAGCCTTATCTTTGTTTGGTGCATAGACCCCATCACCACCAAACTCCTTGCAATTCAATCTGCACCACCACGTATCTTCTTTGTTCATCAGTCATAGTCAACTCTGGCTTTAAAAGCAAATTTATATACAAAACAATTCCATTTTTCTTCTTCAGTCCTGAAGAGATGAGTCCTTCTCCAATTTTTTAATAGCTGCTTTGAATCCCAATTTGCGGGGAAAGCGGGATATAAATAAATATAACTACTACTACTACTATTACTACTGCTGCTGCTACTCCTCCTCCTCAAGTATTTAATGTCCTTTCTTCTAATATATGTTTCTTATAGACAAATGATATTCTGTTTAAGCTTGTTCTAATAATGAAATATTTTTCTCCTTTGTTGAGGGACATTTACCCCATTTATATTCCATGTAAAGCATTTGTAAACCATAACTAGGCCAAAAGGTTAGAAGAGTCCACACCTGAAGCACCTGCTGGAGCAGCATCTTCTTCCTCCTCCATCTGGATTTGGTTTTGCTCTTGATTTGATATCTCCTCCATTTCCTGTTCCTCCTGCATTTCCTCCATTTCTCATATATATTTTTCCAGGGACACTTTGTACTTTGCCTGGAAACTAATTGAGAGCTAGTGGAGTGATGTTAATATTGGTGTAATATGATCACTCCTAGGTGCCGTTTACACGATGAAAATGTAGTGGGAAGAATTCGTGTCGAACCCTGGTTGTTTACACGTACATCGGGTCAGGCACGTGATTTTTGGAAGGGGGGCCCACCTTTTATCCCTCAACCTGTGGGACTTCCAGTCCCGCGGTTTGTGCTGGTTTTTAAAAAAGTCACGGGAGGATTCAGAAAATCGGAAATGTAAACGGCCCGGGACAAGCTATCTCAGTACTAGGTAATGACCGGAAATGGTGACCGGGGGCAGGCTCAGAGATCTGTGACCAGAAAAGAAGGGGTCAGTCAGCCATTCAACAGATTCAGCCTCACCAGCTGAAAACAAAGGCATCCCTTCCAGCTGCATGAAGGTTTGTGTGTGTGTGTGCATGTACTAAATCACCCTGTTCAATGGATTTCTACACTGCAAACCCTTTAGCTTTAACCTGTTCCTCAACTGCATGTTACAAAGAGATCATGGGGGGAGGGTTGCCCATTCATCCCCTGCCTTGATCACCTCCCTGGGTCTGAACAGATAATCAAACATTCGTCACCCCCCCAAGGCACAGTAAAATATGCCAGCATCTGAGCGGACGATCACACTTTCATTCATCCCCCCCCCCACAAGGCACAATAAAAAATGCCAGCGTCTGGGTCTTTCAAAATGCCTTGTGTGTCACTGGCTTGAAACCTTCACTCCACAGCTGCCTCTGCTTAAAGGGTTAACATTTTAAAGAGACAGGGCAATTGCAAGCCACTGTGGGCCCCCCCGCACCTGGTTTGTACTGGCTTGGGCTTGTGTGTGTGTGTGCTCCCCCCCCCCTAGTTTAGCTTTACATGGTGTTCTTTCATTTCTAAAGGAAAGCACAGGGTTTAGCCACTGATCGCTCCTGCCTCCCCCGGATTCCTTCCCCGATCCCCTCAGCGCCTCATCCCAAAAGCAACACTCATTAACCCCCTCATTGCCAACCAGAAGCCTGAACAAACATTTGAGCCAGCCAATAGCATCACTTGTGGCACGGAACTCTAAAAGAAGTATGTCACTGAGGTTGTGAAAACACGAGTAATCGCATCCTTGATTGACAGCCAAATAAATAAATAAATCCCGGTACGCTAAACATGTGTAAACAGCAAAAACACGGGATATAAGAGTGCGGGATAAATGAAAAAATACGGGACCTGATGTTGTGTAAATATGAATCATGGGATCTTCCGGAATTTCCTTAAGAGGGACAAAAATCGTTTAAACAGCGCGGGACGAATACGGGATCAGGAAGCCCCAGTACGCCCCGCGACAAAAATTCCCATGTAACTGGCACCCTAGATATACCAATAACCAATCTGGGTGCCATGTTTTGAATTAAATTAAGATTTTGTACTTGGTACAGAGGTAGCCCAATGTACAGAGCATTGCAGAAGCCCAGCCTTGAGGTTACCAATGTGTGCACTACAGTTGTTGCTTCATATTCGCTGGACTTTGGTTCCAGAACCCACCCACCCACCCACCCCGGATACCAAAATCTATGAATGCTCAAGTCCCATTATATGCAATGCATAGCAAAATGGTGTCCCTTATGTAAGATGGCAAAATCAAGCTTTGCTTTTTGGATTATTATTTTTTAAAGAATATTTTCAAGCCATGAATACTTGTCTCAATTCAGCTTCAGTTTGTTTTTCCTCATCCAGCCCATTATCTCCTCCAGGTATTCGTTTAGAGGAGATACACTATCCTTAGCTGAGATTGTTTTTGAAGGCGTGGAGAAATATATTTGGATGTCATTGTCATACTGATAGCACCCTGCCCCATGCCTCTGGATGAACTCCCCAGCAACAAATGTAATTCTGTTATACCCTCATTACCAAAAAGTAACTTACCACAGTTTTATTGTGTTACATTAATTCATTGCTTCCAGTCTCACCCAACTCCTGTCAATGTACTGGGAACCAAAGCTCCATCCAACCTCCCTTGTTTTCCTTTTACTGTCATGTGAGTTTAGTCCTCACGTTAAAGGACCCCACTTTGGCTGAAAAGGAGAGACAGTTTTCTGCCTGAAGGAGTCTTATTACTGTACGTGGTAGAATAGGCAGGTATTACCACACACACATGCCCACTCACCAGGCTACTTAGATGGCTGTCATTAAAGGGGCCAGTGGCAAGGAGCAAATTCTTTGTTGAGGGAAAAGGGGAATTCTCTGTATGAAATGGCAAATGAGGTCTTTTTCTTCTTGGGCTGATTGCAAAAGGAGGGCAGGGAGGAGATCTAGCTCAGCATATGGAGTGTAGCTACTGGTTGTATCTGTGCACACAAAATGAGACCCTTGCCCCCAAAAAGAAATTTTGTCCTCCCTCCAGAACTTTTCCCTTAGTCCCTAAATTTCTAGCACTGCAGCTGCTTAAAATTTCAATTCTTTTCAGTTGAAAGAGGGAGGTAACGTGATGAAAGGAGTGTGAACAGGGAAAATATAAGGATTCTAGGTGTGAACGATTTTCAGTGTCTCACTCTTTGCAATGCTACAAATTTGGGGACTGAAGGAAAATTTCATTGAGGGGGCAGAATTCTTATTTGTGGGGGCAATGCTCTCACCCCTATCCAGTACCAACATCCTTTCTCAGGACTACAATGGGTGGAAGGAAATTGGTTAAAATCCTCCTACCTGCCCAGTAGGGTCCCATTTCTGTATCCAAGTTCCTGCACACCAGCAGAGATGGCTGCAGAGTACAGTTGGACCCCTCTATCAGCAAGGATACCTCTTATCATCTTTGTTGTCCTTCTCTGAAGTCCACTCCAACTTGTCTAGTTCTGAGAAGGGCAATGAGGTCACATTAATCTATATCAGCAAATCCATTCTAATTATTTTCTTCTCCACAAGGAGAAGATATTTTGTAAAGCTAACCCTACTTTATTGCCTGCTCAAGACGAAGTTATCCCCAAATACTTTGCATTACAAATGGCCTAGCTCACAACTATACATTGCTCCTGGGATACCCCCTCCTAAGCTACTGTGGGGACTGAAATTAAGTTCAGAGGGAACAGGAAAGCCTGGGGTGGGGGGCACCCCACTATGGTTCCACTAAACACAGCCAAGAAAACATGATTACCATTTTTTTATATATTTCCAGGTTTACTCTGATCTAAAGTGGATCCATCGAAAGAAGTGTACAGTACAACAATACCAGTGCTGTTACCTTGCAATAGGGGGTAAATGGGTTGTACACTATGGTTGATTTCCTAATCACCCACCCAACCCACTACATGTGGTATAGCTATTCTCCATCCTCCTTGTGCAAAAAGGTCAGATGTATCTCTGTTTTCTCTTCCCAGGCAGAGGCTCCTTGCATAGCCACCTCCTTCTCTGGGATAATAAAAAGCATGTTTATTTAAACCCTGCACCTGGCAAACAGCAAAGTTTATTGTCATTGCGACCATTCCTGTTTGTCAGCTCATGCTAATGAACCAGGCTGGGAGCTCCTATGGAAGAATAACATGAAAAGTGTCAGGTTGCTCCCAGGGGTGTGTTCTGAACTGCCCTCACTCTCAATATCACAGCCAGTGACTTTAGGGTACTGTTACTGTTGTTAACTGCCGTCAGACTTATGGCAACCCCATGAATAAGTCACCCTATCATCAACAGCACTGTGGATTATGTTGACAATTTCTGAATAAGATGTCTTAAGCAGGCTTTGGGAAAAATTACTTTGGGAAAAATTAAAATTACTTTAAGAAACCCCTGAAGAGAATACCCTAACCTGCATGGCTTCTTGGCTAGTCACAAAAGTAAGTTTTCAAAGCTTGGGATTAGATGACCTCTAATATTCATTCTAACTCTATACTACTAATCTGAAACCAAAGCTTCAGTCTAACTCTCATGTATATATGCTGGGCTTGTAAATGCTGTGTGATTTGGATTTTAAGGCCCATATATAGTTTTACTGTATTTTAATATTTTTAATGTCTTTTAAATTCTATCAATAGCTTAATTTGTTTTTTTATTTCATATATATACTTTTAATGTTCGTTATGGTTTTAAATATATTGTTAGCTGTCTTCGGTCCCTAAATTGGGAGAAGGGCAGGATATAAATAAATATAATAAGAATAAGAGGTGGCCTAATTCTGATGTCTTAGCCAAATGCATGTAGCAATACTATGCCCCTCTCCCTTTTAAAAAAGCTGCTTCATTTTACCCATCACATTTGATATAGAACCACACAAAGCCTTGTATGTGTTATTATAAAATTGCAATGTGTACACATGGATTTTCACACACACACACACGCGCATGCAGAGACATCCATATATACACATACTCTTGGGTATGCTGCCTTTCCCAGTGTACTGATTGGCTGCTCAAGAAACACAGCCAATCAAT